>CM017799.1:7074211-7802718 GCA_008086715.1 Sitobion miscanthi
TAAAGTTGTGTTTAAAGAAATTTTTAATTATCAAAAATACTTTCACGCTATTTTTTTATGTAGATATTTGAAGTTCTAATTTTGACGAAATTGGATATGAAAATAACGATAACGATGTTTCCTCTAACGGTTTTAGTTATTATGTTATATTTAGAAAAACGTTGGTTAAAGAGACTTGAAACTTTTAGTCATTACATACATTACAATTTTCTATACAGAATGAAATAATGAAATATAAATATATAATATCAAAATATTTAGACTAATTTTAAGGTAGGTAGGTACATATGTTTATACAATATTATCAATTAAATTATATTTATACCGTATACGGTACGCGATATTGACTTATAACTTATAAGTTAGGTAATAGAAATAACTATATTAATTAACAAATAGAAATTAATCTTAAATTATCCTTAAAATAAAGGCGATAATCCGTCTCCTCTCAGAACCGTTTTTCGTGTGCAGCTCAATGACGATAGGTCAAAAATCTACTAATATAGCACAGCTAAACTTCTCTGTTTTTTTTTTAAAACATTATTATATTAATTGTTTAATAATTTGATATTTGTGTTTTACTTAACTTTTTACTGAACTGCGTAACAAAAATAATAATAATAATAATATTAAAAACTATTTGATTATATATGGGTTACCTATTTAAAATAATAAACGAATAATTTATAAACAGTGATTATCAATCCAAACGGATCGCACTTTGACAAAATTATTTTGTTCCAAACGTGATTGCCCGAAATACTGTGTGGCCCCCATTCAATTATGGTATCTGTAACAGAATTTTGGCGTTTTATTTTCGCAACACCTCTTTGTTCAATATAACGACCTAAAATAAATAATAAAATGATAATAATAATAATAAATAATAATAATAATAATAATAAAAAGACACCCGCGAAGCACCGCTAAACTGGATTAAAACATGACAGATTTGATAAATTGTTGATTATTACAAAAATAATCATGCCTGACCGCGGTTGTCTGGTAGAATTTTATAGTACCGCGTGTCATTTTTTGGAAAATAAAAAAAAAGGTTTTTAATATTGATCCGTTTAGCCGGTGCCACCGTCACGGCTGAGTCCAGCGCGTACAGAGTCGAGAGTTTTAAATCTTTAAGCAGGCAGACGGACATGTGTAATATGATTGGTTTTTATATGGAAAAGTAAATTTTTATTTTATTTTTTCGCGTTACCGCTGAAACTCACACACACATACAATTTAAATACCTATAACTGCCAACTATTTTAAACATTCATCTCGGAGTGCTTAGGAAATCCAATCGTATGTCGTCTATACATAGCATATTATTATATATTGTACACACGCGTAGGTTGTAACCAGCTATACCTACAATGTACCTATACAACAGTATAATATTATTATATTTCACCGAAGTCGAAGAAAACTACGTCGATCGTCAAAACAGTTTTTCGAATGTGTCCTTCTCTCGCCGATGAATGGTATTTACGATGCACCTTGCGCACGCAGATACAAAATATAATATGTATATAATATAATGCCATCACGTAGAAAATCCCACAACAAAATAAACGCGTATATATTTTCCAATTTAATATCACCTGCATAAATCTCGACGGTTTTCTAAACGAAATTTACGTTTTTCGATTTATTCCTATAAGACCGTGCATTTTTGCTGTCGAGTGCGATCAGAAACCGTCTGCTTTTATAGTGACCTGATAACAGCGTGTTATTGTACCTAACCTACGTCAGAGTTGCTATGCTCAACTGTTGTACTCGACCTGGTGCAATGGGAATAATGATAATAATAATAATAATAATAAATTATGACCAATGGTATTCGTTGTCTCGTGCGATGTACCTAAGTTTTTCCAGTAACCGTAATCGCTCCATAGTTTCTTAACCCAAGTATCGAATGATGTATAATATGTCATATTGATTTACGTGTAAACAATAAATTATTTTATTTGATATTGAATTAATTTTATGCACGAACTAAACAATTTGCGAGACACCTTTTGTCGCTGTATAACCATACACTGTCGTATTCTTCTATATCTGAAACCTTCGTTTATTATTCAACTTCAATATTTTTACATTGATTTCATTGCGCATTTTACAAAATTACAATAATTACCGATCCTCGATAAAATGAAAAAAAATTGAATTATAAATATTTTGTTAAATCGGCGTTGCCGATGTTATTATGAATCTGTGCTGGTGCTGGTGAGTAGTATATTATATATATATATATTAAGTAATGTGCAAATATTGAATATAAGTGATCACGCCCAACGGTATTAAAATGTATACATACAATGGTCTACGCTGCAGCAAACGCGGAAGACTCGTTCCGAGTTATAATTATTTTTTTTCAAAACCACCCCGTCCCCGGCGGCAACGGATGTGCATACAACGCGAAATGGGTCAACTACGACAACGGTTCGTGTACCGTGTACGTATATATAGGGCACCCATAATTAATATATTAATTTTATTATATCATTATAACATAAGTACTAGCAAACAAAATCAGATAATAAGAAGTTAGTTTTTAGCAGCGCAAATAAATATAGCAAAACAAAAACCGGTAACTATATTTCAGTCGCAGACCGGCGGCGGCACAGTGGCCTGTATGATTTTTGTACATAGACCATAGTACCATACACGATGGACCCGGTTAGGACGATATCGACACGTCGTAATAATAATAATTAATAACAAATAACCATAATAATAATAATTAATATCAAATGACCATAATAATAGTATTATAAACCACCTACGAACCGCTGCAACATAATAGTATAATTATTTATTACTATCATATTATGCTCGTATTGGCTGGTATATTATTATAATTTAATGATAGGTGCGCGCGTGCTGCGAAGATTAAGAGACAATAAACATACAAAATTCGTCTGCAGATCGCTTGTGCAGAAATTATAATTAATCGAACGTTCACGCCGCCCGTGTACAATATATTATACACCTCTTCGTATAATATGAGGTAGTGTTGTTATTATTATTTCGATTATTAAATTATAATATACAAAGTGATTCACCACGCACGCTCACCCCCATTTTTCCTGTAATAATTAATATATTAAAATTCTGATATTTGGAATTTTTAGATATAGAAAGATATTATTTTCAAATTCTTGAATTGTTTTGTATGTACTACTCGAGGAGTGGCGATACAAATTACAGTTTTTTTTCAAATGAGAATCACCCTTTTTTACTGTAAATTATTTAGTGGATAATTTATTTGAAAATGTTGATGTGCCTAATTCAAAAATTTAAATGAGTAGTTTCTTAGTTGTTAAAATATTTGTACTAATGATAACAAAAATCCTTAAAAATGGTTTTGCAGAAAAAAGGGGTGAGCATGCTTGCTGAATCACGCTGTATAATGTCTCGTGTCTGGAAAATTTCAGCTCGTAAATGTTAACGTGTCGCCACCGCCTCTGTGGTCAGATTCTGATATTTACGCAATTCAATGTAATAATTATAATTTATAATATTATAACATTCGGTACCTAATATACGACCGTCTATAACTTTTTGCTCCGTTTTCCATTATTATGAATACCTACATTAATCGACGGTAAGTCGGCGAATAACATTAACAATAAATTGTAGTACCGTGGTACGAGAGTTAAGAATATATTTTCAGCCGAACGAGTCGTGTCGATAAAATGACGAATTGTTTTCATACTTACACGAGTAATACTTCATTCACTATAGATATACGATATACCTTATCGTCACTATGCCGCACTATTGCGCAGTGATCGTCGTATAAAAAATGTTTCAGACCGTAAAATGATTTTCAGAAAAGTAAAGAAAATAAAGAAAATATTTAAACGAAATAAAAAAAAAAAAAAATATGTTTAAAAAATATGTAAAAAATATTTTATTTTTACCACCAGAAAAGATTTATCTTCGAGGAATTATTATTTTTATTATTATTCGTATACACATTTTTAAAAATGAGCAAACGTTTTGCAGCCAGACCAAATCGGCTTAGAGCTATACTAAGTATTATATACGAGAACCGGAGAACCTACCGTAGATTATGTTGGACTGATCGAGCGAAGTCATTATACAAGTTTAGTTGAATATTATTATGTTTATGATAATAATATATTTTTGGACTTAAAGCCAAAAACATATTAAAAAAAGTGACGTATTCGTTGTTGTGCGCCGCGTAAAATAATGACATTGTTTAACATTAAGTTGTTGCAGTTTCCATGGTGATTGAGGTACCTAAAAAAGTATTAAACTCGGACAAATTGAATGTGAATAATACTCTGTTTTTTTTTCAGTACGTCTTATGACATGATTTATTCGGAAAGTTTTAGATTTCGATCCCGCGTATTAGTTTACACTTTACAATAATGTTTTTTTATTGTTATATATTTATCCGGGAACATACTTTTTCGGGTAAAAAGTTTCATGTAGCATATATTTCGAGTTTCGAAAACCTGGTTGGGATAGTTTATTTTCAACAGTTTTTCAAAGCGTGGGGAAAACAGTAATGACCACCGACGAAAGAAAAATATATATTAATATATTGAAGACATTACGGGTTTTTCTTCCGATCTCCTCCTCGTGTCAGAATCGTTTTTCTGGACGCATTGATTTATCACGTATTATATTAATATATCTATCGAATTCATAAAGTACAGCTGGTATATCACAACACACCACTATACTGTTCTGCGTCAAGGTTGAACGAATAGCAAGACGAGTGCCCAACTCCGTCACTGCATTATTTTCGTCCAGCTATTTTTTTCATTCGTCTCGTCACGGACGCACATCTACTCTCGACGGCCCACTCTAACAGGTGTGATAATAATATGTATACGACCTCCTGTGTTAGGCGCAAAGCCGGTGTCGCCGGTCATGGCAGAGCTCTGTTTTGCTGGCTGTTATGTATATTATGTTTATATATATATATAGGTACCTACATTTATTTTTTTGTACGAATATTTGATTAAATTGCGCAATGTGTCTAATCGATCCAAACCGATCGTTGAAACCTCATTACTATCGAAGTAAGTTGGTTGTAGTGGGAGTGAGTGAAAATTAAGCGATAGGTACGTTAAATTGAAAATAAAATTGACCATATTTAGTTATTTTTTTTTTGCTATTATATTATTACCATAATATATATTAAATATATCAAATATATATATCATACTTGCACGACAATAAACAAAACAATAAATAACAAACAAACAGGATATAATAATTAAAATATAGGTAAAACAAACTAGTGTTTCAGTACGTGAATATAATTTGAGGCTGGTCTCCGTTGGTTTATCCTTGCTTCTTTTTGCTGTACCCGTACTTCTTGTGGTGCTTGTGTCCTCCTTTCTTGCCGTAGTCTTCGTGATGCGAATGATGTTCATCGTGGCCCTTTTTGCCCTTGTGACCCTTGTGCTCTTTATCGTAGTGGCCCTTCTCTTTGTGTCCCTTCTTGCCATATTTGTCTGCGTGGTGTCCCGACTTGTGGTGTTTACCCTTCTTGTGCTTGCCTTCCTTGTGCTCGTGCTTCTTGTGATGCGCACCGTGTTTCTTGTGGTGCCCACCCTTGTGGAAGTCATCGTAGAACTTGTGTTCCTTGTGGTACTCGTCCTTGTGGAACTTGTTGTGGTACCCTTTCGTCTTGTGCCCTTTCTTGTGGCCTTTCTTTTCACCAAACTTAGCACCTTTGTGACCCTTCTCGCCCTTGTGGTGGTGACCGTACTTCTCGGCTTCGTCGTGTTTCTTCTTTTTGTGGCCACCTTCCTTCTTATAGTGGCCTTCGTGCTCCTCTTTGCCGTGTTTGCCCTTGTCACCTTTGTCAAAATGGTGTTTGGTCTTGTAGCCTTTGTCGGACTTGTGACCCTTCTTCGAATGTTTTTCGGTCTTTTTCTTCGACCCTCCGCCCTTGGACGACTTGGACGACTTTTTCTTTTTCTTTTTCTTGTGGGACGCGGCCACCGTCTGATCCTGGGCCGGAGCCGCCAGAGCTGACGACGGCGCCAGCGGTGGTGCCACTGCGAACGGCTGATGTTGGGAAGCAGCCACCGCCTTTGGGTCGTCGCCTCCCGCCGCCGACGCGGCAGTAATGGCGGTGGCGGCGACCGTCATCGGCGAGGTGATCATCGTGGCTTCATCGGCCGGTTCGACGGGTATCTTGCGCGAATAACCGGACCTCGCGAATATTGCGAAGCACAGCGCGAAATACACCAACAGCTTGGTGGGCCCCATGTCGATTGTGTACGCGACCAATCAATTATGATATTATGATGTATACGCACCGCATGTATGTATAATACGAACTATCTAAAACGACAATATTATGACGTCTAATATAATAATATTATAAATTATTATCGAGTCTTACAGGCGGCCTGCGGGTGCGCACGCGATCGACAACCGATCACTACTGACAGTCGAACCGTATGTCCCGTTCATATTTATAACGCTTGCAACACCGGTTCGGATGCTCCGTGCCAGTTACGCTTTCACGCTTGTCGAGTATCGCCGTGTACCGTGGTATAGGTATACGCAGCATCGGGTGACTCGGTGTTGCCGTCGCAGCCGCCGCCGCCGCCGGAGCCAATCAGCCATTTCTGCGGCGGTGCAACCCCGCTCTTCGTGGCCCAAACCACAATACGAAACAATATGTGTGTAATAAGAGAGTATAGTGCCTATACACATTATACCTATTTTACCAGCCAACCCGCAATGCGTCGCTGTGGGATTTTTTTTTAAATTAAATAATATTTAATTTATTGTTTGTTATTCAAAATAGTAAATGTAGGTCCATCGTTTTTGGAAAACGATTTAGATAATATTGTTTTACCGAGAGATTCATAGTAGTTGTCGATTTTCGATTTTTGGCTACATTATTAAATACATAGGTAAATTTAGGTAAGTGCATTATTAAAATATTAATGTAGCTCATAGGTGTAGGATGCCACCAATTCGACAAAATATTACCTAGCTGTATCCGCCCGGGGATTAGTGAAGCTGAGATGGGTAATCAACCTGCGGTGTATAAAATAATTAGCAACAGATATTTCTTCTGTGTAACCAATAGAAAGCCTTATGTACATAATATATGAAAATGAATAGTACCTACATAGTTTCCAATCTATGGGCTCTATCCAAACATGCATCCATTTTTATACATATTATAGATCATAAGAAACAGCAGTGCAGTACGCGTTATTTCCATGACTCGTGGATATTACGTAACTCGCTTACCGGTGTGTGTGTGTGACTTACGATTTCGGAAGATTTGTCCTACTCGACAAGACACATTGACGGTCCTGCCGACGTCCCGTAGTCTAGATATACTTACAAAATTATTAAACCGTTTTGAAATTCATCCCCCTTCCCGCACCGTAACAGAAATACTACCTCCGTTGATTACGGTGGCTATGATCGTGTCGTGAATTTGACCGTTTGAAGGTGTCGAAAAGTGTCGTGGTCACTGTAATTTGTGGGGGGGGGGGTGGGTCAGTTATGAAACACACCACGTGAAACGTAGTATTATTATGAAATTTTTTCAAAATAAAGTATTTAATCTTGTCATAAGTACCTAATATGATATTAAACATTTAAGGCAGCACGATTTCGAGCATACATTATGGTTATTAAAATATGTACCTAACACTGATCGTCTATACATTGTTGTTGTTGTTGTTGAATCACTACTCGAATGTGGTTCAGAGAATATGCAGGTTGCCATACTTGAATTTATTTTTTAAATAGGCACCGTAAATCACTTGACTGTGTCCAGAATAATGTTTAAAATCTTTTTGTGACACACCTTATTTGGATGGTATTAATCACCATCCACATGGTTTTTTATATATATGTTTTATTAAAATTGTTTCTTTTAGTATAATAATTATACAGTTTTAAGGTATATATTTTAAGGTATATATATTTTTTCAAAAAGCTGTTTGAATTGTGTAGGTATGTGTTCCAGCTAGTTACCTATATTATATTGTGTATACAACAATAGATTTTTTAGGAAAAAATACGAAAAACAATCTGTTGTATAGGTTTTAAACGTACTTTGTTATTCAGTAGGTCTGTGTTATATTTTGATTTAATGATGAATCGTTGAATAGGAAAAAACGATTCTGAGTGGTGTAGATATGTGTCTATTTCTTAAGATATTTTATAATTTATTTATATCATTATTGGTAATTTATATTTTTATTAGTAGTACAGTATTTTGAACTTATTTTTGCCAAAAATATCACATATATTATTGTTATTGGCTGATAAGTGAATACCACGTACAATGTTGAACGGTGTGAATGAATTCATGGTTGAATTAGTCTAAATATTTTGACAATCTAATTGTGTAGGTACAGAGAATAACAATATATGTAATTTCGATAATTTTAAAATTCTGAGATTGATATTTTTCGAATTTATACTAATTATTGACTAATTTGTAATAGTAATATTCATAAAAAATTGTATTATCTAAAATAAAAAATGGTGCAAATGTATTTTTGGTATTATAAATAATAAAATATCTGTAATAAAAATTTATTAGGAGCCTTGTATTATATTTTCAAGCTTTTTGAGTGAGGAATAATATTTTATCAACATAAACCGAATAACAAAAAAGTTTAAAATGCCTATAGGTATTTTAAGTGCTCAAAAAGAACGAATATTTTGAAAATATTATATTAATATGTCTATAATAATAATACGCTAATATGAATGTTTGGTGAAAATGTCAATTATCTGTCGTAGTGTTATTCATTTTTGAATTGTAATACCAAAACTAAATTAATTTTGTCATCGGGTAAATAAAATTCTCGAGTTTCCATATTTTGTTTTTCCCTTTAATTTAGAAAATGACTGTTAATTTGTATTTCCAACTACTAAAGTATATTATTTAATTTTCTACTAAAATCCATTCTCAATATTGAAGATTTTCAAGGTTTTTGGTGTAAAAAGTGTCGTTTCGAATACATTACATAACCTAGCTATAACAGGGATGGCAAGTCCGTGGCACGTGTAAAAAGGTTAAGGGCACGTTAATAATTACTAATTAATAATAAAATGTGTTTTTATTAAAACTCTCAATAAATACATTTAAATTAAAATGGTTTTTCTCATTTGTAAATACACATATATATTATGTATAATATTTTATATAATGGCGTGCAGGAAAAATCAAATAAAAAAACAGGTGATTTTTGGCATTTAACTTTAGAAAAATTTGCCACCCTTGCAGGTCCATCATCAGTCCACCCAGAATCTAAAATTTAAGAGTACATATTATGTAGGTAAGCTCATGTATGCACGAATACCAAATTACTTTTGACAGATTTACAAACAATACAATATAATAGCTTCTATGGTATATATTGTTGAAATTTGAACTCGACAAATGTAATAGAAAACACTATGTCAATAGAAATGATGAAAAATATCCATTATTGATTGTGATTTAAAGATGACACCAACTACTATGCTGGACAGCCAGTTCGGTGAAAACTTCTTCATCGCGTTAAATGTTTGACGAGTAGTAGTTTTCTACGTAATTAGAAATATAATATTTCATAGTGAATGTTTAATTATTTTGGGAATTTTATTGGAGCGTGCTAATATTATGCAAAATTTTTAAATATGAAAAAAAAAATTGTCTTTGTTTAATAGTTAAATGTTTTGAGATACACGCATCATAATAGTCTGCAAGAACAGTGTAATATAATCAGATAAGTTAATTTTGGGTGACGTCAGAGGTAATGGATTCATAAAATCCATTTGAGAGTAAATGATCAGCCATTCTCATTCTTCGAAAATAAAAAATAGAAGGTAGACAAACAATTGAAAGAATATTAAGTTATAAGTTACTATATTACCTAGGTCAACTTGTCGTTGTCCTTATGATTATGATTATTTAATTTCAGATTATATTACATTGTGAATATTGATTTTTTTTTTTTGAATGTCTATGTAATATAGTTTTAGGGCACATGGTACTTTTTTAATCACAACGAACATTTTTAAGATTGATATTTTTTTCATTGATACAAAACCACTCAATCATTATTTTTTGTTTAATTAGGTAGGATATCACAGAGGAATTCCAATTTTAAAAAAAAAAATTGTGTATATTTTTTTCTGGTGGTTTAAATTGCCGTAATAACAATTTACGTGGAACTTATTGTAATATTATATTTTTAAGCTTTTTGAGTAAGGGAAAATATTTTATCGTCATGAATCTAATAACAAACAACTAAAAAGTTAAAAATTTCAAATAAATATTCCTAGAATTAGAATATATATTTTGAAAATATTATAATACCTAGTATGCCCAGAATATGCTAATATAAATGTTTGGTGAAAATTTCAAGTATTCACAGGTATTCATTTTGAATTACAACATAAAAATAAAATTGATTTTGTCGAAAATGATAACTGGCGTTGCATAAATGTTTTCGTATTTTGTTTTTCCCTATTATTTTAAAAATTACTGTTAATTTTTATTTTCGACCACCAAAGTACAAACTATATCTAATTTCCTACCAGAAACAACTATGGATATTGAAGAGTTTCGACTTTTCCGATGTAAAAAGTATAGTGTCACACACAATATTACATTACTTCATCACTCCACCCAGAATCTAAAATGTAAAAGTATTACCTATAGGTAAGCCCATATCAAATTTATAAGCAATACAATAATAACTAGGCAGCTTTGATGGAATATATCGTTGAAATTCGAACTCGACAAATGTAATGGAAAACACTATGTTACAGAAATGTGAAATTTCTCTAAACATAGAAATGATGAAAAATATCCATTATTGGATGTCATCTAAATTTGACACCAAATACTACGCTGGGTAGCGAGTTCGAAAAATACCACCGATTGTGATGATGAACTGGACGGGTATTATAATAAATTCCAATCTACAATATTCTAGAACTTCGTTTTTGAGGTTACATTTTTTATCATATTTTGAACAAAATATATTTGAACGACATCTTATTTTTACACACCATTTCCATTGTAAACACCCCAGCGATTCATATTGAGAATGTTTTTTTCTCAAGCCGGGATTAATAACCATCAGAAATTGAGAAATACCTATTACAGAAACTACAATAATTTATAGTGATTAATTTTATTTTAAACACTTAGTATATATTTCAACTCTTACAACTTTGCAACAAATTATTGATTCGAATTTCACCAGAAATAATTTTTTTTTAATTTCGAACATTATTATTAAAATTTTAAAGTACATAACAATATACAGATTTCCCGCCAGGATTCACCCATTAGATATTTCATGAGATAATTCATTTATCATAAATCTGTTTTTAAATTTTAAATTTTTTAATTTTAAAACAATTGAAGATAGCCATTTTATAGTTTCATTTTCTGAAAATTTTGATCTTTTAACATTTTATTTTCATTAATCACATGATTTTTAATCATTTTTTTATTTAATACGTACAACAGCAATACACCGGGTTTGTCCGGCGGTGAGTCCTCCTCTACAGCCAATGGGTATATCCTCTCTGGACTCTCTGTATTATAATATGAACTAATGGAAAAAATTAACGAATATTGTTTATTCAATATATTATGATAAAAAAAAAAAAAAAAAAAATGTTTAATGATGATAAAATTTCATTTTTATAGTATTTTATTCTTTAATACTTGTAAAAATAAACAACATATTTTTTTAATGGAAATATTACTAAATTCAATTTAACTCTGCTCTTGTGTATATTTTCTTTACATAGAGACGGATAGAGGTAAGTAATTACACTGCAAGCCGCAGGTGTTTTATGCAAAGACCTATTAGATACGTAACTAAACAATCTTATTATTCATTAAAATAGTTTAGACTCATTTATCCAAAAATATTTATATCAATCTATGCAATCTATCTATATATCTATCGTCGTATCTTTGTCTTTTTTATTGAATGTATTAACCATGATAAATTGCAATTTGTTTCTCTTTGTAGCGGAAATAATCTCATTTATATTTTTTTTTTAATTAAAAAATGTTACTTTGATCATATTTTAATCATTTTGATCGTAAATTTGATCATACTCCTTAGATTCGATTCACATAGAGGCATTTCGTATTTGTATAAGCCCGATTACACTTATCTTGTATATTTGCAGATGGCTGGTGTATTACAACCTACAAATAACATAAAACATTCTATGGTGTTTGTGTTTTTCCAATCATTTTAATTAAAATTTTTTTTTTTATTGAACCTACAACTTATAGTCCGGCAACTATGGCCATTGGCTGTTTTGTTGTTTTTGAAGTGTGGGGGGGGGGGTTTGGAACGGTTGGTTGAAACACGTTTTTGGGGTTTGGCAGAATTTCAAGTTGGGCACCCGTAGGTTTCTGCCATGCCTGGGTGGGGGGATGGCGGAATTTCTCTCCGGACACCGTGACTGCTCGAAGAAAAATGCCGCCTGTGGCCGGGATCGAACCGGCGTCAGAGCGCATCGCGACCGACGCCTTAATCCGCTCGGCCATTCCGTCCCCCTAATTTAAATTTATTCGTCTACAAATCACAAAACGCAATTGTATTTTATCGATTTAATGGTGGTGTAACTTCTAATAATATATTAAGAATTGTTCCAATACTTATTAATAAATAATATATAAAATCTTTAAGGAAATATTATTTATTATTATTATTATTTTTTTTTTTAATATAAATCAAAGGCAACAACGGGGATTGCATAATACAACAATAGTAAGTAAGTATATTGTATAAGTAAGATTGTAAACATAATATAATAACATGAGACGCAATAAAAGCTAAGCTATAAAGTAAACATAACAGAATATAAAACAGAACTTTTTATAATTAATCAGAAAGAAAATACAAAAACAAGTTATTCAGGGATTATAGTTTCTGAACATGATGAAGTGGGTGATTATGACCGCAAGAAGTTGAGTGGCTTGGTTTAGAAAATGGAAACTGGTTGTGACTATGGAATATGAAGGAACTCTAAAATAGACTCTTTCAAGAATATCAGGATACTTAGTTTAATACTTACTCTAAATTTGAGTAATTATTCAAATACAAAAAAAAATTCAATTTAATTCTAGGTATTAAGGTATATTAATTCAAAATTTTATATTTTCTAATATTTTCGTATAGCAAAGTTAGTAATCACAGTATATTTTAGAGTCAATAAAAATTTGAATAATGAATATATCTTTAGCTATAATATATTTTAAATTGGTACTATTACGATTGTCTTCGATGGTAAAGTGTATTCTGAAGAAAAAAATATTTAATTAAGTTATAAATAGACGAAAACCAAAACCGATATTGAATTGTCCATAATTTAATAATTATTAATATAATATAATTATTGTTATAATATTTAGTAACAAATTAAAAACTAAAGGTATAAAAAAAAGTATTCAAAATATCATTCAAATTCTTCAAAATAAAAAAATATTTAAAAAAGTATTCAACACGGAAAAAAGTATTTGAATACTTTTACTTAAATACTTTACAACACTGGATTACATATTATAGGCTCTCCGTTAATATTATCATTGACAATATACCTATATATATATATTTTATAATCATAATATTATATATTTTGTTAAAATCACAGACATAATATTAATATATAAAACAACTAGATAGCCGACTCGAATTCATCACTGATGCACGGCTGTCATTTGTCACACAGGCAATGTTTACATAATCATTTACAGCTATAGTCAGTTATCACAGGTAGACTGATAAGCGATAGTAGATAGCAAAATCTAATATAATATTTTAATTTTTAATTGTGATCATGGTGTATTTTATGTAAACATTGCTTGTGTGACAAATGGCGGTCGTGCATCGGAGGACGTGTCCATGTCATAATATATAGACAGTCGGCAATCTAGTTATTATTATTTTATATGTCTGCGATTAAAATATATTTCGATTTTAATCGTTCTATGTACGTATCCACGTATTATAACTACGCTCATAATATAATACATAATAATTACTTTGCGTATTAAATACTAACATATAAACAGTGCCTCTAAATTCAAACAAATACTTTTATAGAATACTACAAAACGTAATATCTTCATAAATAATATAGTTGTGTCCCATTCTAGGAACGTATTATTTGTCTATACAAAAATCGACCTTTCAATGAATAAATCATGAGTAAAGCATAGTGAGCTACCGTAATTTAAAAAACATGACTTTCGTAAAATTAATTATAGGATAGGCACCAAAGCACCATCAATATTTAGTTATTGTCTGTTGATATTCCATATTATATAAATATAGGAATAAATTATTGTATTTAATATTATTTGTCGTTTCTCGTGTTAATTGGTATAAATAAATAAATTATAAGGTCATGCCCACTATAATGATTAGCAATGGAACACTTTATATTAGCTAAACATAAATATTATTATAGTGTAATATGAATAATAACCAATAGGTATAATAATATATTGTCATACGTGCAATCAAATAAAACCCAATACTCAAAATGATTACGAAATATTGTATTTGACGAAGTTCCGATTATTATAGTGTACAATTAATATTTATATTACGATTGTTTAGTACAAAACCCACAAAGGTATAGGCTGTTTAAAACATATTATATCTTATATTTTACATTTTAGGTTAGTTACATTTAAGGCCAGTCTCGAGGGGTGGGCGTCATATGTCCACGCCTGGGACGGCACTTTAGTTAGGGGGTGGCATTTTAAAAACGGTGATAATAATATTATTATTTTAGCGGTGGCAAAATCTGATTTTGCCCACTGAACTATTTTTGCTTGAACCGGCCCTGGATACTTTTGTTGCCATGGTAACGATATGAGTATTCATGGTACATAGTTACTAAGGTGCTAACCTTTATTCAGGTAATTCGTACCTTGAAAACCCGTCTTATTTCTTGCACTCTATGCCTTAGTACCAAGGGAAATAAAAGGTAAGGTGGCGTGTTTTTGCAATAATATATTGACCATACGAGGGTTTCAAAATATACATTCCTACAAGGTCCGTACGACACATTTATAGAGGAGAGGGACTGAAAAAAAACATTGTACATGACTATTTCTGAAATATTATTATCCACATACATAAAACATATATATCAAACGGGTAGTCTATTCAAATCGAAACGAAATTAGTAGGCGTCTACGGTCTACTGAAAATCATATCACTGATTTTATCCCTGCAACAAGGCAGACCACGTCGAAAGTTTTTTTTCGAGTTTATGAGTAAAAAACGACCGGCAAATTAATGTTTACAATAAGTATTTGAGAGCTTGCGAATTATAGGTGTCTTCGAAGAGCGTGAACAGTTAAACCATCAATTGACGATACTCCGTGGCTAGAGAAGGGTCAAAGTCTTATAAACATAAATATGCTACACTTAATACGTTTTGAAAATTATCTTAAGTAGGCAAGAATGGCCACCGGCAGTGTACAATTTGCAGAATCGAGTTAGATATAACGGTATCTCCAAAGCAAACGAAGCCGCTAGAATACGCTTTATAAGACGTAATATCGTATTATGAATTATGTATTATTGTTTATTAATTATTTTACACCGTTACGTTGACGATCAGTGGACAAAATATAACTAATTTTATGTTTAGCATTTCTCATTTTGCATTAACTTTCAATAGGTCATATCCCAACCCATCGAAGCATCTAAAAATAAAAAAATAGTTTTCAATAGTGTAAGCCACTGTAAACAATAACAATAATCATTTATCCATACTATTGTAATCACTAATCTGATTGTTATACGACTCGTAATAAATGAATGTGTTTATTTTAATAAGATTTTAGGTTTAAACTCTGTAGGTAGGTTTATTAATATCTCTTCACCATGCACACCCACAGGCCATAGCTTATCGGTGTAAAATTAACTTAAACGCATTGTAATTTGATCGAGTACATACGATGCAGTGAATATAATGTATTTGGTTTAAAAAAAAAAAATTTTAAATAATTTGCGGTTTACGTGGTCCATCGCTATGTATACGACGTAGTCCAATTGCAGGCAGTCGTGGTATATACGGTTTCACCTATACCTATCCTGCCCATAGGTTGTCTGTCGAAATCGGATCGACAATGTGAGGTTGACATAATATATAGGTAGGTACTCCGTGCAATAGGGGTTATAACACGACATCGAAAACCGAATGGACAAAAAAAAAAAAAAAAAAACAACCGAACAAAATACCACGACGTCCATCGAGTGCCCGACATCAGCACCATCCGGGGAGGAACCCGGTAATCGGTAACCGATACAGTCGCCACGACCGCATATCATATACCTATACCCATAATACGCGCGTGCGTGTGGAAGTGATTAGTGCTGCGGCGACGTGTGGTTGGTCGTGAATCGCGTAATGTTATAAATGTTATTTTTATATATATATATATATATTTTTTTTTTATTTTATCGACCAGGAACTAACTACACCACTACTGAAACTATAAAAATACAATATCGGATATGACGTGACGCGAAAAGGGCGAATATTAAACGCGATGCGGACCCATCGCTTATACTGCATCAAGTACGTCATTATTCGCGATCGAAATCGCGGGGGGGAAACGGAAAACGATAATATTACCGGCCATTTATCGGTCGGTTTCGTGTGAGGAAATTCCGCGGTCAAACATCACCGGTGACAAAAACATTATTCCAACTGTGCAGTGCGAGCGGCCGCGTGTAGGTGATGTGTGATGTGGTAATTTTTTTCAGCGGAGGTTAAATTGTTTTCTAATTATTATTATTATGAAAGTAATTAAATTTATACGCTTAAATAAACACTGCAGTGTACGTTCGGGCGCAGCACACATTGTTTCGATTCCGACTCGGGGCCTTTGAGCATTGCCACTGTGTGCGTTGTGTGGTATAATAACATTGGTAGGTAGTAGGTACCGCATACCTACATAAAATAATACAATTTATAATGTCGCAGTGCATGTCGTATTCATAATATCTGCATTTGTAATGCATGGACCTATCCGTTTTAAGAGCGTTATTGCACTGGAGACCTATTTCTACATTATATATTTGAATAATTCCGTTGCGAAACATTACGCGTTCGAGTGAGTTTTATTGGAAAGATTCTTAACACCAGCTGGGTCGTTGTACCTACACAACAAGGGCGTTATAATTATTTAAATTTTTTTTATTTTGTTCGGTATCTATTCAAATAATATACCGATAACAGGTCAATAATTATTGAAATTATTCCATTCGAATCCGTAGATCAAATATAAGTAATAAGTCCGTTTGATCTCGTCAGGCTTACGACACTCTTGTATACCACTTCACATCATCACGTTCGACCGTTGTTTGATTTATCTTTGATTTGACGTAGATCAACATTAAGCCACCGGTACCTAGCCCGTCTGGTAATCGTTAAAATTTCTGATTACTTTCAACAACATGATCCATTACCAATTAAATGTAATTTAAAAAATATATTAAACTTTTTATTCATATTAATATCAAAATAAAAATACCTTAATGGTAGGTACTCCATTGATAAAATATACGGTGTATTTAATCAAGTTAGTACGCACGGCGGTGAAACGAATTATTATATTTGACTTGTGGTCGAAATGTGTATTTAAAATTATCTCGATATAAAGAACATGAATATTTGAACTTATATACAATATGAAATATTTTCTTGTTTAGTTAAAAATATTCAAATAAGCATAATTTAACCAAAATCATAAAATCGATGGGTAACGACGCAAATTCTGCAATATAAATAATATTATATGAGTGAAACGGAAATATTAAAACTAATAATATTTGAATGTTTTCAATTTCGTAGCAGCTGGAAATATTGTTTTCGTCGAATAAAAAATTAAAAAGAAATGTTTATCCAAATAATTTATATTATAATAAACAAGTTTACAATTTAAGAACGAGTCTTTAGTCTCGCTGTACAATTACATCTGAGTGTTCCGGAAAATATATAGTAAGTATCTATCGTCCTATCGCAAACGGTGTAATAGAATTTACATTTTGTTTTTCGATTTGATCCTATTACTTATTTTTTATTTATATTTATTTGTAAACACAATTCAGGTACCGCAGACAGTCACGTCCGATTGTTGAAATAATTGATCAGTTTCCTCATTTTTTAAATTTATGTAGAATATAAAACGCGATGAGCCTTTAAGACGTAATATGAAGTCCAATGCCCATACGAACCTATCCTTTTTTATTTCACCGCATACAATTTCATATGTCAGTATTGTGTAATCTTTTTCCAATATTGTTCGCTTTTATCGTTTCATTTAATACTTTTTTTATTTCTCTATAATATCTTTATGTCTTTGTTTCTTTTTTTGGTTAATATTACGTCATAATTCAAATACTTTAAAAGGGCTCAGCCCGCGGTAAATTCATAATAGAACTAAAACAACATATTATAGGCACCTATATCATTATAATAGCACCTAGACAGGTGGTATTCGATAGTTGGTTCACTTTCTATGTATACCGACCGAGCTCGGAATATTTCGCAATATTTATGCGCATTTCGCTGTGTTTTAAATCAAAACGCATCGCAACATGCACTGCTGCACTGTACAGTATATAAAACGTATATAGCCTTCGTCCCGAAAACGATTACATGCTTTAATGGTCACATATTATGACTGCCAGGCATTTCTAAATTGTGCGAAAAATAAAATAGAACCGGCGTTTCCGTTCGGGATTTACGAACTGTGTCTCGGCGGGCAAAAACATAATATATATACGTATATAAAATACATAATAATAATATGTGTTATTTAATGCACCGTCATAACGCGTTTTGAGGTTTCGAATGACCTTGAGGTGTATTGACCGTGCATAAATGATATACCAGCTATATTCAATTGTTATCTTCTTAACGGTTTGTTATTATTATTATTTTTTATTTTTCGTTATGTTAATATTTTTAACCGATTATATCACTGGAGGGCTGGATCTAAATATCAAACTCAAATGCGATACACGACTTGGAGGAGAGGGGGGTGGGGGACGTAGGTCAACGGAGAATGTATAATTTAGTAGATGTACCTACTAAGCCCTTTTAGTCTACAATATTCATAGTAACGGGGGCTAAAACGTTAATATATCGTGTTCGAAATGGACGACCTTGTAGACATATTGACTATCTATATAGGTACTATGAAAATATAAAATATACATTATATTAAGTAAAATTATTATAATATATATAAATATGTCTTTGACTCTGCATTTGACGTGAGAAATTAATTTACATTACATTATTTGAATAATCGTCGAAACTCTGTTCGATGTTTTTTCGTTTTTAAGCATTTATTCGTTATTGGTTTTAGGTATCTTAACGCAAGTTTAGACCACCTTATATCCCCGTTATGTTCGTCCGTATGTTACCGGCAGTGTACAACGGTTACGACTTCTGATATTAATATATTCATTTATTTTTTGTAGTTTCTGTCTATAGTTAGGACTTTATATATTTATAACGGTTCTATTCAAAGTGAATGCATACTAGACAGTATTAAAAAATATAAAAATATGAGCATTTTATACGGTTTCACATGCCAGCCAATATTAAAAAATGGCTACTAAAATATAAAGGTTACCAAATTCTTTTGAAATTGTATATGGATTATGAAATTATAGTTAATTGCGTCGTTGTATTAAAATACGCCTCGAAGACGGTAATTTAGCACGCTTGCAGAGTGAGCTTTCCCAACTTGTTTGATATCTTTCTCTGTTTTTTCAGCTCTGCCTTGAATCAACATTTATCCGATAAAATCATCTGCTGGAATGTATTTTTAGCGATTTTTATTTATTTTTTATTTGGTCAAAGTTTAAGTAGGTACGACCTAAGTAAATATAAACAATATACACTCTCGGTATCCATGCGGTATAAGTATAACACTGAAATCACACAGATCACTTTTAATGTCTATATTTGAACTGTTCATACATACATACATACATACATACATACATACATACATACATACATACATAAATGCATACATACATACATACATACATACATACAAAGGTTAAACATTTCTGAGAAGTATAAATCTATAATACATAATATTTATTTTTATTTTCATAATCTGAAACAGAAGATGTTCGAAACTAGTCCAAACAATTTGATTGTACAGTTAAAATCAAATACTGGATCAATGGTTTATTTTCCATTTAAGTTCAGATTAAATATGCTGTACGTCCCATTTTTTTGGGAATCCTCTACCTTATATGCCTCTTGACTTCTTAGTCTGGTTAAAAATTGAAATACATGATAAAAAAAACAATTATTTTAGTATATTTTGATATTGCTAATTTATCATATTATTTCAAAAAATATTGAGCTTTCAATTATTTGATAAAAATATGCAAATAATAAGTTAAAATCAATTTCACCAACAAACAAAACAACATTATACAATGTTAGGATTGAATGCCTGTAATGCCTATGTACTCAAAATGTTCGGTGTTCCTAAAATAAAATTAATATCTACTCCTTAAAATTGGTAATGAACTTAGCTATATATTGTATTCATAGAAAAAAATCATCCTTAACATGACGTGTCATCACTCATGTTTAATTACCTACGTTTAATATGTTATATAATTTCGTCGTATTGTGTATGTGACTGAGTCAATTTTTTTAAGTATACGCATAAAATGTATTATTTATAAATCATAGTACTTTGTGTATTATAAGTGTATACGGTGTACTTATATGTTTTTATTATATACACACTACTACACTCACTTGTTCGGCGTCGTTTGCCTTTCAAACGATTAAATTTGCTTCCCTGGAATTTAATCGGCTTACCATCTTCTTTTGTAGAAAACGGTTATAACTAATTTTGAATTAAATAATATGATTAAGAATAATGCGCGTGTAGCGCAAATTTTCAGTGTATTCCGTCCATCTCCCGTGTACCCGTGAACCCATTGTTTCGGTAGTTGTATTAGTTCTACACTGTGACCCGAGAACAAAAATGGTTGTTGGACCATTTCCACTGATTATGCGACGAAAAAACGACATCAACTCTATGCAGTTATCAGACAAAACCATCACGTTTTTCGTGCCTCTGAGAAACGCAAATTTATCGTCTAAAAACACGCGTTTGTTAAACAATTATAAAATAATATTATATAAATACGTACCGTATATATCGTACAATACACATTGTACATAATATTACTCCGCGGGTTTTCGGCGGAGGATACATTTTTGCATTTTATTCATTTACAAATAATATTATCTACTGTGAGGAAATATAATAATATAAAACAAATTTATTTATATATTTGTTCTATTCGGTTATTATGTGGAGTGTACTGTTTGAACAATCGAAGTCCCCATACACCATCATGTCAATGCCTCTTATTGTTCACCTTTTCAATTCAAAAGTTTCTGGTGCACAAACATACTTACAGAAATATATTCAACAGTGGTATTAAGTTTATTTTCACACCATAAACACTTCACTATTGTCAAACGCATATATTTGTACAAACAATTCGGCAGTATCTTAAAAAACCATCAGATGTAACCTACAACGAAAATATTTGTATTCAGACAAAGGACAACTTTCGGAAAAATGTATAAGGACGCGAAACATTTACAATATTTTTTTTAATAAAATGGGAAGCCGATTTTTGGATTTTTTTATCAGTTATATTTGATATAATGGATAAAAAAAAAAGATATACCGACGATAGTAAGTTTTTATATTAACTGACTTTCATTCATTCTTTTTTTATTTTTTTCGTTGAAGTCAACGCCCGCTTTACGAAACCAACTTTGGCAAAACAATTACTTAAAAATTACTTTTTGTGATCAAAACTCTTGACGCGGAGTTTTACAAAGTAATCTGTAAACTTCAGGTTTACTTTTTAATGTCACCATATGTGTTATGTGTAAGCTAACTTTACAAAAACCTACATCTATATCTACATAGGTATAGTATAAGCACCCACAATACTTTTACGGGAAAAAAAATGATATCTTGAACGAATCTAATCGGCAATCAATAGAAAGTAGTCAAATGTCTAACGTGTTAAAAAATAAGTAGGTAATATAAAATATTATAATGTAATTATTTATTATTAATCCGTAGGGCCTATACTATATTGGGTGATTCACTAAACATGATCCCCGCCCAATTTTTTCATTTGATAATTAATGTAAGTATATTTAAGTATACTATTCGAGAATAAAGAACACTTACATTTTTTTATGCTGTCAGGTGTCCTGTGGTGGTGCAACCTTTTTTTCAAATGAAAACCACCCTTTTTTATTGATGTAAACATATTCGTAACAATAGTAACTTCTAAGTTATAGACTTTAAGTAGGTAATAAGCATATTATAAGTAATCAATACGGATAGTAATCCATGATATAATAGTTTTAGAAGATATATGGCCATATTATGGGTGCTATGATTCGAAAGTTATTAATATACTTATAAAATACTAGCTGAAATACCCGGAATTGCCCGTAAAAAAATGTGATTGTTCAGCTCCTTTTGAGTGTAACCCACTGTGGAAGCAATGTCTTTAAGTGCAAATCATATTATATTTTAATGTATAGCCATTCCGCCCGGCACCTGTGAGACTCGCTTGTGATTATACAATAAAATTAGTATATCATTAGGTAGGCAATCTACCTGCGGTGCAGTTGTGTAGATTGTAGACCCTGCGAGGTGCGTACTTAAATGTATAATTTAACTTTAGAGTCTTAAGTCTTAAAGTTATACCAAGCTTGTCGTTTTTACTTAAATCCAACGTACGACGTTAAAGTTTAATGACTCAGAAATCATTCAGTCAAATTGTGATTTAGATGTATCAACATTTTCAATAAAGCTGATTATCAAATTACAGTAAAAGACGGTTGTTGGAAAAAAAAGTTTGCATCGCAACCCGACACTTCTTGAACTGTTTACAATTTTGGTACCTGGAAATATTATGGATTATGAGTAAACTACAAAATCCTAAAAACCTATATATTTGGTACACAGAATGTTTAAAGAAGATTTGACAATGTTAAATTACAAATCAAAATTGATGAAAATTGAGAGGTAGTTCCGTGTTTTTCCATCTAGTAATAGTTTGATAATATTTTAAGATTTGGTGTTTTATATAGTATATTAAAATACTTTCTTTTTTATTTTCCACAGATATTTTGTTTTGAAAATCCCGGTTTACCCAAGCTCGGTAAATATTTAAATATTTTCAAATTCGGCCATGTGGAGTTTTATTTTATAAATTATGCATCTAACAAAAATAATAATAATATTGATACTATTATAATATTATAATAATATGTTGATAATTATTTTAAATATAGTTAATTGTCATCGTTACATTGAAAAATAGTAGAATAATACAGCATAATCATGTGTCATTTGTTATTAAATAAGATATAGGTATATCTAAAAAGTAGTAAAAACAAAATATGTGTTTACCGATCAATATACGAATGTACGATCCATAGTGATCAATATTTCAATCAATTTGTATATACGTGTCGGTCGTGTCGGTGACTCGAAGTAACAAGTTACAAGTTCTAAGACCATATTGAACGATTGGTACTGTGATCTGAGAATTGTGACATCCACAATTCACCTAAAACAATACTCGTACATAGGATATAGAAAGGATAAAACGACAACAGTTTTATCATTTTCCGCATACTGAAGCATCATATGTTAGGTGATGCCAAAAAATTATTGATTGATAAAAAATGTAACACCCAAAATATTGGTTTTAATCTATTATAAACTTTCGTTCTTACGCATTGTCGTTTTATTCTGTATTCTTAAGCACTGTACATTTTAGGACAATGTGACGAGAAGATAATATTATAACAATAATAATAATATTATAATATTATGACAATCACAAGTATTCGAGACCGCCGTCTCGTCTTCGCTATATTTTGTTTTATCGGTGAATATATTTTTGAATTAAGTACATCTTATGAATTAATGTAAACTGTTCTATCAAAATACTGCGAAACCAACCTATTAGTTATTATTATACAGGTAATAGTAGGTACCTATAGGCTATAGTTAAAAAAATTTCACTAGAACGTGCGCCTGTTGTGATTGTAAAAAAAAATAAAAGCATCCGAACATTATGGGTTTTTCAATTGTGATCTTACAAACAATTTAAAAACCGTTCAAAGTGTTTTTCAACAGGGTTGGCGTGAATAATGTAAAATCGAGGCATGTGCGTATGTGCACGACAATCGAATAAGCTAAAATATGCGTTGGAGAATGATATTAGAATTCATCGTGTTTGTTGTATCCTGTTTATTGAGTGGCCAATGGCTGGGCACCTAACTGTTTATATACGTGATAAAAATAATAATAATAATAATAACGTGGTAAATGGGCCGGTATATAGGAATGAGCTGAATGTGCAGCCAAATGAAAAATGCTTCACACCAGCCGTAGTTTCTATTAACGGCGGAGATTTGATTAAAAAACAAAACAAAAAAAAAGTTTTTCGTAGTCTCGTGTACAGCGTTGTGTAATATATAATATAAAACATATTATTATTTTTTCGGAGTACTTAAATATCCATTAAAGTACCCCCTCCCCCATTTTGATGTCGTAACTATGTATAATAATTATGATAATACCGATTCAATTTTATATCAATTAATAATTAATGACATATTATACCCACTTGTTGCAGTGGAGCAAATAGGCGAAATCCCCGGGGGTTGGCAGTCAATACCCCGAAATTTTCTTATGATAATACCAGGTATGTATTATACGTCCTCTGTATAAGAGAAAATCATGAAAAATTTATTTTAAGTATGCATACATAATATTAATAGTATATCGCTCGTGGATTGTGAAACGGAGCTTGTTAAAATTGTTTGCTACTGATACCCCCTGCCCCTAACTATATTATTCATGTCATAATATGGATTATTAAATACAAATTTACCGGATGAAAATAATTTATATTCGGTAAAAAAAAGTTCTTGCTTACAGATTTAAATGATTTTTTTTTATAGTGCAGCGCGACTATAATATATTCTTAACATTATAGTTGGTATTCGTACAACTATGACGTGCCATGTTGTACGGATATTGTATTATATCATGTTTATTTTTATTTTAAAAAAATGTACGTATCTATCATATTTCTATTATTTTCAAATATTTATTAAAAAAGTATAATTATATATGTCAGAGGTACATCTCGATACTCGTTATATATCATACACGTGATACAAAGGTAAAACACGTGTCGCGTTCTATTATACATTTAGGTACATTTTACCCTGCAGTGCCTATATATATATACCTCTATAATCTACAATATTACGTTAAATAATTTCATATTTACTCGCGCATGTGATACAATATACTAGACGTAGTCTACCTTTTTACAACCCAGTACGTATTATATGACTTAAACATATTATAAGTATAGCCCTACTCTTACGTTTGTATAATATATATACGCGGATGCCACTTCGTGCACTGCCCAGGGCCGCAATTTTTCGTGGCTTATACCGAGAAAAAACAATTATTATATTCAGAAAACCGTATGAGTACCTATAATACAAGGAGTAACAAGAAGGACTTGAAGAAATAAAAAATGATAAACGTATGAAAAAAATTGTTAAAATTATATATTATGATAAGTAAATAATTTAAGAAATGTACTCATGTCAGTAAATTCTTAAAAAAAATATTTTGAAAAAAGTTATTACGTTTCAAATTCATTTAATAAAAAAAATATTGATATTTTATAAATAAACTACTTGACTTAAATAAATTAGCTATTTTGAATACATAATAATATATAGTATATCCAAAAAAATATTTTCAGTATTAATTAGAAGAAAAGTTATTCCAAAAGTCAGTTTTATCTGTTACAACCTGCTGTATACCTGCAGTTTATGATCATAATAATATTATGTGCTTATAATTTGATATGAAATGTACAACAGGCGTGGTGTGTGGTGCACGAGGATACGATTGACACATATCTCATGATCTCTCACTCTGCGGAATATAAAAATGTACAAGTTAAGAGGTGTTATCAATTTTCATGGCAGTGAGAGAAGTGGTCTTCGATGTGCTGTAGAATATTTCAATGTGCGGGTGCTAGTGTAACGTTACGCCAGCGCCCGCGGTTGGGAAAAACGGTTTTCCTGGTACTTGGTTTAGGTTACGAATTCCAAATTTTCGGTTACGAATGGTTACTAATCGGTTACTAAAGTATGGTACCAAATTTGAAGAAAATAGTTTAGGTTGTGGTGCTAGTGTAACGAACCTGATACAATCTCATGGATAAACTAACATGGTAGATTCTTTACGTGCAGTTTTATATAATATGTAGGTACTGCGTAAGTATAAATTGTTATAATATACGGTATACAGTTGGTTTTTAACAAAGATAGTATATATATTATTAGGTATGAATGTTACATTATGAAATCAACATCATATAGTTACGATAAGTATTATAGAGGTAAACCGAAAATTTCACTATACCTATGTCAAATAGATGTTGTCGTAGGCATACAATACGAACAGTGAACCTTTACCGATGTCGACATTAAACATACTAAAACCACAACCGCGAGGACAATGACAGCTCTGCAGTTAGGTATTTAGGTAGGTATATAAACCAAAAAGTACAAACGATACGTACAGTAAAAAACGGTGTAAGAAATTTAAGCAAAATGACCATAATCTACAATAAACGTCCGTGTACCTCGCTGCGAGTGAGTACCTATCTACCGATCTTGGAGGTCTGGTCGTCTATATTATATTATTATACATTGTAGGTATTATACCACATGACCAATTAAATTCGATATATATGTAGGTATAGATTGACTAGCTGGCTACCTATATAATATAATAATTATTTTCATATACTTGAAATATTCTTATGATCCCTGTCGCTGCACCTTTGTGTATGATTACTATAATAGTCTATACAGGGGTGATGGAATCTGAATGTTTTCAAATATTAAACGTAGAATTTTAACTGAAATGTTGTGTTTAAAGTTCAAACGCGGTTATTCAGTCAATGATTTTATACATCAAGTAAAATTTTTCAAATCAGCAAACAAATTAAAAATCACTGTTTAACGTTTGAAATTTTATTTTGATCGATTCACATGGACGCACCATGTAACCATGTGGGTAGGGGAGTGTATAAGTGTTTCGACGGGTATTTACAAAGAAAACTACGGTGATTTCATTATTTCTATTTACATATGATGATGAGGATACTTCAAACATGCTCATTATTTTAGATTCTGGCAAAGCGATGAATGTATTGATTTTATAATTATGTGTGTTTTTTTTTTATTTTTGTGTCTAACATCACCTTTTAGGACAGTAAAAATGCTTGGATTTTCTTCAATAGTAACTTTTCTGATAGGAAAGTGAATCTAGTTGGTACTTTGGGGGGTCAAAAGTAAACATTTCCCTGTAATTTTCAAAAGCGACGTGAAAAACAATAGAAAAATTAAGGAAAAACTGAAATTTTTACGCAAAATCTGTTTTCGAGGAAATCGATTTTGGTTTTTGGTGCAACTCTGGTACATGAAATTGTCTATACACCATAAAATTTTCCAAATATTTTGAATTGTTTTGAACTGTTTACAACATTGGATACTCAATCGATTTCTCATGCGTACCGATTTTCTTATTATGTTGTAATTCAAAAACGAATGACTGTAGATACTTGAACATTTCACTGAATGTTGATATTAGCAATTTCCATACACCATACAATTTTGTAAATAATTTGACTCTTTTTGAGCTTTTTACGGACCATTTCAAATTTTAATTTTTTTAGTTTTTTTTTCTATGAATATCAATAAAATTGTATTTGTTGGATATAAAAGCATGAAAATGTAATGCAAGGCTCCATATATATTATTACAATAGCAGTTAAAAAATATTAAAAATACATAGGCACAATTTTTATAAGCATTTAAAGTTCGAATTTTGACAAAATTTATCAAATTTAAAATTTAATAATTATTTTGTAGTTGAAAATGTATAAAATGTTCAACTTTCATAGCTAAGGATTGACAATTTAAAAAAAGGTTCCACGTAAATAGGTTATGTATAAATTACTTAATTCACAATAATATCATCAAATTTACTTGGTACTATTATAGGCTGACTGACCGTTTTCGCTCAGAATCGTTTTTCTTATACAATGATATTATATCATTGAATTCAAATTTAACACCATCCATTTACAGTGACCCACTCGTTACCTACTGTACAGCAGAGCGACATCCACTTATTCACCTTTTTTCATTTAATATTTTATTTATTCAAATTCTGGGAATTTTAAATATTATTTAACACCATATTATTTTTAATCCTTGAGATTATTTGTAGTATTTAAGGATGGCCTGCGGTGATACAAAATTCAGTTTTTCAAATAAGAACCCCACTCCCCTATTTTTACTGTAAATTATTAAGTGAATCATTTTTTTGAAAATATTAATGTATCTAAATATCTAATTCAAAATCTCATTCGAACGAGTAGTTTTTCAGTTATTAAAATGTTTATATTATGGACTTACATTAATATAAAATATATGTTATATCGGATTTAGTATTTATTGTTCTTGGACCATTATTATAAACTATAAATATTGATTGATCAATATAAATTACTATGTATAGTTCCTATATCTACCAAACACAATGATAAATAAATCAAAAACAACTCGTTCAAATTTTAATTTTGATGCATAAAAATGTTCAGAAAAATTATACGCTAAATAAAGTAATGTAAAGTAAACAAAGGATCATTTCATTTGAAAAACAGAAGTCTGTATCCAAAGAGTTCTTCAAATATATTTAATCTGTCACTGGACAACCTCCTTCATCGTACTATGTGATCGTGTAAATTCATTTTCATATTTGATTGTTGTACAAATGCTACAGATTGTACATTTTCTATTTTAATAAAAATAAAAAAAGAAAAGTGTATTTAAAAATCATTATTCGAAAAAATTCATTATTAAATGAAAAGACGTGGGTAAGCATGCTTGATGGATCACCCCGTATACATCGGATATGGTAAGTACCTATAAACAATTAGGTATTAGAAAACAATAAAGTCGACGTGATTGAAACTGTTTCCTTGCATTGCTTACACACCGACTGTGTTAGTATGGGATACATTCATCCAAAACTTATATTTTATAGAAACCAACTCATAGGCGAGTGTTATGGATACATAATATTGTTCGTACATGTACCATAGGAATTTACGTGGATGGAATGGAAGGAGTAAAATATGCACAAGGCATCAAACTGTCGGGGTCGGCAAAGTTTTAATGATATAACTAAATATTTTTAGTACAATTTTGTTCTGAGAACTAATAATACAATTATTATATTATTATGTTGATATTCACTCTGTAAACTTGCATACAATACGAAGCGCGTAGAACGTCTCCGAGAAGATATGTGACGGTTTAAATTTTAGTCGATTTGTGATCCGACGCGTTGCCTTAAATATGACCTAGTGGTAGATATTATTGGTTGGTATTGAAGAGTTAAAATAAATCACTCTGAACGAATAATTTATTTTCCTTATTCTTTTGGTAGCGATTTATAGTAGTTATAGTTTGATTTTTTTGAACTCCCGACTTTATCAGCCGTGGTTTTCAAACTCGTTCACGCGGATACTATTTTCGAAAATTAATTAAAACTTTAATTAAATTAGAGTCGAACGGAAAGAAATTAATAGTAAAATGATAATTAATTAATACTTCTAATTGTAAAAGTAAACCCGTGGTATACGTTATTTTAAATATTACCAGTTACCATACACGATTTTATTTTGGTACCTACCTATTATTAGTATAATTTTGTACAAATAAAACGAGAAAAATTAATATTTATGTTATACGCTATAATATTATACAGGATAATAATTGACCAAACATGCTCAATCCTCACTTTTTTCGTTTAATAATGAATTTATTCAAATTCCGATTTTTAAGCTTTTTAAGTACATATACTTAAGAACCATATTTTCAAATAATTAGGATTTTATACCATATAAAGATTAAAGAGTGTCCGATGGCGATACCAACATTTTTTAACTTGTTTTCTGCTAAATTATGAAGCAGATGACTTTTTTGAAAATGTTAATTTATCTAAATCAAAATTATAATCAGTAGTTTTTGAGGTATTTGACTTTGTGTAAGTAGGTACTGAAGATGGTCCACGATAATAAGTTTAAAAATATGGATGCATTATTATTTGAAAATCATAATAATGAGTAATATAATACTTATCTATTAAAATGTTAATATAATTGGATAAGATTGTCAGTTAATTTAATTACATCTATTTATATTTTTGTAAAACCATTTTTAAAGACTAATACCCTTAGGATTCACTACTCTGTATATATACTAATAACCTAGAAACTACACGTTGAAATGTTGTTTAAAATATATCAAAAAAATATGTGATTAACAAAAAAAAAATTGTTAACTAGGTAACTTTGGTAATGTAATTATATTCTTCATCGATTGCTAAGGTGAACCTAGATACTGTAATGTAAAATTACGACGCAAAATATACAATCGATTGCTACAGGGTCAACCTATATTAAAAACAGGTACCCAGCCCAAAATCATATCAATGTTAAAATAAATCATCTGCTCAAAAATTTACTGTAAAAAAAGTTGGTTTTCATTTGAATTAAAAAAAAACTTTGTATCACCTCAGGATCTCTTTAAATAATACTTGAATGGGGTATACAAAACGCATAATAATCTGAAAATAGGGTCCTCGATTAATATATTAAAAAATTCAAAAAATCAGAATTATAATATTACGTATTAATTTGTAAAAAGTTGGGATTATGAAAATCGTGTCAAAACTCAAAAATACTTTTCCAGATTACCTCGGAAATGCGTCATGCGTCACGCGGTCTCGCGCTGCCGTGAGGTGGTGTAGGCAAAACGCGTGTGCAGCATTTGTACACATGGGTAATTATGTAATGAAATTACAAAGGTATTAATGTATTACCATATGATATAAAGCCATAATAATGGGTCCTTTAATATACGAAAAAATTCAAAAATCAGAATTTGCATAAATTCGTCGTCAAAGGAAAACACGGTGTGGTAAGCATAGTTTACCCGTTCGTCCTAGGTCGGAAAACGTCATACGCCCGCGCGAGGACCTCGAGGTGGTGTAGGTAAAGCGTGTGCAGCATTTGTACACTCACAGGTAATTATGTAATACAATTACAATGTTATTATCATAATCATATTATGATACAACGCCATAATAATAATAATACTGTTTATGTAGGATATTACATATTATTATTATATTGCTATGCATTTACGAGAGACAGATAGAGAGAGAGAGAGGGCTGAGCAGCGAGCACTCCTACAACTAGTATAAGCACGTGAGCATAGGTACATTGAAGTATTTTTCGCCTGCTGCAGGAATGATGGCTTTTTGTGGGGTTTAATTACGTGGCCGTTTAGAACTCGTCGACACTCTCGAAAACGAACATTATAAACCAATTACTGTGTCGCAGTTACACGGCCGCCTCGACGACGACCGCGACAACTGTAATCTGCACGCCGGGCGAAAAGAGTCGTAAAAACCCGAAACCGTGTCATCGCCGCCACACCACCGCACCAGAGAGACTCGTCATCGGACTATCACTATTTATACAATATTATGATAATGATAATACGTAGAGATGAGCATAAGTACGCAACGTATGTCACAACGTATTATTATTATATATTATTATTTTGAAGGTGCTGCAGGTGACACCGGTGTAGTGTAACACATGATATAGGTAGTTCTAAAGTGTGCACATGGGGTGTTTGTGTGTGTACAAGTCGCTATTATATCATACGTACCGCGGGTGTAGTGTAATAATAATAACAATAATAATATGTTGTAATCGTCGAAAAATAAAAATAAACGGCGCTCGAACATTCCATAAATTACGCGTTTTCCGACTCTTTAACTACCTACATATTATAATAAATATAATATTATGCTGGCGTGTACCACAACTCAAAAGTATATATACGTCGCCGTACGCATTATAGCCGCCGGCAGCGAGGCCATTAAACGGAGTTGGATAATGCGCGTAGACCGCGTATATTATTATCTAGTTTATTAGAAAATGGCGAGAAAAAAAAAATAAAACGAAATAACAAAAAAATAAAACGGTCGATTGGAATGTAATGAAATAGAAGCGTTTGATAATTGAGCACTAATGTTACTTCTGCTGCTGTTCAGCTGCTGCACAGTGTTCGAGAGGACATGAAAGCATTAAGAAATGTAATTGATTTAAATCCTTCACGTGTATATAGGACTTGGTCATGAGTATTTTAGATCAGTATTACTGTAATAAACTCCGAGTGTCTTCGTCGCATAAACTTCATTAGCGCTCTACCATTTACTTCTGCAGACTGCACACGGCGTTGTCAATTATTTAGCTCCATCCGAATTATTGCGATTACTGTATACAATATTATATTATACGCGAGCCAAACGATGTTTAATTTAATTTTTAGATTACGTCCCGATCGATTTATTTACAATAGTAATAATATTACTACCTGGGTACTGCCCTGGACGTGTTCATGTTCATTGCCCCGTTTTTGTTGATACGTATGTTTAATTTTATTATATCATGTCACATACCTAATATTACCTAAATACGTGTTTTTCGAAAATCAATAATAATTGCGTTGTTGTGTCATTTCGACGATACTATTTTGATCGATTTTACTGTTACGTTATAAAAGCTTAGTTCATCTACGATAATAGCCAATAGAGGTGGGTACAACCAAAACTTTAGCTTACATACTTACCTATCCATAGTTTCTCAACGCGTATGTTAAGGGCGAGTGTCCTGAGGAGATGCAAACTTCTGTTTTTCAAATGAAAACGTCTCATTTCTTCCGTAAATTAATTAGCGGATAATTGTTTTGACAATTTGACATATTAGAATAAAATTTCATTTTTTAGAGCTATTATTTTTAATATAAATATTTTAATAACTGAGGAACTACTCATTCGAATTTTAATTTATAGATATATCAACATTTCCAAAAAAATTAACCGTAAAAAGGGGAGAGGGTTCTCATTTAAAAAAAGTTTGTATCAACTCAAGACACTCCTTAAGTAGGTAGTACAAACAGCTTCGAAAATTCGAAAATATTGTCTTTGAGTATATTTAAATTCCCAAAAATCAAAAATAGAATAATTTCATTATTAAATGAAAAAATATGGTCAGTAGATTCTTGGTGAATCATCCTGTATGTATTTTTAAACCTTATATTTTTTTTCTATCGCATTCTCATAGTTTTTATCATCAATATTATTATCGATAAAAATGAAGAAACTATGAAACTAAAACAGAAAAACAAAAACAAAATATAGCAAACACATATGGGTAATTATTATCTTAAATTTAAATAAATCATTCTGAACAAAGTTCTGTTGTGTTTTCTCTAAAATTATATAAATTTTATTGTCTAAATTAAAATCTATATTATATATTTATTAAATTTTATTATATTGTTATATAGTATACACAGTTTATATGAGGACATGCCTTTAACTTTAGTGGAACAATTGAACTTTCATGTTGAGCATTCTTAAAAAAAAATCACATATCACTGTGAAACCGATAGCTATCATAACAATAATAAGAGGTCATAATAAAAATATATTGTTCGAGATTTCTGGTTGAAATTATTTAAATGAGGCATATAACGGTTTACACAAAAATATTATGCTTCGTCATTCTTACATGATTATTTTATCAATATAGTATAGGAATCTTTTGAACATTATAATAACAAATATTTTTCAAATAACATCCATGCAGGATTCACGTGATTTTTTTAGGGATTTAAGTATTAAAATTCAGACTAGTTGTTTATGAGAACGTTATTCCCATATGCAGTGACGCAGTGTTGTCTCCGTCTCACTAAAGCATTACATTCAAATATTACGTCAAGTAGAATACATTTTACTCTGTCAGTTTAATACTTGACTGACCTATTATAAAATTTATAGGTAAGGATGTAGACTCTCTCATAGATTATATTTTATAGTTTATTTTGAAACAAGTCATAATTATTTTAAAATCGTAGCTTATTGTAATTTTTTTAAATTGATGATACTTGCATCGCATCAAAATGAATCAAAATGAAAATACAAAAAAACCTAAGAGAGACCTTAGATAATATTCTTACCTTTAAATTTGATAATACATTGATTCACTTTGATGTTAAAAATTATAGAGTAAAATTAATTCTTCTTGACATAAAAATGGAGAGTAAAAAATAACGAAAATTATAACGCAAAACGAATTTTTATTTTAATGATTGTTGATTTTTTTTAATCGGTCAAACTTAAATTGTTATCAGTTGAAAACTTTTAATACTATTTTAATTAATTTAAAAATATTAAATACGAGTGGATTTTTTCATAAGCATTTGAAGTTTCGATTTTGTATTTACAAGTTTTTAAAATGTTCAATTTGTATATAGCTAAGGCTTGAAAATGTAATGTAAGGTTTCTCAGTATAATATGAGTTAGGTACCAGATATGGAGTGCTACTATAATGAAAACAAAGGCTTAACGTGAATGCATAAGAAAGAAACAATATAGGTAGTAATATCTACATGGATTTTTACATAGAATTAAGGTACATTGCATACAAATATTTAAAAAATGCTCATTATTTATATTGAATTACTTTGTATTTGATACGATACGCGTAATAATCTGACACTATAGGTAGGTACGCGTTTGTTACCAAAGCAGATTTTTAAAATACGCGTAAGAAGAATACTCGGAAGTTGAACTAGAATAATTGCTATTATGGGAAAAAAAATATTGAAACAATATATTATGAACAAATTTTAATAAAAAATTTAAAAGATCTCAACCCACCTGCAGGCTGTATCATTACAGTCACTACTACGTAGTGCAAATGTCTATGCTTAAAGTACATAATAATGTATTATATACTTAACTATCATGGCCTTAGTGACAAAGTTTGAAACTCGTATATAATTTATAAATAAATTCCGACAAAGTGTTTGCGTCAAGTAAAAATACATATATCATAGTAGGTACCTACCCTATATATTGTATAATATGTGTTAGACTATACTGACTTCCTTACACGAATACAAAAACTGGATGAAACGTGTTCATCATGTTAATCCAAAACGTAACTTACACCAACGGCTTGTGATCTATTCACACACATTCGACGCCAATATGGTTGTGCCGTAGTGGCTTTTTAAAATTTACTATTATTAGGTTAACTATATACACACAGGCGAGAAAGATTAAAAGCTCGCCATGAAATAATTTTAAAATGTATGCGTGTTTTTATACATATATATATTTATTTATTTCTAAATATAGCCGATATTATATCGACCGAGAAGTTTGTATTTTATGAGTTGTATTATAATATATTTTACGTTATTATTGTTTGTAAAAAAACACAAAATATTTCAAATTTAACAAACAATAGATATGAGGTTTTAAAAATATTTTTATTTATTTTTATTGATCTTAAACATCGGCAACTTTATGGCCATTAGCATTTTGTAAGGTGGCTATGGTTGGTTGAAGCGAATAAGTGTAATGGGGGCCAAGATTCGTCACTAGAAAACCCGGGTGGACATTCAGCCCAGAACTAGCTATGTCAGCCGATGCTTGACCTCAGAACACGTTAGTGGCTGAGGCCAATCTTCCCTCCCCACCCCCAATTAAAAATATTTATAATAAATAATACGCGCATGTGCAAACTCTAATCGAATAAACTTTAAAAAAAATTAAACCTATGCATCATTGAAATAAAAAGCTTGTGTTCGATTAAGGTTATTGTATACTAAGTGCACTTGGATTGACGGAAAAATCCATCAGTTTTTGCGATAATGTATAATATTATAATAGTGAATTTCATTGTGTTCCCGTTATCGTATATTATATTTCATACCGTTTAATTGTAGCAAGTGATTTTATCTCCTATACATATCCGTGTAAAATATTTAAAATGTATCGATATTATCTAAGGTTAGATAATATTTGTAGTACCTATAATAGTATAGGTATTAAATGGCGGTTACTAGATTTGATACAATAACAACTTTATGGGTAATGTACGTATTTATTGGTTTGAACACAACACTATTGTATTGACTATTATTATTATGGCAATTAATAACAAAGGCGAACTATGAATAATATATCTGTGGGGGTCGGCGTCCGGGATTACTCTCCCGGTGGGGCGCTGAGCTTCAGACTATATAGTTCTGATTGTCTCATCCGGAATCGGTATCGTGGGAAATGCGTCCAGGGTAGGTCATTCGAGTATAGTGTGTTATCTTTTATTTTAAATCTCAAACCCATTACAACCATTGCTTAAAAAGAATAAAAAAAGAAGACATTGCGCGAGTGTATAGCGCTCAGTAGTGTTATACTCGTCGTTATGTGTGTATTGACCGTACATTTAGCCGTTTATTAGGATTTTCTCAGAAAATAATAGGGTTTCTTTTTTTATTGGTCCAAAATATACTATCTGTAATGAAAATCCTGCGAACATCGCTACAATAGCGAGTTTGACCTCTGTTCCAGATAACTACATATTATACTAACCAACATTACTTATTACCTAGTCACAAATCAAAATTGTAATATGTTTTACACAGTTATTGCCATATGTTTTACATGCGTAAAAAACAGAAAAAGGGGTCGATATTGCAATCGTGCACCCTTATTATATAATTAAATACAGACTACTAAATGAATACTCCACATCTGAAGCAATAGCTATACTCAAAACAATTGGCTTCATTAAAAGAATAAGAGAGAACCTTTACACACAAAATAATACTCACCGACTCATTGAGTGCTCTTACTAGCTTAGATAACACAACAACCCTTCAGATATAGCTAAACTCGAACAAGAAGAAACCAGTGAAATAATGCATAATGGAACTAACCTCACCTTCATTTGGGTACCGGGTCACAATGATATAGAAGGAAACGAAATGTCAGATAAATCAGAAAAAGAAGCACAAATAACCTGCACAAACAACTGCTTGAGATCTCAACATACTCAGACATCAAACTCCAAATCAATATTGCAATCCAAAAAAAAAATGGCAATACCGCTGGTTATTGAGACTACAGACGAAACTCCGTTAAATCAAAAACACAATATATGAATGCAGAATGGCGAAATCCAAATCACTACAGAAACAATATTAATTAATCTTCTCCGGATAGGTCACACAAGGTTAACTCACAATAAGTGTCTACTGGCCAAAGATGATTACCTCAGTGCTCAACCTGCGGTGTTCGCCTTACAGTAAAACACATACCTAATAATAGAACGCTACAAATACATTGGATACGTCAGAAAATACAATATAAACTCATCCAATTTAGACGCAACTTAAGGTCGAAACAATCAATATATTATAATATGATATGAAATAATATGATAAATTTCTTGTTAAAAACGTACATGTAAAAGCATATTGAACAAAAAAAAAACCTTTATTTTTATTATAAATTATAATAGGTAATTATCGTAACACGATTGTAAATCTGTAATTATAGCACTATCTTGTAAAATATAAGCTAATAAATGGCGAACAATTTGATGTCCATACGTTTTATTTTGAATTACAACGAAATAACTAATTTTACGTTTGAATATTCAATTTCATCGAAATTGCTCTCAGTTCATTTTTAATTGTGATCATATATTTTTGATATTTTTATCAGTGGTAACTAGTAAGACACCCTTATTAGAAACCTATTGAGTTCAATTTTCATTGATCGAGAACCAACAATTATAAAATTAAATAAATCCAAACAATTCGAACATTACAATTTATGGTATATTCATAGCTCGAAAGAAGACAACATAATATTAATTTAAAAACTATACCATGTCTAAAAAAATGCTGCTGTAAGTATTTGGCAAACGCTTCAAGTCTTTATAATGGTTATTAATTTTTGATTTGATACAAAGTCCACTCTGTCGAAAATTGGGTTTCGTAAATATAACCGTTATCCTGCTATTTTTTTTTTTAATCTATTTTTCTTATTTATTACGAAATGTACTTGGAATTTTCTGCTTTTGAACATCCATAGTACCTACCAATCAGATCACAAAATATTTTATACCCCAAACCACCTTCAGTTTTAAAGATTAAATCGCTTTGCTACAAAAAGTGTTTTCAGATAAAATAAATAAAAAGTAAATATTTACTATACATATACATAATACAGTATCATTGTTTAACGCTATAACCAATACATTCCTAGGCCCACTTCGAATCTAAAAACTATACTAGTTTACATGTTATTAAATTGACATATTATGATTTAAATATTTAATAACATACCAACTTGCCTACAATCAAGCAAAATTTAATAAATAAAATATTATCGCATGATTTTTAATATGAGAACCAAAGGTTAACGTACCGCCTCGTGTACTCAATAATTAATTGCGCCAATTATACATGTAATAATAATTAAATGTAATTCAATTTTTCTCAACTTTCAGGAGCATTTTTCTATTTCCATTTAAACCATATTCTTTTATATGAAGTTGTTGTGCTGTTTGAATAACGCAAATTTCGTTTTGCTCGTGGAACAAACAAGTGATTTCATACATTATTGTATATTACATGTGTGTAATATGCATGATATTATAGTATTAAACTCTAAGAAAAAAAAATGCATGTGCAATTTATAAAAAAAAAATCGAGAGACGCAATATTAATATTATTATATCATAACGTGGCTGGTATATATACAACTACGTATAGTATTATAGGTACCAATTTGCGGCCGCGTACCAATAAATTGCCGTGTATGAAACATAATAATAATAATAATAATATTATAATATAATAATATATTTTCATCGTACATTTTACAAAGATATTCAACTGGTAGGTAAGGTACTTGTTGTCATTGCGGTTGGACGCGAATGTCTGACGATATATTTGGCGGTCCTGTGTACCTCAGTATAAGTCGACCGTTAAATTCGCGTTTCTCCTCCGTCAACACGCACGGACCGCCATTATTATTATTCTGTAATCTCCAAAACCTTGTGCGTACTGTTCTGGTGAGTTGGGCATCGAGAGACTTCCGGAGGAAGTCCTGCAGTGAACTGCAACAAAATATTATTATCTGTTAAACCATACGATTAACATTATAAATTCGTTATTTTTCTCACGTATTGCGAACGGACCAAGGTGACGACAATCGGCAGCAGAAGAATCCATTCCGATCGGCTTGCCGTCGACGGTTTTCCATTGCAAAACAACAAGCTATACGCCTATATACCCAGAGTCCGGAAAATTATCGCGACATTATGATATTATATTGGTAGGTACTTGCACCGACGAGTGAAAATTATTATTATTTATATTATTGACACCGGTAAAGGGTAGAGTAATGAGGTATAATATGTATAATAATATTATTTCAAGGGTTGTCGTGTTTGTGTTCTAACAATATTATCACTCATCAGAATGTTTATTATTATTATTATTATTATTATTATTATTATTATTACTTACCACGCCATTTACGCAATGCAAACGCGCAACGTTTTACAATAATAAAGTATATGCATATATAAATGTAAATATGTAATGCCATTATTGCAGGTCCCGGACTGCAGTGACAAAATAATATCATGGAAACGCATGAACCGCTCTAATAGTTCGATACTCCGTAGTTATATACATAGAAATCAATCTTTTAATTAGTGCGCAAAATAAAGAACCAATTTTTTTTTTTTTTTTTTTAATCACAATATTGTAATGCAATATTTGCGACAGTAAACAGAATGGGATTTTGAAATTGAACATACCACATTTAATTTACATATATTTATAGTGGTTGCTAGAAAACAGCCGTGGGTTATCATTAAAATGTAAATGTTAGCAGAAAAATTGCAAAACCCAAGTGTGTCTCTCGACGGAAATGAAGTGCACCCCGCGATACCGTCATCAAGTAACACTAAAAAAAAAACCTCACAGACACCACCACTAAAGTTTTCGCATTATTTATAAATACTTTGTTTTTCTTACTTATTTATTTTTTTATAAAGAAAAAAAAACAATAATGACCAAAGTTTTTTGTTTTTTAAGTGCCGGCTGGAGGTCATATTTATCTGTCTGCGTTGTTCTAAAAAAATAAAACCTTCTGGCGAAAACGATACGTTTTGGTCATTAGACGGATTAATGAAAAAACAATATAAAAATCAAAGAAACACTCCACATGTTTTATAGTAAGTATATTATTATAATAGCTGTCGTTTCAAGACGGCGTGCAATATCCGCCGACAATCTATAATACTTATTGGAATTGCAGACGACAACAGTGTAAATGCTTTGATACTAAATCTATTACACTTTGATGCTTTTGTTATTCGGAATCCAATTTGTGTATTAAATATTTAAATAGATTACGAGTAAATACTAATTAGTATATTATACAATGTAGCGGGCAAACAAAATTGCATGACATCAATTTGTAGGTACTAAACGCATTTAAGTCACTATAACCGAACACGGCGAGGAGTGAGAACCGATTGTGTTTTTATTCAAAGGTAACTGGTAAATACCCGGGGTCGGTTTAAGGCTGGTGCTGCGACCGGACGTGAAATTTCAAGTGATTAATTAGGGTCTGAATTTTTTAACCTTAGATAATATTATATGGAAAATGTTGAAATCGCATCGGCCGGCAAAATATCTAACTCCAGCCCTGTAAATATCTATATACCTTATTTACTACGATTACTTATGTGAATTATTGACACTGTGGGGACCAAACCCCCCCCCTGACTGGTCGATCTTGGACGATGTCTAAGTCGATTCTCCTTGTTAGAGTTTATTAACTATTGTTACATATTTGACATTTAGCGGATACAACAGTAGTTATTAAATACATATTCAATGACGTCGTCGCACAGATGACGTGCCTGAGTTTTTTTCCACTAAAAAGCGATATCATCCCCTGCAGCAGGGTTGTTTTTTATATTTTAAATAATCAGCACGGACAGAATATTATAGAAATATACGAGACGACGGTCGGCGTGTGTGTAAAAAAAACCTCGAATCCCGTGTTAAGGTGTAGATGATAATATAAGCGGGACGTTTTGTTATTGAGCTTTGAACGACGTGGCGTTGCGGTGCTTTTGGAGTTATGGCGTATTTATCACGTGTCGTTAGGTTTCCAACCATATCATTTCGACGTCTCAAACTCGCAAGCTGGCAGATATATTCCCATCACGGAAATAGGTAAAAAAAAAAAATAAACATTCACCACGACGTGAAAAGAAATAAAGTCGAAACTTTTATTCCGTATAGTATCACATGTACACACTTCACACACACACACACACACACACACACACACACACACACACACGTAGTATATATTTTCGTGTCCCGGAAATATAAAAGCTAATTCTATATACACCTATAGGACACGTGCGTTAAACGTGTATATTGTATTCCCACGTGCTTGTCGAGTCATACGCTTACCACACGTACAAAATATATTGTTATACTCAGTATAATTTTTGGTTCCGTTTTTATATATAATTAAAACCTGTTTCGAAGTCCGATTTTATTATACACGGACGTCAAAAAAGTAAGTGTGGTTAATGTTTATAATATTATTATACCATGATACGTATCCATCATAATGACATTAGGAACACGAGCGTTCAGTTGCAAATTGCAGCACAGTCAGAATGCACTTTGCAGCGTTACTTGTCTTATCTTCTGCATTGTTATTATATCATATACAATACCGGTGCAGCTGATGCGTAGATTTGGGGATGGGTGGATGGGAACCTACCACAGCTGCTGATTACTCCGCTTAAAATGTATCAGTGTATAATCAATCGAATTTAATGTTTAATCGCAAACCAATACAATATTATACGATCATGAAAAAATTAAAAAAATTCAGTTCGCTCGTCTCATTATTCGTGCAGGTGGACGCGACTGCGTACAAGATCGGTGGCAAGTCGTACTGACTTTGACGCGAAAGCACCGAGTGTGGAGTTCCTCCTAAAATAATATATACGAGGGCTGCTCTGTACAGGTCACCACTCTGCACCAGGTAAACCCGTCCGGTCTGCTAATGGATTGGCCGTGCGAAATCTTTTGTATATATTATTATATACCCGACAGTACATTAAGGAAATTTCCGAGATTGGAATCGGGATAATCAAATACGACGTAGGTATTTTTTTCCTACTTGTGCAGCGGCCCGCTTTTAATCCGAGACATTTTTCCATGATATACGAAATCTTAACAGACCGAAAAAAATTAATAATAATATTTATGTAACAATATAACCGAATATTATTTATGGCCATTAAAAACAAATAAATGATCATGCTATTCCCTATGTATTTTATATTTTTTTGATAATTTAAATCACTTTTTACGTGAAAATTAAATCTGTATAAATACCCGTGCGATTCGTTTATCCAATTTTTAAATTACTGTTAATTAAGTATACACCAACTAGAGTTTTGGGCCATAGAATTAGAAACAGCTTTCAAATAGACTCTGATTAAAAATCAATTAAAAAAAGTTTGATAAATATTTAAATTTTTTGGGACGGTATGAAATCAAATTTTTTCTATTTGAGTCATGGCAGGTAATCTTTTTAACCAGTTAAAATATCATTTTTACAATTTATTCACGAATGATATACGGGTAAATGTAAAAAAGTTGAATATACGTTGATGTGCGTCGAGATTCATAAAATATGCAAAATAAAATGCAGTGCTACAAACTTAGGTACATACCAATATATAATAGTATTTAGTATAAAACGTTTAGTACCAGTCTGCTATGCTTTGTTTTATCCGACGTGGATATTCAAAGACTATGTATTATGTTATTATATTATAATATCCAAATTGTTTTGACTATCATTTCAGCTGACTTAATATATGATATTTAATTATAATAATATATGAATTACGGCCGATCGCCTAGTATCGTGCACGCCCCCCCCTCTTCATTACGCATCTTGATTTTTTGCAGTTTCTGTTTTCGTTTAGATCTAACATGAGTTGTTTTTATTAAATAATGAAACTGACGTCTTTATTACATCGTTTATCGGCTGTACACGAGTCGCTGTGGAGCGTAAATGTGTGTCTTATGTCAATGTTTGCACCCTTTGTATATACTATTTCATAATAACACGTGCACCACGTCGATCTGCAGCATAATATTACTTAAACTGCTGCACATGCTCAATCGCAATAATTATATATCAATAGGCGACTCTAGCACACGTGTATGTTTCTAAAAATAAGGGTTATAAGAAATGTCTAGGTGTTGCGTTTTATTTTCAAATCGTTTCGACTCGATAATAAAATATATATATATAATACCTATACCATACGTATGTTTACCCAACAATTATTATTATTTTTTTCTTTTATTGATCATAGTAGTTACATCGGCTACTAGGCCATTGTTAGTTTTAATTTGCACTGTGTTTACATATATTTTACACGTAATAGTTTATGTTTATTTTAATTAAGTCGTATAACTCGATTACCTTTAAGAAGTTGCGATGATATTAATATTTGATCGGAGGTCTGGCATAGGCGCAATGTGGGCTAGATTTATGTCGATTAATGTGATCAGTTTGTAAAGTGACGCAGCACATTCTGCAATCGCCATAATATGCTATTTAATCGTTTTATGTATATTTGTAAGCTATAATTTGTGTGTATTTATAATTTTTATCCACCAATAAATGATGGAAACAAAAGAGTAGTATTGTTCAAACAGCTGAGCTTCCTCTGCTGTCGGTTGAACAAGGAAAAAAAAGTGATTAGTGGGGCTATTCCTCCATTCATACACCTTCGCATTAATCTCGATTGCGCCCATGAGGTCTGATTGTGTAGGGCTACTCCTAGTAGATGCGATATATGTGCTGTTTGTTTCTCGAGTCTTCGAACTTTAGGCATTCAATTAATATATTGTGTTCGACTGTGTATTCCACTCCAAAAGATTCACATAATATAGGGGGGACGTTTCTGTTAAGTGTTGTGAACGTGTGTCCCATTCGGAGTCAGTTTAAAATATTAGTTTTATATTTTCTCTTAGGCCAAGATTTCGCCATATCACGTGAATATTGTTTTGTTGTGTTTAATTATTGGTGTTATGTTTTATCCAACAATTATTATTATTGTTCCCGGGATATTGTGTGTACCGTTTGAAAACATAGGCGTCGTGTAAACGTTGAATCGCCGTGCGTTCTTTTAACACCCGCCGAAAAGGCATGCGCACGAACGCGTTATTCAATTAGCTAGAAGGGGAAATTGTTTTGGACATGCGTCAAAAGTCGAATGCGAGCTGGCTTTTCACCCTTAGTGTGTCTTGGCGGCGCACTTGTCATTATATGACGTATAAAATATGATGCAGCCTGCTGTTATGCTTACGTCACGAATGGGCTTTTTGCGTGCTTTGCAGCGTGCGAAAACAGGTTTCTGGATTTTACGATCACTATACCTATATGTAATATAGGTATTGCTGTATAGCTTTTCATTTTCCCTCTCGAAATCCCAAACACAATTCAACCATCGAACGACAAGACTTGATCGAGAGGTATAGGCATAATATGTAGGCACAGTAATAGGAACATGTGTGCAAAATATAAATTATGTCATTATATGATGACTAAACCATGTAATATTAATGTGCGCCACCCACATAATACACAAAGAATCGGTTATAGAAATTTGAGGAGGTCCATTCGTTTTCAACATAAGTATGTTTTTGGATTAGATACAGGATTTTTTGTTTCTGACAGATTCTTCGTAAGGCTGTCATGGTTATTTATTAACAATGATTCATAGTCTATGAATTATAGATTTTCTTTGTAGAGGAAAATATCGAATGTGCGAAGTAGCGTATGTGCTATTGGTTTTCTTTTTTAATAGAACGTGCTATTGTTAATTGAAAAACTAAATATTTTACAAATGTTGGTTAATAATAATAACTAAATATTATACCTATTTTCGTAGGTATAAGTGCGTTTAACAGTAAAAACAAAAACGTGTTTTGTCTTACAGTTTTTATTGAATACCCGCTTGGCGCCCACCTACTTTTAATAAACTAATATGTTTTTAATATACCGGGAATAAGACGGCCACATAGATAAAAACTGCCATAAATAACCCGAAATAAAATTCAATTTAAAGATAATACCTGCGACGGCGAATCATTACAATTTATATTATAAATTATAATAACATGCTGTGAAATGATATTATAATTTGTTGAACAAAGATATGTGAAAACAATTTTTCAGCAGGGTGCTTATTCCTCAGTGTTGTCATGTTAAGCAGTAGTCATGACATACGATCATATTATACTTGAAAGTCTGAGATAAAAATATTTTCTTATCTTCGTATATAAATGCGTACGCATAGACATCGTATCTAGGTTACACACATAAATATGTGAGGATTATAGCGATGCGTGTGATTTTGAATGTACTTATACAGAGGTATTATAATATACGTCTACGCACCAAAGTACCAAACCACATTATTATGCGTATATTAGCTTAGGTATAAAGATACGAATCTTGTAAAAAATATATACATGTCTACTACTACTCTGCTATCGGATTGGGTCAGGTTAGATAAAAGAAAAAAATGGTGTAAAATCTAAGAAGCGCAAAACCGTTAAGTTTCTTCCGCCGGAATTGGAGGAATCGCAGTAGTCGATAGAATGCTCTTCGCGTATCCTTTAACGACACAATGTGATTATATAGGTATACGAATGCACGATAAAAGTCAAAATATAGTTATTCTTTACTTTCTTTAGTTATCGATCACACTCAATGTTTGCTGTAAATTGCATTTCTAATAAAATAACGTGAATTCAATATCAAAATCTTTTTGTGTTTTTTTGGTATATTAGTTATTTATTTATTTTTTATCGGTTTATTCAGTTCGAATTGTGCCTAATTCGATACAACAACGCGAGTATTAAATATTTCTAACCCAATCCACCCTGCAGCAATCGCACGGTCATAACTTAAACATTTTAGAATATAAAAGTTACCCCCCCAAAACTGGATTATGGGTATGGTAATTTATTTAATTTGTGTGACGCAAAGGGAGTCGTGAGTAGGTGGCGTACAAGATTTTATCGTATAAAATAATAATAGTAATATTTTAGCGATTTCCATATAATATTATGATGCGATTTCGCAGAGCTAAAACAAATTACGTAAAGTGGCGTAAAGAATGGTAGACATTTTTTCGCGTCGGTATTACCGTATTATCACAATCAAAGTTATTTATTTATATCTATACTACTACGGGGTAGAAGCGCGCCGAAAAGGGTTGAAAATTTCTACACTCCAGTGATTGAGAGTCACGAATAACAATAAATGGGCCACACGATAAACACGGGCGTGTATATTGCTTAACTTTTGTTTACTGCTCTAGTGCGGATATTTACTTATTTCCATCGAGTTTTCGTTTTTTATACAGTACGGATTTGTCGGACTGAAATCGCGTGTGTGTAAAATGATGTGCATACCTAAAATATATAACAGTGTGTTATAAATTAATCATCGGTTTACGTTCAAATAACACTACACTTCTGTACGCATACATCAATAACACCTCATCATATATAGTTATTCGAACAGAGAGGCAGTTTTAAGAAAAAATAACGACGATTAACGATTACAATATTGTTCGATTTGTTTTTTAAAGACTTCAGAGGCGCACGCGCACACCGCATTTACGCCTAGAAAATTTTAAATATTTTCATGGTAATATTACCCCAAGAAGTGACCACTATTTTTCTAAAAGTGATTCATCTCGTAAAATGAACACTTGTAATACTATACATAATATTATTACCTTTATTCGTGTGGACTGTGTCTTAGGATGGTGTAAGGTGTGTAAAAACAGCAAAGACTCATTTTTATATAATGTGATCTAATGTGATCTAATGACTGCGTATGAAGAAACAGAATCAAAGCATAATAATTTTTAGAAAATTCAGGAAATGCAGTGCACGGTTGGTGTATCGATGACAGAACACGAATTATCAGCGCACCTGTATTATAATGTCGAGTGGAAGATTGATTGAATTTTGATCAACTGACAAGCAACACTGAAGTTACTTCATAATATGAGAGCGAATCAGTAAAATTATTTTCTCTACCTTACACGACACGTAGAATATAATAAAAAAAAACGTTCTCCGCAACTTAAAATAACATATAACAGTCGTAGGTAGTGATTAAATTACTGAAATTAAGGTATCATATTAATATAATTAGCCATTATAACAATGATAATTATAAAGAATAATTTTAACTATATTTTGTCAGGTTTTTTGATTTTCTTTAAAATACTTGTTAAAATATGTGACGGCACCTTAATTTTAACAATGTATAATTACAATGTGAAATGGAGTGGTTTTAACTATATGGGTGTATAAACGCACGTGCGAAAGACAGAAAAAGCAATAATTATAAAAATTTGCAAAACGTATGTAATAATACAATTGTAAATAATTCATAAATCATAAAATATGACATTTAATATAAATAAAACATTTTTAGCTGACTTTATCGATCTATGATCTTTGTAATGCTTTGTTGGAATTTTAATCATTTATATTATTTGCATAATATAAAAATAAAAAATATATTTGTGCATTTTTTTAAGAACGACAAATCTTAGATCTTGAACAATTTGGCTGTCTTTTACTGAGATTTTTAAATATTAAATTGTTTAATTTATTCAGTTGATGTTCAATCATATCTAATTTTAACGAACGTATATTGTAGTGTATCTAAAAATTTAACACTGAAAAAAATCCATTTTTATAAACGAACTACCTAATTACTTTTACTATTAAATGGGAATAACTTGGTTTTAATGTTAAAAGTTTTTTAAATAGAACCTTTTGATACTAAACTATAAATTTATTTGATATGCTTTAAAACTTTCTCATACAAAATTAAAAAACTCATGGTAAGGATATGGAATCTATTTAGTTTTTCTGTATAATATCTTCATAAGTTTTTATCGAATTGAGTTAATTTGGTGCTTAAAATATGCTCTTGAGACAAAAAAAACAAAGTTAAAACTGCGTCGAAAAGATTAAGTTTTCAATTTTCAGACACTTAATTTTAATTTTTTTTTCCAGAAAAAGTTAAATTTAAAGTCTGCTATTAAAAATTAATTTTGTACCTACAATTTAACGAAGACTCTATGGTTACAAAAGTTCTGTGAAAAATATTTGTCACTTTCTACATTATAATTTATAATAAATATACAGTACCTTTACACATAGGTAATAATTAAATAATATATTTGATAACAGCTAAACATTGCGGTACAGAACATCTAGATATTTTAATATTTATATTATTATTTAGTATTCAATATATTTGACCATTTTATCAATTCACAATTACAAAATGTATTTGTATGTAATAATTATACGAAACAATAAGTAGGTATGTAATTGTGTATTTATAATTTTATTATTATTAGCATAAACGGCATGGAATTTGTTAAAGCTCGATCGGTTTCGTCATATTTTTTTAAATTCTCTCTGATGCGCCATGGTATACCCTTTTCGGCCTTTTCTATCTTATTTATATAACGTCGTAGTATAATTAATATTATAACGATAAAGTAGTAAATCTAGTTATAAATATTACACTATAATATTGGTGAATGAATGACAAAAATATGTACTTCTTTAAATAGATAAATAAAAACATTTAACTTCGGAAAATTTCGAAACTAAGTTTATAAATCATAGTGGTGAACGAATGCGGTCTTTGAGAAGCGGTTTCTTCTGAATTTTTTTTTAAATATTTAGGGGTGGGTGGGCGGTTGCTCAATATGATAGCGAAAAAAAAATATTATTGCTAAATAATAATTATATTAAAAAGTAATTATATAGGTATACTAATAGTATTTGTGTTTATTGAAAACTGTTGATGTGTGGGTGGGTAGTGGGTCACCTTTAGGTGCTTATGAGTTATGGGTCATTTTAGGTTCATTTCGTTATTGTAACTGTGATAGTGACAACGGCTATCGGACTATAATAGGTAGGTAATAGTGCAGTATTGGGTAGTATTCAGAATACTTTTAAAATACTTTTCCCTAGAGTATTCGGAAAACTATTTAGAAAGTATCTTATGCCCTTAAAAAATACTTTTAATTTACAATAATAATTGTTTTCCTTGTTTTTCTAGGAATGTTTACAATATTATACACATTTAAAAATTTTAAATCAATAGTATCAACAACTTAAATTCTATTGTACCTATTTTGAATTATTAAATTATATACGTTGAAGCTAATTTCAAATTGTCTCGAAAAAAACCATCATTGTTTTAATATTAAAACGAAAAGTTAAAAATATTTTAAAAGTATTTGAAATACTTTATTCGGAATACTATATAGTATTTGAATACATATCCTGAGTTTTATTTTTCATAAGTATTCGAGTCTTTATTCCAAATACTCTTTAAAAGTATTTTACCCAAGTCTGGGTAAGTGATAGCAACATTATTACGTAACATTATTTTATTATTAATTGTTAAGTTGTGTTATCATTTATAAAAAAATCCACAAATCAACGAAATAGTATTGAATTTTAATTGGATCATAAGCTTCTACAAGTGCAAGGGCATATCTTTGCACCTGCTACATCATAAAACCAAGAAGTGCAACTATACTGTCATGTACCCCCCGACCCCGTGATTACGCCACTGAATGGAATTATGTTGATATTCATTATCCGGTTCATGATGATGCGATGAGCCGCTTAGCATTTCTGAATAAAACGTAGCTAGAGATTTTACGTTTAGGTTTAACCTATTTTAGGTCACTAATAATTCGACTTATTCTATGAATAAGTAACCCATTCAAAACAATTGTATACGTCCTTAATCCTTCAACAATTTATTAAGCCCCTTGTAAACGGTAAACGAACACTCTGTACTGTCTACTGATTGATTTGCATACCGCAAACACTTTGTACGGTGAAAATAGACTGGGGAAATATATTCTTAAATTACGAGATTAGATTGTTCAAAAAATCTAAACTTTAAATTAACTACGATCAATATTTTCGTTCGACATTTGAATTCATGCACTATGATTAGTTTTAAATTTGTGGCCACAAAGTTGAATTTAAGAATCAAAAAGAATGGGTATGAAAGTCGCTGTACTCATCACGAAAATAAAACAACCAATCGATAATTACTTGAGATAATATGCCATACATTTAAGTTTTCAGTTTATACAAAACTCATAATTTTTAAAAATCACTTGTTCAGCGTTTTAAGTATCCCTGTTTGAATATTACGTGATGATATTAATGACTATTTATTTATTTCTGTTTGAAATCTACAATCAATTATCAAACTATATGACTACCAAAACCTACCCATTTTAATTTGTGATAATATAATATTATAAGTGTGTAAAATATATTACCATGGTTTTTCTACCCGTAATATTAAAAAACTGTTCTCCGTATTGAAGAATGTTACTATACCTACCTAAAATATAGTACACACTGTTAGTGTTTTTTACTTTTACTATGCGATACCGTTCAAAGTGTCCTACAACCCCTATGTATACGTGTGAGTTTGTATGTTATATACTTATATAGTTATATATAATATAAATTATGTGCACAGCCGATATGACTTTTAAACAAAAAAAAAAATCCACATGCAGACACGTAAAAATGGGCATATGATAAGATATTATGTGTACAGCGACGATATCTGTTAAAAAAGTTTTGCGACCAGCACAGCATATATTTTACACCAAACATATAAATATAATACAATGAAATATTATATTGTTTACTGCTGTGACTACGGTGTGATGGAAGCTCTGCAGATACTCGGCAAAACGTACAAAATTGTCAATTGTTCGTAACCATATACCACGTCGTATGAAGTAATTAAACAGTCCTGCAATGCGTATAATTGCCCCCATAGAACATTATGTATTCCACGCGTGCATAGATGTGTCGTAGCATTAAGGGGACTTCTGAAATAATTTTTGCCACGTAAAAAAGTCATTTAAAACAAAATTGTTGTTTTGTGTTTTAATAAAATAATTATTGTTTAATCTTTAAGCAAACAAAAATAAAAAATTATGAAATTTAATGAAAAAACCGGGGAAGTCGATCTGCTGTATATAGTAGCGGGTTTGAGACGTTTGAGCGCTCCTCATAATTAAGTAAGTCACTGCAATTTATGATTTAAATTTGAATTCAATAAAAAAAATTATTATTATTTAATACGAAAAATAGTGTTGTGTGGAGACCGTGGCAGTCTCTTCTTCTGATGATATTTTATAATTTATTTATATTACACTTAGTAATAGACTTTGAGTAAATACATAATATAAGGATGTCCATACTTTCACGATAAAGATCATATTAAAATTATTTGATGTGGTATAGTGGGTACAGATCGCGAAAAAAATTACGATTTATACGAAGTGAATATATTTTCAAATCACCCAATCCCGTGCATACTAATTATGTTTTTAGCCGTCTCGTCGTAGAATTGTATCGTTATTTTCTTAAATATTTCATACAGATATTTACACAAAATAGAATGTATGAACCTTCAACTGATTGGTAACTGCTTGAATTCCTTAACTCGTGTGGAAAATGTAGCAAATATTATATTTGATGGACGATAATCGACAAATGTTCTCTACAATAATATTTGCCATTTGGCACCGGCTTGAAACAATAATAAAGGCTTAAGAGTTAAGCACGAAAACAATTTTAAAAATTATTTCTAAACAGTTTTAGGTATATCGTATATAGGTCATAAGCTGGGAATGTCTTATTGTATATTATAGGTATACACACAAAGCGCCTCAATTACTAACGTATTGTCGACATGTACATATAGAGCACACAATAAACGAAAATACGTCATTCATTCATGTTTAATCAATAAAATATTGAAGTATCACTGTAACCACTTACAATGAACATTTTGCTGCCATTAAAAATTTGACACCATTGCTATAGGCATGTAGGTTATTTATTTTGCCTGACTCTAAATTGTATGCATTTGCACATTTTTATTATGTAATTAATTTAAAAAGTAGCTAATTAACCAAAAATTTGAATCCTAATAATCATGATTCTGTTGTCGAAAATTTATTTTGCATATTTGAAACATTTTTTATTGTTACACTTAATACGTCATATTTCAAAACTTTTGAAAAATAAAATAAATAAATTAAAAATATTTTTTTATTTTTTTTTAAATATAATATTATTGTAATTAATTGTCAGCTATAACTTACTAAGTAAGAAATAAAAAGAAATTCTATACAAATTTTAAGATCATACATCATAGAAGATATAATTATTTGAGGAGACCAGGCCCTAGACTAGCTAGTATTATATGCTATACTAGTTGAATATTCCGGTGTCACCCGAGTGAAGTTTTTTTAGTGGCAAATCCTATTTAGTATATTATACACTACAGGTTAGGGTTACTAGGTGTGGTTCGGTTTGAGTAAATGTCTCAGATTGTGTACCTCAGTTTACGGACAAATCGGCGTCAGTGTACTTAGCTTTGTGAAATAATTCCACCTAGATGTACTAATCATCGCAAGTCGTAGATTGGATTTAGTACTTGCTATATTTGTTAACGTAGTGGTTTTAACTTCTTACTCTCTAAAATTTTCTGACATCTCTATAGAGACAATCTCTGAGATTTTCGTCAAATTAAATTGAACAGTTTCTGAGTATACATAAGCTACACACATACATTTGGTTTTAAAATATAGTTACTTTATTCGCGAAAATTTGATGTGTGCTTGTACCTGATTTGCCCGAGTAACCTTTGGCAACCATTTACAAAAAAAAAAAAGTTTCTATTTTCACGGTTAATCTCAAGATCCTTGTTTGACCGCCTCTTTAAAATGCGAATATCGAAAAATCTTTTCTTGTTACACTTTTAGATCATTAGAGGAACCACTGTTCCAAATATCAAGTTCGTACTTTTAGTAGTTTTTGAGATGTAGTGATGAATGCAATGAGAAAGTGGTTGGTATTTAGATTTTCTGTACATATTAATATATTATACAGATTATAATACAAAACGATTTCTTAAAAGGTAATTTCAAACGAAGGATAATATTATTAGTAATAAGTAATAAGTATTTAAAGTTGTTAAGAGCGAACTAGTGGACCGATATATTTCGAGGCGTACGGTGTGCCACTTTACTTCGCATAACAATAATGTAAATATTTAACCATGCCACAGTATAATAAATTAACTGCTCATTTAATTTGGTATTTTTTGCATATCAAACTTCTCAGAAATTAATTCGCACCGGAATATGAAATTAAATATGTATGTAGTCATTTAAAAAAGGAAAAACTTAATAAATATCAAATCATTTTTTTTCTTTTATAAAATATGTCGTTGTATGACGACTTTAAATTATAAAAAAAAAAAAAGAAAAAAAAGCGTTAAAACTTTTCCAACCTTTACATTCAAACGAACCACCTAATATACATAATACATTTTATGTATAATCGTAATATTATATTATATATATTAATTATAAAACTATAATCATTCGACTCTCGTCAAACCGCGATCCTAGTTCGTTTAGTCAGTAATATGGTCGTTACTCGTTATTATATTCCACGTAACTACTATTGCGCAGAAGAAACACTCACACCGTATATGATATTATTGCACTGTATAAAATATAATATTATAAGCTTTTATAAAGTTCCACTCATTAACAACCAGTCAATCCGTATATAGCAGGCGACATGACCATTAACAATAAAACCGATAATTATTGCTGAAGTTGTAGTGCATGTGCGTCGTACGCGTTTTCATTCAAATCCAAAGCCATCGGTCAACAATCGTTTCGAGTTGTATATTTTATAGTTTATAATAATTATAATAATACATTTTCGGGTGTCGGGTCTCTTGTTATTATGTAGTATGTACTATTACCATTATTATTATTATTATTGTTATTATTACTATACCACTGCAGCTACAGAACGTCACCCAGTCAGCATATGTATACCCACCTATACACAAACACGAGTTTGACTCGACGATATCGATTAAGGCGGTTTTAGAGATAGGTAAATTAAATAATATATAATATGTTTTTTTTATTTTTTTCAAGAGATATCCAATATGTCGTACAATGGGGTAAAACAAGAATATGAACTACTTTACAATGACATTGAAATATTCTTCAGAAGAAGCCACCCAGCAATGCCACTTCCTGAAAATAATATGTTAAAAACAAAAAATAATAAACTTGAGGATTGAGGACTGTTGTATAACATGGAAGCGCGTAGCTAGAAATTTCATCAGAGGGGCAACCAAGAAGTGTATTTTTAAATTTTTGCTTAAATTAAAAATATCATTAGACATTAATATATTTATTGGCTAAGGATGGGGAGGCGAAATTTTCCTCCTCCCCTTCTTGATAACGTCCTTGATAATATGACGTATACTCTATTACTATTAAGTCTATTTTTATTATTGTTGCAGGGCGTCACCAGTCCAAACAATGTGTGCCGCCCACCTATAATACACAAGCGTAGGGTTGACGGTATTGCGGTATTATATTCTAACTTGTATGAAACAGTGTACCGTAATACCGGTATATACCGCAACAGGCACGTAGCCAGGATTTTTAAAGGTGAGTGTTTTAATTTAATATTTAAATACAATTTGGGGGGTTAACGAATCCAATATATTTTTGGATTATACGGCCGACGATCGCGGAGGGAGGTTTTAACCCCCCTACCCCCTCCCCCTGGCTACGCGCTTGTACCACGATACCGGTACATCCCAGAAAAATCGTCACCCCACTCATATACGGTAATACGGGTATTACTTCAGTATTACGGTATTTAGGGTAAAGTGGGGTAATTGTAAACAATATTATTGAATTCCCATATTTTATACAATTATTAGTTGTCATAACAATTGTTGGTAATATCTGCATTATGATCTAATTAGAAAACTTTCAGCAATGACAATGTCACAATTTAAAGTTTAATGTACTTAAATTTTTTAAAAAAAATGTCGATTTACATTTGGCCCATCAGAGTATAATAAAACATATTTTTTCTGGTTAAATTAAAAGAAACAAATTTTTTAGTGTGTTATCTGTAGGAATGACCTTTGGGGCATTTGAAAATATTTTTCATTAGCATTGATTTTATAATGTAATTACTTGGATATTGTATGAATTACACATATTTCCATTTGCCCCATATACGAGTACTCCTTAGTGGCTAAGTGTCAAATGAGAATTTTGCTATTTTTTTAGGTTGGATATATGCTTTCACCACCCATCGATGATAAATTAATATCATTTCAATTATCATTATTTTCATTTATCTCACTTCACCCTACCGTTTCAGCGGTATTTGAGCAAAAACGGAATAACGAAAAATCCCGTCAACGCTACACAGACGCGAGTTTGACTCGACGTTATCGATTAAGTCGGTTTTAGAGATAGTTCAGTTTGCAGGTAAATTTAATTAATAATATGTTAAAAACAAAACGCGATATTATATACTTGTTGACTGTTGTATATTAAATACTAACGTCTCCGCAGAGTCTTAGAAGTTAGAAGTGTGGAACACTTACACGGACAATTTACTCGCGTAACGCATCGCAAAACAAATCATCGTAATGCTGATGAAGTTTAAAGTGGTATGAATTTAAGACACGCGGTATTATTAAATTACACATATGGCTTTTAAACTTAAATATTATACTTAAGCCGCATATTATACTATGGTACCATCAGAAAATTAGTGTACGGTAACTCAAAAATTGTTTATTTCGAGTTTACACGTGTGCAGTGCACGCATGACTTCTCGCGATAAAAGTTACATTCCGACAACGTACTTATCATTGCGGATTTTGATATTTTCACATACGCATATTAAATATTATGAAATATGGTATAATATCCAAGTAACGTGGGACGTAAAATGCTTTTTGCGTTTTGGCTATAGTGCGAGCATGCTGTAACGATTTATACGACACACATTATAATCGTGCTAAATATTTCGAGTCGATCATTAGCCTCAAAACACAGTTTTTCAAGTTGCCTACTCGACTATATAATGTGGTGTCTGATGTCGCGATACACCCTGCACATAAAAATATAACCATACGAGCATAATATGCAGACACATAATATCGTCTGTCACAATATGAACTCGTGGACATTCTATATACCACTCTTCCATGACACACGAGATACGACCACTTTTAAAACGAAAAACAATCGATTGAAAATAAATACCGATTTGCAACTTAACCTTAGATACAGTAATGCAATATTATACGACGTAATACCTTAATTTTTTTCGCGGTCTCTATACTTGTACAAGGTATACATAATTTATATATTATTATTATTATACAATTCGATGTACCTATATACTAATACCTCATTTTGTAAACGCCCACAACAACAATTATTTTTTAAATACCTACTTATAGTTTGCTATACAATTGTTTTTACCGTACCGATGACGATCCGAATATATATCGTTTCGAAAACGATAATTCCTCTTTTCCCTAAATAAGCACGGTAATAATTTATTAAGTAAGTAAGTATATAGATCGATAGTAAGTATATGTGGATAGAAACAATACTAAGCTGGTATATAATATATATATATATAGGTGCCCACCTGTTCTTCAGAATACGCTCACGTTTATTACTTCGCATTACCGTTGAATTTTTCAAATTATTTTGTTTCCCAGAAATTCTACTTAATCAACGTATTCTCCGAGGGGGAAATATTCGTTTTTTAATATAGTATTTTATCTCTCGAGAATTCAGCTCACCTCAATGCATTACCGTATTGCAACGAACATATTCATCGAATAAAATTTACGACGAAAAAAATATCATATTTATTTAATTGTATATTGTCTGAACTAAAACTCATATCTGTGTCACAGTGTTGCTGAGACTTTTCCCAAGCGTGTGTAGGCAAAATCGATATATTTCGTTGAGCGTGTAAACAAAAATAGTTATTAAAAAATAATTTTTTAACAGCGCCCATGAACGTAGGTATAATATGTGTTATTACTTATTATTAAGTTTTTCTCGACTCAACAACTGTCAAAACTTTCATGTCCAACGAGAGAAATATTTTCTTGTCAAACCATCGTCTGTCGTAACCCATAGATAGGTATTACTTCCCATACAGCATAAATATATTTCCTAACTATGGTAAACATATTTTCAGGAAAATAATATAGTTGTCAAAATATTTTAAAAAATTCCGTAAATAATTAGGAAGTATTTTAGTTATATTCTTTGGCCCAAAAGTTCATATATTTGAAAATATTGAATAAAAAACATTTACAAAATATTTTAACCATATATTTTCAAAAAACATTTTTACGGGAACTTTATAAAAATATTAAGTCAACATTTTTATGCAATCATATAGTACAATATTTTTTTATCATAAGAAGAAAATATTTATAAAATATTGTTAGTCAAATATTCATTATTCAACCACTTTAAGACATTCACAAAATATTATCATTTCCCAAATGCCGTGTGGGCTTTGGTCTTTAAAATTACAGTGTTTGTTAGAAATACATTTATTTAATTTACAACAGAGCAAACAAAGTATAGGTACACCGTACAATTGTAGACCTATAAAATATAAAAGTAATCATATCATCAGTGAAATGCGCAGAAAAAACTAAATCTATTATTTACTGTTATAATAATATTTAAGGTGGTAAAATAATATAAAAAACATTATACGTCAAATATGAAATAATATACTAATTATAGATATTGTATTACAATTATTTGCCATGCAACTACTAGACCAGTGATCAACTAGTAAAACAAAAGCAAATAAATGAGCAAAAATGCTAAAAGAAAAATAGCGAAAATGCAATAAGTAGTTATTTTATTGTGACGTTTATTATAAATATAATTCATAAAAATATATTAGCTTTAAATAAAATAAAGATGATATTCATTCCAAATCAATTTCATAGAATTTGTTGAGTTTTAAAAAAACTATTCTATTGGAAACTATACATATTTTTCACACTCGTAAGTATACATTTAATTTATGTAATGTGTTCTGCATATGCAACGTTATCGAGCAACAAATATAAACTATATTTTTATTTCGTTATCCACTCTTTTTATTTGTAATCAATGGATTACATTTTTTTTTATAACTTCAAACTGTTAAAACGTGGGTAGGTACTTCATATTTGAACCAAATAAAAAAATTTAAATATAATTAAAAATTCACACTCCCCTATTATTATTATTTTCTACAGTAGGTAGGTACTAACTATTTACTATATTATTAAACCATCCGACATAATATTATAATGTAGCCATTAGTTTTCAACAAAATCGTTTTTGGTTTTTGGTTTATCTCAAAAAAATGACCGTATATACATGACATTTTCACTCGTTGTTTATATTAGCATTTTCTATACACGATAAAATTTTCAAAAATATTTTGATTTGTTTTGAACTGTTTACGGATATTTTCAGGTTTTTTTTATATGAATTTCAATACATTTTGTTGGGTAAACAAGCTTGAAAATTTAATTCAAGGCTCCTATAGTATATTGTTACAATGGCGTTTAAAAAATACCTAAAATCCTTTTTTTTTAATGAGAATTTAAAGTTCAAATCTTGATAAAATACGGAAAAATCACGAAAATTGTTACTTCATTAGTTGAAAAATATTAAAAATACATATAGGCACAACTTTTTTTTATAAACAAAATTGATCAAATTAAATTTTAATAATTATTTTGTAGTTAAAAATGTATAAATGTTCAGCTTTTATAGCTAATAAGAATTGAAAATTTTAAAATAACGTCCCACGTGAATAGGTTATATATAAATTATTTTATTCACAAAAATATCATCAAATATACTTAATATAATATACCGTCTTCGCTCAGGATTTCTTATACCATGATATTATATCATTGATTTCAAATTGAACACCATCCATTAAAGTGACCCACTTGTAACCTAATGTACTACAGAGCGACACCTACTTGCCCAATTTTATTTTGTGAGGGGGGGGAGGGGCTTAGGAGTTTTGGTAGTGCTAAAATCTACCTAAATCCCCACCAAATGTACGGTTACGGTGCAATATGGAATGTGGATATTGATTGGGTAATTAAATAATTATTATTAGAGTGATTAATAGAATATTCTGATAGATTCGAGTAATCGGCAATCGTAAATGACACAAATCTAATACGATTATAAATCATAATATTATTATCACGAGCGTATCCCACTAAAAATGGTCTGTCGATCAATGAAACCCATTATTAGAGGACTTCATCGAGGACGTGCGTATGTCGTCGGGTCACGTAACTATATTATCGTATATATATTATTATCATACTTACATCGCACAATTTAAAATGATTGATTTGGTGCAATATATTTTTGCATCATCTGGTACCTAACGCGGGTGCACATTATTGTGATATTTCATTTTTCTTCGCCCGCGAACGGCTTCGCCATTCGTGTACCCTTGTCACGTTTATAATATTATTGTACTCGTATTATTGTAGTCATTTTCCCAATCCTGCTGCAATAGTTGAACTCCGCGGAAAATTTAAGAAAAAAAAAGGTAGGTAAGTGGATGTCGCTCTGCTGTACAGTAGGTTACAAGTGGGTCACTGTAATGGATGGTGTTAAATTTGAATTCAATGATATGATATCATTGTATAAGGAAAACGATTCTGAGAAAACGGTCAGTCAGCCTATATATATTACCAAGTATATTTGATGATATTATTGTGAATAAAGTAATTTATAATATATAACCTATTTACGTGGAGTCTTGTTTTCAATTTTCAATCCTTAGCTATAAAACTTGAACATTTTATAAATTTTTAACTACAAAATAATCATTAAATTATAAATTTGATACATTTTGTCAACATTTGAACTTTAAATACTTATAAAAAAAAATTGTGCCTATATATTTTTAATATTTTTCAACTGCTATTAGAACGATATATCAGGAGCCTCGCATTCAATTTTCAGGCATTTTTATCCAACAAATAAAATTTTATTGATATTTACTGTCCTAAAAGGCGATGACGGACACAACAAAATAAAAAAATATAAAAAAAAACACACATCATACGATAATTATTATTTGAATATAATATATTAATGATAAGCAGACGTTTCTTCCCCGTCAATTATTATCAAGGTAGGACATTTGGCCACCGAGATTTATGGGACGTTTAGTCCTCCAGTATTTTAAACCAGTCAAATTTAAATCACTATTTTTTTTTTAATTTAAAATTTTAACTCTAACCCTATAAAAAAAAAAATGTAAAATTTCTGGATAATTATTCAATTTATATTCATCACGATATTATAATTTTGGTCATTTACATTCAAATAATTTACTTAGGTAAACCATATAAAAATATAATCCATTTATGATACAAATACATTTACATAATTATTTATGTTTTGATATTCCAATCCAGTCCCTATTTATATTTAACTTAAAAAATCACTACCATATATATTTATTTTAATTATTTATTCAGCTAAATCAATTACAATAAAATACATTAATAATAGCTGATATGAATACCAACTGGCTATAAGCTCGTACCTGGTAAATAGAGTTGATCGATATTACAATTAGTTTTATAGTAAAATACTTATACAAATAAAAATACAGTTTAATTAACTAAACATAACATAGTAGATAGATGTTTTAGAAACAAAATTAACATCAGCGTTACACAATATTTAAATCATTTACCTAAATTAAATCATTTATTATTTTTAAATAAATACAAAATATAGGTACCTACTATTTATAATATTTCTATTGTATTTCTGTTGTAAATGGTATACGATTTTGTATATAATTTACTTTTATTATTTTCATTTAACTGATGAAAATGATATCGGGATGAATTTAAATAAAATAATTATACCGATATTTTACATCTATTAAAAAGTATTGTCGATTTAAATTTTACTGATGATTACCGGCGTACTAAACGTCCTACATTGATAATATGTGGGGGGGGGGGGGGTCAAAGCTCGATTTTTTTTTGACGGGGACTAAACGGCAGGGACAAGACGTCTGAAATTCTAGTTCAGCGTACCTATAGTATGTATTACCGTTTCGTATTATCGTACGAATTTATCATTTCACTATTGGGTCGAATTCACGTCCCACGCTAAGATGTAAGTCCCCCGAGATGGTCTATTATATAGTGGCCAGTTGTAGGTAGAGAACACAACAATTATATGTTTGTGTAATAATACGGACGCCGTCCGATGCGAACTCATTTGTACCTACACAGTTGTACGGTATATGTACCTACACTTAGACGTGGAAAATGAGTTTATGTGTGTTTAAGTGTTGTTATTGATTTTCCATAAAGATAACATCGTTTATACAGAGGTTACAAGTATATTATTATTATGTACACTCGTAATACAGACGTGTAACCACACTATACCTATATACCTGTGTAAATTATATGTCTATAAGTGTAATAAATGTATACCTACGCGCAATGGATACGCACCCTAAATATTATGGTTACGTTTTCAATAAATGTAAACCGAAAAACCCGCACACTCGCGGATTACGTGATTTGACGATTTGGCGTATTATTATTATTATTATCCTTATATAAGTAAGTGAGTAATATTAATTACGTTTAAAAGATAAAAAGCCCGTTTTAATAATTTTATAATATTATTATTATTATTATGTCGATAAACTCGATTTAATTTTTATCGTTAAATACTATATTAAAGAGAGTACACGATTTTTGCGTCGATCAGCGTACAACTTTGTAAAACAATTATTACCATTTATATAATATTCAAATGACAAAAACTCAAAGTATTGTGTATTTATACTTTTTCAGCCGCCCTATTTTATATTTTTCGAAGCGCCGCATAATATATAATATGGTATATGTTTTATTAATCAAATTATTATTGTTACACTGTGCGTTCGTTTATATAATACAGTCAATGACAGCAGAGACGGTGGCTTTCGAAGCTCGATGAATTTATTTATGGGTTAACAAACAGTTACAAAACGACACAACGCTTATGATAGGCGTGAATCGATCATGCGAATAATACCGCGAATTAGATGCAAAAAAACCACCCAGTAACACTGTGCGATGACAACATCGAAAGAAAAAACATTTGTCATTAATCTGGCAAATCATTTGTTAATTATATTATTACTTTCGTTGTATATATAGGTAGGCTAAATAAGCGCGCCTTTACAAAACGAGAAAAGCGATTAAAATCGAAGAGTAATTATCATTGCAAAGGAAAAACTCATAAATTAATGGAACAAAAATGAAAAACTTACTAGTGCTAGGTAGTAGGCAGTAATAGTACCTAATCACAAATTGCATGTTTGTCAAAATCATATTATATGTGGTTTTGAATTGGTTCTAGTCCTCTTTTTCATACTCCTCTAGCTTTTTATTATATACGATTATAAACGAATAATACTTGGGGATCTTATAGACTATAATATTATTATTATTATAATTACACAGTGAGTGTTAATTAATAATACTCGAATTAGACCTCGATTTTTATTCACAACGTTTATACATAATATTATGTTATAATCAAATATTCTTCTGTCTGCGAGAGATGAATAAATTATTGTTGTAATAAAATTATGTTACTCTTGCAAAATCGAGTCGTTGAAAGTTTTTGATAAAAATGTCTATTAATATTACGTTTGAAACAATCTTCAAGTTTTCAGTTGACAGTGCAACGACGGCACAAAGTCAGTCATAATATTATTATAAAGCACACGAGTGAGTTAGATAATTCAATAGTAATACTATTAGGTTTTGGGTAGGAATATTTCTTGATCACTCTTTTACACGCAGACATGTACCACTTATACTCTTTTACAAAATATATTTATTTAAACAACAGTAATAAAAAATAACAAACAATTCAGCAGTAAAAAATAAAACAACGGATAGTAGTTATAATTCTAGGTAAAAAAAAAAAAAAATTAAACAACAGAAAAATATCAAAGTAAACACTATGGAAATATAGTTGAAAAATAACAAAACAATAACAATAACAACAACAACTACAATTATTATAACCATAATAGTAACAACGATAACAATACTAAACTAAAACAATACTATACTTGACCGGATTAGCTATAATATATTATATTATGTTATTATGGACGTTTTATGACCGGGTACGAGAACGATAATTATTATTATATTACCCTACTGTTACCATGCGGACATCGACGAACAAGAGAGTGAATTTAAGTCCGTGTGTGTGTGATAGAGAGAGAGAGAGAGAGATGAAGAGAAAGAGGAGAAAAATGTATCGATTTTGTTTTTACTTTTACACAATGACTGTGTCGTTACGGGTTTTTACGAACGAATTTCAATATTATATTATTATTATTGCTTGGCGGCGGTGGCGAGTTATATATTTTATTGCTTCCGGATTGCCCGTCGAGGATTGATAGAAAAATGCCATTACCGAAGGCGTGGTAGTTGTCGGGACGGACTGCGGTGCGTGTACGGGTCATAATCTATAGAGGAGCGGAGTGTGTCCGGTCAGGGAGGACGGAGGCAATGCTCAATAGTACGTGTCGGCGTCGTTGTAGACGTCGCCCGAGTCGTACAGGTTACCGTACTCGGGTTCGCCATCGTCCACCTCGTAACCGGCGTGCGTGCCGTCGTCCGCGTCGTCGTACGCCTCGACGCTGTCGTACTCGGACGCCTCGGCCTCGACGGCCAGCGGATCGTGTTTCTTGTTCTTGGACATCTTGCTGCCGTCGCCGTTCAACGAGCCGTACACGTACCGCTTGGTCGGCTTGCCGTCCTTCTCCTCGAAGTGCCATGCCGAATACTTGGGGTTGGACCGGCCGTTGTCGTCGTACGCCGTCGACTCGTGATACGCGCCGTTACCGCCGTCGCCCGCCTTGCTGCCGAACGACATCTGCGTGCCGAACCCGTAGCTGTCCGATTCTTTGTCGCCGTACACGTCGTCCTCGTTGTAGCCCTTGTCGCCCTTCAACGAACCGGTCCGCACGTAACCGTCCATCAGCGCCGCTTTGCCGGCCACCTTCTTCGACTCGGCTACGGCCGGTTCCGCGGCCGCCACCGCGTAGTGCGCGTCCGAGCTGACGGCCGCCATGTCGCCGGCGACGATGGACGCGGCTTGCGCGGCCGTCAGCGCGACGGCAACCACCGCGACCAGCGCCGCGGCGACCGTCCAACAAGAGCCATGTCGCGATCGCAGTGACGATAATGAGTTGTACATGGCGCTGCTGCAGTACGATACAATGAGCCGGTTAACCGACGGCAGCCGGTTAAATAACAAAAACGGCGAGCGCCCCCTCCGCGCGGCGACCCGCCCGACCGCGACGGACGTCTTCGCAAGGTCGCCGCCACCGCCGCCGCCGCCGCTGCGGCTGTATAGCACTACGGCGTGTGTCGCAAACGGCCGCGGGACCGTTTAATCGCGGCGACCACCGCCGCCGGTTTTTATGCAACTCCGCGCGGAGGCTACAAGCGCCTCGTGTTTATGCGGTTCAGTGGCCGTCAGCGGCCGCGGTGTGTGCCTGTCGCTGACGGATGTCGCGCCGCTCGATTGAACAGCAGAGCCGTTGCGACATTTTCGTCCTCGACGACACTATTATATATGCTCGGGGCGACGATCTCCGTGGCGGCGGCGGCGTGTCGAGTGCGCATGCGTCATGTGGTGTCGCACCGATAATCGCGAATTATAATATTATTTTATTTATTCCGCTGCAGCTGCCGTCGTACACGTCGTCCTGTCGGATACGACCTTTTTCGCGGGTTGTGAAATCACAACGTTTCCCGCTTCGGCACCATGAAAATCCAGTGAAATCGCTTATACGCTTCACACGTGCGTCGTATAGGTCGTGCTCGCCTGCGATATTATGATTACGCGCGGTCATCTGTGTCTGCTGTGTAGTATAATTAATTTTGGGCAAAAGTCTCATTTTATTTCGCGTTCACATTACCTACATATATATTGTTGTTGTTGTCATTCAAGCCATCGCCGTATTTTATAAAAATATATAATATGCATAATATATGTCAAATAATATTATATGTATAAGGTATAATAATATGAGAGATGGATTGGTTTAACATACGAAACTCTCTGAAATTTTAGAAAGTATTTTTTTTTGCACAATTTTAAGTCATTACAAAAAATATTTTTTTAAAGTTTTTTACTCTTTTGTATGACAACATACATTTTTTTTTCCCATTCCGAAGCAGAATATTATTCGGAGTATATTCAAATTTTAAATTAGTTTATTAGTTGTAATATATAAAGTTTTTTAAAGTTTTGAGGAGCACTGCAGTTGTGGACAAACGTTTTGCGGCGTACTTCATCTGTTCCACTCTACTTGGCTAATAAAAAATTTAAATACTTATAACTCATAAATTTTAATCGTCAAGTATTCGATTTTTATATAATATAAGCTGCAACTAATATTCTGATCGGGAATAAGGAATTGTAAATGCATTACGCCATTAAAAAATTTAAAAAATAACAAAAATTGTAAAAAGTATATTTTTCAAAAATGTAAATAGTTTTTTTTTGAAATAACGAGTATTGCGTTAAATAGACCAATCAGTGTATGGATAAATTTACCGGTGCATACTATAGTTGCCTCCCAAAATATTCGAATTGCCTCCAATTCTTATCGTAAATTAAAAGGTTAATATGCACTAGTTGCATCCGGTGATCAGGTATAGTTCATAATTATATACGAGTTGCCTCCCAAGAGTTGTCACACTAGTTGCCTCCCATATAGACCTAAGTAGTGGTTCATTAAATTTACTATAATACACCATGTGCAATTACATACATGTGCTATAATTATAAAAACTAAGTCCACAGTAACATAATAGTTTATGTTTAATAAACTTATATAATAGATATTATATATTGTTATAGATATATAGATGTTTAAAATTATTAAAAAAATATCAGTCTTAGGTATATATTATATATTATATAAATTTATACAAATAATGAGTACACAATTATATAAAAAATATATATATGATAGTTAATCAATGAAAACAAATATAATAATATATACCTCCTAATGAGTTAATAAAAAAATTATGTTTTATAACTTATAAGTTATGAGTTATAACAATGCTTAAACTTATAATTTGGACTGCATGTTACTTGCGTCCCAAAAAACCATTTTTGACTACTGAAGAAAACCAGTAAGTATGCGCCCAAATGCACTGCTTAGATATTAGGTGCCCTAACCTAGAATCATTTAGAGTTACAGTGGTTTTTAGAGTTGAGCTACTTCTTTGGTTATACGTATGAGTTTTTTTCGTGTGTCTTCACTCTCAAATATTGAGAGTGGTTTCTGGTAGTGAATCGCAGATCTAGCTGGTATAAAACAATTTTGTTTTGATGGTTTTGTTTTTGTTATTAAAATAACCATAGTTACTTGAAATTTTCATCAAATATATTTTATATCAGCATGTTCTAAACAGTGTATAATTTTCAAAATATAATTGATCTTTTTAAGCTATTTGTTGCCGTTTCAAATATTCATAGGTTTTTTTTTTCAATTTATGTGGATGAAATTATTTTTTCTTAGCGAGAACACTAAATAATGTATGAAATGTTCCTCTTCATAAGTTGGTCTTAAAGAAATTAAAAAACATCTAAAACAGTAGTAGTCATAATACAATTTTTTAAATTGAAATTTAACAAAATTCGTGATAATTATGAAAATTTTACAATTATTCAGTGGTTTTGGTTAGGGGTTAGGTAAAAATTTGTTGAACTGTACTGAAATTAGAAAAGTAAATTAGCAACAAAAATATTTTAATATAATTAAATGATAAAAAAATCCTTAGAAATAGAGGCTGAGTACCGAGTGCTGACACGCCAACCGTATCCGATCAAAAATTGTGTTTTTCGGACGCTATAATTTTTCATTGCATTCAAATTTAACAAGACCATTACTGCAGTGAACAGTCGACGAGATAAACCCACTCGAAACCTTTTATATGACTATACAGCACAAAAACTTTCAGATTTTTTTATTTATATTCCTCCAAAGTTCATATTTATTAATATTATATAACTACTTACTTGAACTCCGAAATAAATAATAATTGTTCATTTTCATAAATACAAAATGTAATCATTTCAAAGATATTGACATATTGGTTCGTTCTTGTTCAAATGAAACATAATATATACGTCAAAATTACTCTTAAAACTAGTCAAAAATAATTAGCATAGTTATTAGCAAGTATATTGTTAGTGCGTTTAAGTTAAAAACAAATTTCTAATTTGAATCGACATAAGACGTGTGAAATGTTTATTTAGTTTCTTCCTAATATATTTCATAAAGAACAACGTGAAAATAATGCGTAAGTTCAGTGTCTGAGCTAATTAGCACAGCAGTTTCCAAATGTTCTGCTGGGCGACAAACTTTTGTTTTTCCCGCTTGTAATTATTCGGATTGGCATGCCTACTGTGCAGGTGATTTGAAAAAGTTTTTCGCGATCGATTACCAGCAGTACCAATGTTTTGACTCCGCCACCGCTTCTTCATTAGGTACAACACGTCTTAAGAGGACGCTAAGGCCATGAGTTTGTTGTCTCTTACAAACGTACGACATGGCAAATTTTCGTTCGCCCGAAGTTTCGAGCAAGAAACGGGTGCCTATGCAAACTACAAATGCTCGCTCGAAAATTAAAACCCGACGCTTGAGCACAGACAACGTTCTTAACTAAAAGTATGACAATAAGCCAATTCACTGTGCTAATATCAAAAGGAACAGCACACTATTGAAACTATAGTGAACGGAAATGTACTGTGTCGTACGTGTGTAAAACGATAATGCACGTCCTCTTGATAGTGTTCTGTATACTTGTGTGTAACGACACTTTTTGTACGTCGTAATATATCAAAAACATTGTTTCTGGTAACCGTTTTTTTTTCTCCAAGCTGCACAGGAATCTGTGAAATCGGTGCAATAATAATATGAGATTTTTTCGAGCAGTACGGAGTCGAGCATAACTACACAGCTATACCTATTATATCTATGTAGTTCGAAAGAGTATATGGAGAGATGTTTTTTATTATTTATTTATTTTTTATTAGTGCGTTACCTATCTGAATTGTACCCTAACCAGATACCTATCAGAGTGAAGCCACTCGAATAATATCCATTACATCGTTAATGAGTACAGTCGATAATATTATTCAGTGTGTACTGCAGTGTAATATGTTTCACAATGTAGGTAGTTAGTTATTATTAACATTATTCTGTTTAATTTCAAATTACGACATCATAATAATATTCAAATCAAGCATATTACTACCTACCTACCTACCTACCCACTTTTCCGGCAAAACTTAATTGTTTTTAGGTCCTTTGAAACCTCTCTCTGTCTCACTCTGTATAATAAATTATATTGGGTTAGTATGCTAATTGTCACAATGTAGTGGCTATGTTATTAGTATGCGTGTCTCAAAGTGGGGCAATGATGGGTTTTACGCGGGAGTTTATGGATCTGTCTGCAGTTGGTTTGCCTCGACGTCCAAATATTGTTATTGTCTTTATCAATTTTCGTCGGAATAGGTACGCATCAGCGCGTGCCGGGTCGATATATCGGCTGTTTTCCTACACATCTTACGAATGGAAATACTTGCAGCAGACGTGCGCAATAACCAAATAATAATGTGTGCTCGGCGAATTTTATAGGTGCGCCGGGGTTTTATCTTTTCGATTGAAGCCTCGAGAACAAAGGTTATACTCATTATTTTCACGGGTCAAAGGGATGTAGAGGCACATCATGCAGTCCATCAGTTAAGTTACTGACGCGACCTGTTACAGTTAAGAGGGTCGGAAGCAATCCTTTTTCGAGGGAGCTGAATGCGTACACACAAATTAGTTGCGCCATTACTCACATGTTCATTAAAGCACTTGATACCTATGCCATAAGTGATCCAATTATACTATTAAACACTTTTTTAATTTAATCAAAATTGATAAATTGTTTTGTGATGAAAACCTAAAATGTGTGTTTCAGTTCCGCGCATAATGCAATAATAACCATTATTTAGTAATTACGATTTAGTAAATAATTAAATTCCACAATATTATAATATAATATAGTTGTTTAATGCTGTATTATTACAAAGGTTTACAAAGGTAAAATCTATAATAGATAGGTACTTATCCAAACTTAAGATCGTCTAAGAAATACCAATCTATACTATTTTTTTGAAATGTGTGTTTAAATATTATTAAAACCAACAGAAATTTTACATGGAAAATATTTTTACAAAACGTTTTTACCCAAAGGCTAAAATATTCAGAACATATCATATTAGTTGATTACAAAAATAATGCTGACTATAAAAACGACTTAAATATATTAATAATATATATATATATATATAGGTACCTGTTGTGTCTAGTAGGTATATAGCAGGTGATTTAATATATTAAAGTATGGAAAATTAATAAATTGTTTCATGGCATTTTCTTATATTTTTAATAAAAATTGAATTATTTTTCATCGATTTTGTATTAGAAATATCCATGGTGTATGATTTGTGGTTGTTTATATTAGGATTTTGGTTTTGGTTTAGTTAAGTCATTTAGGTCACGACACGTGCACGAAACGAAAACGTTATTATGATAAATGACGGGCTTCCTCGTTCAACTACAAAACAGTAAATGAAAATTTACACATTTTTTAAAAATTTGTACGAGTTCAGTGTTACCTATATACTAAGGATTTATCATTGCAATAATGCCTTTCATTTAACTCGTATTGATGAAGATCTAAAATATAATTCATTTTTTAATAAAACCTAATAACGTATTATCTACTTATCTTTTGTGACAAATATGATATCACTATTCCGAGGTAAATAAACAAATCCGGTGATCATATATTAATTAAAATATAAGACTTATAGGTAAGTGTGAATAATATAAGCTTTGAAACATGTAGGTGTGTATAAAAAAATTAATCAAAAATCGGTGTTTTTTTTTTTCAATTATTGGCATTAACTTTTAGGCTTTGCGTGAGAAATATAATGACGAATGCGTTTGTTTTACAATGATGTGCGCTGTACTTATTTAATTTTTTTTGTCTATCATCACGTTTTGGTAGAGAAAACTACTTTAATCTTCAATGTTTAGGGTATTTTCTGGTAAGAAATTGGATCTAAAAGGTCCAACGACATTAGTCGACTTAGTTGTGGGCCAAAAGTAAAAAATCTCCAGTTCTTTTAAAGTCGGGTCAACTAAAAAAAAAAAAAAATTATGAAAAAAGGAATCCTAAATACTTACATGTTTTTGACAACATTTCAGAGCATTTGAACTGTTTCTAAAGGTGATTTCAGACACACACACCATACAACATTATAAATAACCAATAATGTAAAATTGAGGATTAAACCTTCATTGGAATCTTCAAATTTGGCAAACGTTATTTTGGAAAATAAAATTTAAATGTTATGGGTAATGTTATAGCAATACGGGGAAATAAACGTGTGCCATAAACAGGGTTTAATTATAAACGATGTAGTGTTTTAATCCGATCAAATAATAATAATAATATTCAACTTGATAGTTATTAAAATATGTAGCTCACGGAATACTGTCTTGAAAGTTGAAGCTTATATCTGTTATGACTTATGAGTATAATATGCTCAGATCGTTAATTAATATAGTTTTAACATAATAATTATGTTACTATAGTAGTCGAGCGTTGTAGCAAAAGTAGATATTATATTATGGTCGTCTATAGCAGCAGTACGGAATTCGAAGTCAAAGTGTATTATATTTCGATGACTTTACTATAGGAAAACTAATAGTTATAATATTACAATGAGTCCTAGCCTGTACAATTACTTTCATTTTTATTCATTTATAAATGTAATTGAATAGGAGTGGTAAAAACCGTAAAACATTGTGTTTTTCAGCGTATACATACCGTAGAGCTGAACGAGGTATGATGCATAAATGTGCATATAATATGATATATATTAGTCGAAAATTCTAGAAATGCGCTGTAATTGTATTCATCTAATTGCAATTATTACGTGGGTACCTGTACAATAGGTTAACAAATATTGGATTAAATTATTATTTATGATGTATGGATAATGCGAAATGTTTTATAAATTCGTTACGATATACAGGTGCAACAGAAAGATTTGACAAAATAATAATAATAATAATAATTTATGCTAGTAAAACGTACGACAAAAATTATTGTGAAAAATATATGGAAAATAAATAATTTTTAGAGATATACTCGCGTCGGGAAAATAATGTTTTGAAATAAGTTATTGCGTTCTAAATTAATTTACTCCAAAAAATATTGATATTTTAGAAAATTCTAAAAAATAAACTACTTGACTTAGTTGAATGTTTTACCATTAAAATTTTTCTTATAACTAAATACAAATTGTTATTTTTCAGTTTCAAGAGATAAACATTAAAAAATATAGCACAAGTGTTAATATATTTTTTAGTTAACCAGCGGTTATTGCATTAGTCGGGTTTTTCAACTGTTATACACTCTGTATACCTACACCATAGCAGTTATAAACCATGCGCTTTTTATTAATTCATTACGTTATTCAAATGCAATGATAAAAAAAACACTGAAGTATACATATATAATATATATTCAACCATTTCAACTGTCAAAAATCAATAAAACTAACTGACTGCGATATGCACAAGGTTGTACTGCGTGACGAATATATATTGTTGTACTCAACAACCCAATAAACTACCTATATTAGCATTGTATTAGTATATATTATATTTTATTAGAGCTGCTCATTAATATTTAATAATTATTACTACGACTACTATGACTATATACTATGATTATTATTATTAATTATCATATTTTAGTCCCTGAAAACAAATATTTGATGGAATAAAATTATTTAAATTAAAACTTCGAAATAGGTGTATATAATGAATTCGGCGGTATGTCGTGGGATATTTATGGGTGGTACCGCATCCGACTGTGCAATGCTCTGCCTCAAATTCATTCTAAAAATTCCTCATTCCCAGTACGATTGTATTTTGAACCTGTTAGCGATCGTCTCTGCGTTGCATAACCTAGCCATGCCGATCATTATCGTCGTCGCATGAATGCTGCAATAGTCCATGACAAAATATGATTATCGGGTGCGATTGACTACCCGTTTTTACACACACACTCTATCTCTCACACACACTCCTCTCTCTCTCTCTCTCTTTCTCACGGGTTTGGGATTTCATCTCGACAGACTCGTTTTACAGCAGCTCTTTTCCTAATAGCAAATTCCTCTGGAAATAACCTCCTAAATTCACATCTCTGCACGAGGCTAATGCGGCGAACGACGATCCGACTTTTAACCTTCCCATAACTGACTGGAGAATATTATTTTCTCTGGTCTCGTCCGTATACTCTATAGGTACATCCTAGATTTTTTATACTCCGCATTATTATGTGATATTTTGTTCGTTCTCCGCGTGTAAAAAAAAAACGACTTTACTGTTTCCTTATTATTGCCTCCACAAACAATATTAAATATATGTATACTGTATAGACTCTATAGTTATTCAATTTTTGTTTTTGTCTGTACGCTGTATTAAAATTTAATAAATATTGTAATAATATTTATAGATTACTCGTGCGCATAAAGACGTTTTGCTTTTACGTATACTACATAACCATTACATGTAGTACACACTATACCGCAATTGTAACACGTGCGATTAAAATAACTGAAATTTAGTAGCATATATGACGTGCAATGGGCTCACCTATATAAATATCGAATATAGCATAATATATTATAGTTATTGGCAATTACTTTAGTAATTGTGTAATTTAATCTAGTAGCTATTTTGGCTTGAGATATTTTAGACTGAGTTTGAAATTCAAATGGAAAACGAGTGATAACACAATCAATAATCTTTATCTTTTGGCAATTGTGACACATGTGACCTTTGGATGTTTGTTTCCAGAAAAATGGTCACATAATTTATAAATTTAATAATAAATATTGATTAAACAAAATTGAAGTACAGTGAAAATGATTATTACGTTGCGAATTTTCAATTGATTAATAAACGTAATATTAAGGCGAAAATAATAGTTTCTACTGGATTTGACCTATTTAAAAGGTTCTACGATGTAGCAAATGTAATTAGTTTACTAAAATTTTTGTTTGATTTATTATCTGAGGGGTACGCTTGTTGTGAACATGAGTAATTTTTTTTTATACCGAAACGAATAAAAATTATATGAGATTAATTTACTAATTTATTTCTTTGGGAATATTGTACATATTATAATTCTGTAAATTTATTTTAATTTATTTTTACATTATATTTTATAGATAGTGTTTCCTCAGGTAGTTTTACATACATCCCGACTTCAAATATGTAATGCTAGTCTAGTAGTCTACATTGATGTGCCAGAGAAAAGTTTTTATAAACGATACAACGTCTTTAATTGGTCGTTTGAATTTTAATTCTTGCCGAAGAAAGTTCCGTTTAATTGTTGCATATTTTCTTAGGTATTCATTTGGCCTTCATAAATTATAAAATAAGTTTTACCTAAATTGTTGATTCGGTGGTTTAGACTTTAAATAAGAAATTATTACTAGGAAAATGGTGAATATTTTATGTGGACTTAATAGGTACTTTTTTCTCTTCTTAATAATATCATTTAAATGACTTTTATACCTCTTCAAAGTCTCTCATTTAAATTCTTAATCTGGAATTTTAATCTTTATATTTTAAAAAAAGGTAATTTTTTTTCTTATAAGCTTTAAAAACTTCTACAATATGAATATCAAAATAAATATTTTGACATAATGACAGACAGTGTGGTTGGAAATATTAGGACATGTATCAAAATTAAATTTATATATTTTCAAATTGTTAAATCGATAATGACCATAATTTAAGGTTACATGATAAAATCATTATTTATTTATTACTAAATGTTCGGGCTGAACTCTTTGTACAATTAAGTAGATAAACATTCGAGGTAAAGGCAATAGAATAAATAACATGATGATATATATCATAAAAAATATACCTAATTACATATTTGTTTAATAAACATTATAAACATTGTACAAAAATTAAATGATTAAAAAGTAATGGGTAAGTACATTAGATTGTTTTTGTTGAATCGACATAATTTTTACTGTTTTTAATTAGTAAGTATGCTGCATACACGTCTTAAATATAAGTAGTAGGTGCCTACCTACATTGTTATAAAATTGTTCATGTACCTACTCTGGTCTCCGAATTTAAAGAACTCATTTTTTCACACATTTACAACACAATATATACTTAGGTATGTATGCTAGAACGTGGGTATTTATAAAATGAATACAATATAACTTTTTTCGAAAGATTATGGCGTACGTATAGGTAAGTCGGTATACCTCTAACACTATACATATATATATATATATATATATATACAGTTTGACGTCCGAACATTGATTTCCGTCAAATGCACAATATGTCAAAATGGTAATACAAATTGTGACTATCGATTCGGAAAGCCGTATATATATAAGTTTGCACTAGGCACCTGAGTAGTGTATATACATCATATTATTATTATGTGCATTGTGCGCAAAGGCGGCGGTGCCGTTATATATTGGTAAGAAAAATATCCTGGACTGGCGTGGAACTACGCACACGGCACAGACATCGGGATTTTCTTCGTTCTATCGGTTCGGTCACGACCCTCTGTTTAAGAGAAAAAAAAACCCCGGCACAAGTATAACGGCATTTCCCCCCCCCCCCCATTTTCATTCGCTCCAGACTCTTGAATAATATTCCCGCTACGAGTTCGTCTGCATCGGTGCACGTGGCTTTTATGTGATTTACACGACCGCGTGTTGTGTGTAAAAACACCCACGAAACTAAAGCAAAAAAAAAAAATGTATATACGAAAACAAAAAAGTCAGACTTCGGTATACAATACGTTATTATTATTATTATTATGTTATATCAAAGTGAATAGAGAAAATGTCTATAAGACGTAAAGTTAAAAAGCGATCGGATTGAACATCTGCACCTGCGTATAATATGCTATATACGTATTATATGCGTTGTATTATAAGCACATGAAACACGCATCTATATATATATATATACATATCACCACGTCAAAAGCGAAATTTCGGAGAGGTAAAAAACTGTCCATAAATTATTATATGGATAAAATCCCCGATAATATAGATCTTGAAAAAAAAAGTTTGACTCCGTTTATTTTACTTTTTATAGTGTTATGGCCTAAGCTTGTGATTTTTTTTTTTTAAGTTTGAATTTATACGAAACAGCTTAAAAAGTAGTTTTATTTACCCTAACTTTTAGTTGCATTTATTATGGTGAATTCTCATACCTCAGCATTGCATAATATAGGCATATAATATTATTATTATACATTATTTATGCAAAACTAAAAAGTTACATTTTAATCCAGAATAATATTTTTTTATAAATAATTAGTAAAAAACGGGTAATATAAAAATAATTAATAAATTATTTGCGTGGTATAATATTATCGAGTTATATTTTTAATAAGTACGTGCAGCTAATCTTCCTGATTAAGGATGGAAAAACGGGTTGAGTGACAAGATTGAGAAGTCCACTTGACGTTATTGAAATGTTTTTTTTTTCATTATTTAAACTTTGTTTGAAAACAATAATAATTAGTCTCCACAGTTTTTTTTACTACCTAGATTAGTCGACGGAAAGCTTAAAAATGAAAAATGTCTTTGTTCACTTCTTTTCATTTGGACGGCAAAACACGTAATGTTCCAGACTTTATGTTTTTACATTTTTTGTACGCTAAATTCCAAATTACCAAATTTGTATTTAATATATTATGTAGTTTTATTTCATCGATGTTATAATTTTTCATTAGTGTTTGAAAATTACGTTTTTTTTTTAGTCAACGTGTGAAATAAATAATAATTTTATTAATTTCCTTCAAGAAGAGGATTCAGCTCTCATTTGCTTATTTTTCAGTAAGACAACTAGTCAACATTAAGAGTATTTTTTTTTCATCATTATCAAAACTATTTACTTATATGGACTGTTGCATTTCCATCTCAATCTTTGGGAACATTTCTCAGAATTTTACAATCTGAAGAATTTCTAAGAATCATAATATTATTATGTTACGAAAACGTTCAGATACAAACAACTAGTTCATCAATAATCTTTTGATCGCATAATAATTCGTAATAAATAATAAAGAACGCAATCAGAATCTTTGCTTTTGATCTCTTAGACACACTACATTCTAGGAACAATGACTGTAATCTGACAAACAACAATAATATATTCTTCAATAAAAATTCAATTTGATAATTCGTGTATAAAATCACAAGGCAATTTGAATGTGAAAAAATTCAGTACATTTTTATTAGTTATTACGTATTAAATTTCAAAACAATATTTTCGTTCAAACTTGACATAATAATATACTTGAAATGCTATAAGTGTTGCAATACATTTTAATAATCAAACGCCTCTTTAGAATGCAAGATTTAATTATTATTATTATTAATATTTTATATTAACTTATATTAATCAATATTGAAAGGGAATAAATTATCATAAGTGACGATAAAAGACTTACAGAAAAGGTTCGAAATTTAAATATTTTACAATATTAAACCATTACAAATTAAAACAATAATACTGATATTAAACTTGAGAAATTTAAAAAGCATTTCACAGTCATGCAATCTGTGAACTCTAGAAATAGTGCACTTTCAACGATTTTACTGTTTTCTATAACATTTATTCATATGATTAGTACACGTTAATCATCCTTGGAGAAATCGTGTGCTAAATGAGTCGGGGTTTATACCTATACACATTTGATTGCTGTTTAATTCGAATTAATACTTGAAACATACGACAAACCTGTTAGCTGTTCGAGTTACTTCAACACTGACGTTTTTCAAAACCAAAAATGCTGGAATACAATTTCTGAAATGTCGAATAATCTTTCGACAACACAGTAATTGTATACTTTAAAATTTATTTTTTTTGTGAATCTGACGTCACTGTTTGGAGTCATAAAAGTCCATTAATCATCAACTTCAAGGGTAGTTATGGTTGCAAATTCAAAAGTAGTAATAGTAAGTACTTTGAAGTTAAAAGTAAAAATTCCTCATACTTTTTTTAATCAGAAAAACGAAAGAGGAATTAAGGAAAACGGAAATATGTTTATAAGTATATATTATTATATTTTTTACAAAATCGATTTCGTTTTTATGCCTAGTATCATAATTTAGCTTTCACAAAATCATATCAAACAATTTTTTAAGCATTTTCTAGACATGGTATGTTTTTAAAATGGTTTGATTCTTTTTAGCAGTTTTTATCTAGATATTTCATATTTTTTTTACTATAAATATTAATAAAGATGCTTATGCTCGGTCAAAAAACTTGAAAATGCATTGCAAAGTTTCTAACGATAATAGTTTTTCTTTCTGAAATTAAAAGAAAATTGAGAATCTAAATCCCCATGAATTCAGAAAGAAGGTCAACAAAATCACGAAAATATTTTAATTGTTATTTATATACACATATTCATACCGTAAAAAAAACATGATTGTTATAAATATTTGATGTTATGACAATATAACCAAAATGATAAAAATTTTTGTAAAAATTATAATTTTTTGTCAAAAAATGTTGTTTTACGAGGGCATACAATTATGCAAAAAATAAAAAAAATATTTTCAAAATAGTTTAAACTTTCCCAAATAATGAGTTTAGATACTTAAATGGATCACCCTGTATATATATATCTACAGCAAAGCTAGTTCCTTGGTTATTTTTACGTTTGGAGGTTTTGAACTTATTTTTTATGAACAAATTAAATTATTATATTGAAGTTTACCACCGACTAAACTTATTTGGTAAGAACCCCAAGTCCGTTACAATTATAAAGTTTTATACTATTATATGTGTTTAAGGTATTATTATGTAATGTCTATAGTTATATTATACTTATATCTGATAATTGTACGACCAAGACTATAAGCCTCTAACGCGTAGTACAGTAAGAAATAAAATAGTTATTAACTCGATTATAAATTTTTCTAGCGGCGATCGGCGGTTCGGTAAGTAACAATTTATTGCAGCTGGCAGGACAGACAATTATTAAAAGACTTGAAAGTATTAAATGGATTGTTTTAACATTTAGAACAGAATTCAATACTGCAGACGTACTGTTTTATCGGTCTTTCTAAAAAGAAAATTAAGAGTTAGTTTTAACCCGATTAGAATCTATATAATAGCGTGGAGGGCGGTAACCTAACCACTCTGGCCAAGCCTATAATCGAGTATTCTGATCGGTTTTTGTGAGAGAAATACTTCGGATACACCCATCAATAACTTGCAAAGAACCATATTTCGACAGTATCTAAAAATAAAATCTCCAGTTCAGTTGACATGTATGAAGTCACGTTCGACTATTAAAAATAGAGTAAAATATTCTCGGTAACTGCGACATTAATAACTTAAAAATAATCAATGACTGAAAAAAAAATCGCATTTTTACATTTTTTTCACAACAGGTACAAAATTATATTTGATTATCATATTTTATTCTCATTAAGGGCACTCTCAACAGTATTATTTTTTTCATTCTACTTACGCACACGTATAATATAATTAAGACCTCTCTCCGCGTTTTTCCTTTGTTGGATTTCATTATTGAAATAATTAAAGCACATAATATTATAATATAATTTAGGTGCTGTTGCTACAATTTATTATAAAAAATAACATCATCTATGTTTGTCCGAAGCTTCTTTCATATTTGTATTTAGTTATTATCTAACAACAAAAATAAATTTCTTAAAAATCGAAATATTTTCATAAAACCACATATAATATTATTATTCTTTATAATTTTTAGCACTTTAATATGCACCTTTAAAGTACCTAAATATACCCTTTAAACAGCACTAACAATTAAAAATAAGCAAAAAACAAATGTAAAAACAAACCACATTTATTTTAACAAAAAAATAATGACTAAAATATTTTTTTGGACTAGATACAAGATTTTTTTTGTGTTATATTTTTTGCAAGGTTTTTGTTATCTTGGTTACTTATTAACAAAAACATATTTATGATTCATAGATTTTCTTTGTACAGAAAAAATATCGAGTAGCTTGCTATGGATTTTGACTGTATAATATTTTTTAGATAAATGTTTACTTTTAGTTTTTATTAATTTGTATTACTAGGGAATACGACGATACCATATCAATAAAAAAAAAATCAATTTACGTCACTACAATAATAAATTATACAAAATTAAGTATCCATAAAAACATTCAATACTTCTAATAATTCCAATTCAAATTTTCAACATTCTTAATAAGAAAATAACAAAAAAATCAACAAAATGTTTTTGACAAGTTTGATTCCATACAAACATTAGAATACACCTAAATAAAACACTAATAATTATATATAAGCAAAATTCTCTGAAAAGCGTAAATATGTAAAAATCAGCAAAAAAATTTCGTATCTTACTAAGTATATGGTCTAAAGTTTATCAAAGAAATAATCGTTACGCCAATGACAATACTTCGTAACGAACATATTTGTCTTTCCGAAACAGTTAAATAACTGAATAACTATTATTAGGTATTACGCATTGACTACATTTTGTATGTTTACATTTTTAAACAACACAATTTTTTATTCAACGTTGTATTTTATGCAAATGCTAGAACTTTTGAAATATTTTTATTTTCTACGTGTGTACAGGGACAACAATTTTACACCCGCCTAAATTAAATTAACCGAAAGTTAGCTATATTTAATCGTTCTATGCTTGATGTTTCATTATGAACTATGAATCATAATTCACGATCAATATATAATAAAATAGGTATCCCATTGTTATATACTTACATGGTATATGGTAAATATTAAAATAAATAAGTTGTGTATCACTGGTTCCGATGTATCAGTGTCAGATTAATATCAAACGGAGAAAAATGAGTGGGCACTAATGTTAATAACATAATTAAACAAGACCCTTTGTTGGATACTGAGTAAAATTTAACATATATGTATTAAAATAAAACGTTAGTATAATATATTTTACTTTGTCGGTGACCTGGTAACCAGCGATAAAACCAGGTTAATGTCTAGTAAAGAAATAATAATCTGTTTGGTATTATAAATAGCTTATTACTGAGTTGTTGATTGTCGACAGCCTGCAGCTTGCAGCGCGATGTGCGCCTGTTTTTTGATGTTTTTGTTTACCTACTTATATAATATATAAAGCTTATAAGCCACCCTTGTACCTATTGGTATTTGGTTACTAATTAGTACCTACTTACTATACTTATTATCGATTATATAAATATCGGCATTCGCCTCCGATCGTCTACGATTCTCCGTTTAATTTCTTAAAACCCTAGGTAGGTATGAAGTATTCGATTTTTTTTCTTTTCGATAAAGTAACAAGAAAAATAACATCCTGGCGAGGCTCGTTGTCGATCATATACAGGCTAAATTTTAATTAATTTTTAATTTTATTCAATATTTTATCAACCATAGACTATAGTAATTATAGAAGGTACAACCCACCCAGTGTATGTAAAATCTATCCTCATAAAATATAACTTGGAATTTAAAATAAAGCATGGCTTACAACAGCCATAATAATAATTATAGTAATTTACTTTAAAATGTATTTTCGTATAACATTTTTTTTTTAGTTTCAAATAGATTATACTTTGCGGCGGGAGGGGGGGGGGTGGTAAAGCTCCTTCACGTTAGTATAGTGGCTCTAACATAAATTCTATTTATGGAGTTGGAAAAAATACTTAGGTACAATAAAGTCTGCGTTTTACCTATATTGGATAATCCATACGAATAAGTATAAGTATTTGTAAGTTGTAGCATTGAACTACTATATTTTTGTTGGACGTTCTATTGAAAAAATATTGCAGCAGCTTGACTTTTACTTATTTTATTGTGTTAAAAACTATATACTGTGCAATGATCTTCAAAAATGCCAAAAATTGACTTTTATAATATGCATTTATAATTTATACACATAATATATGACATTCAATTAAATATTATGACTCATATTATTATGATTATTGGTCAGTGGTGTGAACCTGTGAACATTTTTCTTAGATGTTCAAAATCCAGAATCAGAGAAAATCAAATATGAATTATGCTGAAAACCACTTTTCAAGTATGGTTGGAAAGAGTAAGCGCCCTGTCATTCCTAATAGGTACGCCACTTTTATTGTCGTTATGGTCAAAGCAGACTATGATTGGTAATGGACACAATCGGACGGGAAATACATACAATCCTCAAAATTAGCTATTCCAGAAGAGAAATGTTATTGAAAATACTTACAGCAATCTAATAGCGCCAGAGCCGTCATTTTTCAAAATTGGTGGTCAAAGTTGACAAAATATATTATTGTTCACTCAGATTCAAAATGTCGATAAAAAAAACTTGGGGTTTCAGCAACCTTCTTTTTCAGTAGTATTTTTTATTAACATTGACAACATAATGATCGAATTCGTAAGCTAACCCTCCCCCCTCACACCCTCCGAAGATTGCGACCATACATTTATGGTTGCATTTTCGTGTTTATTGACTAGATACTATGTTGAGATATAGAGTAAAACGATAATTATTATTATTGTCGTGCGATACTGAAAACAATTTTATTACCTAACAATGTAAAATAGGACATTGCTGTTGTAATTTTATCTTATGTCATTGATAATATAATAATCATTAATCACTTACCGGTGACTAGACGACCATAAATTCAGGTATACCACTATACGGGCCGGTTAGTGGTCCACAGTCGGCTTTGGTAGATCTATTTAACGTGAACGACCAATTCAACTGACCTGCAGTGACGACAACGAGTCCGAGCAATGTACCTATACTATTTCAACATTTCCCCATTTCTATGAAAATAACTAAACGTTACCGGTCAATGTCGTCATTTCCCACATAAACGTATTCGACCGTATAACACGGCTGGTCCTGATGAGAAACAATTTTTTTTAGCTCCTAAAAATCGATTATTAAAAAAATAACCTTTTATAAAAACATTCAAAGAAATAATTATTAATTTAACACTGAGGTAAATTTTTTTAGATTAATGATTCAGCTTTAGAAATCTTCTGCGTAAACAAAAATATTTTTCTTTATAATCACGACTCATGAGTCATGAGTTTACGACTTGTAATAATTATTAATTAAGGTACTGTATGTTGTTAAAAGGCAGGTAGTGAGTCCGTAATCATATCTTTTGCTTTAGTTGGAAACTTGACAAAATATTAACTAAATATTAGTTATCTGTATACCTACTTAGTTACAGTAAAAGCCAAAACTTCATCAAAAGGTTTTTCCATGAAACCAAAATGCGCCACACAAAAACTTTATTACCTGCCTGCTAATACACTTTATAAAATATTTTACCTCTCGATAAAAAATGACTTATACCACGGCACAGGGTACTGTGATATACATATATAAAAGAAGTACACAAAACCCTTCAGAAGAATTTTAAAAGGAAAATGTGTTAAAATGTGATATCTCAATAGAATTTGCTATTTTTTTACTGGAAATCCAAGTGCTTACAGTAAATATTATGAATTCACAGCAGTCCTTGGAAAATTACTGTAATTTTTTGTTTATATTTAAATATATTTATATAAAATAAAACATACATAAAATAGTATGTTTTTTGTTAGTACACTGCAGTATGAACTAAACTTAAAACCATATCTTACTGTTGATGAAATAACAAATTAGGTAGATACTCGTATACACACAATTATACTCAGGATTAAACTTGTTAAAGTAGATTTACTTAGAGTCTAAGTCTTAGACAATACAGTTACATTTGACTAAATTAATAGTGATTATTTATATTGCCGAGCGAATTGGTAGCCTAAAACAATCTTTTGCAGACACTCGTATAATTATTTATTCAATCTCAATTCGCTAAGATATAATATAACTAAGACGTAAATGTTTCACTTGGTAGTTAAGACGTAGCGTCTATAAATTCGAGAATATAAACTTTGTAATCTTCACACATACTACTTTGACTCGGATTCGACTTGAGAAACAATATTATATCGCAGAAAAACCCGTGACAACAATCGTGTAGTTGCGGCGAAATTAAACATCAATAACAGACTTGGGGTAAGTAGTTATAATAACTCGTCAAAACAGTGAATAATATTATGCTCAGATATGACTGCATTAATTTTGAGACGTATACAGGGTGATTCGACAAGCATTGTTGCCCTATTTTTAGCCTTCAATAATCTAATTATTAAACTTATGATTTTTGGAATTCTTTAGTATACCTTCTCTAAATAATCAAATGCATTATGCCATTTAAGGAGTGTCACGAGGGGATACAAACTTATTGATAAACGATAACCACCTTTTTTATTGTAAATTGTTCAACAGATGATTTTTTTTTTTTGAAAATGTAAATGCATTTAAATCTAAACTCGATGATTAGTTATTGAGTTATTAAACTTAACTTCTTTAAGATATTATAATCTTTATTGATAATAGTTATAGGTACATAAATACCTAAATATAATATTTGATATAGTACTTCGTATGCTCAGATAATAATTTTCGTAAATTAAAGAAATTCTTATAAAATATTATTATTAATTAATAATTACCTACTATAATTTAAAAATAATCAAGCGATTAATCATCATATGGCTAGATCTTTGAAGCAATTATTATTCTAGTTACATGAAGATTAATAAGTCAGAAACTGTACATTTGAATTTTGATTTATATACATAAACCATCTGCTTGACAGTGTATAATAAAAAAAGGGTTTGCGTTTGAAAAAATAGGTTTATCTCGTCACAGACACTCTTTAGTAAATGGTATAAAAAATATGCTTATAAATTCCAAAAATCAGAATTTTAAAAATGCATTATTAAAGGAAAAACTGGGAATGAGCATGACTGATAAATCCCCCAGTATAATTGTGAGAAATATGGGATTATAAAACCATTCAAATTTCATAAAATGTATAATAATGGGTGGTGTTTCGAACAGACAATGCAGATAAGTGACAGTGCAGAACAACCGCCGGCGACAGACGAGAAACATAATATTATTATATTTCATAGGCATCTAAACAGAGATGTTCTTATTCGAAATGCATTAAGCGAACGTTGTATTTATAAATCACTTTTGTATTAAACCGTTATGGCACTCTGCAGAGGATCAATATATCGCTTAAACTTAAAAAGAATAACCGTGTTTAACAAATATCGTTAAAAATATGCCACATGTCTTTCACCCACAAATACCTACACATAGATAACCGAGGTGAGCATTTGGATGAAAAAAATAAAATTGAATTAGTTCGGTTAAGTCAATGTTTAAGAACGTTATATGGTATAAGCTATATTTAGTTAAAAGTCGAAAATTAATAATATATTATTTACCTGCGAAAGTTTAAGGTTAAGACAGAAAAAAATATTAACTTAACTCAATTAAAAAGAAAATACTACATTCTTTTTTATTTACCTCTTGGATCACCCATACAACTTTGTGCAACTTTCAACTTTTTTAATTATATTATAATAAGATATTTTATTAAAATATATCCTATACAATTCCTTTTTTTTGCATGCTATATTATCTGTAGTGGTTAATTCAATAATTACATGTTTGCATCGACTAAACTATTAAATCTAATATTTTTTTTTATGTGTATTAGGTATTTATACAGAAATGATAAATTAAAAAAAAATAATTAATTGTAATTTAACTTTATTTGTAGATATGTATAAAGATGGTTTAACGATTATTCAACATACCTAAGAATAAAGCTTTAGTTCTTAAGTTAATCAGAAAATTAATTAACTAGAAGCTTACACACCTTTACACACCATAGAGGATAACTCAGTGATTCGCTCTAACGTTTAATCAGCAATCGTCCTATTATTTCAGATTATCATTTAACCTTTAGAATAGTTTAGATCCTGAAATTTAATATATTGGTTTTACAATGATGTGTGGTGTATTGGCAATATTATATTCAAAAAATTAATTTTGTTTTTTTGTTATAGTTATAAATAGGTAAATAATCAAAGAAACTTGAAGTTTTCACTCGAATATCGAGGTTCTCGTTTTCTAGGCAATAAATAATTCAGAGTATATTTTGGCTATTTTTCAACTATTTATAGAATTGTAAAGTGTTTGACTTTTTACAATAATTTTTCAAGTGTTTTGCTAAAAAAAAAATATGAGAAAACCATTCCACAGAGACGAATTGTATAGGACCGTTTTGTATCTATTTTACCGTCCCAGACGATTGTTACAAAAGTACCCAAAAAAGTGTCTCACCCGAAAAGTTGAAAATTTTTCAAAACGCGCTTGTAGTGTTAGTCGACAATTGAGTTTTCTTGCATTGCTATTGGAACTAACTAAATTGGAAAAGTAAAACTATATCGTAAGCATATTTTATTTCAGTTTTACATTTCAGAAATCCAATTGACGAAAAAATATGTCAAATGCTATCGTTGAACGTGCCAACAGGAAATAATAATTTACATAATAGTATACTGTGTAGGTAGGTAGTGCTCATATTATACAATATAATATTATATTTGCAAAATAAAAGTGCAAGAAAAACATGTACTTCGCTGTTGTACAAATACTCCCGACATAATATTATGCTTTATGAGTTATGACGAATAGTGACTATTAATTCGAGAAAAAAATGATAACATATTTTACTATTGTAACTTTTGTACAGCCATATCATTATAATCCGCGAAGACTGAACGCCTCGTACAATAGTCGTGTGCATAGGCACGCACTCGTTCTTTTGTCTGTCACTATCGATTTATTAATATCATTATTATGCCGGGGAATAGTACAAAGACATTCATTTTTCATGTTTTTTACCGATATGCGTGTACAAATCGACGTCCACGAACAATAACTACGGCGACGACCTTTTAAGTCAGAGACTACGTGTAAATGCGTGATCAATACAATTATTATGAATATATATTTAGGTCTGAAATATCAGGCATTTTGTATTGAATATAATATTAAACCGAATGCTCGTAAATTTTTTCTACAATAGAACTATATCACATATTAAGCAAAAATGTAAAATAGGGACAAGAAGGACAGTGATGCACGACCTTTATTCGACTATTCGGCGCTATACGGCGAAGAAAATATATTTTATCTTTAAATAATAGCGGCCGTCAATATACAAAAAAATGTATGATATTGTGGATAAAAAAATCCGTCCTAAAATAATTGTCAGTATTAATTATTGCTAAAGAAATTAGAAATAATTTAACAACATTTTATAACTATTACGACCATTGAGTTTTTTTGTCAATTAAAATATCCATTTAAGTGAATAAAAATGAATCAAAAAAGTTTTCAAATTATCATCCATTGCAAAACATTTATATTTTGTTAAACATTAAAATTATGTTGCGGGTCACATTCAAGATCTTTAAATGAGTCTTTCCAATTTGATTTTGTTTCCCTGAAATTCATGAAAATTAATTGTAAAAAAACTAGAAATTTAAAACAGATACCTACTACAGTACCTATAACTTTTAGTTTTGTAAAAACTTAAAATAAAATAAATAAATAGGTATAAGTGTCGATCATACGTTGACTTTTTCACTAACTTTTCACATCAAAGTGACAAAATTAAATCCTATTTTAAAATTCTTATTGGTTTACAACATAAATAATAGATACGTTGAAAATTAATTGTCGTTTCACGTCCAAAGGCAAAAAGTATCTTCCGTGGTGAATTCCAAATGCTGCTACTCCTCAGTGTTCACCAGCAATGAGCTCCAGCAGGTGGCGGGAAAACGGCTATTATGGCTCAAGGTCCACCGTTATTCCGAATAAAGTCCTGAGTGTGTGCTGAGTGCGTTGTCCAACACATTTGCACCGTTGAGTTTTCAAGCTTTTTCCTATTAATTCTTCACCACAAAGACCAAGAGAAAATTGTCGCTGAACAATCGAGTTATGGGTTATGGGTCAGCTATAGGTAAATTATTAGTTTTGCCGGGCCGACTTGACTATCGCCTACGACGCGCTGACACGATCGCACGACTGTAGAATTTCGCAATCGGTAAAAACCTTTGCGCAGACGCCGAAGACCCACGGGAAAAATCCACCACAATCATGATTCTTGGGCTATCATCAGACTATAGGAATGACGCGAAGCACATGTATTTTTCTACTACCCGAGATGGAAATAAGAAGCTATAGACAACAATATTGAAACCATTCCTAACTACCTATATATCAAGATGATACGTAGATAAAAACGACGTGGCTGACATACTTGGCCACCACAGAGCTGTTTTTTGAATTTCACGTCGACGAGGCAACAATATGGATTAATATATGCACGGATAAAATATGAAATTTTAATGCGAATGAAGAACCACACGATGGCGGTTATTTAATATTGTTAACTTTGTATTGAGTTAGCTGTATGTGCCGATTCCAATAATGTTTAAACTCGTAACTGACAATTAATTTTTATAATATTATTTTATTGCAATAAACGATCTTGCGTTGGAAGTTTAATGTTCAGATCGGTCTCTCCCATCATGCTAATGGTTCAGAAGAAGAAGAAAATGATAGTGCATTATTATCGGTTGAATAACTTACTAGGATCACGTAAGTTGTATGTTGTTTAGTGCAACCTTGTATTTAGTAAAAAAATATGTAAACAATGTGTTTTAATGCTTACACATTATTGTGTATGCGGTAGTTTAGTACCTTACGTTAGTTTTTATGAGTATAACATTAACTGTATGTACGAATTTAATGCTACATCATCAATTTCCCCTAAGAGGTAATAAGTTATACAACTTTAGTAGGTAAATAATAATTACTTTCACGAACTCGATAATTATTCAGGATAAATTCATTGCAACTATATACCTATATAATATGAGTAAGGCAGGTATATACGATTTTATCAAACATTTTTATACGTAATTGCGAGCTCAAAGCTCACGCATAATTTGAATTTACATAAAATTTATATTGTGTATATCATAACCGCGCCCACACTATCTGTATACAACTCGACCTGCGTTCTATGTAATATAGGTAATATTATGAATAATGCAAAACGTCATATTCATTCGATTCCCAAACAGCTGATATTTTTAAATTTTATAGAAACGTACAATCAACGCACGAAACATCGGGGATAATATCGTCCTAGTTCATAATGATATACAATATTATACTGCAGGGACTACAGGGTGCCCCGCCGTGGTTTTCCGTTTTTCAGCGTCAACTATATATAACGAAAATCCGGGAAAACGTGACTCGTCCTATTAATAGTGATAGCGTCCCTTGTTCTACGTCGGGGGATATCGAATTCGAAATTACAGATTTCCCCCCCCCCCTTTCCGCCATCTCTGCCCGTATTCCGGAGTATAAATACTCGCGAATGGGCCGATTTCCATCCGCCCACCATATTATATAGTTCGCATTCGCCATTCGGTTGTGATGACATTACGTAACGCATAAAATGTATTTGTCCGAAAACCGTAAAATATAATATGGTCCGGAAAAACCGAGAACTCATTTTTAATGTAAAATAATAATATCTGATTATCCCGGCAGGGGTGGCGCAGGGGTGTCGTACAGAAAGAGTGACCTCACTGCGGGTTAGATTAGTGCGGTTTCGCAATTTTTTTATAAGAAAAATATATTTTGTAACAGAAGAACTGAGGCTAATGATATTTGAAAGAAAAGTCCTACGGACGATTTACGGTCCAGTCTTCGATAGTGAAATCAAAGAATGGAGAAAACTACTTATTATAATGAGTAACTCGCCGCACTGATTTTTCAGAAACCGAATATAGTTAGTGGGATTGCCAATATAAGATTGATTTGGGCTGACCATGCACGGCGCAAATAAAACAGAGAGCTGTAGTTAAGAGGGGAATTGAAGGGACAAATACATTTAGGTAGAACTAAGCTAAGGTGGCGTGAAGAAAATTATTAAAAAGATAGAACCAGAAATTAGTGGTGAGGAGGGAAGCAGCAGAAGGCAGAATATCGAGAATTGGTATCTCGAACTCGGGTATCTCCAGGGCCGCACTTAAGGGGGGCACTGCCCCGGGCGCCAGTATTTTAGGGGTGCCAACATTTTGTCGTCGGAAATTTGTTCCCTTGTGAATTATAAAAACTTTTAAAATTTAAATTATTTCAATAACAATATGATATTATATAATATCAATGTATTATGCTGTTTGAAATTAAAACAGCTAATGAATTTATAGCATAGACATATAAATAAATGTATTTATATGTCTATGATTTATAGCAATTATATAGCTATCAGCGTTCGAGAATTATTAATATATCTGATGATAGTTCCTTAATACTTTTCCCAAATCGGGTCTTTACCATATTTCCCGTGGTTAGGCCGCTTTAGGGGGCTCTAATTTTTATTTGCACCAGGCCGCAAAATGTCTAAATGCGGCACTGGGTGTCTAAAGTTTTGTATATCAAATATTTGTTTGGTCCCTTAAGACTTCGAGATACCGAGTTACACTGTACCCATATACGTATAAAAATCACGCTTGACGCATAGAACGAGTTTAGGTACAATGCACTCCAAAGCTACTCAACCGATTTTGATTATGCTCAATGTGTGTGGATTGGTCCAACTTAAAATATTATAAAGTAGTTGTTATCTCGATAAATTAGCCTTATTTTTTTTTATTGAACATTTAAAAAATGATTTTGAGATTTACGATTGAAATTGTAGTTTATAAATGGTTGCTATTGGTTACAGCGTTACCGAGCTTTATTAGCGGTTACATTATAATTAATATTGTTTTACTATATTTAATGCAAAAACTATTGATAAAAAGATTTTTTTTAATTAATTTCTAAAAGTATATAGAGTTGAAATTTTTCACGAGCAACAAAGTGCATGGAGTTAGCTATACTATATTTATCAAATTTAGTCTTATCTTACTTATCGTCGTAATTTACTTTAATAATAGATACATATTGATTTCTTTCTTTTGTGTTTCTGACTTTTATTTTGTTGTTAATATTTCATGACCACGACAGTCATTCATTATTTTACTATAGTAGATACGCTGTGATTGCGTAAGTGCGTGAAATTAATGCGGCGGAAAAAATGAAAAGCGAAAGGGAAAATTAATTTTAGTAGTTAATAATAAACACAAGACGTATATAGTTTTCAAAAATTCCTCCAAAATGGATTACAACTGTATAAATGTACTAAACGAGGATTCATTGCAAATTTAAATGTATTGGGTAAAGAGGATATTGTGTGGTCATCGTGTAGGTCGGGTAAGCTTTTTTCATATTGTGCCAAATAGAAAAGAAAGATTGAAAATGCGCCATGAAAATGAACACGGCGTTTGTTATAATACGTCTGGCTTTTTTATAGATTCCAATCAAATAATGATATGTTATATTACATAATGCATTATCTATGTTATTTTGATTAATAATAATTGTTGTGTTATATCGTATTAATATTTAAAAACTGTATGTAATTTGATTTGGCGCTAGTCGTGTGTCATTCGATAACATCAAATATGCCACAATAGGCACGCGTGCCGCAGATTTTCCACCTCTGGTGTAGATAATATACGATGCGTTTAGCTTAATAATTGCCCGAGTTTTAATTTTTTTACGATTGTTTGGCTTTTGTTTTTCCCCATTCTTGTAAGATTTTTTACTTTACCTATTTATTAAATAATTGTGTGTACAAAAATAGATATATTAAGATAATATTATATTATATAGCTCTCGATGTAGCGATGTAAAATACTAAAATATACGAACGCGATACAGCGCAAACCATCGTGTGTCAAGAGTTAAGGTGAAGAATCATGAGTGTGACTGACATAAACTACTCTAGGACATAACATCAACTTTGAACAATTATTAGTAACATTTTGGTAACCAATAAGATATTATCCAACAGTAAAATCTTGGGAGCGATTTCAAAGATACTTAATATAAGGGTCAAATATTGACTACCTATATTTGAGAGCCAATTCAATTGCGCCGGTTGTATAGTGCCCATATTATCTTATCGAGATTTTCGATTCGTCTCGTTCACTATTGATCCGCCAAAGCTGGAGTAGCCCTAAAAATGTTCGACTCGATAATAACTTATGCTTCACTCATATGCTGCTCACATGCTTTGCCGAAAAAATTTGGACTGAGTTTTTGGTCGCAAACAAACTTATTTCTAGCCGTGATAAAAGTATTCGCATGAAAAGACCATCGTGAATACAAGAATACAAGACACAATAAATTGCCGAATTTCTACAATATTATAGAACCTGTCATTACGCAGTGTCGGTTCTTGGGTTGAAAGTACTTTTTGTTTAGTGAATATATCTTTGAAAAAAAGGATAATTAACACGCAATAATTTACTAAAAAAATAAACATTTTTTTAAAAAATTTCGTTTTATTTTTAGCGCATATTTTAACATAATATAGTAATATATGCATATTTCAGTCTTTTATGCTGCATATATTTTATAAAAAGGGTTTTTTTTTGCTGCATAATATAATTCGCGGGTCTAGTTATTACATTATATCATTATATGCAGCCGAAAAAACACGGAAAATGAGCGACGTATTATTATTTAAATACGGGACAAAGACATAGAAGTATTATAATTCAATAAGATCGCGAAACTTTCTTCTGAATTAAAAGTTTATTAGTTATGACGTTCTTAAATTTTAGAGACGAAATGGCGGCAATACATATTATATTATAATGAAATAATATTGTAGTGGATTGTATTATATACAGGGCGATTCACAAGCATGTCCACTGTCCATTTTTTTCTTTAACGACTAACTTATAAAAATTCTGTTTGAAATATACTTAGCCATGTTTTCAAATTTTAGATTTTTTTTTAACTACTTAAGGAGTGTTCTGCAGTGCATGACTGCGGTGATATAAACTTCTGTTTTCTTTCAATTTAGACCCACCCCCTCCCCCTATCCTTTATATTGTAAATAATATAGTGGAGAAAGTTATTGAAATTATTGATGTATCTAATTCAAAATTCAATCAAGTATAGTCTCTCAGTTATTGAAATGTTATTACAAACGATAATAGCCTTTAAAATTTGTTTTACGAAAATATAAAATAGATGTAATAAATAATAATGGATCCAGTATTTACTATAATTGAACCATTTTATCAAATTATTAACGTTGATAGATATGAATATTAATTACTACAGTTATTTTAAAATCACCATTGCCCCCATATCTTCAAAAACCATTATCGTGGACCACTATTAGTACGAAAAGTTGAATAACTACTCGTTCGAATTTTTATTCTGATACGTCAACATTTTTAGAAAGATTATCTCCTAGATAATTTACAGTGGAAAGGAAGATTTCTCATTTGAAAAAACAGAATTAAGTATCTTCTTTTTTTTTTTTATTTATTTGAAAAGCATATTTACAATCTATACAATTTGTACAATAAGTAAATTTGATGACATAGGTAATATATGACTTGAATGTCTTGTGGAGGGAAAACCGGCCATCCACAGTACCTTTTATTTATTTGATGGGTTCATATATTATGGAGACCGTTTTTTCTTTCTTTTCTTTAGGCAAGAGCGTCTCTTGGCCATTTTCTTTTAAATCTCCTTGGAGGGTTGTTGGGCATGGTTATAGAGGACATGCGGGAAATTAGAGAATTTCGAATCAAGTATCTACACAGAACATTCCTCAATATATTAGAATTCCTTTAAGTAGTATAACAAATCTAAAATATTTCGATATTGTGATATTTTTTAGTATACCAAAAATCAGATTTTTAACAACATGATTGAAGAGGAAAAAGAAGTGAGGGCGTGCTCGGCAAACCACCTTGTAAAATCGTATGGTGTACATGTACACGTGCACGTACCTAAACTCAATTTATTCAAAATTCAAAGGCGGTAAGGAACTTGTCTGATGGCTTAAAAGTTAATACCAACCGCCATTATATTGATAATAATATGCTCCTCGTAAATCAACGTTTGTATAGTTTCACAACAATTTCCGATTTTCCTCTATGACGGCGGCGTTCATAAAATTATTATTATAATACCGTTGTCTGTTGAAAATGTTACTACGATAAAATATAGTCACCTCTCTGCAAGTGTATATGCCGCCTACGTAGGTAAATTATAATATCGATTTGATCGAAAAACATTTTAACTACCGGTCTGCGGTGCATGACGTTCCAGACGCTTCCGTTATTATCAAAAATTGCATATCCAATGAGTTGAGACCTGTTGGACGCCCCTATTGCCGGAAACAATTGACCTTTGCATCGGTAACCGGATAGGCTAGGTGTAGGGTATGATATAATATTCGTATGGGTAGGTATTCAGGCATTTCAGCGTGACGGTATATGACCGTTTAGGGCACCAATTATTTATTGTTCAATAGAATAATGTTGCCTCTACAATCCGAATTTTTATAAGTCGTGGTCTGCGATAGCAATGCGATGCACATAAAATACCGAATCAGATATTGATTAACGCGAGACCAATTCGTGTGAGTTTACCAAAATAACTATGTTCAAATACGTAATCATGTTTATGCGGTACGGAACACAAACATATGTGTTGAAAAGTTGAAAAATATTTAGTATTATTTTTAAATTTAATAAAAATAAATGATTATTCATTAAACGGAAAATCTATGAGATATTTTCATGAAAATAATGTTTTCAAAAATATTTAAAATCTCAAAAATCTTATGTTGTAAATTCGTGTCATTTCATTTTCATAAAGAAGGTTTTTGTTATATTTTTATCAATAATATATACTTACGCAGTTAGGTACTATAAATATAATATAAGTACCCAGTAATTTGTAACAAATAAAAATGTTAGATACAATATTAGTCATTACCATACACGTGTAATGATTATTATCATATATTTTGTAACTCAAACGATTTGTTTACTTTTACGAACCCAAGTGTGAAAACACAATCGTTTATATTAATATAGTCTTTGACTGAAATTATTGAGATCGTGTGGTTTTTATGTTGAATTATGGTTGTTCAAGAAGTTCTGGAAAGTTCTCGATGCTCTATTATACATAGTTATAATGGTATTATTGTGGTTTGTTGAGTTGTATTTACGCTGAGGTGTCTAAGGTAGGGAACAAATGGCAGGACTTGGAAGTACATATTGTGCGAATAGATGGATTGTTCATTTCTCAGAGGAAACATAAATATTAAATACAAATATATTATATTACAGACTGCATACCTATAATAAATAAAAATGTAGTTCTTGTGTTTTTATACGGGTTTTCCGTTTTCCGACAAAGTGACCCTCTCGCGTTATCGCCATGTCCGTTTTCCGCCAAAAATAAAAATAAAATATAATTTAGATATTTTTCGAGGACTTTGTATAATCCATATTGTATTATTTTATCGTGCAACCGCCGTTATCTGGCGTGTTATCATGGACACTGACGTAGGCCACATCCGAGTTGCAGGGTCACGAATTTTAAATTGATGGCGATAGTAACCGTATAGGCATATTATGACAGTTTACAAACATTTCAAATGTGTCCATGCGTATACATATCAAAATGGCATTACGTTATGGAAATAATACGAAAACAATTCTCCTTTTCGTGTAGTAAAATATTAACTAACAATATTACATTATTATGTTTGAATTTTTGTACAAATTATAATACTTTGTGTTATGTGCATGTAATTTAATTTTATACCTACCTAACTTATTTGATTTTGACGCTAACTATAGTGATTAGTGATGTTTGTAATAACTTATCTTTGTGTGCCTGCTATGTTTATACTAATCGTTTAATCTAATTTTATATTTTAATGTAATGTTTTACTCTTAACGAAAATTAATGATCTTGATAGTTGATATGCTAAGAGACTATAATATACGAGTTGAGGTGAGGCGGCGAGGTGCATATATATCATCATCATTATAACTTGATGGGTTTGGGTTCAAGGGTTCTCAAAAAATATTTAAAATAATATTATATTTCTTTTCTTTTTTTCCGGAAATCTGAACCTTTGGCGGAAAACGGTCATCGTGGTAATAACGGTCAGCGGTCATTTTGGTGGAAAACGGTTACGCCCGTTTATTAGATTTAAATATATCACATATGCACCTATACTCTCTGTTTTGTACTAACAACGTATATGTGACCATTTTATATTATCCTTTTGTCTGCAATAAGATAACTGCGAAATATGTCCCAGCCAAGTCATAGCATGTATTTGGCAAACACATTTCACCTGATTTATGTAGGTAAGACAAATATAATTTACCTATATAGAGGTATTCTCGTATGTATATTATATATTCAATTATTTAAATACAAACTATTTTAATTACAAATAACATTATATAAAAATATATACGATTTGACGTTAGTTAACTATAATATTACCCATAAGAAAAATAGGTTTATATACCTAATGAGTAATGATGATTTTATTTTATCAAAAAATTTTCTGTACACGATGTCAATATTTTGTTGTGTACACCGTTAAATAGTTGGTACAAAACGCATACAAAATTTCGTTTTTGAATAATACACGATATCTAAAGATGTTTTCTTTGAAATAATTTAATCTTAAATTGTTATGCGTATAGTTTGTCATCAGCCAACGTATACAGTCACAACTTTTAGAGCAATTTTTTTTTAACTAAGCGTTTTTTTACACGGAGATCGGTGGAGTGTTTTTGTTGGGATTATTTTTACTTGATTTATAAAGGTTGGAGATTACATAAATAATTTATAGGTAAATGATTTCTTTTAAAATTGTATTACCTACTTTTTATTAAAACGGATGATTAAAAAGAAGTTTTGTAAAATAAACTCTGCATAGCTCTTATATATGTGTTCACGATATTATAGCCTATCAGTACAACACATTTTAATTGAAATCCACATCAATGATACTCGTCGTTTCCATCGTTTAATCGCGAATTAAAATATAATATTTTATTATTGTTTAGCGTTCGAATGGCTGTATGAGAGCATATTATCGTCCTGCGACATTGATGAGAAAATTATTACAACACTCTTTCATATTATACCTATAATAACTATTAAAATAACATAATATATGTTGAATCATCCTATCACTCGAATGTTGAAATTGGCCAACGAAACATTATCTTTTTTTATTTTTAAATATAATTTTTTAATCTTTTTTTATTAACATAAGTGAATTATAAATATATGTCTACACTCTACCTATACTATACTGTATCACTCTGTTTTTAGTTTAAAAAAAATGTTCTTGTTTTTTCGTTAATGTACATTTAAATTGGGCTTGTTCCGTGTTATATTCAATAAATAAATAAATAAATAATATAATAATATCGGGTACAATATCCTAATAACAGTTAAATGCACATAATAACAGAATGCTAAAAATATATTAGTGACCTCAGAAAATACAAAATCCCATCCTATAAAATCAATTTAAATTAAAAAAAAAAAAATTTGATCTTTAACAATGTAACCATTATCTACATAATATTGTAAAACCGTAACTGTCTTCCGAAGTTCTAAGCTATTACCTAGTTTGTCGTTGATGTTTTTAATGATCAAACATAATTTATACCTATATATAATTATTATATATATTATATACACCGGGAATGCTTCAAGTGGTTGTCATCCGCAACCCTTATTTGTCGAGTGTAGGTATACTCCATTACATGTGCAGTGTATATAATATATGAACGATGAAATGAGAAAACTATTCGGCATCACTCCTGTCGTCTTTTGGTAAATATGATAGGTAGGCATATTTAAGACTCAAGTTTTACTTTCATTTAAATCAAAATTAACTGAGGCATTTATAAATAACTTCATTATTTGTCAACTCGTTATTTAATTTAATTTTCTTATCATCATAGCTCGCCCGACCGGCCACCAGATATTGAAATTATAAACTCGCCCTCGACGTTGGAGATGTACAGCGTACATAATACTCTGTGACTCGACGGGCTTATTTTATTTCTGAAATTCGTAGAAATTAGAATATTATGCTAGCTGTGCACTATATTGCTGCACAGACGTATTTGCTACAGTCTTTCAACTATTGTCATCGACGTGGCTCCCATATATTATTCGTGGCACGGAATGTGGAGACATCTTAATCATTCATCACCACGTAATACGACGCCATCGTGGCAGGAGGGTCGCCGATTCCTGCTATACATGTGTAAAAGCGGTCTGTTGCGCAGCGTAAAAAAATTTAATTCTACTCAGTTCAGCGACGTGAATGCATACAGCTGAGGCGTGCAGTGTACCTACTAACCTATTTGAATGCCAAAATTGTCAAGTTTTTTATTACTTAATAGATTTTTCCTGAAACGAATCTGCGGTCCACAATATTTTACGCGTATATTATTATATCGTTAATAGTTAATATTATAATCTGATACGTAAACGAAATCAGGCATAAATAGATATTCGTAGATCTGCAGGAGTGTTGATAACAATGTGTATTCATTCTATCTGCAAGTTTCCGCATAGCGCTCGTTTCGCGTATTTCCCCTCACATTGAGTTTTATAAATATTCGTTTATACATATATATATATAATGCTTTATTTAGTCGGGACGTTTTGTTGTCGTTTCCGACCAAGACGAGAAGAACGTATAAATCTAATCAACGAGCGAGGAGCAACGGGTTTCATTGAGTTCGCAATTCAAAATGTCTTCGGGACAATAAACTTATCATTGACGCCATCCATATATTATTAAATTAGTACGCGAAAACTTTATTTTTAAACCGAGAAGGAGACAAGTGTATTATGTGCGTTTTGTATTATAGAAATGCAGAATACTCCACGTACGCCACAGCAACCACACAGAGCCATTGTCATCGCGTCGTATTGCTCTCTACAGAATTTTATAAGCCAATTTATCTAAACACAAAATCGCACAGCAATTTATAAATGTGGGCACTTTTAAACCGTAGTTCCATGTGCCCAGCTTTTCACTTTATTTTATTCATTAGATCCGTCACTGCCACTATCTATCGGACCACTTATTTATAAGTTTAGAGAATCATATAAGTTGTTAACTTAAACTTAACACGACATTAATATACTATAATACCTCCATGAAAGTCTTTACACTCTTCTATTTTTACGCTATTGCAGAACAGAAATTCATTTAAACGATGAGTGCAAAATATTTTATGAAAACCAGATTTTTATTTGCAATCAATTATTTATTATAAAATAGTTACTAGGTCCAGTGCACCTATATTTGATTGTAAAACGCATTCAAATGTTTGAGGTGAATCTATTTGATATAGAAAAGCAACAACTATTATAAGAGGATAGTTCTGCGGTGTTACTGGTATTTAGTAATTTAGTTGTTTTAACACTCAGCTGGAAATTAAACGGCAACACCTGACACGCGTTTGTTCATAATAGTATGTAATTATTTTGTTATATTATTATTTTCTTAAAAACATTTTACGGGACACTTATAGTGAACTCGTGACAGTGGTGTAGCTGAATTGCCTATACAAAACTCCGTGTTACCATTTTAATGTGATAATATATTATTGAAATGCATAAACAAATAACATAATAGTATTATTTCTGAACTATATTGGAATATAACTTACAAGATACCCGAAAAATAGACCCAAAGTGGTATGCACGCCAGATATGATGTGTCGAAGGCGTGCACAGAGTATGTATACCTACATATTGCAGGTCCCTCGTGGACGTACTTACGTGCAACTTTATTTATAAAAAGAAAATTGCCGTGATCTAGAACAAAATAATAATGACACTAACAGTTCAGCTGTTATTTGAAACTGTTTAATTCATATTTATACATACATTGATCATACAGTCATCATATTATAATCGGAAACAGCATCATGATTGTATTCATTATTATTTAATGAAGTGCTCCGCCGGCCCCGGTCGACTTCAATAGTGCTGGTAAAGGGCACGAAACCTTTAGGACGCGATGAGTCACGTATAACACATAACATAATATTATTATTATACAATATATTACCACCGTCTAGCTGTAAAATATTATAATTATTATTTGTGTACGACGGTCGTATTATATAGTTAGTGTACAATTATATTATTACACATTATTGTTGCACATGTGAACACGACGTCCGCCCGTCACGTCAAAATTATTCATTGACGATAATATAAACAATATCTGTTAAATTTGTTTGTTTATTCAATGTAACAATATAGTTTAACACAATTGTTATAGTATATTAATGTTGAAAAATTAATTTCAGCCGTCCAAAATAATTATAGTTTGGGCAACTGTGCTGGACAAGATATTATGCGTGTCCAATAGGTTTTTAAATCGATTAAACGATGTATGCGGTTTCCAAAGTGCCCATATGAAATCAAAATAAATCCGTGCAACATGGCCGTCACGTGATCATACGAAAGAAAATTCGTCGTTATACGTACAGTACATCGTACCAGAAAAATTGATTGACGAGAGTGGTCCTCGGTAAGGCGGTAACTTATATAGTTATATGTCATATTATGGTATAGTCGTCTATCTAGGATGTCGTGCGATCGTAGTTTTGCGATTGAAATCTATTCTCTTCTTTATTTTCTTCTCTTATTTTATCGGCTATTTTCATGGAATAACTTGGAAAAACGACAATTTTTTTTATGCGATACGGATTTTACAAAACGTCATCTTGTTCTTTCTCCTTCGTCGTATTTCTTTATTTCATTTAAAAATTCTTTTGAACTGCAGAAGTCCATTTCTTGGCCTTCTACGTTACTGCAGATTTTAGTTTAAATTTCTGTTTGTACCTCAAATTTAACAGTTAAAAATTGTGGATGTTGAGATAATATTACAAGAATTATTTTTGAAAATCGACGGTACTTGTAGTTCGAGTAATAGTTCCAAATATATAAAGCTCACACGTGTGGAAGAAACTTGCATCATAATAAATACAAGTATGTATCAAAAATATAACCACCATATTTGATATAACTATCAGTGGTCCAATTACCGCATGCTGATTCATTACTATAAATCGTCACTTCCTTTATTACGACTCGTTTTCGCACACAGATTTCGAGGTTTAAATAATAAGGATACAACTGGTTTGTGAAAATGCAATTATGCAGTTCAAAATTATTTGCAATAATTCATTATAGCATTTAGCGCAAAGTACATTATGCACTGTGTTGTTAGTGGTCCAGGTGCCAATGTCCGATTTTGAAAAAAGATTAATAATTGTGGAAACCAATAGCCGGGAATACATGAATAATATATTCCTGACAGCACTTAATTTTAAGTTCCTATATAGAATTATCAGTCAGCTCTGAGTGAATCTTGGTTTGGATTTACCTTGTTTTGAGATAAATAGGTGATGCAACTATAAAATATGCATGTCTGGTATTGATATAAATTTAAAAATAAGATTCAAATCAAAAGTTATTTCTAGTTATCAATCTTATAACTGCACAAAGTCACAACGGAAAAATATTTATTTTTATAAGGAAAGAATGATAGTTCTACAATTTAACCATAATTAATTTGTAAAGTTTTCTGATACTTTTGACGTCATTTTATTTTTTTCTTCTTTATTTATTTTCAAAGTATTTTAATGTTAATGATTATCTTAAGAATTAATATAGAGTATATAGATATTAAGCTAACCAAACCAGTTAATAGTGTACTGGATAAATCATATAGTTTTTCAATATTGCATGCAATTTTCAATAAACTTCTATTTGTGCAGGTTGTAGGGGATTGGATTTGAATCAATAATTAAATTGCGCATAGTAAAGGTTGCATCGTTTAAAATATTAGTAATACGAATTTTATTTTGTTTCATAAAATTAAAAGTATTAGATTATTATACAGTATTGTAGTTTTTAAATATTTATTATTAGTGTTCTGTACATTTTGGATGTCTGATTTATCGTGTTAGTTTTGTCTTCGAGATGATCCACATACTCCAACAAGACATACCAAAATAAGATTTTAGGTTAGACATTTTAGACAGCTTGTTTGTATTTAACGGAAATATAAATGTATCATGGCATTGTGTTTTAAAATGCTGTATCTACGTTGGGAAAAATTACTATATGTATTATGTAAATCGTGCTGCAGATAAAATAAATGTGGTAAAATAAATTCGTAAACAATTGAAGGTCATTTGGTTTATCGTAATCTATCTTCATATAAAATGTACACATAAATATCTAACCAGAAACTTATGTAAAAGTTTATAACGTATGTTATTATTGCTATTGTTTTTATTATAATATCCAAAGTTTTTCTAGCGTTTATGTTCAATTTTCTAGAAGCTGATAAATGTTACTTCACCGATAAACGCGTGTCAGGTGTTGCCGTTTAATTTCCAGCTGAGTGTTAAAACAACTGAATTACTAAATACCAGCAACACCGCAGAACTATCCTCTTATAATAGTTGTTGCTTTTCTATATCAAATAGATTCACCACAAACATTTGAATGCGTTTTACAATCAAATATAGGTGCACTGGACCTAGTAACTATTTTATAATAAATGATTCGTCGTAAATAAAAATCTGGTTTTCATAAAATATTTTGCACTCATCGTTTAAATGAATTTCTGTTCTGCAATAGCGTAAAAATAGGCGAGTGTAAAGACTCTCATAGAAGTATAATTATAGTATATTAATGTCGTATTAAGTTTAAGTTAACAACTTATATGATTTTCTAAACTTATAAATAAGTGCTGTAGAACAATATGAGATGCAAAATATATTACAATAATTGTAATTATTACGCTATTATACCTTCCTACAGATATTTAAACGGCTCTAGGGGTCATGTATTCGAGAATTTGATCAAAATATATACCGTACAATGACATTATTGTATGTAAAATATTATATAATATGTGATGAATATAATATAAGTATATAATATTTATTATAATATATTAAATGTCTTATACAGTAAGTTATACCTGACTCGTAGATGTTTATTAAATTAATTATATTAATATTATTGTATCGTTTGTATTATTATTAATATCAGTTGTATTACTGTTATATTATATGTACTATTATAATATATATTATATTTGGAGCTTTTGGTCCGTTGAAAGTAAAAAAAAAATATAATTCGCTTGGAAGCTAAACTAGAATTGTTCCACCAATCGCTCCACTCGGGTTCTAAAATAATTATGTTGAATTCGCGTTCGTCAAAACATTATATTATACCATTATACCAATAAGACACCCTCCATTATTATATTAATCATTCAATTAATATTATATAATAGACATTCGCATAATGACGATATTAATTACTTTGATCCACGAACGGGTTCTGTGCGATTTATTATGTTTTAATGTAAACAATAATAACTGTAATATTAATAATATTAATCAACAAAAAATATTATATCGTAGCCATTAAAAAAAAAATAAAACACAGCAGTAATATAATATTTTAATATAATTTTTTTTTTATTATTATTTTTATATGAAATATACAATCTCTACCCTGAGGGCAAAATAAGAATATGGGCTAAAAATATTACGTGAACATGAAGGAGATTGTTGAAAGAAACCACCCAATAGTGATACTTCCTATTGACTTGACTAAATAATATAATTAAAGATATTATATTCCGCTGACGGGTAACTTCTGTTTCGTCTTCTTCCGTGAGGACGCGCACGTTCTTATCGTCGTCGTTATTATTATTATTAATATTGTCTTGCATAATAATATTAGACAATATCGGCAAAACCAAACGACTAAACTTAACGAAATCATAATTTCAATACACTCCCATGAACTCTACCGTTAGATTTCTCCAGAAACAGTTATAAATCGTCTCAGAATAGGCCACACCTCACTAACCCATCGCCATATAATGACAAGAGGCGACCCATCCAATTAATGCTCTACATGTGGTGTCCAACTAACTACTAAGCACATCCTATCCGAATTCAGAAATCGTCAAAAATATCTACAGGAAACCCTTTGCTCCACACATCTTCACGAAATTCTCAGTCCGGATCTTATACTGCAATATTGTAAATTTATTTATGTTTAAAAAAAAAAAAAAATTTTACAATGAAATTAATTAAACCTTTCTTATTTTAAGTCTTTATGTATGTATTTAAAATACCCTAATATTAAGTCATAAAATGTTACATGTTTAATAAAAAATATATATATATATTATAATATAATGATAGATATTATATTCCGTTCTCGGGTAACTTCAGTTTGGGCTTCTGCCGTGAAGACGCGCACGTTCTTATCGTCGTTATTGTTATTATTAATATTATTGTTTTATACAATAATATTAGATAACGACCTATACGGCACCGCCAAAGCTGCAGTCTGCAGTTGTGTTATAGTTGCGCAGAACGGTGGTGTTTAACTTGTGTACATATATAAGTAATGCACGTCTTGCACAACTTTTGGCGCTGTTTGGTGCGAGTGAAAATCGGTCACGTAAATCGCACGTTCGCCGCCAACAGCTATAACAATAATAATAATAATATATACAGCTGGTTCCGGAAAATGATATAATTTCTATGACCACATGCATCCCGCACTTCCGATGTATAAACGATCGTCACGCGCCGTACAGTCGTCACAGTAGTGTTGTAATATTGCACAGGTACATTGAGTGCTCGAATTGGGAAAAATTATAAGTAGAAGAGCACAACCCAACGGTTTAATCCCGCAAGTATACAATATTATCTAACACGGTCGGTCTCGCGGGGGACTTTATCCCAATTGCATCATTCCTAAATTTTAAATATTACGTTTCAGCTTAGTCATGGCGTTCTTCTTCATTATATTCCAAATAAAATACGACATGTAAACTACTGTGCACCCATACATAAGTGAATGTGGACTAATATTCACACACTTTTTGATACGTTTCCCAGTTACATTTCAAACACTCTGCTACTCGAACACTCTTCTTTCTTTATATTATTGTAATTCCCGTTTCGATAGCAATACTCACACGTTTCAGTAGGAAATAGTAACAATAATTATCAGTGATAGTATCTGAATCCGAGGTTCAGACGCATGTGTCAATTATTAACACTAGTCCACTAATATTTGATATTACAATATCTTTGCATTACTGCACTAAAGAACAAACGTGATACATTATAAGTCTAAACCATTGAGAAGATAATAAGCTAATACCATAAATATTTTTGATATTACAAATTTGGGAATTCATTAGGTAGGTACCTAAATTGTTGACAACAATTTAAATCCACATTTTTTAAAAATTATTTTGAACATTAGTCAATGTAAAAAATATTAGAGGAGTTCCGATCCCACATTTGAGCACTGCATACCTTGTAGAGTTGTACATGATGTCATATAATAATATTATTACGTATGGTATAGACCAGTGGTGTGCGCTAAGGTGTCTTTGCAGGGGCACTGTGCCGTCGTAGAATTTTATATGGTCCAAAATTAAATTTGAAAAGTCAACGATTGCGATGACGAAAACGATTACGATTATGTAAATAAAAATGTATAATTTATCTATTTTTTATGATTAGTCATGATACGACTTGAGGAAGGGCGCCCTGAGGAAACCTTGGTTCAAATAGGGCGCCGCGAGCAAAAACATTTTGGGAACCCCTAATGTAGATTTTAAAAGGTCCCTACCTATCAAAAATACGAACGAAGCAGAAAATAATATTCACGCAACGATCGCGCGGTGTTTGCTGTAGTTTTGTTGGTTTACCATGGGATGTGTCAATATGACGTGTGTATCTGATACCATGCGTGTGGTTGAAGGTGGTTAAACGTTTTTGGACTCTGTAACAAAATATAATATTATGTAGGTATAGATAGATGACTGGAAATAATATTATAATAAACGCCAGAGTGTAAATGTGTGAAATATTAAAAAACTTTAGGGTTGTCATATTTTACTTTACTTAAACTGGGACAAACCTATTTTTTGTATAATTTTCAGCGAAAAAAATCTTATTACTCCTTCGCGGTCAACCACCATTGTACACCCTAATTTTTCGTTACTGGTGGAATGCCTCACACTATGGTTGAAAATACAAAATACAAAATACGTGTACAAGGTAAAAACTGAAATTACAAACACTAAATATAGTCATGTCCATGGTCCACGAGTAATCGAAAAAAATAAAAAATTAGCTGTAAGTGATAACAAAAATATCGCGTGGTAACCGGGATCCAATGACGTTTTCGTGTTATTGACGTAAAGAAGACGGGTACGTCAATATTTTCGGCTTGGTGACGACAATAAATAATATTGTCTTCACCAATGGGCAATAATAACGGGGAAAACAATTTGAAAATATAATTCGTCATTCAATCGAGCAATAATAAGCTAGATTATTTTGTCGTTTATCAAAGCGATATTGTATTTTTCCTAGAAATGTTTAGTAAAAGACAACAACATGTCAACGCATAAATGATTGAAGTTTGATTCTAGGACATTTGGCCGAACCACACTTTATCGGGGCAACGGGACGCAAAGCCGGTGCGGTTAGAACGTGACTTATGGCAGTCTCAGGAAGGTTATATTATGAGATATTATATTAAAGGAAGGTTCGATAATGTCTTATCTCAATTAACATTTATGGCCTACTTCACTCGAAACGCCTAAACTTCGTTACACCCGAAATAGGTAGTTAACTAATTTGATTGAACGATCGTTTTTCGTAAACACTGCTGGAATAATGTATATCTACTTCGTTAAATTTGATTCGAATGGAAAATGAATAATTAATACCTAACAAAAACTAAAAACTAAATAAATAGTTTTAAGTTTAGATCACGACGAATAAAATCAAAAGCCTTTCAAAAAAATGTTAGTATATTTTACGTTATTTTCTTGGCTGTGCATAATATGGAAAGTTATAATAATATGTACCGTGCAGTATTAAAATAATGAGATAATTTTTAGATTTACCATAAGAATGATGATGTTGTTGGTTTTTTTGTTGCAATTTCCGCGTAAGAAGAAGCTTAGTTTTGAATAATCCATAATATTCATTTTAAACCAAATTCGTAAGTCCTGTTTTCTTAGTAGAGCATTTTGAAATAAAGATAAATAAAAATAAAAATATTTAAGCGAGTACCATATTACTAGCATACAATTATTCATATATTTCTCGAGATTAGATTTGATTCAAATTGTTTATCCATGGATGCATCTAAACCGTATACATGTCCGGTTCCATTAACAATCACTGGACATCAATAGTGAGCTAATATGATCCCTTAAACATTATTTAGTGCCCTGTGATTGGTCCATTACATTTTATTGAACCATTCAATTAATACATTTTTCATGCAACCAGGCAATACAGTCTTGCAAAAATTAAATAGATATATTATAATATAATGTTTACATATTATTATGTACATTGCACATTATTTGCACTTCGTACATTGGTTGTAAATTGTAATATTATCATGATGCTGATTTATTTTATGTTGTTTCATCTGACTGTATATCATAGTACGAAGTACGCACTTAAAAACGAATTTTTTATTTAATATAAACATAATCAATAACAGTATCTGAAACTATAATGTATAATGATACTATTGAAATTTGCATCTGGCTATGCAGCTGCGTTAATTGTACAGTTATTAGTTATTACTGTCTTATTATACAATAATATTCTGGTTGAATCGAAGGTTCAAAGATTTGGAGAATATTATACAATTTAACCCGAACAATAAAGTAGTCTTGCAATTGTTGCGGAAGCAATATTTTGCACAGTGACTTAATCCCCAGAATTCGTAAGACTTCCTATCAGAGTTATATTGTTCGCCATCACAAAACCACATTCGTCCTACTACTGATACCAGAATTGAGCTTTTATACAATAACATTCAAAGGAATTATAATATAATAATATAACATGTATACAAGGTGTAACAGAATGACCTGATACAACTTTTGTTCTAATCATTAATTAAAAAAAAATTGTTCACATATAATTTATAATCACTTGTGTTACACGTATAATATAAAAAAGTTATTTTTATTTTCTAATAGTGAAAATAAAAATGTAAAATTGTATTTAAATTTGTTTCGATAAATTCAAAATAGCCATTTTGATGGTAATAAACTTTTATTTAAGACAAGTAGTTTATTTTTTAGAATTTTTTACAATATTAGTATTTTTTTGATTAAATGAATTTGTAACGTAATAAATTTTTTCAAAATATTTGAATTGGGAATTTTCTGACGAGTATATTTTAGATTTTGAGCGAATGTATTGGTTTTACAATAATGTGTGTTTATTTTTTATTTTTTTTGTGTCTGTCATCACCTTTTAGGACAGTAAAAGTACTTTGATTTTCTGATAGGAAAGTGAATCAAGTTGGTACTTTGGGGGGGTCAAAAGTAAAAATTTCCCAGTAGTTTTGAAAAGCGCCGTGAAAAACAAAAGAAAAATTAAGGAAAAACGGGAATTTTCATGCAAAATCTGTTTTCGAGAAAATCGATTTTGGTTTTTGGTGCCACTCAAAAACAAATAACCGTAGATACTTGAAAATTTCACTGAATGTTTGCATAAATATTTTCTATACACGATACATTTTTGAAAATAATTTGACTCTTTTTGAGCTGTTGACGGACATTGTCAGTTTTCAATTTTTTTAGTTTTTTTTTTTAAATAAAATTTTATTTGTTGGGAAAAAAAGTGTGAAAGTTTAATAAAAGTCTCCTGACATATCATTCTAATAGCAGTTGAAAAATATTAAAAATACATAGGCACAATTTTGTTTTATAAGCATTCAAAGTTCAAATTTTGACAACATTTATCAAATTTAAAATTTAATTATTATTTTGCAGTTAAAAATGTAAAAATTTTCAACTTTTGTAGCTAAGGTTTGAAAACTTAAAACAAGGTTCCACGTAAATAGGACATATATAAATTACTTTATTCACAATAATATCGTCAAATATACTTGGTAATATCATACGCTGACTGACCGTTTTCGCTCAGAATCGTTTTTCTTATACAATGATATCATATCATTGAATTCAAATTTAACACCATCCATTACAGTGACCCACTTGTAACCTACTGTACAGCAGAGCGACATCCACTTACCCACCTTTTTTAAATTACTTACTAATCAAATAATTTTCACAATTTTTGTCATACGTTGAAGTAGCATTATTTTTGTCAGGTCTTCATATTACACCCTGTATACAATAACCCAACCCACTACACTCAAACATATTATATATATATATACATTAAAAGTAGATAGGTTTGGTTAGGTCGTAGGAACTATTGTGTGGTATAGACAGTATAGTCTGTAGACAGATAGATTGATATCCGTGCAAAATACTTAGGTTAGGATGTGCTTGACAAAACTATATTAATTCTTGCAGTTTATTAATTGACAGAAAAAAAAATGGTTAACATATTTTCAACATTTATACCATCATCAATAATAGTTTACATAATATGATGATTCGTCACATCGTATGACTCTAAAATTTATTTTTTTTTCTCAATAGTGGTAATTTAAAAAAAATATGGTTTGATTTTAAAACTGTCCGTCCATATTTATGAGCGAAATTCGTTGTCGCTGTTTTTATGAGAAATGGCAACTGTACCAATCTACGATTTAGAGACCCAAATTTGAAATTTATTTAGTTTAAAGTGCGTATAAGTTTATATACTAAGTAGTGAAATTTAAGTTACCAACGCGAGTATTCAATTCATCAATAAAGTGTGCATTTTTGTCAACTATTGGGTCTTAAACGGAAAAAAGAACAATGTTTAATAAACTATGTTTAAGATATTAACAAATAGTAATAATAATATATATATTGTATAATATTATACAATTTAATATTTTTTAATGAGATGCAGAGACTACAAAAAAAATTGGAACGGATCATTTAAATAATTTGTCACCTCAGTGGATTGAACCGACCGGTAACACTGCAGGGTAAGGTTAAACTCATACAATGAATAATGTATGGGAATTTGTGCAGTAAAATAATTATATAAATAGTGTTCCACTGTTCCACGAAATACACAATAAAACTAGAATATAATTATGTACATTAGTATGCATTTTTACAACGCGAGTGGAAAATGTATACGAAAATAATTTTGTTAAAAATGTTAGACAAAAACATAAAATAATTCAAACGTTAAAAATGTATTAAACTTACATAATAATTTAAATGTACCATATGTGTAGCCTTTTCAAAGACAAAATAAGTGATATCGATTATGTGAAGACATTAAAAAATATCTAAAAGTATTAATCCTATTCCTAATTTAGGAACCCGATAATATAAATAGAAAAAAAACAGATTCGGATGGATTGCGAACTCGGTTAAAAATTCAACATTGAATAGGGAATGTTCATTTTTTTAGGAGACTACGCGTAACTATTTGTATCTATGCATATACAATATTGTCTATCTACACATTTTTAGACTTTCAGTGCATAATGGACCGAGAGGTATAATAATTTAAAATGCATACAAAAAATATAAATAATAATATTATAGCAAAGTTGTAAGTATACCTATACGTGTTATTAGTACATGAACGTGTTAAAAATATAATTGTATGCGTCTTTTTTAATTATTAATGCGTTAAAAGATTTGAAAAAAAATACCTGCATATTATCATGTAGGAATACATTATCGAACAAAATAATTAATTTTACGTGGTGTGTTTGGCGACTGCAGGTTTGTGTAAAATATTATAATAATATTATTATAACGATGCAACGTATACATTATGTTACAATATTGGGTCGTCGAAGAGCATTTCTTTTTTTTGTTTTCGCCTGCCCGTCGCGTCATACTATTATATTATGTATAATAATATAACAACCGTGCGAAATATATTTTATTAATTGGTCTCAATTTAAACGCTAGCAAGCGTCCTTTGAAACGTCCGCCGCGCCGGTGTGTATATGCCATTATAATATGTATGCACCGACATTATTTACCTACCATATGTATATTACATGGTGTTTATACGGTGGAAGCTTTCATATAAAAGCTAAACTCGAGGTAAAGAGAGATGATTATAATAATTATTATTATATTATTATAATACGCGCTCGAGGTTTAAACGCTCGAGGTTCATTTCGCTGTCGTGTCTCTATATTATTATACTCATCATCGTATGGTGCCTATGTTATATACATACCATTATACTATTATATAGTTGCACATGATCGTCGGGTGACTTATAATAATAATATATTTTATAATGGCACATGTGCGCCACCGTGCAGGCCTGTAACCTTTGTGTCGCAGAATAGTAAAGAACGACCACGGTGACACGCCCAACACATCAAAAAAGTAAAAACAAAATAAAACACGGAAAGACCAGAGGAAATAAAAAAAAACCAACGTGTGCTTGGGATGTTTTCAAGTGGTTTGAAGTTTTAGAATTTTCCGTTTCTCGTGCAAATGAGTCCTTTGAATGGAATAGGAAATATGCCTTCGGACGAAAATTACAAAGAGGAAACAGGTAGGTAAACATTTTTTTTTTTTTGTTATTATTATTATTAATTATTTAATTCTTCAAAAGCCTGAGTTATATTATATTCTAATGAAAAAAAAATTACGTCAAATGGAATTATTTGAGAGTGAATTTTTTTTCGAACCTTTTTTAGCCAGTATACTTTTGTCTGCAGGCAAAACAAAAAAATAATAAACGATTTTAATGCAAAAAAAAAAATAATAATCTACGTTTTACCATTAACTCACATATTACTGCAGCAGTAGCTGGTAGATATATAATAATTGTATTATGAATTACGATAAATTATGTAATAGTACTGAAATTGTATTTCTAGTTTCATATCTACATTTTGAGTTAGGTACCATGTTATCATATTATCAATTAAAATATTTGTAAACATTTTTTTTATAATATCATATCATGTCTATCGCTTTATGTTTTGGACTCCTCGGTCTGTATTAATATGAAATAAAATGATATAATTAATGTATTATACAGTGAAAACTGGGAACACTCTATAAATCATTTACCTACAAATATACTCAGTACCCTATAAATATTTTAGAATTCTGTTTGCGGGAGGTTGATGAGCCAATAGTCTATAGTTTCATGTCTATAGTTTCAAAAATATGTATAGGTGACTGAGTAATACAGGTAATTTAAAAATACAATGTACCCCGTTTTTGTGGACAACGGTATTATATTATCATGTTACCATTTCACCATGTCACTCATTAATGTTGAAAACCATTTTATTTAAGTTATATATTTTTTTTTAATCATACATTTGTTCACTTACTAAAACTATAATAAGGTTAATTCTATTGAATATGTAACTATATAGATAAGTATTGTAAGGTTTAATTAGTTTTCCTATACAAAGATAAGACAGTAATATAATACACAGTACATAGTACATATTTAGGTTAAAATGATTATAATATAATCTCCAGAGTTCAAGTAAATTAAAGTTTATATAATTAGCACAGTTTATCTATTATTGAGCACAATATATCAAACAATAAAGGTTGATTAAATTGTGTGACATTAAAGGAGCTTTTAAGGATTATATATTGTTTTGTGATAGACATATTTGTACGACTATACTTTGTTGAAATCGAATAGAGTAAAAGTACCAATAACTTCTATTTTGATATAATATTGCCATAATAATATATTATTTGGTTCTCAGTTTAATTATCCGGTTTGGGAAACAAATTAGATCAATTGGCAAACTTTCTTATCATTAATAGTTATACTGAGTAAATATGACTGCAATTGCATTAGGTCATAGTGAAAAATACTGATAAGAATATACCATCAAAATATCAAATGCCATGCCTATTATTAATCGTCACTGCTGATATTAATGTTAAATATTAATTCTTAAACATTGAATTTTTTTCTTATTTATATTTAATTTAATTTATTGATTCAACATAGGTATAAGTACTAAATGTTTTTACAAAGTTTTATTTTCAATATATATTTTTTTAAATTTGAAGTAAGTATAATTACGGTTGTCTTCTTTCAGTATTTATTATTTTGGTTGAACGATAGAACTTGATACTGATCAATAAACCTATACAGTAATTGTTCTTGGAGATATTAGGAAAGTTTAAAGAGCAGTTTGAACCACGTTCGATATATACCAAGTCTAATCCACCATAATTGTCCATCTTGGTCAAGTTCGCCTGTGGACTGAGGTAGGTAGGTACACCAAAACCAAGATACACTAATATAATCTAAATTTTGTATTTTTTAATTTTCTCACGGAGAAATTGGGTTTTACAACTAAAATTGGATGTTGGTTCATCCGAAGTCGATAACCTCAAAAATCGACTGGACCATTTTCAATAAAAGTTATATCAATTGATTACTTGAAACTTATAGCTGAAGGGTAGCTCACACTCAATTTTTACGGCTTACGAAAAAAGTAAATTTTTTTATTCATCTAAATTCTAAATGGTTGCAATTGGTTACATATTATATTAATATTATAATTAGAAGAAATATTTCACATACATTTTGTATCAATATATTTATTAAATACAAAAATCTTTGGCCTGGACAACGTCCGGCGGGACAGTTAATATATATATCATACACCCTACGTATATTGTATAACGATAGACATTAGGATATTATAATTATTGTTGGTCACGGTTAGGTGCAGTACACACCAGCCATAGGTACTATATGTACATTCGTGTGCCCGCAATACTCCCCGCATTAGAGCCTCCAGGTGTAGTGCCCACGACAGCCTTAAGTATACGACTGCCACAGCCTTTGCGATCTGTTTTCACGCCCTTTCCAGCGGACGTGAGCGGATTTCTAAAACGTGCAGCAACGTCCGGAGCCTTTTCGCAACGCTGCCGCCGCCGCCGCTGTTCTTGTAAAATCTCGTTACCGGCGTGCACCTCCCTCCCACCGTAGCCAAGCCACAATCGAATTAATGTGTATTTGACGTCGGACCTAATGAAAAGTCCTTATATATAGCCACTACAGTCGACGACGACTAATGAATGTCCGAAAGTGCGCTGCAGATATAGTAAACGACGTGTCATGTAAACACGCGCCCCCGAAAGTACACTGCAGGGGCGATGAGCATTCTTTTTTCGTTTTTACCGTCGGAAAAATAAATTGCACTTGTTTATTGCTATACGTATATACAATAACATAATATATTATATGGATCTTGTTTCACGTACCCTAAATCTCTGGATGAGTTTGTGTTGAAGTGTGCGTCTGTTTACATATCGTATTACTATGTTATATTCTATAGGTAGATGTAAATTATAATTTCGGTCATGTTATACTACGGATAATATTATTATGTAGTCGGGCGTATAGGTACCTAACCTACACATGTATAATATTATACTCGTGATTAGAAACTGCCCACGGTCGAATCATGACGCAAATCTGATAAAATATTATAAACAGGATGATTCACCGAGCACCGCGCTCTGCAGTTCCATTTTGTCGTTGTTTAACAATGAGTTTATTCAAATTCCAATTTTTTTTTTGGAATTTTTAGTAGGTTCACTTAAATACTATATTTCCATTTATTTAGATCCTCATACCGTTTGAGGAGTTCCCTGTGACGATACAAAAATATTCATTATTTTTCAATTAATAACCGACCTATTCTACTGTAAATTATGATTTATGAAGTTATTGAGTTATTACAATTATATAGGTAACTACTAACAACAGTAAAAATGGTTGTCAAAATGGTTTTACACAACTATAAAATACTTAAATACAATGTGTATTATACTTATTGTACTCGGTAAATTTTTACAAAATATAAAAAATTGATAGATAATATTATTATTAATTACTTTTTTCTGTATCATCATAGCTCCCACATCATGAAAAAACGTCCTATGTTATCCTTAGTATAAGTACAAATTTAAATGACACAAAAACTATTCGTTTAAATTCCGGTTTGAATACTTAAACATTTAAAAAAATTCAACTACTTACTTAACAATTTACAGAAAGGAAGAAGAAAAACATTTTAGATCAATATAGAAAAAAAAATGCAATATCATCGAAATGCATTTCCTATACACTTATGATATTACTATATTATTATTATCAGCTAAAACCTTGTCGGATAGACAGCGTGTAATGTAAACGGAGTTTATACTAATGAATTGGTTGTTAATTTTTCATTGTTACGTCCGAGTATATGTTCATATAAATTATAATAGCATTATGTAACACCCACTAAAAATATACATCTTCCAGACTTAATATTTTTTTTAGAAACACTCAACAATATGTTGTATTCCATTTGAAGAGTATAGACATTGTGTGTATTTAATTGTATTTGCTCAACAATCACAACGAAAATAATAAATTGTCGACTCTATACAAAACATAACAATTATTCGTTTGTTATTATTATTACACACAAAACACATTTAGATTTAACACCGACCTTACACACTAGTTTATGCAAAGGAAATTGTTTTAACGTGACGATAATTAAAATCGGTTTATACTTAAGGTATATAGTTTAAAATCTACGTGTCAAAATAAATTGTTAGAATTTCATAATTCCATTGTGATTGTTCGTGACATTACAATTCATTCCCGGATTATACTCGAGTTCCTTCATACACACGTTGTATACGATTTAGTAGAATAATAATATTTAGTTCCACGATATCTGAAAGTCTCTGATTTTCAAAAATATTGTTAAATAATTCAAGTGCCTATGTGGTTTCTAAAAATATTCTAAGCAACTGTTTTTTCATAATATTTTATAGAAGTTTCAATCAAATCAATTATGATTTCATAACAGGATATTGGTATTATATTTAAATTTATCAAGGCTCTGCACCCTGGTCGATTCGCTCGCCAACCCTCTGAGTAGTCAAGATCGTTCCCCCTAACGACCACAAAGGGAGCTTTTCCCAAGGGTCACACCCTTCATCTCTTGAAATCTGAATATCTGTAATTTAAAATATTTAAAAATAAAACATGTGAAAGAAAAAGTATAATTGACTTTTTGAAATTATAAAGAGTCTTAAGCATTTAATTAATAAATGTTATTATGAATTTATTTTGAGGTTGCAGTGACAAAATTATAATTTGTGGAAGATAAAATAAACAAAAAAATGTTTATAAGTAATATAAACATGTTTATTAATGCAACTTAAAGATTGTCCAATAGGTATAATATAAGTTGGCTATGAAAAGAACATATTTTTTTTAAATCTGTGCTCAATGAATATTATATCATTAAAATATTATGTTTGGACATGGCAATTTTAAATAATTTACAACACTACTAAACAAAATATAAATATGATGTTAAATATAGACATATTTAGTAATAGGTACTATGTTTTATTTTGCATCTAATAATAGCTATTAATTTTAATTAGATATAACATTCTATTTTATTTTTTTAATATAAAACGTTGTAATTGCATAGGTACTGTTTTTATATGCTCCAATACTTTTACTGTTATAAAATAAAAGCGTGAGACATTTTAAGTAGCTTATACTTAAATTAATTAAGATTACCAACATAATCTATTCATTTATTATAGGGCATTTTTAATACTTAGTATACCTTTTTATCAGAAAACGGACAATATTGTTGATTGTTATACTTAATTTGGACAAAGTCGCTCAATTAATCATTGCTAAAACTTACCAAATAAAATCGAAAAACCTACCATCTATATTTTTTTAAATTCTGAGTAACGCGTATGAGCTATATTGGTTTTGCAATGTCGTACGTTGTTTCCTTTAGTTTTATATTCAGGTAGGTTGGTATAATCACTTTTCCCAGTAGGAGTACTCCAAAAGTTTCATATAACCTCCCACTATAGATTGGAAATTTGACACAGGTGTTACTTTAAAGAGGTCATTTTTGGAATTTTCCAACCGTCACGCGTCGCCTTAACGGCAACACGCTGGAAACGCCAGGGTCGAAGAAAACTTTTTATTAATCCAGAAGACTTGAAATTTTCTTCGATTATTATTTTAGTATTTTATTATACAACTTTTAAAAACCATTTTTACAATATGTTTGGTCTCTAAAATTGTTGACGTTTCAAAAATGTACTGTTTGAACTGTGGATTAAATATTTATACTCTACACTATGATTATAATTTATTATATCAAACCTGCGTTGAAAAATATCAAAAATCACTTTTTTAGTATTTTATTCGCATCAAGTACGGTTAAATTCAATCGATTTGTTAAGTAAATTGTGATTTAAAATTTTATATACACTAAGATCAGTCAGGTAGGTAAATCATTGGATATGTATCTATAACTATATATATCACAGTAGTGTCACACAAATCTCGTCTCGGTCGCTACGAATTTTTTTACGCTGGTTTAAAATGTACAAAAGTTTTCAAGACACAACTTACAATATTGTAAACCGAGAATTGTAAAGTGTATGATTTATCACAACTTTTCTCAAATTTGCTCTACCGTAGACCACAACCATAACAGATTTTCACTTAGGTAGTGATTACAGTTTTCTGCCGTATTTCGTGCGTACTTTTTATTATTATTATTATTATCTCATAGCATTTTGATAGGTATGGAATGAGCCTTAAGTAGAATTGTTTTTGAAATAACTTTCAAGTGTACGTTATAATAATACCATCGTAAATCGTAATATACTCGTCCAAGACTCCAAGTGGATAATCCACCTAAATAATCAGCGGTATGCTATACTCTGGTACTCATACTAAGTGCATACATTCAATTTTTTATGAATTAATTTTCTTTACGCGGAAACACCACAAAACTCTAATTAAATTAGACAAATTGTTCCCAAGCGTCGAAGATTAATACGAAATATAATTATAAATGCATTTTACGATTCTACACGAGTAATTATTATTTTAAATTATGAACGCAATGTAATAATGAACGCAATAGTTGTAGTTAAAAGTATTATTTTCAATATTATACTCATAATTGTTGCATTATTTTAAAATTATTTTTAAATGTGTATTTTATATAAATTATAATTATTCAGATTTCGGGGAGATTATTCAACAATGTAATGCGATATTATTGTTTTTCATTGGTTTAATTACTTTATACTTATAAAATAACTTTCTAAGAATTTTCAAGACGGTAAATACTAAATAATATTGTATAATGGCAGGTATTTAAAATCGATAATTGAAATTTAATGAAATTTAAAAAAAAAAATAAAAAAATAGACAATTCGGTTCGTTTTTGCCAAAACGGTTCTAATAGACAGTGAATCAACCAAAGATGACGAACGCCTACAACTTGAATTAATGAGTTCACGTACGATTACGTAGGTGATGTGCACTGCATGACGGGAGTGGACACGTACAATAATTATGATGAACGATTATAATTAGTCGGCGACTAATAATATACGATCATTGTAATATCAACAAATATCTACGTGTACAATGACGGTCGACGTATTATAATATTATACTCGCGCAACAATAATATTTGTACGTAAAAAGTGCGAATCGTGATGAATTCACCGTGTGAGAAAACAAAACAAAATACTGATAAGATTGTTCTTTCCTCGTATTGTTATAATATTATTTTAAACACGTGATAAGTCAATACGGCTGTTGTAGTCGTGACCGCGTATACGCCTCACACCATTGAATAATATAACGCTATTTAGTGCCGGAGTGCCGGGACACGGAACCGTGGTATAATATTTGCAGACTGCAGTTCTTATCTATTTGACAGTGTGGCGTGTGAGTGATGGGGGGGAGGGGGGGCATTTTCTTCTCGGAATAATAATATGATCTTGGCACATTTGGCGATTTCGAACGTAACAATATTATTATTACGTTTAGGTCATGGCTTATATATATATATATATGTTAAGCTATGGTTTAGGTTCAATAATAATAATAATAATATGCAATCAGTGTTCAGCAGTCCCGCGGGGGAATGTATAGAGCACTGCGTACTTATATAATAATATAATAACCAGTACTTACGACGTTTATGAAAACACATTCATGCACGCTATCTAAAAAAAAATTGCATTTAATATTATAATAGTTCAACCGGTGGCGGGTACATTTTCTGGGGGGGGGGGAAATATTAAATACCTACTTTATAAAAAAATCCAATCGCAGTCATATAGGAACACAATATTTAATGAGGGAAAAGCTCAGAGCACTAAACAAATACAGTGCTTATAAAATATAATATACATATGTACTTCTTGACCTGCATATTAAAATAAATGTCTTTTTTTGCATACTAATTCAGGTGATTCTATTGTAATTGTGTTTTGATAATAGCTACCGAATAACAATAACTAATCTATATATAATATAAAAATGGATGTTGGTCTGTCTGTATGTCTGTCTCGTGTCTGTAATTAAAACACTCAAAACTACTGAACGGTTTTCAATAAAAATGTATACCAAAAGGACTCATTGAGACTTGCAAGAGGGTATTTATAGCTTATTTTTTCAACTCTTTTAGGTATCTAAGAGTAACGCACACGTGAATTTTCAGTTCATAAAAAAAAATATATTTTTGATTTGGTTACATATCATATTTGTATATTTATATTATAATTAGTATAAATATTGCGGATACATTTTTTTACAAATACATTTATAAAAAATAACAATTCTTTGGCGCGGGCCTCTAGAAATTGTATCTATTATTTCATAAAATTGAATATACTTTTGTTCCTAACAATATTGCCATTCTAAGGCAACTAACCGTTCTTTGCTTATATTTTACCTTAACCAAATTTTAACCTACAAAGCAATACTGATTAATTTAATTCATACATATTATTCACATAATCCACAAAACTGCTAGAGTAGTATAAGTAAACAAGGTCATTAAAATATTTTTATGCACAAGAAAGCATCAATGATAGTGAATGGAATCTTTTTTTATGTTATAAGTTAAATAGTTGTCAAGTATAATATTAAGGCGACCATCATACCAATTTAGGTGCCTAGGGTTTCACAAATTTCATTTCACCGGTATTCTGTATACTGCAGCCGTGTGATAGTATTACACTATTAAACTTTTTTAAAAAGATTTTACGATTATACATTATGCAAATTTACATAATAACGATAAAAGTTTATAACGATAGTAATATGCATTTAATTTTATGTGCGTTATATGGACTATTCGAGAAAAAACCTACGAGGCCCGTCCTGTTTACATATGCTGATTTACAAACCACGTAACTATGCTATAGCATTTGTTTTCTGTAAATTAAGATTTTTAAAAAATTGAATTATATTTACCTATGGATCATATTTCTTAGATTTTTATTTTAAAGCTTCGTTTTTTTCAAATGTGAATGCTTTGTGGGTAATTAATTATTCTTGTAAACCATTAATTAGGTTACTTTTTTTAGAAAAATTTGATATAGGTATCTTAATCGAAATTCGAAAGAGTAATTTTTGAGTTATTTAACTTTGTCTACTCATTAGTAACTCGTAACTAACTATACTAAGGATGACAGGTCTATAATATTGGGTTTGGAAGATTTGGAGGATACTATGACGAACATTTTAATAATTAATATCAATCTATATTAATAAAAGGTAATGTTTGAGTGCAATAAGCCAATAAGTCTATCACCGTTCTGAAATTTGGCACACGGGTAATCGTACACCCGAAGATGTGCACCTCGAGGCCCAATTTTTTAGGCCTGTATTTTATAATTTTTTAAAACAACTCAAATTCCCGTATTAAAAATATATGTAGTTTACATTTATCGGAGTTATTACTTTACAGACAGTGTAAATCCACAAGCATTATGTAATTTGTCACGGGCAACGCCACGGTGCAAGACCATCTATATAATTGTTAATAAATATAATATTATCTGTTATGTAAAAATCAAAGGCATTCGACAGGGTACTAGCCTTATGCAATTCAACAGTTTTTGACCTATTTTCATAACATTTTCGTCAATAGATTCAACTAGATCCCGTGCTCCGTATAGTGTCATTGCGGGTTACTTTGAGTTGCTTACTTTTTACTTTTTAACACATAAATGTCGAATTTAGTTGACTCGCAAAAAATTATTCATTTTTTTAATTTATTATATATAGTATTGCTGTAATTGTTTATAAAAAATAAAATAGTTGGATAACATTTTAGACCGGTAGGTATTTTATATTTGGTTGAAACAACCCAAATAACTATAATAAAAATCTGTGAAGTGTACATTTAACGGAGTTTAAGAATAGGGATTTACATCCCTAATGGTGAGGGGGGGTGCACTATATGAAATAAATAGTATCTCCAGTGAAAATATTATATATTATTAAATCTTGCACGGTCACATAATCTTCTGCGGCTTAGACACGGCCAAGTATTGGTGGTTGGTTTTCGATGGTTATTCAAATTCCTAAACTCTATTATTGCGGTCGGACGTCCAGTGTTTTTTTTTTCTGAGAAATAATTCGAAAAATTCAACGCAAAAAAAATCATGACGACTGCGAACCGTTGACAACCGATATTATTCAATATACAAAAGTAATATTAAAAAGTTTTCGTTTTTTATTTTATTTCGGATAACCGCATATGATTGTGCTCTGCCGATTTTCCATCGAGAATTTCGTAATAAAAAATAACAACCACATCGACGCGCGTGGCGGATCCGGTTTTTATTTTGTATAATATGATTTTTTTAAATTTCAGTCGTTTTTACATAACTAAAATATAAATTGTTGATATTATCAGCTATCATACGTGTGGGTAGATAATAGGTAGTATACTGCAGAATATCATTATAAATGTGACACGATGTTATCACAACGTTAAAATATAAACGTAAAAAATACATCGCCGTAAAATCTACGTCACGCGTTAGGTTAGGTAGTTACAAACTTCAATATACGTTAAATATTTATGTAAACTAATTTTTGGTCGATATTATTAAAACCAATATTAAGTTAGAAGTTCTCCGAAGCCTATATATAGGTATATGAAGCTCTGAGCCCTACGGAGATAAAATTATTGTCAAAACGTTTTAGTTTTTTTTTTTAAATCAAATTTTATTATTATTGCATATGACATAATATCCCGGCATGGGTAAAATTTGAATAATTAAATATGAAATGAGTAAGTAACATAAACAAAAATAAGTAAATAAATATATAAATAAACAATATAGTTAATAAATAGAATAAAATAATTGAAGTAACGTGAACCGAGTAACTAGGTATAAGGTTTAATGATTAATAATTTCCATTGGATCGCGATTGGACGTGTTGTTTAAAATCAAATAAAAATAAATAACAACTAACAAGTATAATATATATAAAAATGTTTGACTAAAAATATTATTATAACATTATTATAATGTTATTATAATATTATCATTTCAAAATGCTGTCTATAATATAAATTAATATTATGTAAGTAATTGACATAATATACAATATATTATATATTTTATTTTGCATCATTAAAATAAACAAACTTTTAATGGTTATGAAAAAAGTTTTTGATAACTGTGAAACTTTTCATAACAATATTATTCAGTTAGGAATTTAGAGTATAATATCGTATATTCATTTAATATCAAATAATTATGTTTAATATAATAATATACGTAGTTAAATTTAGTCTTTGAATTAAATTTATCGACTTAGTATGAAAAAAATACACAGATATTAAACATTTTAATTCTAACAGTTAAAGATAAAACTACATTTTTTATAAAAATCCAATTTGAGTGTTCCATTAAAAATCTAAAATAAACTTTTAATCCTTTCCAGCCTGAGTAAGATGTAGTGATTTTTAGCAAATGGCTTTTTGCCACAAAATTTAATCAGAATTAAATCGTAATAATTGTTGTTGGTTTTTAATTTTTATCAGTACGATTTATTATTAATAACAATCATTTTTTTGCTGTGTAAATTTAAAAGATGCATAGGTATTTTGGTCTTGGATACACTTTTTTACGCGTATCTAATAACCGTGGTTATAAAAAATGAGTTATTCAATATGTAATATTTAAGCCTTTTATACAATCGTGTCACCATAACACATAGCATCAAAAAAACTCGTTAAAACCATGACTTCAAAATGTATCACTTGGCTGGAAAAGGCTGAGTAATCTAATGAGTTGATACTTGTTATTATGGCTGCTGAAAATAAAAATAATTTTAACATTTACTTTTAAAATGTGTTTCGTGAATATAATAAGATACTGTAAGAAATTTGAAAACTTTTTTTCCGACTATTGGAATTAAAAGTTTTCGTGAACGGAAATGATTATAATTTATAAAGTGCAAAAGCTTAAGCCCCTAATACAGAAAATTCGTCGGGATTAAAATGTTTACTTTTAAAGTGTGAGCCTATAGCTGCATTAAAATAATATATGCATTAGGATTGCCGTTTTTGTTGATTGATAAGTTTAGCGAACATTAGATTAACCGTGGAATTAAACAAATGATGTGTATAGTGAACAGCGGTAGATTATCAAACGGTAAACAACGATCACATATTATAATATTATGCGTCGCGTTGAAATAGTTCAGAGGTAAAATAAAAAACTCGAAAAAAAATTCACACGATTAAGGGAAATCCCTTATCTCATATAGGTACCGGATGAATTAATGATAAATGAACGAACGAACAAACGTTCGAGAAATTATGGTTTTGGTGATACACTGATACTAATGATATTATATTACTATATTTTACCTATATGACATTAATAATAATATAATTGCACGACGTTCACTGGGTCACATGCATTGGTACATGGAAATCATACCATCCCCGCCCTAAAAACAAGTTTACGTCGTTACTTATTATTAAAAACATATATTATTATAAAGTTTTTAAGTGACACCATTGGATGGGTGCTTTTTTTATGTCACAAAGCATATTATTACAGCACACGTCTTATTGTAATAGGTACTTGATAATTACGGATTGTATGTTTTAAAAATAAAGTTGAAAAAAAAATGTATCAACATTTAAAGATGTACCTATAAATTATAATGAATAACGATAAGCGATAAATTTGAGAAAAAAATATCATATTATTAGTATTGACAAAACCAAACGATTTCTCGGTCATTAATGATGTACTTTAAGATGCACACAAAAATTGTTTGTTATAATCATATTGTAAAGAGACAATCCCATTCAAAATCATATAACGTCACTGGAGGTTCCATACAGAGTAGGTTTATGTGTAAGAGTGTATGTTTATCTATATTCTATATGATTGAAATATATAGCCATCAAGCCTGGGCATTAACGAGTTAAAAAATTAAAGTTAAGATAATTTTAACTTTTTTAAATTTAACATCCATTAACTTAATTTTTAACTTAACTGATTTTTATTAATATAAACTTAATAAATGACGAGTTACTTTTGATCGAATCCAAGTTATGTAAATTATTTATAAATAATTATGTAATAAATATAGTGCAATATTATATAAACATTTACTTTTAAACCATATTACTGGCTATTTATCTATTAAAAAAAAAAAAAACTTAACTTAACTTAATAAGTTGATTGTATGTTTCCATATAACTTTTAACTTAGTTGTGTTAAAAAAAATGTAGGATATAACTATTAACTTCAAATTATTAAAATGTTTTCTATCATCTAAACTTATCTATTAATTAAAAATTATCCCAGGCTTGATAGCTATATATAATAGGTTATTGATATGGACTCGGAAATCAGATACAAAATGGCTACGTATGGAGGGATATCACAAATATCAAATCTTCTTATCATGACAAATAGCTGGCTATACCTTTACGCTGCAGTTTTTGTTTTTATCATTTAATAATCGATCGAGAAGGGGTATATTTATGCAAAAACCTCGTATATTTCAACCATGAATGCATATCATTTGGAGAAGAAGAATACAATTTTAATTAACGACGATGGGAGATGATGCTAAATACGCATAATGGAATATTATGTAAAATAAATTATGTATTTACGTTTATATTATACTCTATGACATTATGCGTGTAACTATTACATTTTCCTGCAGCAGATTACGTTTGAGCGATTTTGTGTAAACTGTAGATGCCTAATATATATATATATAATATAGTAGGTATACGTATACCTAAAGCTGATGCGATTTTTGTAAACCAAATAATAATATTAAAAAAATGTAGATCATTATTAATTACACGGTATAAAATATTATATTATGGGGTATAATCGAATTAGCAAAAACGAAAACCAAGGAGCCGTGAGATTAACCGAGGCCCGGTCGTGTGACATCAAAGATATACGAAAATTCATAAAATATTAAAGACGAAGGTGCGTGTATTATAGGTATATATATCTGACACCAGCCGACATGAAACAGGAAATAAAACTTTATGAGTAGTGAGCAAAAATGCGACGACAAGTAGACGAAATAAGTGAAAAGTAATTAATAATTTAACGCGCTAATGGCCGAATTCATCTTCCCGAAAATTAAATCTACAGGAAGTCGAGAAATCATATTTTTATTGCATTCGTAAAATATAATATCATCATATTATTATTATGCATGAAAATTATTTTTTTTCCGAGCATAAACTTTAAGCAATTAAGATAAATACTTTTTTTAGGGCGCTACTAATTTTTTCTTTTTTTAATAATAATTATAAACAGCATAACTTGCACCTATATTGTAATAAAATACATTCACTTTATATTATTTTAGTATTCAACATTTCTGATCGCGATTTTATTATATTATTATTATTATTAGGGTTATCGTCGTATAACTACGACCTATCTGATGTTACACCGTATCTATACCGAATATCAAACTATATCCAACGTTGCTACTGTACCTACAACTTTTAATCGAACTATCCTGCACAGCGGAACGGCGACAATATTATACTATCATATAATATAATATAATTCATATGCATTGTATACTAATCAAACGAGTTCAGTAGTCTTTGATTAAAATATTAAAATAATGGGTGCAGTGTGTATGATAATGGTGGGGTTTAGGTGTTTTCGACAAATAGTCACCGGAAAATCAACGGCCCATTGCGTCACACCCCTTCGATAAACATAATAATATTATTATTATAATTCCTTCTGTTATTTTTTTTTTTTACCCACGACTATATTATTATTATTATTAAACCACACGATATTATATGGTTAACATATTATTATCATAATTAAACGGTTTGCGTTGATCGAACACACAATCATATGACGTGTGAAATATACTTTTAATTCAAAACCGCACTTAAAAAATGATGATAATTTTGGTAATAAAACTAGACAGGAACTTGCAGAGTCGCGCGTTCGTCGCAGGGGAGTGCTGTATAATATGCAGCTGAACGTTGGATAAATCGTAATCCGAATAAACAAAATTAAAGTTTATTACAGTGCACCATATATCTACCTGTATGTAGACTACCTGCCTGTTTGACAGTTTTGAGATATGCTCATAGGTACCAATCACCCAAAAGTATTAGGGGGGTTTAATTACCCAAGAAACTTTAAGAAAGCAAATCGTGCGGGGCTTGCCCCTCACACTCCTGTTATATTGATACTCTTCCTTATATCCGCTACATTTGATATCTCTATTAATAAAATAAAATACACCAATCATGAATTAAATCAACATTGTACAATGCTGTAAAATAATTATAGTAATAAAATAATTGTAAACAATGACTTTCTTAATAGGTACCAGGTACCTACTAAGTTTGAATTTAGAACAAAAGAATTCAATTTACAATATTTTTTTAATTTTAGTTATTTTTCAGCCTCATTTTTTCATTACTTTTTTATGATATTTTTTACAAATCCCATGTATTAAAAACTTTTTACTCGCATTTTATCTATTTTTTTTTTTTGTTGTTTTTGCCCTCTACATTTTTGTAATTGGTTGAAAATAATTAAAAATATAGTTTTTTCTTAATACAGCTTGATATATTTACGTATTAAATTATAGATTTTCTATTTTGAATATCAAAAGAAAAATAAATATGCAATCTTAAATACAGCCGCAATGAATAAGGTATTAGACAATAATGCACAAAGTAACCAACTGTATATATTAAATACAGGCCTTATAAAACCAAAACATAAGGTCGTGTAAGACAACATGAAAGCTTTACTATAAAAACATCTAAATAAATTTATCTTATAGATGTAAAAATAGATATTGTACTTAGCGTTGTATTTAATTTGAACAGAATTCACAGACATACTTTTTATTAAACGTGTTTACTATTTATTTAGTTTTTTGAATAAATAATACGTCTATAGGTACTAAATTCTAAGTCAAAAAAAAACCTGCCCCAAAAATATCTTAGAATAGGATATTATTTAATATTCAAAGCCTCAAAGGATATACACGTAAAACGTAATAAAATAAACGATGATCAAAGATCAATTTCGATATAAAAAAAAGTAATGCAATACATAACATAATATAAATATTTAATGGATAATATATTAAAATAGATTTTTATTAAATTAACATAACTTATTTTGTCCGAACCGTTTCCTGCATTATATGATATAATAATAAATTTCGCTCGTGAGTAGAGTAAAATCTGGATAATGTTAATCCCAATTTTGACGATCAACAAAAAAAATGTGTACTTATTAAGAATTTATTTAGACGGTCAAACCACCGCGGTGCACCTATACTGGAAATTTTCGTAACGATATATTATAGTAATCATAAACGATAAACTTATCGTCTAAAGTCATAACTGATAATATCGTTATCATATTATCATCATTCGTTTAAATTATAATATACTAAGAAACAATTACCTATACTTACGTCAGTCCCTCGATCGGTTGAAAAAAATCAAAATTCCAAAATCCAAAATCGTTAACCATAATAATACGACGGGAGATCGCTGGTTTATCACGTGACATCGAATCCGCCGTATAATAATATACGTCACGCCTACCTGCCGTATAATAATATATGATAATAACATTACACAATATGTTCAATTCAAACGGAAAAACAACGAACCCTTTTGTAAAGTCAACATTATTTTTTCTGTCCAGTAAGCGGATCCTTGGGGCGGCCGACTGCAATATATAGTATTAATATATATACCTACGTCAAATAAATCGACTGACGAGTACGCATTAAATGTAAACATATATATATATATATGTATTATGTTATGATGTAAATGACGAGACCTGGGAAATCGTTAAAAAATATTCCACGGCCCACGACCGTATCTCGGCCGCCGCTGTGGTCCTGCGCAGCTCCGGTCGACTTATTTTTCAACGTTTACATGGTTTTTCGCCGTGGCATTTTTAAACGTAATTGAAGTAAGGGACAGGGGTTGACAGGAGGCGAACGCGGAATAGATGACTTTGCTGTGTCAGTGCCATCGGTAATGTACATTTATCGTGTAGGTCGAGTACCTACACGCGTGTAGTCACGTTGGCTACAATTGGTAGAAAATACAACGGGAAGAGTACATAAATTAACTGCACAATTCATAGTCCTTGGGCGATGGGGTGAAAGTTTTTCGTATTAGTTCTTATAAGAAACCCATCTATTAGCAATTCTGGTTGACACTATAGTCATTTTATTTACTAACCCTTCAGGCGCGTAAAATCATAGGAATCATACGGTTGAAATGTTGAATCATCCATTATAATAATTAATAACTAGAAATAGAGATAAGGAATTTTTTTTTTTTAAATCTCTCGTCGTACAACTGTACAAGACTGCAGCTATTGAACTTAATAATATGTACGCTCTGAACACTTCAAACAATGCAAATACATGTGAAATTACAATGACAGTGCATATTTGTATCATAGTATATTATTGTTATTAACTTTTGAGTTGATACCGCCTTACCGCGGAACAATGCGAATAGGTAATAGTTTCATGGTATAGTAAAATCTATAATATAATTAAAAGTTCTCCATGAATAATGTTTTTGGATTACAAGAAAATAATTATAATATCGTTATTATTCGTTCAAATATCGGCTAATTAAATCCTAATTTTTACTTAAAATATCTGTGAAAAACCCGTGTTTATATATTTATATAAACTACTTATGAGAAACCTCGTTTTAAATTCTCAATCCTTAGCTATAAAAATTAAACATTGTATACATATTTAACTACAAAATAATTTTCTAATTTTCGAGATATTGACTAATATATAATAATATAATATTGTCAAACTTTAAACTTCAAATGCTTATAAAAAAAATCGTTATTATGTACCTTTAATATTTTTAAATTGCTATTTTAGCAACTTTTAAGGACGCAGACTCTAAATGAAATGTATATGTGTTAAATTAAATTAAATTTAGATTTCCTTTTATTTAAGCCAAATTCCATGTTCAATTTAACAATTAGCATGATCCTGTTTTCTACTGAACGTTTCGCTATAAAATGCCTTGAATTTGCATACCATGCTACAAATTCAAGATAGAAAAATATCTATTTTCGGCAATATCATAAATCATTTCACGAATGGCTTGTTTACGATGTATCAGATTTTATAAAGTTTTGTATTATGCCTTGGCCCATAGGCTGAAGTTGTGAAGTCGTGTTTTCTCAGAATAAATTCTACTCTAATAGAATTGAATTTCTTTTTTTGTTTTATGAAGAGTACAATAATTGTCAATAAAAAGGAGTATTTTTTTTAGCCGTTTTAAACTTTTTATTTTTATCAAAATTAAATAACCATTTTTTATACAATTCACTCGTAGTCCACGCTTTTTTATTCGATTGAAAATCGCATGGATAAGTTTTAACACCTTTAAAAGACGGAGAACTTCCAATTAAAAGTGGTTTGATTTGATCAGTGTCATATTTGATCCTAAAATAACTGTAACTATTTGCCTATATAGCTACCGTTTTTCCCTCCTAAACTCCTCTCTTCTTTTAAAATAAATTATGTTTGAATCGGTAAATACTCGGAATATAGACCATCATCAGGAGAATATATTTAATTTTGATTAATAATATTTGTTGCATATTTTTATAACGCCAGTCGATTCGAGACTGTCTGAAACATTTTAAAAAGATATTTTATAAAAAAAAACAATTGCTGAAGAGGACGTCGTACCCGCAGTGTTGTCTCCGTCTTACTAATACGCACAATATATCAAAATGTACGTCCAGCAGTTCCAATGTTGTGTTGTTGGCTTAAATATTAGAGCGAATTGACCTACTATCAAACTTAAATGTATGAACATTATCTGTGTTCTCTCGTTGGTTTCTTACGATACATTTATTTGTGAGTGAAATATGAGCATTTTTAAATGTTAATATTTTACCATAATTTACTTTCAAATTAAAATATCGTGAAAAACCAACGAGAGGGCACAGATAATTTTCTTACACTATTAAATTTAAAAATAGGTCAAGTCACTCTAATATATAAGCAATCAACACAAAATTGGAATTTCTGGACTTACATTTTGGTACTTATGCGTTAGTAAGACGGAGACAACACGACGTCCTCTTAACTAACCTTGACTAGATTTATCGTTGTTGTGACCTGCAAGTTTAGTTGCAAAAACGCAGCGCAATTCCTTAAAACTTGCTCATTTGTTGGAACGTTTAAATCTCTACATTTATAATAGCCAATCCAGTAAACTTATCTATATAATATGTATGTCGGGATACTTAAAAAGCTTCGGATTTTTTTCATTGTCCCTCTTAAATCTTAATTAGTTTCGTACTTTTGCACTCGTGAAAATGTCACATTTTATTTTTTAGTAAGTAGGTATATGGTTAAAAGTTTATTTGGTAGAATATTAATTTGTTTGATGATTTAGTTTTTAGGTTTACCACATGAATTGTAGTTCCCTCGTTTATTACGTTCACTTATTTAGCTATTACCTTGTCAATTTACGTTGAAGAGACATATCGAGTTACCGCACTGCCATTGTACATGCTATGCAACTTAGATATACGCCAACTGTTGATTATATTTTTTAATTACGATTGTATTTCCCTTTATATCAATATATTATTATGTACATTTATGTGTAAGCTGATTCTAATGACGCGATTTAAGATGAACCTATCATTACCGACTTTAAGTTATATAATATATTACTTATAATTAATAAGTGTTTTCAACTTTGACTTATCGTGAAAAATATTGCATTGAATATACAAAAAAGTTAAAGGGGCAAGGAAAAAATTCGTGTTATCGAGAGTTATGTAATAATAACAAAAAGAAGTTTAATAAACCTTTTTCAATATTACGTACGTTTTTTTCTAATTTACATAATTTCATTATTCGAAATATTGTTCAGTGTTTAAACATAACAATAAAAATCAGTCCCTACATAATATTTTTTTTATTAGTATTCTTATTCATCAACAAGCTCTGTTCACGACAACAAACGAAGAATAAATCATCACACGGCCAAATCATCGAATAAAAAACTATAAATCAGAAAAATAAGTTGAAAAACAATATTCGAAAAAACACAAAGTAATATTATGCTAAAGCCTCAAACGTACAAAAACCGTGCAAAACTCGAACGTTGACCAAACTTGGTATTATATTCTCGATGAATCAATAAAAAAATAAAACTTGCAGCGAGTTCTGTGCATTAAGTTCACCGTTAGGGGTTGCGATGATTGTCCGTTTGCCCGCTATACGCAAGGACGGCCGAAAAAGAACATAATTTTGTCAAACATCATATGAAGTATAATATGTTGTAAGCATAATGCATAATTAATCGAAATAAATAGTATAACATATTTATAGTTGTGAGTACGCGTGTAGGGCACACGCAGACCCTTTTGACATAATATTATTATATGGGCGGTTTGGAGAACGATTCTCAGACTCGGAGCACTCGAGCATAACATTACAACAACATTACTAACTATAGTAGGGTATAATGTAATCGTACAATTCATTTTGTACGACAACAATTTATACTCACGATATTGTGGTATGTGGTATACATGATGCTTTTGGCGAGAACGGATTACACTGCAGCGGCATTGCAGTGATCGACAGTTGCAGCTGCCGAGGTAACACGACAACAATAATCTATTATTTCCTCGCTATATTAAATACCAACACTAACCGTTACGAAATAGGCGTACAATATTCAGCCGCAAGTATTCGGTTGATGACGAATGCGTGTGAATCGTTCAACTCGTATTTTAATAATATATAACTTTTATTCGGTTTCTCTGTCGATATAATAAGTCGGTTATACACGCGATATATACATCCAGAAAGCGACGTATACTATAGGTGTCAAAATTAATAGGGTTGAAATTCCCCGAAAAAAAATCAAAAGACAAAAAAACGAAGGAGAGACACGAGAATATATGTAAGTCAATAATGAAAAAAAATATAATTTTATGCAGTGTGTACTAGTGAAATATAAAATATGTATGTGAAAAGCATCTTTAGAAATTTGAAATTAAATAATAGTTTGCATAATTGTGTTGGTAATGATTTTTTAAATAATTTTCAGTAAGAAATAATAATTTGTATTAAGTATATAACTTTAATTCCAAACCTCCACCTTCCTCTCTCCCACGCTAAGATCAAGGCCATCGAACGGAAGACCATCATCTAGGTATAGGATAGAAAATTTAAGGTGTCCACCAAGGTCCCCTGGACGCTCCAGGCTCATCCCAAACTTCGTCAAGTGAGGGGGGCGTACGGTTCCTTGGAGGGTATACCACGGTTGACCTATCATATTATCCAGGCGCTAACCAGACACGGGTGCTTTCAACAGTACGTGCATCGCATGGGTAGGGTCGTCAGTGCTGTCCTTGTTAATCGGATACGGCTGAGCACAGGCTGTTTCATTGCTCGCTGTGGGATGGTCTAAGGGCGGACCTCGGTACACCTTGGCATATGCCAAACATCCTTTGTGGTCCTGTCTTCGTGTGTCTCCCTGCCGACCCAGTAGAGAAGGCAAACGTCCTGTGGTACGCCGAATTAACGATTCGGATTTTTTATCTGTTGGTGGAAAATATAATGACAGCGAAGGAGGAAGAAAAGAGAGCGTGACAGGTGGTCGAAAGAATGTCACGGGAACCTTCCGTTAGGCGTCTGTCCTCCACTAGCAAGCACGAGACTATAATATACAAGAGCGGTGGGCACACGCCGGCTCGCGAAGAGGAAACTCAGTACGTGACTTCCGAAATACTTTGATGTGATAGTTGCGAGGCGGGCGACGTCTTGCCTATCCCCATGTGGCAAAGCCCACGGTCTTAACACTGTACACTATCAGGATGCTATGGACCTACACATATATTATACTAGCAATCGCTACGGAAAGTAGTCCCTGACTTCCGGAGTGTTTGGAAACCAAATTGGAACAAATTGTTGTATGCTGTATTAATTGCTGAAAAAAATTAATAAACGATGGCGGCTCTGTTGACGTAATGCTTAAGGTGGCTCCAGCGTATCGTGTTTTAAGGAGTAATATTCAGGCAATTTACATGATATGAACATTTAGGCTATGTCTATTTGTGAGTCGTAAATTAACATTAGTGTGTGTTCAAGGAATCGTTGTAATGCCACGCCAGACAACTGCCGCCGGATGCAACTTTAGCACGCGCACGCGCATGTCAATACTTCGCGAAAAATGAAATATATTCTTGTTTGTATAACTATAAAAACTAGTATAAGCGGTAGTAAATTAAACATACTTTCTAAAGTTCGATTCTAATTTCAAAAAACAGTTGAATTTATAAACTTATAGATTACTTATATGCTCTTTAGGAATCATTTTTTTGATTTAAAACCAGATGTTCCCAAAATAAACACAAATATAATGCAATTATTTAATGGGATTTTTTAAAAGAATCTTAATTTTAAGGTCCTTTAAAATTGAAAATTGAAAATCGACTTCATAAAAAGCCTAGATATTTTTTCAAGGAGTTCATACTGTATAAATTATTGAAATCAGACGTTCCCCTTGTGAAATTTACCGCCGCTTATTACGTGGTCTAAAACGTATGAAAAATACGTGTGCTGTGATCCTTTTATGTAGTTTCGGCAGCGTTGCGCGTCGTCGCGATGCCACAAAAATAAAAAGGGTATAACTTTAATAATGTTATAATTATTGAATATTATAAACTTTTTAAATGTATTCAATATAACATTGTTGAACAGATAAGTAGGCACCACCAATAAACTGTGTCGATTTTTTTTAAAAAAATTTTTTTGAGACACACATTTTGAAATAATTTTTTATGAGTGTGCTTTCACTTTCAAATATTATTTGAAAATCATAGCCAACTTAATTTTTAAATGACCAAAATATCTTTGGTCGGAACGGTGGGTATCTGAACAAACCGGGAAATGTTGAATTGGGTGAAACTACGGTTCGCGGTCATATATATTATATTACACGACCACTCACGGATAACTTGTGGGTACAGAATTTTTTTCCCTAGAGGCTAGATCGGAAAAAATGAACCCTCGAAACGCGTGAGTGCGTGACTGGGCCGTTTTTAAAGTCTGTAGATAATGCAAATATGGTCGGTTAAATGATATGCAACAATAATCACAGTCAATGGAAATAATATCATACGTAGACATAGGTACTAACCAATAAACTGTACTCAAACTGATAGGCGCTTTTTTATACAACATAATTTTACCTACCGGCTACCACACGGTGTTAATATTAAATCAGAACCCTCTAGTATAATATATGCGTCATCGTTGTAAAAATATTTTAGCTGAATTGCCGATATAGTTATTAAATATATGAAATCATGAATTATCATCTCGTTACTGCAAATTATATAAAAGGTGTATCGTGATTCTATATACTAATAATGCACTTACCAGTTATATAATATGAAACATTAAAATATGATATAACTTCAAAAAAACATCGACTCTAGGTTAGATCTGTACAAAATTAAATTTTGACAAACTCAAACGCTTATTTCGTACAAACTGTCACTAGATTGGTATAATAATAATATGTGATTTCGTACATCGAAAACATTTACTTCAATAGAGGTTTCAAGTTACTTTAATATTACTTGGCCTTTTATAATTTATACATATTCATCCCTATCGGCTACTTACCCATACCTATATACGTATATATCTTATCGTTTAAGCTAGTTACGATCACGATCTTATATTATATACTATGGACGTCGTAATATTACATCGTATAGGTCTGTGTACGATGCGCATAAATAATATGTCATATATTGGTTTAATTATCCCCGGTAATTTTACAGAAACCGTATTATTGTGTGTATATATTATTGTAATTATTATTGTTTGTACGAATACGATGTCCCGATGGCGTGTATACTTTTATCATCAACCTATATATTATTATAACTGAAAACAGTAAAAAATACGCACAAAAAAATAATAATTTTCCTCAAACATATATTGTATGGTAGGTACTTACCATATTGCATTGTAATTTTATTTTTTCCGATATTCTTCAGAGATATGATATTGTTATTATTATCAAAATATCAAGTGGTGTGCGCTGCGACTACCTCATGCGTGTATATAATAATAATAATGATATAATATATTCGTTATCGGGAGCGCGTGATGCGTGCAACCGTTTCGTAAGATAAAAGAATCAATAATAACCCCAATGACTATTGTTATATCGGTTCGAAAGGAATCCATCAGGGTTTAAAAAAACACTCGATGGGTGTATATTATATTATATGGGAAACTTAAGTGCGCAAGTATAGGATATTGTTTGTGGACGGATAGCAAATATACGACGTTTGTTCTGAACACCGTTATACATTGAACGGTGCGAGATAGCGTATAGGTATATGGTATATATAGGCACATGACACCCATACCTATACATACGTAAAGTATATCATGGTTGTATAAATATATTTTATGTATGTATGTATATATATATATATGTACATAATAATATAATGTCTAGCCGGGGACAATGATTGATAATGACAAAGCGCAATGGAATTTCTTCGACGTGGGGTTGTGAAGTATATAATAATATAATAATATACACACATAATAGTAATATATGGGAAGTATACGCATATTATTATTATTATATACTGTAGTTATATAATATTGCGATAAGCCACGGTGGCGGCGGCGAGACGCTTAGGTATATACTTCATCAAATACAATTACTTAATTGTGTTGCTAAGTTTGTATGTTATGAATCTATATACGGATATATATATATATAAGTACCTACGTATCGCGGTATAATATTATTATATAGGTATAGACACGACGACGCGAAATGTATGGTAGGTATGGTATTCTCCTCCGATAATAATAATACAATAATATACGCAGAGACGTATTTAGATGTATCGCGCCAAAGGTAAGAAAAAATGCCCCTCCTCCACCCACCGACCTAAAAGTCTTCATTAATATAGTTTGTAAAAAAACATTAGTTAAATCTTGTGCATTCTTTTAGTCGGAATCTAAAAGACATATAAAGTATAAATAAAAATACATTCATTAGTATATACATTATACATTAGTGTAGTAGGTGCATTTATTATAAATTATTCGAAATGTACAAAGAGTAAAAAATTGTTGAAAATTATAATTATTTTATGTGTTAAAATTAAAAATGTTTGCGCAGAGATTTTTCATTGGCAAAGGTATCAATGATATATCATCATAATCTAACTTGTTCGTTAGATCTGACTCTATGGTTAATATAGCCAAACAATTCTCTCGTCTGTAGTTCTTGATCTCAAATGGGACTTGGCCATTTTCAAGACTAATAAATTCCTTTCTGCAGAACAGTTATATATAGGGCAGGAAAGAAAAATTGTAAATGCCATTTCTACATAATATAAGGGTACAAACCTTGATAACAGTTTTATATGATCTGCAGAGATTGATAGTATTAAGATCTGAAACTCTAAGTCAATATAAGTCAGTAAGTATCAAAAGCCAAGCCCAAAACTATTATATTATATTCATGCAATGAATTACATTTCACAAACTACCTACTTAGGCTATATACTTACACCAACTCTTTGTCTGTCGTTAATTATGTAGAAGCGACCACGCGAAATGTATGGTATATTGGTATAGATAATATGGTATAGTCCTCCTCCGACAGTAATACAATATATAATTTGTCCTTGTCTTCGTCTACCGCCGCGAGTTTCAGAATCTGATGATGTCGTGCTGCAGTTATTGCTGCTCCGGCGAAACTTGATGAATTCAAACCCAAATCTGATTAATAAAGTTCTGCGTGCTTCACATGGACTTATCAAAGGCTGTGGTGACCAAAAGCGTGTAGTACCAGCAGCAGCTATATAATTGCAGTTCGGTAAGCATGCGTTTAAATGCGTATTTTCATCCTATCGTCATCACGCGTACGAATGTACGATACAATAAAATATCAGAACACATGACAATATGTGTTACCTATATAATTCGTCGTCGTGCAAGAGCCAGGAATAGTGATCAAGTGTACATTTTTATGATTTTTTTTAAACTTTATGCCTATATAACATCATCATTTTTATTTTTTTTCATTTGTTCACTTATTTTACTTGTTGCGGCAACTGCGTTGTGATTTAAACATGCTAAAATGTACAAAGTGAAATAATTAAATAATATTATGGATTAATACAAATTTAAACAAAACAAAATCTTAATAATTTTCAATTGATCATTTTTTGCATGACTGCGACATTATAATATCTTGTGGTAACGCTGGTTAGATAATAATATTAGGATAAACGAATATAAAATGTCATCTAATACGATTATACTTAATTGTGTTGCTTATGTTATGAATCTATATATACGGATAAATTATGTAACTAGCTGTCTCGCTCGGCAGTTCCCGTGCCAAGGATTTGTATTTTTTTTAATATATTCGTAAAAAATGTTAATACCACATTAATTATTCTAATTATAATAGTAATATAATAATATGTAATCAATGGCACCCATTTAGCTAATAGCTATACAAAAAAAAAAGTGAGAGAGTGTGTGAGCCCACCATTACACTCTGGGGAAGTAAAACTTCTTTCATAAGTAATTGGGCCCGTGAAATTATAAGTGAATTAGGGAGAGAGTGAGAAAAATCAATACAATAAAAAAATATGTAATTTATGATAGACATTTTAGATTCTGGACGAAGCGATGAATGTTTGATTTTACAATGATGTGTGTTTTTTTGGTGTCTGTCATCACCTTTTAAGACAGTAAAAGTACTTGGATTTTCTTCAATAGTAACTTTTCTGATAGAAAAGTGAATCTAGTTGGTACTTTGGGGGTCAAAAATTTCCCAGTAGTTTTGAAAAGCGCCGTGAAAAACAAAAGAAAAATTAAGGAAAAACTGGAATTTTTGGAGCACCATCCATTATAGTGACCCACTTGTAACCTACTATACAGCAGAGCGACATTCACTTACTCACCCTTTTTTTTACTAACGGTTACTATGGACATATATAAATAAATAAACAAACGTGTTGTTTCATTTTTCGTTACGATTTTTTTTCCACCCAAACCTCAAGAAAGTAGTCTAACCTAACTTCAAAACAAATTTTTCGTAAGCTGAAAATAAAAATGTGTTTGCTACCTCTTAACAACCTATAATAGGAGTTGAAGAAATAAGCTATAAACACCCTCCAAGTTTCAAGGAATCTATTGATATGTAACCTTTATTCAAAATGGGCCTGTAGTTTTTTGGTCTATTAACTTCAGATGAACCAACATCCATGTTTAGCTGGTTAACCCGACTTTGCCCGTGAAAAAATGTAAAAATACAAAATATAGGCTACAAGGTAGGTGTATATATTGGTTTTGGTGAACTCCAGTTCGATGTTCCTCGTTTTGTGAACTAATTCGACCGAGATTGACAATAGTAGGTATATGTAGTTAGATTGTACACATAGTACTTGATAGTTGATATAAATCGAACGCGCGTGTTGAGACTAGTCACTAATCTTTCCTGATAACTCCAAGAGCAATGATTTGAAATTTTTACAAAATCGGTGAAGTAGTTTTTAATAAAGGTACAAACATACATTCAACTCTCATATATGTTTTGAGATATGACAAAGAAGATATGCGTACGCCGTGGCTAATAATGTTATTGTTTATTTATGTATAGGCTCGACCACGCGAAATGTACGGTAGGTATCCTTCTCCTCCTCCTCTAATAATAACACAATATATTATAATTTGTCCTTATTTTCGTCGACCACGAGTTGCAGACGATGCTGTTATTACTGCTCCGGCGAAACGTGATGAATTCAAACACAAATCTGATTAATAAAGTTTTGCGTGCTACACTCGGCCTTATCAAAGGCTGCGGTAACCAAAATCGTGTAATGCCAGCAGCCATTACAGTTCGGTAGGCACGCGTTTAAATGCGTATAATATTTTATGTGATGGTATAATATAATATGGTATATCGTCGCGGTAACAATAAGCTAAAAAACGCGACATTCGAACATATCGCTTCGTTATAAATTTTAATATTATTATCGTCATCCCGCGTACAACATAAAAAACTATTTGAATTCATAATATTTTGTGGTGGGTAACCTGCTATAAGTTCGATATGGTATTAGGATAGGTTAGGGTTTTGTTTTTGCTCGACAATATTAGAAACGACCCGGACATCTCACAGTCAGTGGTCGGTTGGTAATGGGGCTGTCCCCCCCTCCTCCCGTCTTGATCTTATTATATTTTTTTTTGTATTGGTTAAATTCTAATACCCCCCTTTCCTCATCGATAAGTTTTCGGATCCACCACTGATCGCGGCTGAGTCGTTGTATTATTATCAATTGTGCGTTTGAAATTGCACGACAAGTATTGCAATAGTAGTAATATCACGTAGCCATGAAATGTTTTGAACTTCACAAAATAAAAGGATTTATATAGACAATTGATTCGTATAGAATATGTATTATAATTTATAAAGGTTACGAATTACGATAATACGCAGCATAATAATATATTATGTACACGCACACCAAACTTGCGTGGATTGGAACGAAGTTACCGAACAATTATTATTATTATTCTATCTTACTGATGGAAACTAAAATACGTCAACGTTCAAAATAACAAAATAATATGACAATATTAAATTTCATGTATCTCTATTCGTTTCTTACCAAAGACGGTTTACACAATATTGATACACAAAGATGCGCAAACTGTATCGCAAAATGCACAATACCACAAAACACAATATTTAAACAATCGAGTACAAAAAGCAATCAATTATATATTTTCAAAGACATATTCTGCAGACGATATACGTATTATATTATGAAAACAAAGTATTGGAGTTCTGAATACGAATATCATCAAGAAAATTGAATTAGGTGACCAAGTGGCGTCAATGTCAGATAATAATAATAATAATAATAACATACTCTGTATAAGAAGTTATGTCATCTAATAGGAATTTACGGAAATGCAAACATGTGGTACAGATGAGCCAAAATGATATATTAAACTGTTTATGATGACAAACATATTAAGTGCAAGCAAAGTTTCGCAATGACATTTTGTTTCAAATATATTTTTGCATTTATTTTTGAAAAGCCACAAGGGTCAAGGGGGGAGGCTACCAATATAATAGGTATAACGTTAATATTATATTATAATTTAAAAAAAATTGCACGTTCATAATTTTCATAGAATCTATTTGAAAATATTTAAATAATATAATAAAATATGTTAACTTTAACATCAATTCTAAACGAAACAAAAAAAAAATAATTGGAGAAAAATGGCTTATGACATCCAAAAAAGTTTTAATTTTACATCACGTGTACCTACAAAAATATAAATTTAAAACTGTAAAGAAATACAATCGGTTTTTTAGCATTACTTTTACAAAAGCAAATATTGAACTAACTTATTTTTTTTTTTAAATATCAGATTGCTCAAACGGATAAATGTATATTACATTCGTTCTCAACATAATCCTCTTAGCATTTATGAAATAAAAATAAATTCAATATCGTAAAATACTTTTTGTAGTTTAAACATTATTTTATTTTAACATATTGTTGTATACGCAGATACAAAATAATATATGATACTGGGTTCGTTTTTTTTCAGTAGGTATAAGGTAATAAAGTGTTCATAGTTCTTGTCCTTTAAACATAGTACCACACTCAGATCGTATAATATCCATTCAGTACTATTATATATTATGATTAGTATTTTATTGTTTTTATACGTCTTTTATAGATTAAATGTCTTTTATAGTTTAAACCATAAATTGTCGATTTGTGTGTTGGTAAATTAAAAGTTCTTTTTTAGTTTTCCGCTCTATTAAAAGATTTTATTTTTTCTTAAGAAACAAATGTATAGTAATAAAAAAACTAACTACGTGTTCCTACTCCAAAACCACAAACACAAAATACCGTTGTAAATCATTATCCTTATTGTTTGTCAACTTCAGATGATTTTATTACTACTTCGCATAGAATATTATGCATTTTCTAAAATATATTATATTTGAAATTCAATTAAATATTTTGAAAAAAACTTACTTCTAGTAATTAGATATATACTTAAATACTATAATATTATGTTTAAGGTGATGCAATTATTCAACGCGTGGACCATTTTCTCTCTCTCTCTCTCTCACCAGCGATATTTTCCATACGAGTTGAAGAGAGACAAAATGCTAAAATGCATTTTATATAAATTTCCTTGTCTTATAAACGAACTACACTAGGCGGCACAGTATTTGCACAGCTAAATTAAATTAAAAAGACTGCAGCCGTTAATCGTTATGTTTGTACGTCACTATGGAAGCGCTGATTTATTTATAACATTTACCTTTAATTCTAAAACAAACGAAAATGTATTTGAAATAGATACCTATAGAGTAATACCCTATAAGGTATTAAGGTTATATAATAATAATAATATGATTATTAATAATTTATTACTATGAACTTATAACAAAAATACAATTTTAAACAAATAACTTTAAAGTAACTACGGACAGACAGACAGTAAGTTATAAAATATTGATATCTGACCACAATATTTGTTCATAGATGTTTGAAGTAGTGCAATTTATTTACGTAAAGTGTTTTGAGGAACGTTCTAGTAATTTATAGCAATATATTATAATGTATGAGCAGACCATTATACCAACAACCATAATATAAGCACATTATATTATATAACATGGACGATGTTCCCACACTGAGTATTCAATTAATTTTGAAGGATTTTAAAGGTCTCTACATAGGATCATCTGCGCGGTGGTCGAGACAATAATTATATTTTGCAACATAATATAATTTTTAATTTAGCACATTGAAGACCATTAGGGGGTAAAAATTATTATTTTTAATGTTGTTTGTACGAACTACGCTTTTACTGCGTTTCAACGGCAGTAATTAAACTATATACAACGACGTCACAACTATACACAAGTCACAAACCACCATGCCTTTTCTAATTACATAATAATAACATGTTGTTTTCGGATAACTAAACAATAACGATATTTATTTCCCTCGCTCGGGCGGAATTATTTTACCATCCCTGGGCATTGTCGACGAGCACATAATAATAATATTTCATGTGATGTCCAAACGCATTTTTTTTCCTCAGGACTACAAGCACCAAAACACGTTCTCAGTTAATAAAAACTGTTCACGCGTTCAACACAATTCTAAACGATTAAGCCGTCTCGCAGGTACCTACTACTCTATTAAATTAATATTAAATAATTTATAATAATATGTATATTATGTATTTTTTCTTTCGTATTATAGCTGCTCATATTATAATATACCGCGTATACGCTTACAAACATTTTCCAGAGGGTTGTACGGTGATCTTGTATGTATATGTGTGTGTGTGTGTGTGTGTGTGGCTCTGTGTCTGTTATACGCTACATTTCCCGTGTTTAAATGATATAGATACCTACCTACCTACCTATACCTACCTACCTACCTACCTACCTACCAACTTGCGTTCCAGGACGAAAAGAAAAAAAAACATTATATTCACCTGCCGTTTTGTAAAACACGTTTTTCTCGTCAGTTCCCTCCGACCGTCGTCCACCCATTCGCTTTCTCGGCGACCTGTTGATTCATCGCCAATACAATGACGACGCGGCACTACATAACGTTAACGTACTACACTGCACCGATGCAGCAGGTGACCGAATCTGATATGCGTACTTCTCATAATAATTTCTTATGCATACCTCATCCCCCCCCACCCTTATGGAAGACGACCGTAAAGATAACGTTGGGCGATTACCATCAAGATTTTGGTGTACAAAAACTGCAATTTAAATATCGTGCACTTTATAACCACGTCACGTGCTCCGTTATCGGTATATATATAATACCTACATATTGCTCGTACGCATGAATATGTAAAAAAAAAAATACGAACCATAATACGTTTAGTTTCCAAACGAAATAAATTATCATTATTTCACCCCATTAAATCGTTTGAAATTCAAAAATTTTTATTATTGTCTTTGTTTCGTTTCTTTTTATTATTATTATTATTATTATTAATATTATTATCATTGGTTAATACAACACCACGTATTTTAAAGTTTCTATGGCTTGCAAATATTGTAGAATAATATAATACAATAATAATAATATGTCCCAAGATGATTTGCAGTACTAATTATAATTAGTGGGGAATAATATATTGTATACCCCATTAACTTCCCACTTTAAATTAGTAAATATTTGCCCTGATACCCTGAATAATATTTTAGCATAATACTAGGTATATTATGTAAGCCTATGTTCGCCGTATTAGATTTATGGAAAACAGAGGTATTTTAGTGTTTTGAAATTAATGGCGATGAATTTATAATTTTGCGAGGCCCATCAACTTAAAGGTTATGAGTTACAATTTGGTAATCAGTCAACTCAACAGTTTTTTATGTTATTACAAAATTATTCATGTAAAGAAAATGATTTTTTTTTTCAATGATAATTGTATGATTAAATTCATATTTTTATATGTACAAAGAAAATTGTAATCAAAAAAACAATATTGAAATTTTAAGTTTTTTTATAGTAATTATACCTATTACCAGAACTCTGGTACTTGGTAGTATCGTAAACTTATTCGACAAATATTATAATATAGCAATTACCGCATTACATAATCCACGATTATTGAATATAATACGAAGATTAAAAACCAGTAATTTGTAATAATATGGGCTATTGAAGTTGAATGAAACAATAGGATTAAATCAGTACACTAATCGTAAACTGTTTACAGTTTATGGCTTTCACGTCATTTGCACGTTATACGGTGTAAAATGAAATGTAACGTTTACGTAACTTATATTTAAAAATTAACTACGACTGAACCATACAGTTAAAAAAAAAAAAAAACACTAAAATACTGATTACGTAGTTTATAATACCTTTTTGCGATAAATATTTTATTTTAAACGGTTTTAAAAATACGCATGAAATCTAACTGATAACATAATATTATTGTTACTGTCTAGTCTGTATTGTAATAAATTTAAATTGCAACTATAATGAGTATATAATGATTGATTTTGACGTGTTATACATTATTTTAACAGTGAATGGTTGTTTGTTGTTACTTACGTAAACTACATAAGCTAATTCAACATTGAACTCGTCTAACAGTTACCACAATAATACAATATCCATAACTCACTGAAATTATTAATGACTAATATTCTATTAATAAGACACAAAATCACTGAGTTTGCATTTACAGTTTTACACCGATGAATAGGTGCCCATCATAATTTATTCATATGTCATAACAATAATTCGAATTATTTATTTACTTTAAAATCACATGTCCATAGCATAAATTTACTATTACAATTTACAATCATTATAGGAAATAAAACGGTTTAGATAAAGATTAATTCATTAATAACATACTTAATTCATTAACAATATCAATTTTTGCACTCTGTTATTTTTATTTTTTTAACACTTTTATAGATATATATACTTTTTTCAATAAAAACACAAAAACATAACATTACTTGTTATCTATACATTATGTCATTATACACCACTGTTATAATATTTTATTTTATGTAATTAGATATTTTTTTCCTCGAATAAAGAATTATTATTATTATTATTAAAAGTTAAGATGTTACCTATAATAGGTACCTCCTATGCTTACGATATATTTTATATTTTTAGTAGGAAATGCGTATTATTGTATGACTATACGAAAATTAAAATATCAATAATTGCAATAAGTACCTAATAACAAATATACAATAAATAAATTATAGTTTTGGCAAACGATGCATTCAATAATAATCGTATACTTTATAGTAAACATTAAAGGATATCAAAATACAATTAATAATAATGATTTAAACGAAATCGAGGCGTTTACGACCATTTTGCAAATACACACACAATAATAATGTATACAATCACTAATCATTATTATTACAATCATTGCAAAGTAAAAAAATACGCACCAACAAAGAGACCAAAATTACTAAAAAAGCAAAAAGTAATTTCATAAAATCGAATTGAATACTTATAAGTTATAAGAACAAGGTGTTTATCGAATATTATTATGACTTATATTAGATATTACGGTGTTAAAAGTTTAAATAGACATGAGGAAACTTTTGAAAAAACGCATTGGATAGACATCGATAGCTACGACTGTTTGGTATTTTATCCTTTGTTTGAATAATGTGGTTCGCCGTCCGATGTAATGCCCAAGTATTTCGTTTTGGATTGGATTTAGAATTAATGAGTTGTTTTGAGACGGAAATACAGACACAAACGTTACATCACCGTTGCTATTTTGAGTTACGGAATGTGGGGCTAGTGTTCGGCTGGGGATTTTTTTTTTTTTTTAATGCGTTTTTAGATTTTATTGTAATAATATACATGTGTATGTACAAGATGAATGCACATATTTCGTTGCAATATAAGCAGTTTATATATGGGCGAAATCGGTTTGAATCATCGGTTATTTTCGATTGTATAGTTTTAATATCAAAATCATTTTAATATTGAATATAATAACAATGTAGAGAGTTGTTTTTTTTTTCAAAATGTCTAATGATCGGGAATAATTATTATTAATCCAGGGAACGAATCTCATACCTTGCCTATATGCTCTCCGAGCCATTTATAATAATATACAAACCCACAAATCACGGTGAGTATAAATATCCGGTTCGACGTCCGGAACGAGATTTGAATGCGCTTAAAATATTATAATATGCGTTATCCGAATAATGTCGTAAATACACGCATATTGCATGCGTATAACACGGCGAATCCACTGGTCTGGGCTGGCCTACAAATCATCGCGGGGAATACGAAATATATATCATAAAAATCGCTGTCAGGTTGATCAAATAAAATATATTATCAATGCGTGCGCATAATAAAACAGTTTTATCGGTACAGCAATGACCGATCATACAGAGTTGGGAGTTTCGCGTGATTATTGAGACGCACAAGCGATATAATAATAATATCTTTCGCGCATATACATATTATTATTATTATTATTATACATCACGGCGGGCGACTGCGATTTTTTTCATCCGGCTGCAACTTACTGTGTGTACGCTCCGATGGCATATAACACACATATTTCATTAAATTACATTAAAATCCGGTGAATCGACGCGTCATTGCCGCAGATGTACACAGTATAAACTACTACACGCTCGTATATAAGACCGCATATATGATAACGATAATAATAATAATATGTCTGTATATAATGGCACGTATTACATATACCACGGTCGGTGTACTAACCGAAGTGTCGGTATGTGCTACTGCGCGGACGACGACTATGATATTATACGCAGTAATACGTGCGACGGCGACGACGTCACCTGCACCATCGTAGCCGCCGTTGGATGGACGGGTGGATTAAATGTATGACATTGAAATAACAGTAATAACAGGTGTCACTACACAATCACATTGGATTGAATAGGGGCTTGCACATTTTTTACGGGTGGTGTGCACGAAAAAAAATCATTTTTATCAATGCTCGCGTTATGAAGAGAGGGTAGGTTTGAGCCCTCTCAGACTTTAATGTGTTTTTACTTTTTACGGACTTACGAAAATGCAGAAAATATGTAATAAATAATAATATGTATACTACCTACCTATTCGTATTCGGTCACACGCAACACGCCACTCACAGTTATGATTGTATACCTATATGTTGTAAAATAATCCATCAATGTGGAGCGCAAAATAAAATTATATTTTATACTGTTTAACTTCAGCTTGGTAGCTGGCGGATGTGCATGTAAAAACGAGTTGTCTCACTGCCGTTTGATTTGAAATGGGTTGCACCCCCAATGGCCCTGCGCCATTTATCATCGTCGAACGTATAAATTATACTATAATGTGGCAACAAATACTCATTACCTAGTTGAGTCTGGATATTTTGGTGAAAAAAGTCCAAACAATATTATATAAAATAAATTCTAAATACATGCAAACATTCTACTTATTAAATTATTAATAAAAATAATAAAAATATGCTAATTTTAAATTGTTTAATTTAAAAAGAAAGATACACCTGAAACACGAAACGGTAACTTAATAGTATTATCAGTTCATGTGTATCAAAATTATTGTAACCACAGTATTGTGACCAACTACAAACATAATTTCAAATAAAAAAAAAATGACAATTAATGAGCGATTCAAAAATGTTTGTAGATACCTCAAAATGAAAATAAATTACTATTTTTGTTTCACAGCTTAACAAATAAGTACTCCAATAGATACTTTATGCTATAGAAGCTAAATATGCAGTAAAATTTGAAATATTCTGAAATATATAAAAAAAAACTAATACCTATACGACCGAACTCTGTGTTCTATATGAATAACAAATCGTCTTCATTTATCACTTCCGTCAACGGCTATATGTGTATATCAATGAAGATAATAATATCATGTAAACAACACTATACCTAAGCTATTACCTACCTATCAGTCTTGGAATAGATACTTTTTAAAAGTATTCAAGTTCAGATGACACAGATACTTGCATATTTTGAAAAGTATTTTTAATTTTTAAATACGCAGTTGAATGCTCACTAAAAAAATATATATTTGAGTATCTACAAATACAATTATTACTCTTCTGCTCAATTGTACCTAATTTCACTAAATCGTTTACCACCATAATCGATGGATTCCAAATTTATTTTCTCACTTTGTCGACAACCGTCGTCCGTGTACATGCTTGGCAGTAGGTACCTACCTACACTCTCGAAGTTTACATTCCTAAACAAATATCTACATAAACCATGTATCCATAATATTATAGCACACAATGTATATCATTATAAGCATGTACACGTGACAAAACCAGCGGTACCAGATAGGTAGGAGGTATACCTATATGAATATATGATATTATGTGTGGCAGAATTTTAAATGTCGACAGGCTATGGTGAAGTAAATTGTATTATATTATTATACGAGGGGATTCGCCAAGCACGATCGCCCGTCATTTATCCCTTAGTTATTCGTTTATTTCAATTATGATTTTTTTTTTAACTTTGAGTATACAAAGACTACCTATATATCATTTTAAAAGTCGTGGATTTTTTCATATCATTTAAGAGGTGTTGTCCTGTGATGGTGAAACAAACTTATTTTGTTTCAATTATTTAGAAATTTAAATAAACTGATGTTGATCAGACATTAGTGGCACGTATAATATTATTTTGAAATCACCATAGCCCCCACAGTTAGTCTATATGAGTAACTAGGCCTTTTAATCTAAAGAGAGGTCTCGCCTAAATTTATTTCTGACTGAAAGACCTTTATTTTTTTTCGCTGGTTATTGCTATATATTAATAAAACAATTACAAAGGTGCTGCAGGTGGTTTAAATAAACAAAACAATGAGACATTATTAATTATTATTTATTAATTACCTATATAATTCGAAATAAAATATTAATGTAATCATATTATAATATATACTTTGCCAATTGTTTTCAGTATATTTTTGGCCACGCAAAGGTAATGCCAATAAAATGTTTTTGAAGATTACAGTATAATATTATTCAGTTATCGAGTTATGGAAAATATTACACTATCAATTTTTGTGAGGACTTGAGTTTCCTAATCCTTTTTCTACTTGCGCCATTAACTTTGACTAAATCTATGGCGAAATCGATAAAATAGTTAATATTATATTAGTTATGTCCATGTACTGCGCGTAGGCAATGGAGAATAAACATAGTAATATTGGTACAATAGGTACCTAAGATATAGTGCAAAACTTCAAATAATAACTCATTACTTACCAAACTGTCTAAACACTATTATTTATTGAATCTTATCATTATCTATTAAAACAACAATACAATACAACCCGCATGCCTGCAACACCTATGTATATTAGATGGACAATAAATAAGTAGGTGCGCATAATATTTTGATTATCCTAATGAATTCCGCAAAAAGTTAAACATTAGATGGGAACATCCATGGAAAGATAACAAAAATAGAAATTTATGCTGTAATATTATACATATTTTCAACATCTAGGTATGTAAATAGCGTATTTTTATACATAATATGAAAATTATTGGCAAAACTTGCAATATTTTAAAGGGCGGTAAATATTTAAATATTTATATTTAATAGGGCCTAGAGGCGCCAAATATTGCCTCGGGGCGCCAATGAAAGTTAGTACGGCATTTTGAGATATCACCTTTTACTTATGAGCTCACAAATTTGGTTATTTTATATTGATTGGTTGAATGTCTGACGGATTTCATCACATTATTAGTTCTTATAAATTATAATATCGTGACTTATAATAATTCAGACACAAAATGACAAAATCTTCGAAGGTCGTTGTTGCGGTATGGAGGAGGTGGTCTTTATTGCTTTCTTTTTTTCTACAAGTGACAATTTCCAATAACGTATTAGGAGCACTATAGGGATATTAAAGGATGACCAACACTTGCATCAAACGAGTATATAATTTAAGCGATATATTGTATATTATATTATTATATAGCCTATAAGAAATATGATATTACAACCCGTATTTTGAGTGCACTATAAACAGTAAGTGCCTATACGACACAATATTGTATACGTGAAAATGCACAGAATATAATATATAATATTATACACAGATAGTACGCGCTCAATATGATTTTAAAATAATAAAATGTATATATTATAATATCGACTTAACTATCTAAGGCAAAAAAAAAACCGATAAAAAGTCTACACCCATAGATGTTTTTTTTTTTTACTACCTACGTGAAGAACCTACGGACTTTTTATGACCAAAAATAAGGGCTGCGACCGAGTATTCTTTTTATTCTGCAATTTCCTGTCCATTTTTACCACCTACTACGAGAGAACTATACGTATGCTTTTAATCCCTGCAACACCGCCATGTATCTCTAATTATTTATCTAAACACCTAAACAATAAATTAAATAGGTATACGTTTTAGAACTTACACAAAAATACCGGGTGATTCATTTAATGTGAGACATTCATTATTTTAAAAATCTATTAACTTTTTTTATTAATATTTTATTTTTACATAATTTTAAGTCATTTAAAAACACGATTTTTATAAAATATAAATATAACTTTTTTCAAATATTTTCCTGTTTTTATCGATATAATTTTTAATTTTTTGCTCATTTTTCTGAATTACAACGTGAATTTTTAATTCATTATTCATAAGCTGGATATTTTTGGAGTACTTTGATGTATAAAAATCGAATTTCAGGCTAGCATAGTTTATGAGTTATGGGTATTAAAAGTTATAACTAATAAACTACTTACCCAAAATTATGTTCTTAGACAAATACTTCGAATAATATTCTGCTTCGGAATATGAAATTAGAAGAATGTATTTTGCCTTTCAAAAGTATAAAAAAAACTTAAAGAGTAAAATGATACCGATAAAAATACTAAAAAATATAATTTTTTTCCAAAAATATTATTTTGTGGGTAACGCCTTTTAAAATTGTATATAAAAGAAACATTTTTCAAAAGCATAAGTATTTTTCGAAATAAAGAGTGTCTTGTACCAAATTGATCACCCCGTATACGAAGGGGAAGGGGTCAGCCATTAAGTATAACTTGCATGAAGGTCTGAGCTTTATATATTTGTACTGTACACGCGATTATAAGTTTGAAAACAATGAAGATAAATCATGGTATAACTTAACATTTGAAAAACGATTCTAAGCGTGAAACTCGAGCGTATAGGTTAGTTTAGGTTAATTATGAAATTGTTTTGATCTTTATTTCGCAAATTGTTTGTACAGTAAAAAAAATTACTAAAATTACTTTTTCAAAGTACCTACCTTCCAATCACACCAAATTGCCATTAGATAATACAAGTTATGGTCATAAGACTGTACTCGAAATAGGACTTATTATTAGGGGGATTCGATAAGTATCGTGATTTCTGTCTTCGTTTAACACACGCGCGATATAAGATTTTGGTCATGTTCCGAACGTACCACCAATTGATCTAATGAAATGATAAGAATACTAAAAATAGATATGAATTAATTGTCAAGATTACTTGAGATCGACTTTCCCATATTTTTGATATTATCCCCCCAAATTCCTAAAAACGTTGTATTAAAAAAGACGGGAAAGTGGGTGTCGCTCTGCTGTACAGTATGTTACAAATGAGTGACAGTAATGGACGATGTAAAAGATACGGTGTACTCATACACAAAAAAAAATTAATAATTAAATTAAATTAAATAAAAACACATCATTGTAAAATCAATATATTCATCGCTCTGCTCGAAATCTAAAATTTCCATATTTCAATTTTTAGAGAAATTAAAATCAAAAACCAAAGAGATCATAGGTAGAAAAAAAAACATTGTCAAACAGATTTCACCCAAATGCAAAAATCTGCATAACTGATACAATGATGTGGAAAATGTAAATGTTCATTTTTTACACTCAACCGCAAATTGAGTGTTAACATGTACGGTAAGCGGTATACGGTATATAAATTCATACGTATATGGTGGTTTTTACACGTAAATTCAATTAATTTTGTACATTTTATTGGTAATTTGTATAGGATTTGTTTCATTATTTCATGTGCACCGCATTATCACCGAATAGCTATTTCCGCTAAAACTAAAAAATAAAAATATACACGGTATCCAGGCGTGGACTCAAGTGGGGCATTGAGGCTGAAACCCCTCTCCCTTAGGCCCTAGGCACTTAAAAATAGTTCACTCTTGTTTACGTAATTATATTATAGATATGCAATAAAAGGAAATTTAGTTATTATTATTATTATTATTTTATAATATGCATGTATGATGAATATTTTATTCACTATAAAAAATTAAACTTAATGCCCATGTTTTTATCCACTTGAATTAAATGTTTTCGTCAAGCCCTCTTTTTTTTCATTTCTAGATCTGCGCCTGACGCTATCAATATGAAACACCAGTATTGATAATCTAAAAAACGAACAAAAATCCGTTACGCTCTAGATATAATTACTGTACATAATATTATAATATTATCACATTAATGAATAATGATTTATAATTATTTCATTATATTATACAGGATAATTACAATCACACTATAACGACTCAACTAAAAAAAAACCATACAACCTGATATAGCTTAGGTACTATATTATTAACTATATTTCGTCTAAAAAAAAAGTTTTTCTGTTCAACAAAATATAAACGACCTACGCAATTGCATTATAATACCTAAAATCTAAATGGTTTGTGTATTTGGCTTACACAAATGATGATTTAATGTACTTAGTTATACATAAAATAGTTTATTCACTCTACTCGCGGAATCCATCAGAGACAAGAGCGGATTTGTTGGAGGAGGGGGGGGGAGGAGGACCCCCTGTCATCTGAACCGCCAATAAATTAATCTCTTTTTACTTTAAACTATTACCTATGTAACCTAAAATACAAAGGTATAACCAATTTTTTTTTTGGAACCCCATATCAAAATTGTCTGCGGATCCGCGCCTGATCATGTAGGTACTATTTTCACCGTCTCAAAATATATGTTTATGTATAAACGAACATATTTATATTTGATTATATACTGCAGGGCCGACTGACTTTTGTTCCGGATCGGAGCAATGCCACGTTTTTGCAATACGGGTTTCCATTGAAGGGCTGTCGTAAAATGCCAATATCTGTGTCATTGTAAAAAAAAATACATTATCGCAGCTTTACACGAGGGACTATCCTGGAAATATAATTTTTTTAACATCGGTGTAGGTCTGCAGTTATCGATCAAACGATATTGACGATAACGGCGGCAGTATCGGATATAGTTTTCAGTGGTAGAATATAATATAATATCATTATTAACAATATTCACTCGATCAGAGGGATTGGAATCGATACATATACTTTAATATTTATACGTCCATATTCTCGCAGAGCTCTTTCCTGTTAATACTTTTTTACAATTGGACTCATATATGATATATGCATAATATTTTACGTGTGGGACGAACTTGTAAGAAAATAAATCGGTTATTACAAGACTATAGGAAAAATAAAAATAATATCTAGGTATATAGGTAATACTAATAATATTGAATTACCTGTTTATTAAAATGAAATATGATTTAAATTATTATATAAGATTGATGGGTTAATATTTTTTAGAATAGGTCTTTAAAGTGAAAAATAGATACAATAATAATGAGTCGTCAAAGCCTCAACCCACCCCACCCCTTCCCAAAAAAAAAAATAATAATAATGAAATAATTACAATCATAATATCGTGGGCTTTAATATAATACCTTAAAAATATCATTAAAAAAATATTCGAAAAATATAGGAGTAAAAAATGATTGGTGTAGTATCAAATTAAATTTGTTCGTCTTAAAATACAGAGAATAGATAATTTTATGAATGTATCTTATTTATAAAAAATATTTAATTTATATTTAAAATTTCAGGAAATAAAATAAACATTTAAAAAACTTTTTTTTTTTGTTTCGTGTTCAAGCCTGCACCTATGTTATATGCGTCTATATAGTGCCATGCTCATATTGATGCTATTGTTTATCAAGTATAGGTAGGTATAATATATTTTACTTTCATGACTATCGAATTTGGAGATTCATTCCTTAGAGCATGGTTTTGATTCACCGCGATCGTGTCTAAAACGAGGATAAAGACGTAACTATAATAATATAAAACCGTGTAAACATAAAAAAATATAACAAAATAATAATATAATATTATGCTACAAACATAATATATAATATTATAGTCAATAGGTAGGTAAAGAGCCGTGAAACAATACGTACCATTAACCAATATATACGTACCGTCCCCATTTTCACTGATGATAAAATCGAATCACTTCTCATTAATCGAATTGCCATCGTGCATAATTGCAGGTAATATGATTGAGGTTCGTCGTACGATTATGCTCTCATCGCACCTCATCACCGATGATAATAATTATTATTGATAATACTGAAGATGCCTACGCTGTGCAGGTTATTGACGGCGTGATAACGTGTCATTAATATATTATTATTACGACCGGGCCGTTAAAATATACAAGGTCGTTTGAAATGCCCAACTATTGCGATGGTTCGTTATATATATAATATTTTCTCACAAGTGCCATACATATAAGGATATAGGTACGCCATGATGATTACGTTTTTCGAAATCTAATCCGACGATTCTGCGTGTGATTAGACTGATATTGGGAAGACAGATCAACACTGGTAGCGCTGTCGGCGCCTATCGTACTGATGGTTAGGCGGGTTCCCCCCTACGTGGAGTCGGGAGATTGTATGTATTTTACCGACATTTCGCATATAGTTTGCTTTAAGTGAAGTGTATTTGAATGTGTTTGATAATATTAGTAGAAATTGTACTTGCCAACGTACACAGTTAGCCATAAAAGCGTATAAGTGTCGATACCAGAATTCATTTATTATATAAAAAGTAAAATAACCAATATAAAACTATATCTATACCTCCCGAATTGGAAGGTACAAATTGTTTCGACCAGAACGCGTTTTCTTAATCTGTTTCCCCAATCGTGTGCTCGGTTATTAAAATACTTCGAATGACTGCTACGCGGGCTTGGTATAACACCCGTACATATATGTACACCAATTCAGTTGTTTTACACTGAATTTCTTTTTGTTTTTGCAGCAGTTTAATGCTGCCGAGATAAACGCAATATATTGTAGGTACTTCATGACGTGTACATCGAACAACTTGTCCTGCAGGCGCTGCAGCATAAAAGGTTAAGGTACCTATGTTTGGAAATCGGAAAATATAATATAATATTATGAACATCGCGTGTATAAGACCACGCACATAATATCAGAACCACTGTTCCTCAACCTGGGGTGATCGCCAACTTATTTTTTAGGGTCACCCGGGACCTTGGATGTGATTTGAATCGATACAAAAATTAGGATTATCAACAATGAATAAAATAATTTAATACGACGCTGATCCTATAACATCCTATGGTATTTACTAAAAACAAAAGCTGTATGGTGCAGTTTATTAATTTAAATAAAATAAAATGAAAATATGTCTATAAATTCTACAACCATGAGAATTAGTCTAACGAATCCTTGTTTGAGCCAAGGATAATATACAGAATCATTTTAGATGGTCAACAGAGACATTAGGAACCTAAATTTGGGAATGATTATTTAATATTTTAAGATTCGTTATACATTAAATAAGACCATCTATTTATTGGTAAAATGGTTTTTTGGTAATTAAAAAAATACAATACCTATCTTAGCTTATATTATATGTTTCATAATAATATCGTATTGTTATAGTATTTATTTGTAATGCTAATCTATTTGATCGAACATAAAATATATTATCATCTTTGTTGTACAGATAATACAAATTTATCCAAAAAATAGATTTACAAATTGGCTCTTTTTATTTTTTTATTTTCAGTATTAAAAAATTAAATATAATATATGCTATACTACGCAAGAGTCAATAAATTATATAGAAAAAAAATAATTAAAAAATATTGATCAGAACAAAAGTTATTTTATTTGTCAGGTCTTCATGTTACACCCTGTATATACCCCTTGAGGGTCGTCACAGAAAAAAGGGTTGTAAATAACGTAATAGACTATTGCGTAAAATATGACGTACAAAACGTCCAGTGTTATATGTTACGACGTTACCTAAAAACTGTAATAATATAATATTCAATTACACCAACTTAAGACATAATGTCCCTCTAAGCTTACTAATTCTACATTATTATACCCTAACTTATGTAGTTACGTATATAATATAATATTATTGAAGAGAATATTTATGTCGATAAATACCAAATACATTATAAGTGCCCTATAAGGTACAGGTGCTACCTACCTATATCATATATATATATATGTATATGGATTTTAAAAATCTTAAAAAACCAAAAGCCTGCACGCATTTTAAAATAAGTATTTGATCGATGTTGGTAAGTAAAATATTTAGGTACTAGACAGTAGACACCAACCTTTACAACTCTTGTTAATCGTATTTTACGATAATTTGTAACAATAATATTTTAATAATAAAAATGTATCATTATAGTTACTTATGTAGTGGATACTTTTCCTAAATTATAATTGATATACTTATAATATACTTACTATTTATTGTGTAGCGTTTGTACAGCGTGTATACATTGTGTCATAAATAAAAAGCTGCATCGGTGAAACTTACGGTGTAAGCCACATATTATATGTGTGAAGTATCGCTATTAAAGTTATTGTGTTGAACTGAAGATTATATTATTATTGTTCCACTCGAACGATATTGTGCCCATTGTAGACGTTAAGTAATAATGATATTCTATAAACCTAAACAATCGTCCATCCATGCGATCATAACGGAGATTTTTTTTCTGAAAAATGAGCATCTACTCGTAAAATAAAATGTAATATTATAGTCAAAATATGTTGGTTATAGTGTCGTTCAAAAATTAATGCCATTTCATGGAGAATGTTTTATGCAAGTTCTCTGACGGTCTTCTTTAATCTTCCGATTTCCGATTGCCATTTTGCGATAGTTGTTTTCTTTTGATAATCAAACATAACGAGCCCACCAATCGAATATACCAATATCATCTCACTGCTATTATTATAATAATACGAATGATAATATTTCGCTGTCACAGTTGTTGTGAATACTGCCGTTATATAATTTACACAGCAAAAATGCGACCCGTGGTCGGGGTGTATTCCCAATGCAGTGATAAATTCTACTTCACATTGTTCAAATAAATAATCAAAACTTTTGTCGGAAATGTCAATTTTATAAAAAAAAAATTCTGCAGTTTCTCGTGCGTCCGCTGTGTGAACACAATACGTCATATATGTACAAGTGCGCGAGTTTAACGGGAAATGATTTTCTTCGATCGATTTACGCAGTGCGTTTGACAATATCGACCAAAGGTATGCTTTTTAAAAACAGGACTGCGTTTAAAACTCTTGGCCGACGGTGAAATCGGCACCGACGATAGTTGGTACATACGGTCGTCGTCGACGCAGAAGATTTGATTTTCCGTTACTTTTTCTGATTTTTCATACACGTATGTACCTACCTGAGTGTCCCCTAACCAGGATAAAGTATATTACATTATATTATTCAGGAATAAAACTCCGGAAACATATATATGCTATAAACCCCGTCGAGGTACAATTCATTTTAATACCAACCTTTTTCTACACGAGTTTGACTGTCGAGCATCGCAATGGAAGTAATGGGATCGCCAACAAACTTGTTCAAGTGGTACGCGCAATGATTTATCGTAAAAAAAATATATCACCGTTCGTATTTCCTGCTGTTCTTATAATATGTCTGGAAAAAGTACTTAAATAATAATAATAATAACAATAAAAGCATCATAATAATATAGTGGTAAATACTTTTGGATACAAATTACAGCAGGTCGTAGCTGGTACCTATATATACAGTGCAATATACTACAATAGATTGCTCACACAACTTGACGAGATTTGAATATTGCTTGTTGTTCGTTATCAGTTCATATTTTGTAATTGTTTTCAACACAATATCACATAATCGGTGTATCTTCCCATGTACAGTAATTTAATAGCAGCGATTGAATGTTATAAAATATGTATAGGTAACTATCATAATATTATTTCAAGAACAATGCAAATTAAACAATTTTTTTTAATATTTACCACTATTCCTATAGGTTTTTCTATAAGTACCTAACCTAACCTAACCTACACGTCGATACGACTTAACTGTTCTTCGTTGAATACGTTGGCTGTTATTTAAAGTCATTATATTATATTTGCTCTGTATCGGATTTTGGGCCAGAATAACAGTGATTATTATTTTATTCACATCGTCGCCCTTTGTTTGTAGTTCTTCTTTTTAGATTCTGAGTGTAGTTTGACCTGTCGGGTGGTACTACTGAGTACCTTCCCACTCTGTTGTTTTCACCGCTATTTCACTCAACAAAATTATTTATTGTACAAAATTATGTATAGCTTGTAATTATTCTTAATAAAATAAAAAAAAAAAAAAAAGATTCTGAGTGGAATGATGAATGTACAACGATGTGTGTTTTTTTATTTTTATTTTTTATTTTTGTGTTTGTGTACACCATTAGTAATAATGTTTCGATTTTTAACTTCAGTATCTTGTTTGATGGGAAAGTCAATCTAGTTGGTACTTTTGGGAAGTTAAAATTTTAAATTCCTAATAGTTTTCAAAAGCGCCCTGAAAAACAAAATAAAAATTAAGGAAAGACGGTAATTTTTACGCGAAATCGGTTTTTGACAAAAGCGATTTTGGCTTTTAGTGTAACTCTAAAACTAATGATCGTAAATACATGACATTTTCACTGAATATTTATATTAGCCTTTTCTATACATAAAAAAATTTCAAAATATTTTGAGCTGTTTACGGATATATATTCAGTTTCCAACTTTTTAAGGATTTTTTTTTTTTAATGTCAATAAAACTTCATTTGTTGAGTAAAAAAGCTTGACAATTTAATACAAAGCTCCTACTATGTTGTTACAATGAAGTTTGAAAAATATTAAAAATCCTTACTTACAGTTTTTTTTTATAAGCATTTAAAGTTCAAATATTGACAAAATACGGAGAAAACAAGAAAATTAGTAAATTATTTTGAGTTAGAAATTCATAAAAATTTTTCTTTTTGAATCTAAGATTTTAAAATATAATATAAGATTCCTCATAAGTTTATTTACCTTTATCAAAAAAAAATATCTAAATGAACGTCAAATTAAATTTTTATGAGCGTTTGAAGTTCAAATTTTTACAACATTGGATACTCAATCAATTTCTCATGCGTACCGATTTTCTTATTATGTTGTAATTCTAAAACGAAATGTTTATATTAACAATTTCTATATACCATACAATTTTGAAAATAATTTGACTCTTTTTGAGCTTTTTACGGACTATTTCAAATTTTAATTTTCTTAGTTTTTTTTCCTGTGAATATCAATAAAATCGTATTTGTTGGGTAATGTAATAACTTAAAAATGAGATAAATATTAGATCGACCTCCTGTCGATAGTTATATTAAAATCAGATGTTAAAATAGTAAAATGACGCTATTACCTTCCACCAGGTGTTCGGAGGGCTCTCGAGATCGTGTATTCGAGAATTATATCAAATACACCGTACAATATAATTTTATGGCAAAAGCACATATAATGTTATAACTGCAATCAATATAAAATATTATAATATATGCCTTACCTGATTCACAGTTGTTTGTAGATAATATTGTAGGATTTTTAGGTTCTAGATGAAACAAAGTAATACTTCAAATACACAAATTGAAAAAGAACGAACGCACTAATTATGGCTTATCAAAAGAAGTCCAGATTGTCGTTCGTTGTAATCGGTTTTTTGAGACTTGAGAGGTTGTTACTCTGGTGGTCGGTGCTCATGCACTAGTTTAAGGGACGACACGGATATGCCGACCAGAGAGTAGTAGGCGGTTTTTATCAAAGGTTTTTGTATTTCCCCGAACTAGATTTCACTTCGGCGGCAAAGACCTTTTTGTCGGTGACAATAGTTCTACTGGGGATGGCCGATTTCTACAAGCGACAGTCTGGCCGTTATTTATTACTCTGTACGATTTTAGTTAATTTATTACAATGGTGTGTGAGCATATCATTACAGTAAAAAAGCGTGAAAATGTAATGCAAGGCTCCTGATATATTGTTACAATAGCAGTTTAAAAATATTAAAAATACATAGGCACTATTTTTTCTTATAACCATTTAAAGTTCGAATTTTGACAACTTTTATCAAATTTAAAATTTAATAATTATTTTGTAGTTAAAAATTTACAAAATGTTCAACTTTTATAGCTAAGGATTGAAAATTTAAAACAAGATTCCACATAAATAGGTTATATATAAATTACATTTTTCACAATAATATCATCAGATATACTTAGTAATATCATAGGCTGACAGACCGTCTTCGCTCAGAATCGTTTTTCTTATACAATGACATTATATCATTAAATTCAAATTCAACACCATTCATTACAGTGACCCACTAGTAACCTACTGCACAGCAGAGCGACATTCACTTATCCACCTTTTTTATTTTAATATATTATTTAACCATTAAATATACTTACCCAAATCATAAAAGTATAAGTTTTTCGGCAATCAGATATTAAAAAAGTTTGTGTTATCGTAGCAATAAGCATAAAATCGATGCACGACCGTATATCAATACTGGTAGTTGTAGAATTTTGTCAAACCTATTCACCAATTAATTTATTTCAACAAAAATTATAATATAAAATATTATGAAATATAATATTTTGGTGTACTTACCGTAAATTGGGCGTGGTAATTTCAGAAACTAAAAATAGTAAACACTATATAATCGAAAGAATTTCCGCACAAATACACGATATTGTAAGGGCGTATTACATTAGAAAATCAAGATGATTGGATATAATCGTGTTTAAATATAGTATTATTTTAGTATACAATTATTTAGTGAAATTTCAGTAGTGGTTTTAGTCTTGTCCCCCAAAATATCATATTTTGAGTTTTAATTGTTTGAAATGATAATGTCTTTACAATATAGGTACTACGAGTCAAAGAGGAAAACGATTATTATTGTACAATAGTAAATTACAGTCGTAGGCGGGACAGACAATATGAAACTAAAATAATTTGGAAGCGCAATGAAAATCAAAATTGTTCAGGACGAGCTGCACATTCATCAAATGATAAGTAAAACAACGCCCTTATTTTTATTCTATTAATATGCCGATAAAAAAACTTACACTAAATTTATGCTGTCTGTAAAATTATTTCGTTGTTATAAATTCATGAAAATTTTAAACTTTATTATACCTACCTATAATGCTTGAAAATTTAATTCAAAATATTATAGTAATTTTTTTTTTACACTTGATACTTACATATTACTTACAAACTAATTTCTACTAAAATGTAGGTTTGAAATTTGTATTATTTTAGATGATGTATTAATAAACGTGTAAATCATGGTCATTTGTCGTGCGTAGCTAAAATTCAAGCAAAAGAAAAAACGGTCGAAGAAATGAAAACTTGTGCTAAATAAAACTTCTTAACAACACGTACCTACTATTCTCGGAGAAGGCTCTTCACTGGTACTTAATAATGCAACAAAAAATGATTGACATTTATTTTATTCGGTCATCTGCTGACTGCTGCAGTGTCAGTCCAACTCTACCAAACTCGAGAGCTTTAAAAGAACATCGAGTACGCCAAATTAAACAAATTGTCCCAATCCATCCAAATTCTTTACATTTTGAAACACCAGATTCACTTAAAAAGACATTGAGTGGAGACGAATTTCTTCTCTTTGACAGTCGTGGACCGTGGTAATTCTGGACATTTTGATAACTTAGTTTTAAGTTTTTCGACATACAAAAATGTAGAATTAGATACTTGAACACTCCACACATCGCAGTGGTTTGCTGACGGTACATTTTCATGATCTCTCGCTTTATTTTTCCAATTATATACGAAACCTGCAATTCGGTATTCTAATGTCATACCTTTATGGTATACATTTTATTACTATTTTATTACAAAAAAAAAAAAAACACTTATACTACAGCGTTCTTTATAATTAACGGTAGATGGTGGGTAACACATAACATATTATTAAATAATAGTAAAATAAACTATTTATTATTTTATCATGTCGTATACACAGTATTATGTAGGACCTGTTAATCGACTATAGAGTTATAAATATTATAGTTGATAAATATTATATTTATATTATAGCGTAACAATAACTATATAATATTAATGCTAAATGTCAATTAATGTATTGACAGCAATAAATTTCGTGACAAATCATTTTTAACTGCAGTGTTAAATCGTTATACACTTATACCTGAGAGAAGTATTTCAAACTATTAACATTGAATCGTCGTTGCCTTTGTCAACTGTGCGCCAACCATAACGACCGTCAATATAATATTATAGTTGTGCTGAAATCCAATAAATAACAATAATACTAAACATGAATATTAATATATTATTGTGCACTACCAATATAATACTACCTATACAGAGTGATCCATTTTACGAATAAGTCACCATCGTTATTTCTTCAGAAAACATTAACGTTTTTGAAAAACTGTCTTTTTAAATAATTTTAAGTCGCTACAACAATAATATTACACCCGTAAAGTAATTTATTTATTATTCAAATGGTCTGATTTCCATACGGTTTATAATATTGTCGCCACCTCGATAACTATATAAATAGCCTTAATGTTCGCCCTTCGATAGATTTACGGCTCCGACCGCCTAAAAAAAATATTGGTCCACTATTCTGCTCATCTAAACTTTAAATACTTAGATATAACTCATATTATAGCTATACGCATATATAATACTATTCCCACATTTAATGTGTAGGTACCTATGAATCGAAATACTCGGAAAAATATTATTCAGCTTTCGAAGATTAAATTAAATTAAAACTACTATATGTTTTCATTCAAAAAATTAAAAACTATAAGGATAAAATATATATATATTTTAAACGTTGTTTTGTTATAATTTAAAAAAAAATATTTTTGAAAAAATTACAGTGATTAGTGATAAAATAATCACCTGGTATGCCTATATAATAGTTGGATATGCAAAATGTTCATTACTCCAGTTGCTCATACGTCAGAGTGCCAGACAGAACGTAGGAAATCGGTGTATACCTATAATATTATAGTTATGCTGTTACATATGGCCGGTCAACGCGTGTTCATCTTTTTTGCTTTTGAATTTATGCTATTGTCGTACTCCAGTAGAATACCAATATGGTCACTAACAAAAAACACGTGTACCTAATTTATTTTCGTTCAAATCTTCGTTTAAGATATTTTTCAACCACATTTTACAGTTCCACCCGAAATAAATACCGCATAGCTCACTATATTTAAAATAACATGTACCAATAATTTATACTTTTTTAACTGTAAAATTTGTTGAATTTAATATATTATTTATAACAATAAATCCAAGAGGCCCCACACAACAGTATTGTAGTTGAATGTTGAGTTCAGCAGTCAAAACTCGAAGAAACACGTTCTCTGTTGTATCAGCAGTGACTATAATAAATTTACTCCGCTCATCAAAACTTTAAATGCTTACAAAGAAGAAACTATTTGTTTAGCATTCGTTATTTTTATAAAAAAAAAATAAATATGATTTGTCATGAGTATTAATAACACTAATTATTTTTTTTTTTTTTTTTGTTTATATAGTGTTATAAATATAACAAATTAAATAAAACATTGGTTTTTTTCCTAAAACTCATTAGTTTATTTGAATAACTAGAAGTTTTCCGTGTTGAAAAAAATGACCTCTATAATTATAACTTTTATGAAAATAATAATAACGGTAGGTACGACCTTAATAATAATCGATACTGTGTTATTTACTAAGGTAGGTACTCATAAAATTGCAGCACATGCACATCAATAAATTACATGGGGTATTATAGAAGAAATATATGTTTTTTCTCGATTGGAATGTTACGAAGTATCTAAGAAATATTATAACGTTATAAAATATATACCTATTCTATTGTGAGATTGCATACAATTTTTTTTCAATTTTGAATGATTCACTAAAATTGAACGAAGGCTTATACTAAATCGTATGTAATATCGTCTATTAGCTCACTGTTGATTCATTAAAATATGTTAAGTGGTAGTTCATGCCACCCGACATAATATTATGTGTTTTATTTTGAGTTTGTCTTGAACCGCAGTACCGTATACCTGTCATCCAAAATCGTGAAATTACGCTCTTCACATCCCAATATTACGCTATACTGTTGTCGGAAAAAGTTTGACATGAAAATTTAATATAATAATAGGATATCAATAAATTGAAAAATTTACCATATTTTATACGACAATGTATATACCTAGCCACCTAGGTGATAAATGAAAAATAACCAATTTTAACTTTTGATCCGATTCTTTTTCTATTCTCTTAAGGGAAAAAAGTCGTTGAAACTATATAATGGCAATCCGAAACTCCACGGCAATTCGAAATGGCCGACGATCCTTGCTTATATCATCTTTTAGTTTTCAGGACGGAATATGTTCTTCGTATATTGGTTCTTTGATAATGCCATGCCATTTCTGGTGCTGCGGATTCGGGTCGACGAATTGAATCCCGTTTCCCGTATATATCGTCTGTATAAATCGCTTAGTTAAGCCATTGACTAGGTATATACCTAATCAATGGTTAATACCTGCGTATACACTCAACACATTCCGGGCATCGACCAATTAAACTATAGCCATACGCGCTACACTTCTTTCGTCATAAAACAGCTGAGCACGCGAGTACGATGTACGATTTTAGCGCAGGTGCGGAGATTCGTTCAAACATGTTTTTTGCAGTTTTAATCGAAATCGGACCAGAAATGGTTTTGGCTCATCGATTCCACAGGTGCGCGCGAGGTGAACGTCTATTGGCAATTGTTGAATTATTGGCTCGAACTTAAATGATTTAATATTCGCAGCTTCGGTCGAGAGAGTATAAGTATAATATTAGGTATGCCGTAAGAATGGGACCACGGCAATACTGCAACAGTGTATACGTAATACACGCGTGACATTGCAACAATTTGCATTTGAACGAAGCTGTGTATGATGGGTGTCATCGAGCGATAACAATAATAATAATATATTCATATGAGCACCTCAATGGTCGACTGAAACGACATTTAAATCGATCGTGTGATAAAAAATATAATAGTAGTATCTCTTCATTCTCTTGTATGTGATATTGTATAGTGAAGTCAGCTCATCAACTATTGTTTAATATACAATAGAAAGATATAATGCAGTTTATTTTAGTCTTATTATATTAAATTGATAATACTAATATACACTCATATTTTTATGCACCCCTGAAATCATTGTTTATTATTCATTTCTGGAATTTATTACATAATATTATTACCATCATATCAACGGATCAGTTTACTAACTATTTCATTAAACAAAATAATAAAGCGTCTAATATTATTATCATCTATTGAGGTGTGAATAGAAAAGACGAGTTATTATTATTAACCAAATAAGATCTTATTAATAAGATTTAATATTAATAAGAAGAATTTATTTTAGTCTTATTATATTAAATTGATAATACTAATATACACTCCTATTTTTATGTACCCCTGAAATCATTGTTTATTATTCATTTCTGGAATTTATTACATAATATTATTACCATCATATCAACGGATCAGTTTACTAACTATTTCATTAAACAAAATAATAAAGCGTCTAATATTATTATCATCTATTGAGGTGTGACTAGAAAAGACGAGTTATTATTATTAACCAAATAAGATCAGACAACATGCCGTTGATACAGTTTCTGGTTAAACACTGTTATATACCACACGTGTGGTCCTTAATGCAAATGCATATAGTTGATATATTATTATGTAAACATTTCATTCAATTCGAAATCTATGTTTATTATACTGACGCACTTTTATTAATATTATACTTATTATTTAACTTTTATATAGTCGTATAATACATGTTATTATTTATGATTTTCAAATGCGATTTGCATGATATGTGTGTAGTACAGTGCCTACAACAGCTGTGTGAATATTTCTTACCACTCGAGAAATTACTTGTCCTATAATATTTTATTCAGACATTTTTTCAATAATTTCAATACATATCCCCTTTTCTTAAATATAGCTTGTCGGGACAGCTGAATTCGCTGAAACTTGTAAAGTAAAACAATATACAACCCTGCCAGAAATGGAAACAAAAAAATAAAATAAGCCAATGTGGCTCTATTTCTTTTACTTTTTATTCCCATGTTTATATTACTATTCCTATGTTTTTACGAGAAACGCGCGCGATTACTGGGTAACCGACTTTGGCGAAATGCATTTTTAAAAAACAAAATTTAAAATTGAACGAATAAACGATATGTGATTCCTACAGATAATATATTATATTTAGTATTTAATTCCAAAATAATTTACGACGTTCAATGCATTCATCACATATTCACATATTATTATATTATATTAAATGCACATGACATTTTTTTTTTTATATTGTCCAGTAGAATAACAATATATCATTGTTGTAAAAGCGTAGGTAGATGCGGTATAATAATATTATGCAATCGATTATAAAATTAAATCAATAATAATCGGCATGCGGCGGGGTAGCATTAGACGAGAAAACATAATAATGGTAACGCGGTATCGATAGCGTCAAACGTTTTGTTTATTGTACTATAATAATATGTATAGATTTTATCGTACGATGGTAAAATCACATCCCGAAACCGAAATACAATAAGATATATTATTATTATTTAAAATAGGGTTTTAACAAATTTTACACAACGTCGAACAATGTGACTTATTTGTATTGAGCTGGAAATGAACTCGTATACTGCAGCAGTCACGCCAGTCCGGATATGTAGAATAAATAAATTATAAACACAGTACAAGCGAACAATATTGTAATCAATGTGATAATTTACAAAGAAAGAATATTAACTATTGTCCCGCGATACTGCGGCGTCAATGTATATGTTCGAAACGTCATTGAGTTTATTACAATCGCTATAATGTACCAGCTATATGACACAGAAACCTATCATCATATTAATAATATTGTCGTGTTATCTGCAACAATTTATGCTGTCTAAGGTAATGAGGGTACCTACTACGACTATTATTATTTTCCACATGAATATAACGTTTAAAAGATAATGTTATTATTTCAAAATATAATTATTACGAGATTTCAAAGATTTCAAAGACCATAATATTATAATATAGTTAGAACATAATATCAGTGTAGGTTAAAAATAACAAATTTCTATATAAGGGATGTAATATGGTAGATAGTTGGTAGGTACCTACATCAAAAGTACAAAATTAAGATAAATATTTAATATTCTAAAATATATGCTTATTTAATTTAATTTTGTAATATCCTTTTGGGATTTAGACACGGGTCGCTCGTAATCATGACCTTTATAATATGTAAAGTGTATTAACAAAGTTAGTAGAAAGTAATTACTATACTGTATGTGTTTCTAGTGCAGAAAGATACCCTCAGTATCTATTTAGACCATTTAATATAATTATCACAATTAAATATTATATTTTTAAAGTTAAAGCATTGATGAGTAATAATGAGTATTATTGGTGAAATAAATTGTTTTATGTTAACTTTTCGCTTAATTTTTTGCTATTAGATTGCAAACACGTCATAAATACAATTAAACAATAAGCGGGAAATAACAAAAAAACCTCTTTTAAACTATGTATATAATGTCTAAGGCACTAAAACCGTGTAGAAAACGGGAGATTTTCAAATTTCAGTTATAAAATTTAAAAAATGAATAAAAATGGTTAATTATCATTTAACGGGTATATTAGAATGAAATACATAATAAAATATCAATAATTATTAGAAAATGTATTTTCTCAAGATGACCACCATATCATAAATCTTCCTCCTACTGGATCATGCCGTTCAAGTTTGAAATGAACACAAAATGAACACCAAGAGTAGGGTCACATAACTTTCATTATTTTTGTGATACGATTGAACTATTGCTAAAGCACGTTTGTTTATACCACTAAAATTTTATTAAATGACGTATTGTTTTTGAACCAAAAATATAATATTTTGGTGAGTGTTAATATCTTAAACCGATATTGAGAAAACCTATTTTTAAAATATATATATAGTGTAGGTAGTAGGTACGGTAAATGGAAATTACCCCCCATTTTTTTTAAAAAATTTAATAATATAATATTATTTAATATGAAATTTTTTTTTTAAATAAAATATAACATTTATAAAATAGTTTTTATTTTAATAAATATAATAAATTATAAATCAAAATATTTCAAAAATTGTATCGTGTATAGAAAATGCAAATATAAACGACCAGTGAAAATGTCATGTATACACGTTCATTTGTTATTGATGTTGTTTTTCCCAGGGCTTTTGAAAACTATTGGGGATTTTAAATGTTGACCTCCCGAATAGTGCATTCGGGAGGTCAACATTTACTAACAAGATTCACTTTCTCATTGAACAAGATGCGCTGTTGAAGAAAATTGGAGCAGTTTTACTGCCCCGAACCGTGATGACAGACAAAAAAAAAATTTTAAATAAAACACACATCATTGTAAAATCAATACATGTATTCGCTCCGCTCAAAATCTAAAAAGGATAAAACTTTTGACATAAAAATGATACATTTTGTATAAAATATTTTAATTCTGATTCTTTCGTTTTTTCTTAACTTATATTTTTTAGCCTTTGTTCATATTTATTTTGGATTTTTTTTTGTTAAAACTGTTCCAGTTTGAATATTTAACAATTTAATAACTGCTTGTGAATTTGATTGTAGTTCAGTTGATCAAAAATATACATCTATAATTTATTATATTTATGAATAATATTTTAAAATATTAGACAATAGGCATAAATTAATTTCATATTAAATAGTAAACCAAAATAAATATGAACAAAGGCTAAAGAATATAAGTTAAGAAATAACAAAAAACCAGAATTCAAATGTTTTTACAAAATGTATCATTTATATGTCGGAATTTTTAACCATTTTTATTAATTATTAATTATATTTTACTTTACAGCTACTTATTTAAATTGTTTTAATTTTTATTGTTTCAAGTAAGTAGTTCAGTTGTTAAGACATATACATTTATTATATTTATGAAAATAAAAACTATTTTATATATTTTATATTTTTTTAAAAAAAAATTTCATATTAACTAATAAATAATATTATATTATTAAATTTAGTCAATAATTAACTATAAAAAAATGGGGGGGGGGGAAATGTCCGCATCAAAATTATTTCGGGGGGGGGGGGGGATGTCTGCGATTCGTTGGTACTAAATAGAAATCTGTGTCAATAAGTGTTTTTCGTTTTGTGTTAGCGAACCAAACGTCAATTGATGTATAACATTTTGACAATAATATTTTAACCATATTTAAAACCCCTATTATTCACTACGTATTTTATTCAACTGATCAACACTCACCAAACTTTTAACTTGGGCAGTTTTCACTTTTTACTATTAATATTGCATAATTAAATATAGCCTCCCTCCCCCGACGACAATATTTAAATGGTGTTTGGACTAATCGACGAAAAATTCGGCTATTGGGGAGCAGTTTTACAAAACGTGCTCTGGTGAAGACAGTTTGTATCTTTCGATATAGATATACATAGTTTTATAGCTGTCACTGTATACGTCGGTAAGCACAATTTCTACTAAATAATATATCATCAAATACATTCAAATATACACTTCACTTAAGGCAAAACATAGGTATACGAAATGTCGGGAAAATACATACAAGCTGATAATAGTATCGGGGAATCCACCTAACCATCAGTACGACAGGCGTCGACAGCTCTCTCAGTGTTAATCTGTCTTCCCAATACCTACGAATATTAATTAGGTGCCTATAGCTATAAATATTCAGTATCACATGATGCTTTTAAATATTGGGTGCTAATTAAAGTGGTATTATGTGTAATATATTTTGTATACATTTTAGTGTTTATTAGATAACGGGAATAACTTGGCTCATTATACAATGTTTACCAGCCACCTATATACAGGGCCGTAGCTGGAACAAATTTTCGGGGGGGGTTTTAAATCAAATAATATTTTCATTTTAAGTAATTAAAAGAACACTTATTTAAAAAAAAATCACATTTTACTATGTTAATGCATTATAATCTTGGAAAATGTAGTATCCATATTATCCGCATATCATGTATTTCGTGTAACACAGTATCAACGTATTCCATGCTTCGGTCAAATCACAATTTACAGACTGTAAATTCTTACACAGTGGTAATATTTGGGTAAAAAGTATAGAAGCTGTAACCATACTTATAACAAAGTCGCTGGTTATAATAGTTTTTCCTAATTGTAAAGCTTTTGATGACGTTTCAATATCACTTATATAAATTTAATTTATTAGTTGTAAAATATTTCGGGTGGGGGTTTGAACCCCTAAAACCCCCCCTCATATACGGCCTTGCCTATATATAATGACAAATCGTACTTTTAAAGATGTACAAAAGTTCACAGTGTATTTTTTTTGATCATGATTAAATAGTTTGGTCTCACATTTTATGTATATATCAAAACTACCTATCTCGTTACATTTAGTTCTTTTGGTGACCGCGTATAGGAGGTATACCTACCTATTATGTTAGTGAGAGATTTGAAATCTGAGTCTAGTTTACACTTGACTAACCGTAATAGCGGGTGGAATTAATTTACACGAAAACCAAATCGTTAATTTTTCTATCTCTATATATTTCATATGAAAGTGCCAAAAACACTCAAATTCGAAATCTTTCTGAATTACGAATTTAATATTCGCTCTTTTGTAATTATTCTTTTATAAAACGTAAGCCCCACCATATGCGTAGAGAGCGTATAGAAAGTCTTGGGCTTGGTGGGTATACTACAGATAAACAAAATAATACATATAATATGTTAGCACTGCTAATCCATGCAATATCATGTTAAATTAGGAGAGGACTGACCATGGATTTGTGAGTCCAAGTCCAATTTAAACTTTTTCCTCTAAATAAGTTATTATGGGCAACCGCTATGAGAAAAATTAAAAAATGGTTGTTTATTTTAATTTTTCAGTGGAAAAATTGGATTTATAATAAAATTATTATAATATAATATTATATTCTAAATTTTATTTTTCGAAAAACATTAAAATTAATTTGCATTTTTCCTGTATAGATTAAAAATAGAAAATTCGGTACCCTCCATGCTTGAGATTATGAATGTTTTCGATCAAACGTAGAATACATTTTGTAAAAAAGGTCAAATTTACTACACACCACTTTTCTTTTTAACAAAAAAAAAAAATAAAAATACTTTTTAGAATAATTCAAACTCCACTTGGTACAACTGTTTCATAAATGCAATGATTTATCATTGTTTTCAAATTAAAAATAATAATATTACAATACTGCCTTGCGCCAAGGTTACCGAAGCGAGGCGAGCGCCCATTTCTCTCTCATTTCTGTGTCCGTATTTATACGTACCTATTTTATTTTATTCACGTACACTATTCACTACCCCGCGATGTCTGTACAAAGTGTTTTTTTTTATTATTATTTTAATGGCGATGAATATTTACATTCAAATTTGAAACAGTAACACACTTCACGTATCCCAGTGTCAAGTTACGACCCATATGTGACTATGTGCAGAGAGAACATACATTACAAGTTCAAAACCAACACTATACATATAGCGATACTTTAATTATTTTGTTCCAACTATTATTATTATATAAAACAAAAAAAAAAAAACATTAATATACAAGTAAGACAATCAATGGCCCAGATGCTGAAGGCTTATAGAAGAAAAAAATGTATAATATATACCTACCCACCGTTACATTATGAGAAACGCGTGTATCCCTGGATTTTTTTTATTTTATTCGGGTGAAATATATTTGTCGTAAAATAGTTGAGATATATTATAGGAGGTATAAAATATAATATATTAAGTAGGTACTTTGAGTTTTTCGTTCATATATAATATGCTTATTTTTGAAGTATTGGTGTTAACGCCGCAGAGTTTATTCCATTAGCAGTGGATAGTTTATCATTGCTCACTTTTTAGTTTATTAGAAAAAAGTTTCTTGAATGAGAAAAACGCCAAATTTCGGTTAAAATATAAAATATAAAATGTTTTATGCGCGGGTCTTATGTGTCGTTTTCTTTGAATAAAAATAATCTACTTGAAAATTAATATTACTTATTAGTAAATAGTAATAACTAATAGGTATACTTGATTAATCCATGTAATTAATCCAATAATTAATCCATGTATTATTATTATCTTCTTATGTTAAATAACTATCAATCCATTGTATTTATTTACCGTAACTGATTACATTAACATAATCATAGATCTATAAAATAATGGACAGCGCACAGAGAGAGAAATCACCAGACGGGATTGTTGAAAGAGAGAAAAGAGAGGTTTTTGGTCGTTACAGTGTGCTTAAATATAATATAGCCCAAACATGTTTTTTCTCTCTCATATGTTATGTTTTCTCTCTCAGTTATATCGTCTCAATTAACCAAGAGCAGCCCTGGTGTGGGAAGCGCTGTCAATTAGTTTATAGGTCTATGATTATAATTTATTAATAATTATTATGATAGATCATACGTAAAATTTTCGACAAATCAACACGTTTATAAACATTTTCGGTTTATGATTTTAGTGTATTTTAGGAATAACATAATTAAAAAAAATATTTATTAGAACATTTCTTTTTATTTGTTGTGTAATTTATACGATATTAATATTTTTATCAGAGTTTAATGTTTATTTTAAGTCGTACAATTTGATTAAAATTAATTGATTCATCTGCAGCAAGTAGACGTGTTTTAAGCGTTAAATTTTTTTTTTATAAAGAATTTGTAACTGAGTAAAATTGAACCAACCACCTACTTTACTTTCACTTATTTATTTCAAATTTACCAAGTGTGTTACCTGTTCTTAAGTCACCTCATATACACTTATACAGTTATATATACCTCAAATTTTATTATTTGAAAAATGAGACATCTAGTTACTATAGAAGCATGATAACTGTATTGCTAATATATTTGTACTCTTCTTTTGACGTTCAATTATTTTATTTTTCTGTTATATAATGTATATTATTATACTGTTAATGGTTTTTTAATTTTAAATAAATCAAATATTTTCAAAGGGCCATACTTGCTGTGTACTATTAAAATAAAATAAAATTATAGAAACGTACTTCGACACAATACATTTTCTTGATTCTCTAAAAGAAAAAAACATTAATAAAAACGAATCAAATTAATAACTATTTGTATTTAATTAAGTTTTTTGAAAGCAATTATAACAAAAACAGTTATTATAACATGAATAATAAAAAATGAATTGTAATATAACAAAAAGTTAAAACAAAATATGAACTACCTGTATAACAAATAAAATAAACTTCCAAAACAAAAAGTTAATAATATTATTGTTTTTGCGCTTATATAGATGAATGGGTTATTATTTATTGTAGTACTTGAAGGAGTACCTATAATAATTTTCAAATAGGTAGTAAATACAATTTACATATTATTATTATTATTATTATGTACCTATCGTGTTCTAACTTCTAATCTTATTTATAATAAACATATAGGTATTATGATAAGTAAAATTATTTATTAGGTACCCATCCCGTGGTAATTTATTATAAAATAAATCACAATGTTTGCAAACACGCGTATGATATTGCAGTGATATTTTGTAATAAAACTGCGATGCTGACCCGATTCGTAATAACCGTAGGTACTAGGTAGGTAGGTACTAATTGTATTCGAATTTTAAAGGATGGTAACCTCAACTTCGAATACGTATCCAACAGTAACCAACATATTATATTGGTACCTATATATTAATTCCAATAGTTATTGTCTTATTGATTATAAAATACAAGCTTGCGTCCGACAGCTAATGATTGACAACGATTTAAATAGGCCCATAGGAAAAGCAAGCAAGTATGTAAGTCTGTGAGTAAGTTAGCCTCATATTGCAGCGATGTATACCTAATAAGTAAAATGATTAAATTAGTACAAAACGTAAAACACAATTTTCTTAAAATTATTATTTTAAAATATGCTAAATATGTAATTGTAGTCAGAACTAATAAAACGATTTTGTCAAAATCCAAAAAATATTTGGAAATTTTGGGATATCTAGAATAACCACGTGACGTCATTGGGTCGGGTTTGGCATAATCGCCTATCTTACGTGTATAATAGTTGCTCGATTTACACAATGACTACCAACTTAAACATTTTATTTTTGATGTTTGATTTATGTAGAAACATGTGTCTTTTGTACTTAAGACGATAGAAGTATCAGAAATTAAATATGACGTTTTTTTTTTTACATTTAAAAATACTAAAAGAGATACTATTTTCTTTACGTAGGCACAGTGGCACAGCGCGTCGATTTATTTTGATACACATTTTAAATATTTAAAAAAAACTTAACACTTAAGAAAAATTCTGAATGCACTAACGTTTTCAGTACATAAAAACACACTAAATACGTACAACAAAAATTATAAAATAAACTTTAAAGGTAGGTAATTATTGTGTAAAGCCAGTAACATTTACACGCATAAGATAGGCAATTACCGCGAGCCCAGCCCAATGACGTCACGCGTCTTTTTTATATTCCTCATGACAGTCATAACTCATTGCATAATGTGAGTACAAACGTTAAACCTATATCAATATTATTCTTAGAATTTAACATTCTTTCAAATAAAAAAAAAAATTTTTATTTTTGTTCTCCTTCGGGTACGAATACTTAATTATACGATTTGGTAAGACAGGAAGAAATTTGTTGATTTGTTGGGGGCTGGGGGAAGGGGCGTAAAATATCTGAAAATATTTAATCAGACTCTTATTTTAGGAGAAAAATATTTTATCGTGAAAAATAATACATCTGAAATTCAGAACCGTATTTCGTCCGGGTAATAATATGTATGTACTTACTCCAAAAATGAAACAACAGAAACTATTTCATCCGCAACGTATTTTATCCGAAAATTATCTTAGTGAAAGTTAGGTTACTTTGCGAATAAACTACGTGTTGGGGACATCATTTTCCAATAATTTATTTTCAACTGTATCATTTTGGACGAATATTTTCGAATAAAATATTTTTTGTGTGTTTTATTTTCGTAAATATTATATTTTCGGATAAAATAATTTTGACAGGAATATTTTTGGACATTTTGTAGGTCGCCTTTCATCTTCAATACTGAGTAATTTACTGTACACATTATCCAACATAATATAGTGAGATACTAATACTTGAAAAATAAGCAAAATACTATATATGATCGAAGAACTCAAGTACCTACTTAATATACCAATATGCCTTTTAAACGGCACAATTATCCTGTAACTGTTTTTATAGGTACCCACTAAAATATTTATTGATAAAAGTAAAAAGTTATATTTTAAAAACGTTGCGACGTGCCCATAACAAGACAAGTACTTACGCCGCATAAAATTCAATTTCCTTTTGGTTCTCCCGTGTGATTTAGAAAAAGCGCTTTTTAATATAGTGCCTATTTCGCGATTCTCGATTCACGGAGTAGGTATTTTGTAATGGTATATAAAATAGGTAACGAGTATAATAATATTTAATATTGTGTAATTAATAATCAGTGGATTATCTGAAACTCAACTAAAGGAATATTAAATTACTTTTAGTGGAACTCTTGATTGTAGAGTACTCCCATTATCCCTCTCTGCGCCCATAATAAATAACTTATTGAATTTTTTTAAAATTCATTTTATTTTTATTCGATGCAAATTTGACAATTTTATCGTTGGGACGTATAGATACAAATGACACAATTATTAGATTCTTGAAAAAAAAACAGGCCCTTCCCTTCCCACGGAAATAGTCTTTCCCACCGCCTCTTAAAATACGCACTGACGATATTATTATGGGTAAGTGTATTATTAACGAATCGCTTTGGACCAAACCACTAGCTATATACTGAATGAACAAACCATGTAACCCGCAACTATATGATTTCGCATTCATGAATGCATGTCTAGCCATTGGCGCGGTGTAAGATTATACCCAACACGAGTGCATAAAATATAAATGACCGTGCCCCAACGTGCCCCACCATGTCGTACGCCCAAGTGTGATTGAGAACGAATTCACTAGAACCTTTCTATATACATGATTTAGTCTGCACTATATACCTAGTGTAATTATTGTAATAGGTGCTTCGCACGACTACACTACACTACACTGGCGATGGGAATTTTATGATTTTGCATAGTCATAATTTGTCTATAGTTTTCATACATAGGTAATACATTCGGTCAATTGAAGTCGGATATTTCAACAATTATTCATAAAATGTGGAAAAAATATTTTAAGGGTTAAACTCTGTTCGATAATACCTTTAGTACGATATGGAATATTAGAGAATATAACATAATATATTGGGAGAACACTGTATTTTAAAATTATTGCAAATATTTGTATAGAAAAAGTACTATATTAGGTAGGTATGTAATTCAATTATTTTCGTGTACAGTAAAACCTCACTATTACGAAATCACTCGATACCCACTCATTTTTCCGTTTAAAGGAGTTCCGTTATTGGGGGGGAGACTAAAATATATGATATTATATTATTATAGGTTGTACGGGACTAACTGACTGTTGTAATTTATATTAAAGTGTCAATTATATTGGGGAGTTTTACTGTACATATTATACACTTTGTAAGCATCTTCAACAGTGTTGAGCCGAGATAAATATAATTTTTTCTAGATAAAGATAAATTATAATAATGTTATCTAGGTAAAGATAAAGATAATTAAATTATTTATTTATCTAGATAAAGATGAAAATTTGTTTTTTTATCTAGATAAATTATCGGATACATTTTTTTATATTGGATTATGGCACTCTCCGTAAGTTCGTAGCAATATAGAATAACTTAATAGTATGTTATCGAAAATGTCGATAGTTATTAGTAAGTACTACCTACTCAATAAATTACTTAATTGTCTACCTATAATTTATAATAAATAAAATCAGTTTAATAAATTAAATTATCTGGATTAACTCAATTAGATAACGGTGATTTTTATCATAGATAACTGTGAAAAATTAAATATTCTCTATTTATCTAGATAAAATAAAAGATAAAAGAATATTTATCTTGATAAGTTCTACACTGATCACCAACAGAGTTACAAACATTTTTTCCTCATTAAAATATTATAGTTATTAAGTGTTTCAATTATATATTAACATTTCTATAGAAAAATAAAAAATTTGATAATATGTATAAGTGTAGGTACTTAAATATCAAATTTTGAAAATATTTATAAATAATATTTTGCATTTTTTCAGGTACAATGTGACAACCTGACATCACATTTTTATTATTTGAAAAAAATAAATAAATAAACCAGACCTTTACAAAAAATCTCATTTAAAACTATATTGCTACAGCAGCTAGTATAATTAATTAAGAACATAATAATATTTAAGGGTCTAATAATATACAATTTTGGGGGCCAGGTACAAATCATGGTTAATGATGCCTATCTTTAATCGCCATGCAGAGTAATGTATTGAGTCATGTACCAAGAGGAAATACTGAAGTTAAATTAAACTAAAGCGAGTTGTCGAAAGACCAATACACATTATTCTCGTTGTTACATTCAATACGTATACATTTAAAAAAAAAAACTCTAAGCTAAGCCTTTACGAAGGTAATTTGCATTTGATAAAAGATTATAAAATTGGATAAAATATAAATATGTGTAATGTCTTTATAATATTATGAACCATATTTAATACCACTATACAAATATATTATAATATAATATAATAATCCAGAAAAATAAAACTATAAATATTGGAGGATTTTCCTAATCCAAATGTTTTAAAATAAACAATACAAACCTTAATTTACAAAATTTGTGTTCAAATAATTAATAGAACGGTCAATAGTTGCATTAATATCCACTTGGAAAATTCCATTTGAAACTTTAATATTAGATAACTAATTTATTTTTTTTTATTTACTTTAATACTAAGCGATGGGTTCGGTTCTATTTTGTCTTTAATTCAGACATTTGGTGTAGTAGAACTAATAAAAATCAAAACCTTCTCGGTGTATATGTTGACCTTTAAGTTATAAATATCAATACAAATTAATAACAAATACATGACATTGAATTTGATTTGATACTTAATTAATTTAAGATAACGAACCTATGCGTAGCTTTTGAACATAAAAATAGACGTAGCAATATATTTTATTAACTTAATTTAAACGTTATACTAACGAACTATGACTATGACAGTATGACTATAATATCAAACACGTTTTTCAGATTTATATCTTTTTAGTTTCGCCATCACAGTTCGGCTTTAACTGTACAATACTTCAATCAGTTGAATCACGAATTATTTCAGTGCACGAAGATAACAACTACCTAAGTATAGTTTAAATTGTTATTCAAACTTATCAACATATTATTATAACTGAAACGAGGAAAACAAAATCAATTTCAAACACAAAAAAACAATTCATGGGCTATGATAAAATAAAATATTTCTTTTGGTTGTGTGATGAATTTGTTTTATATACCTATATGACAAAAGTCAAGCGTTTATAGATACGCCATAGAATGATGGAACAATCGTTGAGTGAAATGTTCAAAACAAATCGATAAGCACAACACCTAGATAGATATTGTACACGTCAATATAATAACAAACATTTCAGAAACGAAATACTGTTTGCATTTTGACAGTAGGTTTTAGGTATAAAATAACAAACTATAGTTGAAATTCCAATATTTATTCACAACCGAATAAATAATAATGACGAACATGGAATAATATCGAATAGCATGGTTCGGATTAAATGAATAATAATTAGAATTAACTCACATTTCGATGGATATATTAAAATTAAAAATGTAATCTGTACACCTTACCTATGTTAATATCGATGTATCAATTACCTGGCTACGCTCTACGTTCTCAATTAGCAAATGCATTCTCAGGGTCCATCGAACTAGCCGACTATAATAATAATAATAATATAATATACCTTTGAAATTGATTGAATTAAAAGTGTAGATCAGCAACATATACCTATATAGTCCTCGATACATAAATGCACGTACAATTATTATAAATTAGTTGTCCATCGGTCGTAGGTACACGTAATTAATTTATTAATATAAGAGCAGAAGAGTGAAATTTATTATACCACTGAAGACTTATGTATAGCGTATTATGTGTAGTGTATTGTGAACTAACTCCTTCTTCGATGTTTATGATATAAGTACCTATATTATCTGTTGTTAATCAGTGGTGTAATTTGGTCATGTATGTGTGAGGGGGCCATGAAACATTTATGATTTAGGAAACTCCACTATACCCCCACAAAAAAAATATTTGTTTAAATTATCAAAACTTCTCAGCCCAAACATTGTGATCTGTAGAATGTAAGTAAGTACATAATATATAAAATGTACTCATTAAAATAAATAATTACCAACTGCCTATTTAATAAAGTTTTAAAATTTACTTTTTTTCGTGTAGATTCGTGGAATAATCAGCGTGTAGGCGTGAAATACTCAAAATTGAAAAACTTCAAAAGGTTATAACTTTGAAACAATAATTTCGACGGACAAAATAACAAATTTTGATTGCAACACTATTCTTAACTCATTGAAATACATTATAGGTTTCCGAAAGAAAAAATTCCCGAAAATCACCTCTGAGTTAAGCTGTATTTCGATATATTTGTGCAATTGCAATTATAGTGACAACTGATTAGTGTTTATTACGAAATGATATTATCTTATGTACAGCTACCATAGGGGATACGGGTTTTTGTATGTTGTTTCTAAAAATGATCCTATATTAGTATAAATACCTAGGTACTTAAATATGGTTCGCCAGTTTTAAAAAAAAAAAATTAATGTGGGGAATACGACACCCATATCACCCCCTTTCCGTAATTTAGCCACTGTTGTTGATATAAAAACAATACATTTAAGTATTTAACCTATTTTTAACTGAATAAAACTTTATTTTGTACGACACTTTTAATAATTAATAAAAAGTCTAATTTAAAGGTCTAGATTTTTAAGATTAAAATCGTCTCACTTTTGGAAGATGACTTTTCAATAGCTACAACATAAATAATTTGACGCTATCAATTTAATTCCGCTGCGTATTTATGTTATCATAAATCGTGTATCGATTACTCATCTCATCTATGATAATTTGTTTTTTCGTAACAATAATAAAATCAGAGAAAACAATTAATTATGTGCTTAAACCATAACCATTAGTCATTACAATTATGAAACTGCACATGTATATCACTGACACACACACACACACACCACACACACACACACAATAACAATACAATGCTACCTATCCAATAATGTTTAACTGTTCAGAATTCTCCAATAAAGAAAAATCTGTACACCGATATCACGATATAAAGCAGACATCATTTTGAATATTATATTGTCCGTTTCAATTTGATCATTTCATGTATGCCTATGCGGTAAACCTCCATTAATAATATTGTACGTGATGTGTTATGCGTTCTTATACACATTTCTTTACAAATGGCTCTCTTCCGTATTATTGTAACGCATTATTTTCGTTTTTACGTTTTTTTGTCTAGTTATTCAATAACACAAAACACATACGGCTATTTATTCTAAAAACCTAGATATAATATACTCAACGAGATCGCATGACAGCTCATTTTTTGGTGTATTTATATTTTGCGTGTGTCAAATTTCTTCTATTTTTCTGTGAATATTTTATTTTATTTTTTTTGATTACATTTTTATGTAGAGAAAACCCATATAATATTATGTATATAAATTAATATTTTTTTTGTTTTGTGGATTTTGAAAATTAGGACCTTGCAAGGTCTCGTATTTCCATTCACTTTCTATTTATATTTTCAAGCTCATCGACCATCGTATTTAATTTTCCACTTCCTGTCGGAAAGTGTTTACGGCAATAAATATTTTTTTCTTTAGTAAATAATAATATTTCTTGCTTTTTTAGTTTTTGCGACACACTCGCGCTGCGTTCCACTGTGTCCACAATATTTATGTTGTAGTTATAATAATATCGTCAATCCATGGAAAGGAGGTATATCTTTTTCAAATCCCGCAGTTGCGCAATTTATTAGAATGGAATTCGGAAGAGAGTTTAATCTTTCAAATGTAAAACTAACTCCCTACATTTTTAAACAATACGTAATTATTTAGAACATTTTTTCCGTTTAATTACCTTGGATTACAACTGTCAGCCATCCCTTCTCAAACGGTATACCCTAATTGCACTACTGCTTATAGTATTAAATAACAAGTCCATTGGACAAAAACGGTAGAATATTAAGCATATATTTTGCGTTTTAAGTTTGTTTTTTAAAAATTGTACGCATAAATTGACCATAGAGACAATTTTATTATTGTAATCTACAATTTGCGATCCTTGCCGATTATTATTATTATTCGAAACGTATGTATAGATGTATACCCATAGAATATATAAACATCCTCATGAGTAAGATGGGGGCGAAATAAACACTTACCAACATAGCAGCTTAAAATTAGCATCCTTATAGGATATTAGCTAAATTCGTGAGTAAATAATAATACTCGTTTGTAAACAAACTTTATTTTTTTTTATCCAACTTTAATCTCAGCTTTACTTCAATATAAACAGGTGTATCTACACTAATGAGCATAAGTATCTTAAAAAAGACAAATTGTTAAATTTGAAAAAAAAACCAATATATACTTTATGAACACACAGGATAATGATTAATGGGTCCTCAAAAAATAATCGAAATTAGCAAAGGAAATAATTTAAATAGATTAATAATATTTCTTAGAATAAATTGTTAATTATTCAGAAAAACATTTCTCTTAGTCTTCAAAAGGTGAAATTGATCAATAAAGTCGGAAAATAATTATCAAAATAGAATAGTTTACACTACTTACTAGCTGATAAATATTATTATTTTTTTTTTTTTTATATTGATCTTAAATTACATCGGCTGCAAAGGCCATTAGTTACAGTTTTTTTTATATATATACATTTAGGTAAATACTGGTATACTTAAAAATAATACATTGTTTGTAGTTCTGCCGTGTGTTGCGATAAATATTATTATTCTTATATAAAGTCTTTATACTTTGATGGCTAACAAAAATATTTTATAACAGTTCTTAATATTTATAATTTAAATTGACAGTCGGCTCTTTTACCTATACATAAATATAAGACTTTTTCAAGTCAGTATTAAAACTTCTATAAGACACGCAGAAAAGAACTCAGCCCCGAGTTTCCCCACCCACCCACGTAAGGACAAAAATATTATAATATTATATATTTTATTGTATAAATGTTTATTACTATTCCATATTCGTATATGCATCTTACCAACCCCGTATTTTATCTTGAGCAGCACAAATTCAACAATAGCTTTGACTACGCCGACAATAAAGTAAGTTTTAAACTCACAATGACCCAACAACTGGTCCACAAAACTTTCAAATTCACCTTAATATCAAATTGGCTTACAAAATGGAGGGTTAAACCTACCGAGAGTTAACACTGTGTACATGTATACTCAGTCGTGGAATATATCTCTTAAAGTTACTTGTAACAATAATTTAATTCCTATCAATCACTAAGATAATTCCAAATACCATAACACTTTGGTATACTTCTTGACCGCGTTAGTATCACCCGGAATGCACGTGGTTTACGACACAAAAATGTATAAAAATGTTAGTGGTGAATTTAAAAAAATAAACAGTAGGTACCTACAGTAAATATAAAACATTAAAAATAAACTTATTGTTACACATGAATATTAAAACGCATTTATAGGTATGTAATTATGAGATTTACTACTAATCTATTCGCTACAAATATTCTACTTACTACTTAGTTGAAACCCAAGAATTTAAATCAGCATTCTTGAATCCATCACATTTATGCCTTCCAATCCACATATTATAGTACTTAACTTTCAAACTATTAAGCAATAAATGAACTCCGCGATAAATATTAAATTATTATACCCATTATTAATTGTAAATACTTATTTAGTCACCGAAACAATACAGTAAGTACCTATAACCATTGAAATTTGCAAACGCCCAAAATATTATAGATGTAACTCAGTTTTTAAAATAATTGATAATTAATATTGTTAAATTGTGTAGAATAATGTAATTATTAACTATTAAGTAGGTAGCTGTAGTTATTTTATGTGAAGCTTGAATAACGTAGGTCATAAGCTATTATGATAACACAAAGTATTCCAATTAGACTTAGGTTATGTGGTATTAACGATAAACAACTTAATTTTTTACATGCAATTGCTAATATAATATCATGTTACGTATATAATAATTAATGACTGACAAAAGGTGTCGTTTATTTTATTTCGTCAAAACGGTGTAAATTATTTATTTTAAGTTATCGTTTTTCATTGAAATTGTAACTTTCGACTTTCAATTTAAAACTAAACTTTGATAACTGACAGATATACAGCATGCCACTCACTGAACAAAACGGTATTGTAATTTTTCATTGGTTCAAATGAATATTATTATTTTAAATGTTTTTGATGGGAAATTATTATTTTATGAGGTAAATTTCAAATATAACTGTCATATAATTCAGATTATTTTAGATAGATAATATAAATAATATATAATATTTCTATTATCCAAAAAAATATTCACTAGGTAAAACATATTAAATCTTTTAATCTTTTGTGTAGAAATAAAAAAATAATGCTCATTAATCCTAAGTATTTTATTTATTACTCGTTACAACTTTGAAACTAAATTGTAACTCGTTCGATTATACTAAACAGTGTCTATTTTATAAATGAATAATAATTAATCACTCAGATAGGTATTTAGAGTCTTTAATAATAAATAGTTCAATTATAAATACATTCTCAACCACAGCATTAGGTACTTATACTTTATAATAATCAAAAATTTTGATAATGTAGCTGTTGTAAAATTTAAATCCAGAAAAATAAGATTAAAGTTATTATTTTGATACTTAATAAGGTGATATACTAATGAAGCTATATTGTAAGTGCACTTATTACCTATTCCTATCGATTATTACATTACTTAATCGGTCGAACATTCAAATTTATGATAAATGGTAATGCTGCCGATGAACAAGTATAATTTAGAATTTGGATGTATTATACTATATACCTATACACATGTTTATTTTACAATGTATCTATAAAAACTTACTTATAAATAGAATATAATTTTGTTAAGTTGTGCCTATGATATATTTCGTAAAAAATATAAAATAAAATACATTTATATAGTAAAAATATTTTTTTTCATTTATACTCATCATTGTATAGCTAAAATATTGTTATTAGGTTTCGCAGTAGAGCGATGAATATATCAGTACCTATACCTATTGGTTTAAAAATGAAGTATGTTTTTTTTTGCCTGCCTGGAGCAGTAAAAACGCTTTGATTTTCAACATTGAAGGTGGTTTCTGCTGACAGTACATGTCTATATATTCCGTGTGTTGAATAATTGACGGAAAACATGCTGATCAATGTCCTTAAACAGCCTAGTTATAAGTTAATGACAATTATATATTACGATATAAATATATTATATTATTATTGTTATTATATAAAATATATCATGTTTTTTAAAATAAAATATACCTAGTTCAACATACTATAATACTAAAATAAAAAAAATTACAAATAGTAGTATTATAGGTCACCTCCTATTGTAATATAACTAAATATTATAAAATATCCATAGCATCAGGAGTAGAGTTTGACGACTATAGACGTACAGCGACCATATCTACTCGAAATATTTTTCATATGTTATGATATTTTATTAATGTGTCATTGAATTCAGATGACACATCCATTACAATTTACAGTTACCTAATCAATGACGAGTCACACTTGACACCTATCAATTACTACACCAAACTTTAACGACTTTCAACTCTGCTCGACTTCTACGATAAAGGGCGCCCACGGGGGGCGGGGAGGGAGAGGCCATGTCCCCTTTTTTTGCCAACGTTTGTATATCATATATATATATATATATATATATATATATATATATATATATGGATATATGTGTATAATAAACACATGGCTCCTCCCGGTGAAAATTTCTGCGGGCGCCCTTGTCCGCGGTTTGTGTTGTATGCGAAAATCATAAAATGTTAGGTAATACAAATATTGAAATTATTATTCGAGAATGCTTTACATCACTATATTGCTATAAGTAAAAGCTAAACTAGTAAAATAATATATACAGAGGTTTTTATGTAAGATCCAAGGGTCAAGGGATGTGTTATTTGAACGGAGGAGCAGTATCAAATTAAATCCAGATTCAACTAATTAAATTATTTCGGTGAGATATGATGATTAAAATTATTTTAGATTCTGAGCGGAGCGATAAATATATTGATTTTACAATGATATGTGTTTTTTATTTTTTATTTTTGTGTCTGTCATCACCGTCTGGGGCAGTAAAACTGCTTCGATTTTCAGCAATATCTTGTTCGTTGGGAAAGTGAATCTAGTTGGTGCATTGGGGAGGTTAAAATGTAATATTCCTAATATTTATAAGTATATTTATCACACAACTATGTACAACTAATAATGTATACTTAATAGTAAATCATACAATATTATATTTAAGAGAATTAAAACCTTTGGTCAATAACTAATTTATAGAAGTGCACCGACAAAACGCCGTCAAACGAGCGGACATTTTCATATTACTGTATAATAGCTGGGTATGTATAATATTTACATGCATGTCTAAATTTGGGAGGGCATATTTTAGGTAAAAAAAAAAAACAAGAAATTGTCAATCATTTTTCGAAATCGTAAATATTGTTGTTAATGAAACAAACAACAACAATAATAACAATAATATTTAAACCCACGCCCGTAGTCGAATATACCGTGGTATATACCGCGGTCACCTATAGCAACAGCGGAACTGGCCATCAGCCTTGCACTGAGCAGTACATCCCAAACGGCAAACATTATTATGCTGATATCAAAGGATATGTGCCGTTATGATACTTACTGTAAAAACACAAGTACACACTATAGGACGCAACACAAATTTTGAATTCATTGATTTATATAATAATATATTATATTTATTTATATCATAATAACATTCATAACAAAATAAATAAATGATAATATCGTAGTATGTGATGCACTTGCTCGTCATAAAAAACAAATTAGGTCGAAAAAAACTTTTTATGAAGGAAAAATCTGTCCACTAAGTTAAATAATAATAAATTATTATAAGTGAAATATTATAGTTTAAAAAAAATGACGTCTTCAGAAAGTATAAAACAAGTATTGATAGTTCCGAATATAATTGAAAAGGTATGCAAAGTATAAATACAAATAAATTGGTACAATCTTTACCGCGGCCCCGGCTGCATCACCAGGATCGTCGGGTACTCGGATCAACATAATATATTAAGCGTTTATATTTAAGAGATTATTTGTAAATATTTTGTACAAAATGCATAGAGGATGTAAGTATACCAAAAGAAAAATATATGTAGAAATAGATATCTAAGACTTATTTTAAAATGTTACTTACCTATCGTAAATTAAAATGTTAAATACGTCTTATTTATACTGTTTTGAGTTAATTATAATGTGTTTACTTTGCTTATTGCTAGATTAGAGGTGGTACGTCCAGAATTCCAGATTTGAGAGAGAAAAATTAATACATCTGCGGTGATAAGAGAATGTATAATTCAAGGTGGATGTACCACAGCTGATATCTGAGGAGATATACAAGTGGAAGCTTGATAAAATAATGCAATCATATCATCACTTTATATCTTTATCTTATTATTGTCACATATTGTATTGCTATGTAACGTAATCTCTCCTCCAATTCCTTTTAATGGAGAAAAAGCACCGATTGTGAAAAATATAGTATCTACGTTCTACATCCTATACGTGGTCTATAATATATAATATCAGTTCTTCTTACAATAAGGGGTTACCAAAATATAAAAACTGAAATTTTTTGTTGTAGAAAATATAAATGTATATTAGTATTTACTATTTAGACATCTAGTATATTATTACACCAGGGAGCGGTAAATGGAAAAGTCGATTTGGCAGAAAACGACGACGTTAAGTTTTATCGTAACTGAAATACCATACCCAACTATTATTAACGGTTGGCATCTTACGATACGTTTCTAAAGTAAAAAATTCAATGTCACAAATCGGAATGAGTAAAAAGTAAAAACAAAATTATCAACTAGGTAGGTATTAGCGATAAGTGATAAGTTTGACAAACATTTTCGTGAGGGAACTGGGAACGGGAAAACAATGACGTACATTACTGTAGTATAACTAATAACTAATCCGAGCCGGGAAAATAATTGTATTATATTATATTAAATATTCCATCAGTTAATCGAGAAATCAACTGATTATTTTCTGACCATCAATGTCAAAACAATATTGTTTTTCTTCTACTATAGAAGAATGTTTAAATTAAAACACAAAATTTTAACAAAAATGATTGAAATTGACAATTATTGGCCGTCCCACAACACTTTATCGAGACATCAGAACGCTAATTTCAAAACCTACCCAACGGGACTTATGGCAACCCTATTTACAAGTGTTCAATTTATGTTTATTTGCAGGACCGGATTTATCTTTGTGTAGACGCCTGAACCCATATTCTCCGTTAGGTATCCATTTTTTTTCCTTTTGAGTAGCTATACAACTAACAACATCTATGGATACAATATACGGTTTTTTGTGGCGGGATTTCGTGTTATTTTATGTTTGTACGTTTATTAGGTACCTGTGTAAGAAACGTTCAACAAATAATTTTAATCTTTATTCATAATTTTTTTTTTCATTCAACAAATAGAAACATGTAAAGGTAAGTATTAAGTTTGTTCTATTATTTAAAACAGTTCAACAGTTGAATATTTAGTTTATAAAAGTTATATAAAGTGGAATTATTTTGTCGAAAGTAAATATAATATAGGTACATACTTATATTTGATATTTAGTAATGTGAAAAGTGCAAATAAGAATAAAGTCGATTAGTTGTTTATGCCATAGACTCTCCAATACATTTTCCGTAGTTGGAATAATTCTGATTATTGGTATTTGATATATTATATTATTTAAACATATTATAATTTATGATAGATATACCGTATAATAATATTATGTACGTACAGTAAATAATGTTGGCAATTGGTTGTAGAAGTATCATATGGTATTATATTATTCCAATATCTGATATTTATAAACTTAAGTGACAATACTTATTTTTCTTAACTTAATACATGCATTTGAACTATGTGTACAATAGTTTCTACAACCATTGAAATCAGTGGCGTACATAGGGGGAGGTCCCCTAGCCAGAGCCCATAGTGAAATTGCAGGTTCAATCAAATCATTTCATGTACACTGTTTACAGTTTTTCACCATGATTAATTTAGTTGGTTGATTAAAATCGTTTTTGAGGAATCAACAAGGAAATGATTTTCAGGACTTGCTTTTATGACTTTTAATGTTAAATTAACAGTAAGATAACATTAAAATATATATATATATATGAAATTGTCTATATTTTTTAAAAAAGAATTAAAAAATTAATTTTACATAATAATTATAAAATTAAATTGCGCAATTTGTATTTGTATTATTTGTGTCATAATTATAATCACCCAGCTCCCTAAAATATGTATAGTTATGGCTATGTTAGCCGTGCTATGCTTGACTAGTGATAAATTGTCAAAATTGGTCCATAGTGAAAATAATTTGCTTATACGCTACTGGTTGAAATGTAACCCAGTTGGTAGATAAATAGAAAACAATATTTGAATAACAATTATTATTATTATTTATAAATGTGTGTTATTAGGTTATCGTTTCTAACGAAAATATTTAAGAAACATTTTAGAAGTTTTCTTTCACATTATAATTATAATTTACTATCTGTTTATTGCTACATTTTTTCAGTTTTTTTATTATTAGATAATTAAATAATATTTTTATTTGCATATACTTAATTTAATACAATTACAAAAGCACAATCGTAAACTATTCATGTTTTCAAAAAAAAAAAATGTAAGTTACATTATCATTCATCTCACAGATCCCATAACTCAATAACTAACAGTGATTACATATTATACAGAAATAACCAAATGATTAAAAACTAATCACAAATATAATCAGTGGCATATTTATGAGCGGGGGGAAGGGGCCCGTGCCCTCCCCACCCATTTACCGTAACTTTGTATATATTTTATAACTACGATAGTAGCTAGTAACTACAGCTGATGAGTATAGACTATACGTATAGTCTTACGGCTTAAATATATAAATATTTTTCAATTATTATATAATTTATACAATATGATATTATTATGATCTAAAAGTATAACAGCTGATACAGCAGTATTTGTATTTTGTATGATTGTACATAGTTGGTGTATTTCAGTCCCCCCCCCCCATTATTTGTTAATAAATACACTCTCGACTATAATATCATCGACGATTTAAAATGTTGTATCTATACATATAGGTATGTTAGGTATGTTTATTTAAGTCTGTCTAATTATTGAATGTTTTATGTAATCGAAAAAAATAAAAATTATAAATACTACATAGCACATAATATAGTAAGTTTGAAGTCTTGGATGCAATTTTCAAACTTTGTGTTCATGTATTTGTATTTTGTATACAATTTGCGTAAGTGTAACTTTCAACAACTATAATAAGTACTTATGTGATATTATTAACCATTACAAAATATGTATACTCAAAATGAAACTTTTTATGTATTTATTTATTTATTTTTTGATTGGTGTTAATGTTGATATAAATTATCATATTATAATATCATAACTCATAAGATAATTCTTATTTCTTAGTACATAGAAATAAAAAATAAAAAATGAAATATGATCATACAAAATAATCGCATTAGTAGGTATAACTGGTATAAGGTACATTTTTTTAAGGTCTTAATTAATTTAGTTTTCAGACATTGCAAAGTGAAAAAATCATATATATTTTCAATTTGTTATTAACAAGTGTTAATATTTATTTAAATGTATTTCAAAAGCAATTTAAAGCGATTGTTTCAAAAGAATAATGTATTATCTAACTATGCGGGCTAAAACGAAACAAAATTATTATTGACACGATTATGGTTATTTTAATTTAAGCTTGACTCTTGAGTCAATATATTACATAATGAAAGACGATTATATGCATACAAAATCAGAAAACACGTAGGCCAATAACAATCATATTAATATCTAAGAAAAAAATAACGACAATCAAAAAAATGTCCAAATTACTCGTATATTCTTTAGCTTCGTAACCATAACAAATGGTCATTTTTTTTTTAAACACACAATAAATCCTTTATAGTATTAATATATCGCGATTAAGATCGATTGTAATCTGTAGCTATGATATGTCTGTATAATATATTATATCTTTTGGAAGACGGTAGACATTATGAGCATTTGCTGTTGTATACACGTGATAGTAACATTATTATTTTTGTAACGCAGTGAAATTCAAAATACCGAAATGATTGATGTTGCCGCTTTGATAATATTAATGTTAGATACATGGACTAACACGGTATTCATTATACGAAAAGGCGATTGCACGAATGAAAATGTGAATTTGTTTTTCGAGGGACCCATTACCGAAAAATCCTCTTATTCCTTTTGTCTGTGTCGTCAGTCGTGCGCCCTTGCGGGGGGCTTATTATCAAGTCACTACCATAACATCAGCTGCATACCCAAAGGCCACCATTAACCGACCAGTCGAAACACGTCGGTTCCGGACCCGACGAACCCAGACGTTGCCCACATCACATCAAAATAAGTCACAACAACCGATCAGTATTATTTTTTTTTTTCCATAGTTACGATACGTTTATAGAGTAAATATTAGGAAGATAGCTATAGTTAGTTATAAAACCGAGTAGATTGTTGATTTATATGATAAAATTCTTAAACTAGGTATATTTGTTTATTTATTTTCAAGCGGTATCGTGAAGTGAGATACGCTATAGAATTACTTACCCCAACTTCAACTACCACCATATTACATTTTAGATTATTGTAGCTAGTAGCTACATAAATATTATATTTTTAAACAATTGATAATCTCTTAGAATTGAAAATGGCGTGAACTTGTTTTTAATATGATAATCCCTACCATATTTAAATGATTACTATAATATTATTATTAATATTACGATGGAAAAATTTAAATAATAATATGTATTAGTACAAGTTACAACCTTTTGAAATAATCGTTGGCTCGTTGTAAGCGAATCACGCTGTATTGATGTAAAGTAGCAGGTGTGTATTTACGGATTTCCTCCGAGTTGAAATAAAGTTCAGTAATATGCTGCAGGTATTTAAATTGATTTTTTTTTTTTCATGTTCAAGGTATGGAAACTTCTGTTTGTAGTTTCCACGATATATAATAATATATATGTACTATTCGGTCTACCTGTACCAAATGGTATTACATTTATAGCTATGATTTATGATAAACAACAATATTGAATTCAAACATTTCGATAAAATAAAAAAGATTTTTTTCTCATTTTTTCGACTAAGTGCGTTGATTATAATTTGTAGTTATTTAATTATTTAAATAAATTAAGAATCTAACAAAATAACGTAGGTATACATTTTTACATTATTCCGATGAACCGATCAATCATAAAAATATTTCCACTAACCACACCTTCACTATTCAAAACCACTATTGAATGTGTTTGTACGTACCTATATAGATATTATAGACGTGCACATAATTTAATAATATAGTCACGCGGCATAATACCAAGAGCCGGACTTTTCGGTATCATCAAATGGGTCTACTTAATACCAAGTAGGTACTTAACCTACCTGCAAGTATGCACATACTAATTTTGTTTTTACATAATTATTACAACTAAATATTACATAAAAATAGTATTCGGTCTTTTGGTAACAGAAAAAAAAAATCGTTAGTCGAGCAGCGGATTCCTGGTGTACCTACCTACCTACCTACCTACTTACCACCCTCGCTCTAGCCACGATCTGCGACGACCCATTACGATATAGATGTATATATATATACATACATATATACATACATACATATAAGACTCGGATAAAGTTCATACGCACCGTTTACCTTCCCAGTCTGTGCACATGTGCTCCACGTTGTCCATATTGGCAGTCGCGATGGTGTGTAGATGCAGTGGCAGTAGTAGTATTGCGACTTGCGTGCTTAATGTTATTTTAACACCCTGTATAATTAGACACGCCAAAGGACAAAGGATGAATTCCTCTAATTGTGGCTTTCCGTGCGGTTTTATGTACATCACATGTCTTATCTACGGACGTGGTTGAATTAATATTATTTATACAGACAGAAAATACAACAAAAAGTCCGTTTCATTGCGGAATAGGTTGAAATTATTATAGTTTGTTGGAAATGTCTGTTAATACTATTATCATTGTTATTATTACTATTATTATTATTAATATCAAGAATTCCACTCGTATAAGGGGTAATGAATTATAAGGGAGGAAATACGTGTACCGACACGATACTGTTGGGTAGGTAATAATTGTCGGCAAACTGACGCCATTTTTTGCGTGTTTCTATACAATTCGAATGGATAGGTACTTAAATTGAATTGATAATACTATTTTATTAAACTGAACAATCTATGATCATAATATTATAATTATTATCGTATGTACATATTTCATGCATTTATATTATACAATATACACTTTTTATGTTTAAATTTAAGTGTCAATTTCAAACAGAAATCAACATTTTATGCTAAATATTTATACCTATGTATATATTAGTAGTGTAATGCCTATATTTTATTGGTAATTATATGATATATCAAGTGTTGGATGATATTTTTGATTTTTGAATTTTCCTGTTGGTTCATATCGGATACATATACAATGCATATGAAATGCATATAATATGTATAATTTTAAGTACAATAAATATTATAATTACATGCATGATAAATAAGTATAGTAATAACTAATTTAAATTTAGTGATTGTGAATGTTTCATAATCTAGACCATTAGTTTTTCCTTAGATAGACATAGGTTTGTTTTTTATTGATAGTAACATATCTAATATTTTTGTCTATATTATGCATCACATTATTTACAACATAAATTGTATCATTTTCATTCTATAAAATATTGAAATATACAATATACGTAAGTAATTATATATCTTAATATAATATTAGGCATCACGCCATTACTCATTACTTTATAATAATAGTTTGCAGACCTAACAGTAATGCTTTGATTATACGATTATATTATTATACCGTTTTATTGTTACCGTAATATACCACGTAACAATATCATCATCATGCTAAATCATTTGAGTTGATAACCTTATCTAAGGGTTTATTTTAGGCCAGAGGGCCAGGGGGTGTCTTCAACCTTTTGAAGCAGCGGGCCACCCATTATTTGTTTAAAAACCTCGCGGGCTGCATTCTTAATAAAAACATATATTAAATACTTAAAAATGGATTAAAAAATACATGATACGCTTAAAATGTGTTCGTGTACCTCAAATATAGACAACCTGGGCCACGATTCGAAGACCCTTTGTTTAACAAGGTACAATAACTAATTTATGATTTTCCGATGATCTAATTTTATAAGTGCCTTGAACGACGAAGAAAATATAAACTTTTTAGTTTTTAGAAGCTATTCGAAGAATTTGGTACAAAAACATAAACACATTTTAAATAAGTATTCGTTATAGATATTATACATACTATTTATTTATTGAACAATTAAATATAATATAGATCCTTTATTTAAATTGGATAACACCGGTCCCAGGGTTAAAAAAAGTTAAAACCTACTTGACGTGATAGCCAACTAAAGTATAATATTTTTCTTCTTCTAAAATGTATCTAATATCAAATAAAAGGTGTGCATTTTTAAAGGGTTTTCAAAGTTTTTCATTGGTCATCAATCAATGTTTGAACTAAAAGTTATGAAACTTAAAACAAAGAAAATAGCTTATAAAATATGTAGTTAGAAGCTACTAAGTGCTTACTATTTTAAAGTTTTATTAGGTGAGAAATCATAAAAAAGAGCTGTATCTAATTATGTCTGTAGTTATTTTAGTAATAAAATTGATATAATGAGTGCTTGTAAAAATAATTTAATTTTATGAATTATTAGGTAAATTAAATCTAACTAATACACCTTAAATATACCTTCAATATACCTATTCATATACCTTAAAGGAAATAATGATTATTAAACAGTGTAAATAACTTAAAATCAAAACTCTTAATTATAACAATAACAATAGCACTATGACAAATTGGTAACTATACGATTTAATTTCATAAACCCTCTGTATCGTAGACTGCAAATTAATATTTAAGTACCAATACAGTTGGCCATTTCTCGTCTTAGCTTATAGTAAACACACAATAATTTATAAATTTTAAACTCATTATACATAATAATATTATATTGTGTAAATATATACCTAATTCATAAACACTCAAAACATATTATTTTCTAAATAAGGTTCAATAACAATATATAATAAGTCTACCTATCTACCAGATACCTACCTATATATACATGTTATTTACTAATTTTAAAACTGTATACACCAATTTACCTAGTAGGTACTTAAAATAAATATTTCTTCTTGAATTTAATATACACATCGTACGTATAGACTATGGGTATAATTATACTGTTCCACACATCTGAATTATTGTGAATAATGGTGTGCTGTTATCAATTTTTATTTCACATTGATGTATAAACTATATTATGTTAATTTAACGAATAAATAATAATAGTAATAAATAATAATTTAAAATATGTTAAAATTGATAAATATGTATTATGTAGCATTTGTAACAATGAATTAACAAGAAAATGATAAGGAAAATTACATTGATATAGTTCAAAGATTATTGATTAATGGATCCGTAATAATATGCTATATACGTATAAATAATATTATTTATGTAGTGTTCTACCTTTTCTTAAAAGAAATTTCCCAAACGATTTTTTCCTTAAATATTCAATTAAAAGTGTATTCCATTATATTATATCATATATTTTTTCATATTCAGGAAATGTTTAAAATTTATTTTACTAAAGTATATATTTAAATTATTATTAAACTTCAAAAATGTGCTCTTAGAAATTTCTCATAATTTAATATCACCGGGAGAAGGAGGTTAGGTTAAGTTGGTTTATGAGTACAATCTTTGGGACTTATTCGTTTCCACCGAAGTGAAAAAGGTTTGATTTTAGTTTCTGCCAAATCTATACATGAGATCGTTTTAAAAAATTCCATACTGGTAATATTTTTAATTCTATAATTTGTTATTGCAGTCGACCTGTTAATTATTAAACTATTTTGAATATTTTATCTTTTGGGATTTTGGATAGGTTTATTTAATTTAGAACTTTTTATTTGAATATATTATATTATACCTACATAGTTTGAACACTTGAAATTACATTATTTTTTTTAATTTATAACATTTTTCGTTGAGATGTACATGAAATGATTAGCAATTATTTGTTGTTCTGCATTAACTATAACTGAAATTGGACAACACTGTTGGCGGAAACGTACTATTTTCGGGAATATAATTTTCAGAATACCATAAAACAATAACAATATAAAACCAGCAGAATTATGACTATTGTAGGTTCTCAACCACAAACTATAATTTTGAAACAAAAATGATTTGGTGGAAAGGAAAACCAAACCTTTTTCATTTTGAGAAAACGATGTACGCCCAGATTTTTAATCTACAAAATTAAATTATTTACCTTTAATTTATTGATAGTGTTGATTGGAAAAAAATGTAGGCTCATATTAATAATATTTAAATATATGTACATTGAACGTTACAAATATATGTTTCAAATTGTTTTATAAATTATACAAGTATAAAACTACGTACTACTCCGATTAAATATAAGTTACATTAATTATGCTTAAAACAATATTTATGTATGTATGGCTTTACCTTATATAGTATACTTTCAAGCATCTCTATGCAGCATTTTTATGATACGTTTTTAATCATTCAATGTTTATCAATTTTGAACCTATATTTGTCAATTAATTTTCCTTCGTTTACATTATAATAATACTATAATAAAGTAAGCATTATTAACTTTGTGGTTTCGAGGTGGTTTTAAGATAAATTGATATTATAAATATATTATATTATGTACTTCATTACACTATTATAGTATTAGAGTATTACTATTTGAGAATGCCTATCCTGCAGTAAAGGTAGGTAGGTATTATAAGTTATTATGTAAGTTAGTTACAAGCTCAGCTTAAGTTATTAATTATTATATAGTATTGATATTGCTCCTGTCTAGGACGACCAAGAGGGAATATCGGTAATATCTTGTTTTTACTTCATTAAATTGGTTTTAATAAAAATTATATTATATCATTTGTTCATTCGGTGCATTTTATACGAATACGCGAATATTATTTTAAATACAATTTTAATATTAGGTGCTATAATATTATTATGTATAACGACAAGGTTACGAAAGTAAAATAAAAACGACAATTAAAATGAAATAAAGTGTTTTCGAGAATATTTCTTCGCACAGCAATCGTACGATTCGAATCGTAATAATATTATTGGTAGCTGCGGTATTACGACCTAACTATAATTGAGTAAAGCTATTATAGTTATTATAATAGCAACCCTTAAAAAACCAGTTGGTAGATGGATGTGAACATATCTATTTCTCTTGCTATACGTTTACCTCGAAAATATTATAAACACGCGTCACGATAATCATGGAGAAGTTAACGACGATGATGATGATAATACTTATCATTTAGGAAAAATTATGTTCATTTCGAAAAATCGTTGCAACGGCAGTGCAACAATGACGACGACGAAATAATTGTGACGGTCGTGATTTTTGGAACCGGAGTGCGTCGGCCCCCGCCGACAGCTGTTTCCGATCCGTGGAAACACTACGTCATCGGGCGTCAGCAGACAGCAATGCAGCAGCCAGCAGCAGCAGCAGCAAGAACAAGCGGCTCTGCTCGCGTGGCCGTGGTCGCGTTCTCGACGACGACGACGACGACGACGTAGGCGACGGACAGACCGACCGGCTGGCAACGGCGCCCGCCGCCGCCACCGCCGCCGCGCCGCCAAAGAGTCGAACGCGTACGTACGCACGCGAGACAACGGCGGCGGCGCAGCGGATACACAGACGGCGTTTAGTCAGTCGTTCGCGTTCCGTTGCCGCGTACGGTCGTCGTCGTCGTCTGATCTGCGTGACGTGTGCCGTCGTCGTTCTAACGTGCGTGCGTGCGTGTGTTGTGTTGTGTTCTGTACGCGCCGGTGGTGGTGAGTGTGTGCGCGCGCGCGCCCGACGCATTGTTTACACCGGTTGTGTTTTTTTTTCGATTTCTACCGTGTGCTCTTAAAATTTGTTCACGTTAATTCATCGGAATTATTGTACGACCAATATCGTCGTCGTGATTAATATTATTTAAGTGCTATTTTGTGATCCGTCGTCGTGCTCGCGGCGGTGTGAAAATATTATAAAATTCGAGTCGTTTTTATCCGTTCGAGAAAACCGTTTTTCGAGGAGATCGCCGGCAAGTCACGCCGAAAACAGAAAAAAGGTAAGACCGGCACTCAGTTATACCTCCAAGTACTATTATACCTAACCCATGTGTCGTGTACACACGTTTCGTGACTGCGATTAGCAAAATTCATAGAGCGCTATTAACACAGGTATTATATACGCGGAATGCCTTTTTTTCTTGCAGCGATAAACACGTGCGCGTATACAAGATACAACGAACGATGACTTCTCCGCGGACTCGCCCATTTTGTTGCGCGTCCGTCGTGGTCCGCGTGCCAAAGAAATAAAATGTCGATTACCTGGTCTGGTTAGGATAGGTAAGGCCAACCGGCTAAATTTTTACCGACTCGCCGCTCTCCAAACGCTCACCACACGTCCGTGTTACCGCACTTACCGCTTATTACAACGTTATCATATTATTATTTTAACGTCAGCCGTGGTTGCTGCCTGTGTAGTTATTAGTTGTTGGTCGTCGTTCGTTCGCCGTCGAAACCGGTTCTTAGAATTTTGTTGTTGTGCGACGGCCATAGGCGTAATTTAAAACTATAGCTTGCAATATTATTAAACTGTGCGACAGATAACAATAAGTCATTAAGCCCTCCTAATCTACATGTTTGGCTGGAGCGTCTTCAAAACACATCAAAACAATTATTACCTAGGGTACTGCTGATTTTTTGTTTTTATCATTTGACGAAGTTGATATCACAGCTGGTTTTTAAGCACTCTTATAAGATAACAATATTGTTGTTGCCGCTCTCGTCGTGCATTTTTAAAACGCTTACCCCCGCACCGGTTATAACCGCAGCCGTTGTATAGGTGTTCGCGCGAAAACGTATTTTTTTTTTTTTCGATCGCCGAAAAAGTGAGACTACGGATCGAGTGTAACGAGTCAGGATGTATCCTTGACGTTGATTGAAAACTCGTGTGGTTACCTTTTTTTTTTCACCCAACTAGTATTATAGTTAACTGACAAAACATCACTTCTTTCGCAGTAAGTACCTATATGTATAAGTAATCTACGAGAAAAAAAATGGAAGTTTTCACTCGCTTATTTCTACTACAAATACACAATTCCGTCGAAAATCGACATTTTTTCGTGGAAATAGGTTCATTCAAAATCCTTGGAAAAAAATTTGCGTTGTAATCTAATTTTATTACCTATAGTAGGTACTAACCAACGTCCAACGAATTAGATGGATGCTGGTCTATATGGCATTCTAATTTTAATTTAGATTTTTTTTTTTTTAAATTAAGTTGTTTGACAAAATAAGGATACCTGATAGGTAGGTTACCCAAAAGCAAAAATTAGGTATGAGATGTCTGAGATAACCATCGTATTATTTTTCAAGAGATTATTAATCTGATCTCGTGTATACTACTTGTTGTTGTTACAACGTGTTTTGGCTTGTAGCCGAAAAATTATGGATATTTTATAATACGAAATCGTTAGTATAGGTAGATGAAAAATATTTTGAAATGTTGCTGTCGAGGTGTTCAACTATAAACTACACAGAGATTGGATCTGATTATCTACTCGTCTTAACCACAGAATGTCGCTGTCGCGTTAAATGGGTTACCAAACTTCCTGTGGGTACGCGTACTTTAAAGGGGAGAAGATAAGAAAATAGTGGTAGAGGCAATAGAGGTGACAATAATAATGTGCGGACCCGTTTTCAATTTTGCCTATTTGTTCATTTAAACAAACAAGAACAATATACTACTGACGTTTAATTGCAATAGCTACCTATATAATAATATATATATTTGTAGCAAACAAGAATAATGTCGACTTAAAAAAAATGTAACCCTCAAGCAATAAGACATAATATTATGTTGATTTAATTGGATAAGATCTTTACAATTACCCGAATAATTAATGTAGAACCTACACGGGGCATGGCCTAAATACATTTAATATGAATACAATAAATACGCTTCAAATTCAAAATAATTAAGTAGGTAATATGTTATTGAATCATTTAGAATATACTATGATAAAAATAAAAGCTGTGTTGATTGGGAAAAATTCTCGGGAAAATCTTAGCAACAACTAATATTACTTTACCCGCCATTAATTATAAATACTAAAATATAAAGTAAAACCATACAGTATTATATTATGTTGAGTGTACCTAATATATTTTAATATAGGTAGGTCCTATAACTGTTATTTTATATTATAAAAAAATATACCTACCATTTAATTGAGATTGATTGATAAACTGTAAGTGTGTGTGTACATATCATTTTTGCAGCTATTTAATAACTATATCGAAACTAATACCTATATCATTTTATAACGTATGTAGATAATATCATATTAATTATTGGTGTATTGTATATATAGCATATGGTATAGGTACATTGTAAAATAATTAGACATTTGTTAGAAATGAAAAAAAAACCTTTGAATGGCCATAGTATTTAAAAAAAACTTATCTCATATAGTAGGTACCTACTTAAGTACCTACGTATGTAATAAAGTTAACAATTTCCGAATGGAATCCTCGTTATCTCTTTTAATTTTAGATTCTTATAATCCTATTTATTTTCTGTTATTTGGGAGTAGGTATACCTACCTAATATGTATATAATAATATATGTGAATAAATGTAATTATATAGCGTATCAAACTAAACGGACGTTTTATATTACCGTCGTCATGTGTCGTTTAGATTTATTTCCTCCGAGATTTCTTCCCAATTTATTTTTAAAGCAAGCCGAATCTGTGAAGAGAACATTGCCAAGACTAACAGAAACTATTTTTTTCTCTCTTTCTTAAATCAGATCTTAGAATTGGTGTAAAAAATGTGCCCTTGATCGGATGAGAGTGGAGAGATGAAAAAATAAAAGAACCTTAAACAAAACGTTTTTATTGCCGGTGCACTGTTGTCTGTTAATAACAGTTTAGAATGATCCTTGAGCGTGTATAGTCAGCGAGGTAGTCAGTCACGTTCCTCTCCGCCGACTCCCACAATACCCCTGGGCTATCCCGAACAAAATACAGGCTTGTCGTATATTTACCTGCATAAAATGGATCTGCAAAAAAATGTATAGCCAGGAGTATAAATAATAACTGAATAGGAGGTAGGTAGGTACATATAGAACAACGGAAACGTGTGTAATTTATTGTAACGTACCTGCTTATATTGTATCCAAAACGAGAGCGAGGAAAATGAGACAGAATTTGAACCCGGTTAATCTGATCTTACGTTTCGTGTCATGGCTTAGAGAAATCAAAGTGAAACTAACATTGTGTGTTGCAGGTATAATGGAAAAGCAACCCTTAAAATTCTTTTATTAGATGTACATATATATAGTCTGTGGGAACATAATAAGGTCGTGTGTAGTTCAATGATTTCGCCAGTCCGACAAAAAAATGCATGTTTCACCCCCGTCTGTCCTACTTGATCAAAATGTGATTCAATAAATAGTGTAGAATATAATATATTTGATGTACTCGCCTACTTTGTGGTTCAACATAAAATTGTTTTGTATTATACACTTACTACTTATATTAATTATTATTATAGTATGTACAATTTTTGTATTTATTAATTTTACATGGTTTTTAAATGTTTGTGTGCACACGGAAAACAAGTGTTCTTTACTCTTGCCATACGAAATCAGGTCTGCTTTATGGGGCCGGACGATTTGGTTGAAAAGAACGTATTACCGACCGTCTCCATTGGGTCAAATTTCAAGTATATAATAAATAATAATAAAACACAAAGAATGCCCCACCGAGTATTTCACGATTTCCTTTTAATATCCCGTTTTATATTACTTAGGTGTAGGTATTATATCATACCACGTGTGCGCTTAACGCCAAAATTCTTCATACTTTTCAATTTTTTTCTTCACAAATATTTTAGGTTATTTATACACTGGGTATGAAAGAAGTGTGCATTATTATCCTCGAGATTATCCTCGTTGTAAGCAAGTAGGTTATTCTATTTAAAAGCAACTATCCTCAAAGAAAAAAAACTTGTCACGATCACGTCTCGTGTAAAATTTTTATCATTCACATCAGTTTATTATAATCAGTTTTATAGAAGTGTTTTACGGGGTTTGCCGTTTGGTCCATAATATTTGATAAATAAAAATTCTTAAGTATACCAGATACCTATTAGGTATAGTAGGTTCATAAATTGTATGCGTGTCCCAAGCATAAAATTTATCCCATACAGTGTAGGTAGTACGCCTGTCTGTGTATTAAAATATGTTTAATGTACACGGTAAATGTAATCTCTGAAAGCTGGTAGGTGTCCATTTTTCTAATTAGTAATACAATTTTAAAAGAAAACTTAGTGACGTTGGTTTCAAATTTCCGGAAAAAAAATTTTGAAGAGAGTAACCGATAGAGTTTAAAAAATAATAGTCGTACAATTTTGGGTGCCTAATTGATTGTTAAATAAAACCCGTTTGTATATTATGCTTTTTTCATTTTTCATCTTAGCTGGTACCTACTATTATAGTTGCCGACCGGCGACCGCAATTTACATATACATATAATAATAATATACGCATCTAACCGCTGTCCAATTAAAATGATGGCGGCAGTATTCGGGCTGTTTGTCGTTTCAGAGTATTATTTAGGTATATATAGGTATAATAATATAATATTGTGTAAGCGTATGAAGCGCGCGCGCACACGGTCTTTCGGTCTGGTTCTCCTCCATTGGCACTGTTCCACCGGTGTGTTTCTCTGCTGTTGTGTTGGTCTTTATAACCTGCACGTCCTCTCTCTATCTCTCGAGGTGCGTAAAATGCGTTAGTTTCGTCTTGCGTTTCGATTAATGAAATACAAGACGGACACAGACCATCCATCCACCACGACTGGTCGGCGCTATAATAGCCGGTGTATTCGTATTGTATATTATAATATATATATGTATACGTATATGGCATAGTGATAATAATAAATAATAATCATCACACCAAGGGTTCAATGCATCCGGATGATAATAATAATAGGTAATAATAACGTATACCTATTATTACTATTATAGTTTATTGTTGTATTGACTATTGGGGATACGGTTAATTTTACAATACGATAATTGAAACGGACGGTGTGTGAATAGATGACGGAGAGAACCAGAGAAATATTGTTTTGTATATTTTTTTTTATCTTGGACGCATTCAGCGACTTATATTTTTGCTTGGTTACGAACTTATGATTCCGAGAAACAAGTCTCCGGAAAGAGTGGTAACTAGGTATAAACATTCGTTTCGAACGCTTCGTTTATTCCCCTCTTTCTTTTTTGACGAGAAGGTACACGGGTCTAGCTCCATGTGTGATCTTTATTCTTTCATAAGGTACTCAAAACAAGTAGCACTTGAGTAGGTTGCAAATAAACATATTTTTGAGGTTAAAACCAAACTAGGTATGAATATATGAATTATTATTTTTAGTTAATAATTTATTATAAGGTTTAATAATGATCAACGAATAACAAAGTTGACAATGGAATTAAAAAAATAAAACCTTATGGCCCATACAAATATTTTCTATAAAATAGATTAAATTGTTTGATTATCTATTATAACTTATAAGCATACAATATAAATGCAGGCTAAACATAAAAATCACCATTGAAAGTCAAATATATGGGATGAATTAAATTAGATTGTTTTATTTTTCATACAAGACATTTCATTTTTTATTTGATACTATGAAACTTGGTGTGGTACTAAATATTAGTATACATTATACTTGGTCTGTTTTTGATATTTTAGTCATAAAATAGATAGTTCTAAAGAACTCGAGTCTTAAGCTCGAGCTCAAGTCTTGTAGCGAGACATGAGTTTGTTTTATTTGTTACACCGTAGCTAAGAAGCTTCAGTTATAGAAATATTCTCTAAATAGATACTCGTCTAAATATAAAGTCTTTATTCTATACAATTTTGTGTGGTAAACATAATAATCATGATAAATATATAGGTACCTATATTATGTGTATTTACAGTGTATTTATGATTAAAATGTCCAGTCGTAGACTCTTCTGGATTAAACGAAAATGTTATTAGATTTGTGTTATGAAGCTTTCAAACGATCTTAAGAACTTAACTACCCACTACATACTTGGAAATGTTTGTAGAATGTAAAATAAAATGTGAATTTCCATTATATTTTTCCGTCATTATTTGGATTGTTCAACGCTTCCCATTATGTTTGAATAGTTGATTGGGTATTTCCTTCCACAAACAAAATTAAACTGAAATTTTTCTCCCCAAAATATATGTAAGCTGCAATTTATACTAAGGGTTTTCTATATTTTAGTAAAATTAAGATTATTGTTTGGTCTTCCAAAAAATGAACCTACCATACATGAATTTTCCGGATGGACAACAAAGCAAAAAAACGGTTTTTATATTTAGGTTAGTAATGCAGCTCCAGCCTTCAGTGTACTATACCTTTGTGTGGTAGTGTTTTCACGATGTAAGTACATGTTACTTAGGCGTTTGTTTGGCGGGAAAAATGTCCATCATATTAGCACAGCGATCAACATATAAGACAATGAGTAAGAAATCTTTTAGACGAGGGATAAAGTACTTTTATCAATATTTCCAATTATATTTTTAAAAGTTTTTCTAACTAGAATTTTAACTTAAAATGTTTTAGTCATATATCTGACTGTTATATTAACAAATTAAATATACCTATTGTTTTCCACATCTTTATAAACCCCGGATCTATTATTTGTTATAATTTAAAAATTTAATTATGCTTGAATTTATAAAATTGTATTGTTACTATTTGTTAGTAAAAAAAATTTAAAATGTTTTTTAATCAACCTTGATAATTTATTTATTAGAATATAAGACGTTTAAACTATATAACATAATATGTAATGCACTGAAATTATATGAAATCACTAGATACAAGTAGGTAACTTCTTCATTTTGTGCTATCTCAATTAGGTAAATCACCTGTGATATTATCAGTTTAGATAGATTATTATTAATTTGAATTGAATTGGAAATATCAGAGTAAATATAAACATATTTTGCATTGATTCTAATGCTAATAAGTTAAGATAGTCAACAGACGACTCCAAATGATACAATCAGTTATTTATATTTTTTATACATTAGGTTTTATTTAAACCTGTTATAAATAGTTGTTATATGTAAATTTAATATTACTGGAATTATGAATTAACAATTTATAACAGTTTTATTCAGATGTATTGTTATATTAGTACTTAATTTACAGTTTATCTATTTTATTTTTACTATGGAATCATAAACCATTTTTCTTATGATAATTTGTTACAATAATAATTAAGTAGATACAGATTACAGACTAAAACTTATAGAAAAAATAAAATTTGTACATTATTTTATTTCTCGATACTATTTTTGTTTACGTTAACTGAATTTTATCGAATTTAGAATTTTCTACTAAAGTCTTGCTTTTAAAAAACGATTTTATATTTTTATTTGCTATATACCGTACTCGAACAATTATTTAATCGGTTAACAAGTTTGGGATTAATGCTTTAATAAAACCGAGAATAAAACTAAGTACTCGTATATCTATTTTCTTAAAAAAATATTGGACTGGTTTAATTTAATTGTCCAATTTTATTTAATTATATAAAAAATACTATGAGTTTATTTTTAAGTTTAATAATTTTTATTATTAAGATTAATAATTTCGATTATTATAATAATAACCAAAACCAATTAGTTCGAAATACCATCTAGTAAATATAGTGCAATAGTTTTTATTACCTACTCAAACACATGCAGATTTGTAGTAAGAATGTTGTAAAAGTTTTCACTAGCCCCAAAAAAGGAATTTGTGTATTAAAGACAATATTAAAATATTTTCTTTTGCATTTTTTGTATAGTGTTCTATTATTATAGTAGGTACTATATTATTAACAGTTACACTGCGATTCTCTTTCTTGTATTATCAATGTTATTTCCTCTCTACAACATTTTACATTGACGGCGGCCCCTATAAGCACTCTGGTCATGAGTGGTTTAAATAAAGTCAGAATTGAAGTGGAAAGAATAAGTATGTTATTTTATAGAATAATAAAATAGCTGATTTATTTAAGAATTTTTGTTTCGATAGTATTATTACTAATTTATGTTATAATATACTGTATCCAGAGTTATATTTTAATCACAGCTGATATTATATCTGAAAAGAGATGATAAGACATTATCAGTATACGTCTTGCGTTGTATACTATTATAAAAGTATTTTTCTCTAATTTCAATTTCATTTCTACCTCGATTTTACTTAATATTTACTATTTAGTTGATCTGCCAACATTTAAGGAATGAAAAATGTACAATAACAAAAAAAAGTTATATTGTGTTAAATACGTACGAGTATGCAACGTATGCTCGTCGAATTGACTGCCTATTGTCTTTTTATTTTGGATGTAGTAGGTATGTTAAAAAATAAAGATATTCTTCTGGGTAGTTACTCTATTGTGTGGGCAACAAATTGAAACGTTGAATTTTCAAATATAGCCTCTAGGCAGGCATACGCATAATATGTGTCTTATATAATATACTTTGGATTCTGTGTTAACAAATCTATATTAGTATAGAATAATAAATTCATAATTTGTGTAATGTGTAACCACTAACCAGCTTTTTAATTTTAATAAATGGAAATACGACTGGGATCCCGTCATAAAATATTTTAAGTATAATTAAAATAGTAATAATTACCGATAAATGCACACTGTATTTGTTATATGGTCTGTGAGTAATAACGCGGTAATAACTATAATAAGTATCTAATTTTTAAATAATTATAAGAGATTCCATTTATCGTCATTAGGAAATGTGTTGCATTTAGCCGAGCATGATTATCTGTTTTAAGTTTGATTAAGTATTTTTAAAAATAAAAATAATATTATTTGTCGGTAGTATCTTTTTTTTCAAACAATGAATTAAATTTTTTCACATATAAGAAATATATTATTTTGTTTACTCGTATATTATTATTAAAAGTAGTAGGCGTAGTAGGTACTAACCAAATATCTTAAATTCAAATTGGTATTCTTCGTATGTTTGTGATGATATGAAAATATTTATGTATTCTAGAATCTTAAATTTTAAACGCCACGTTTTCATTTTATGAAATGTAAACATTGATGTGCTTTGTTTGAGCCTACATTTTCAAACGGTGCGATGAATTTAAGGACACATAAACTAGATCCTTTCGAAATTCTTAAAGGAACATATTGTGTAGTATAATATAATAGTCTAAGTCTATATGCTATGTATATGTCTGCATTTTGATTTTTTTGACGAATGAAACAACAATAATATAAAACCGGTCGACCCATCCGCGCGTGTAAATCTGCCCGAGGTTTGTCTGTGTTCTTATATTATATGCACTATGAGGAGGCGTGAGCGTAGGCTGTCGGCCTTCATTCTCGTAGCACATTGCTACCGCAGCTGTTCCCGTGAAGTGCCGCTGGCAAATAAAAGGTCAAAATATAATATGAAGGTGGGAAGAGGGTAGCATTGTCGGTCGAGTTTGATCAATGTAGTATTGAAATCTTTATAGTATTTGTTGGAGTAAAATACATTTTTAAAAATTATAGGAGAATATAGAATAAAAATTAAAACGTGAAATCATTTTTATTTTTGAGTTACTCATGAGGATGAAATTTTAATTCAAGTTTCCATTTATTTTGTACTTGGACGCTTAAAAATTGAGTAAAAATATTTTTGTATTCAAAACTACAATAATAATTTTTAAACACAAAATCGCCAAGTTGAAAAAGCCTTATATTTTTGGTATTGCTTTGTGAATAGATATAAAATCTCGATAAAACATTATTGTAAGATGGCTTTAATTCTGTCAAGCGGATAAATATGAATTAAATGTATTATATTTTATTAATTAAATTAGATTCCTAAGTGGTCTGTTCACACATATTTATACGGTATATAGGAATTGACTTATAAGTAATTTATATGTTTTATATTATGCTCATATGTATAGTTATTTATAAATTACTTACATGCTAAAAAGTTGCGTATGCAGGATTTTAGTGTTTTTACCTAACATCAATCACAGACCCATTAAAAAATTCATCTATATAATATCCTATCTCTTAGCTAAATTATTCGTGGAGAAGGGGGTAAACGCTATCCCTGCGTATGCCACTGTATGCAATGTTTTGACAATTATTAGTTTAACCTGAAGAGATTAAGAAAATACCATATTAAATAACCAATTTTACCACTTTTTTTCAAACGTGAGGCCTCCAAATGTAAGCAAAAAACGCGAAACTAAAATTTACTCTGTAGGTGCTATGTCATGAAATTATTATCTCTTTGGTATTTGGTGTTATTGTCGTTTGATCTTATTTTTAATTCAAACTAATATAAAATATAAAATTTATGTGTTTGTATATTTTCTTATATAATTTATTCTGCAATGTATACATCTCGGTATACATATAATAAGTAATCTAATCTGCACGTCGTCTGTATTATACAAATCGTAAATTATTTTTGGTTTTTTATGTTTTGTGTTCAGAATTATTATAATTTGAATAATATCAGTTCTTATATTATTCAAATTTTAGTTTTTTTTTTACATATCATCATTTTATTTCACCTTTTTCTTAAATAAAGTATTTTATATTTTAATGTAATGGAACGTATTTAGGTATCACTCAAAGTAATTCTAATCACGGTAACGATAGTTATTCAAACATTCGTTCATAATCGATTACTTAGGATAGGAAAGTAGGTAAAATTATATAAATTTGGTATAACATTTTCTGTTATTTGTGGAATGTTCTGTGTGTTTAACTTTTTAAAAGCATGCCGTCATAATTGTAATAGGGTAGATATACTGACGTTTAGGAATTCCTTGGTGCTTTTTAATAGACGACTCCGTTACTTACCTTACTAACATCAACATTACCGCCGTGGTACTAATATCCATTAACAAAACAAATAGTTTTCAAGTATTAAAAAGTGTCGACGTCTAATGGGCTCGAAATGAACCAACCAACTGACTGATTTTATTGTAAAACAACAATAAAAGTAAAATATGAGGTTAAGTAATAACTTCCAAGAAAAGAATATTTAAGTATAAAATATAAATACAAATCAGACCGAGGATCAGACATTATACAGAATCTAAGTATTGGTCGTGTTAGTAACTTGACATTTTGTCATTGATGACTTTAGTCAACACTATACCGAAGTCCGCTCAGAATTATTTTTTCTGATGCAAATACCTTATTGTATTCAAATTTTTACAATAATAATTATCTACATACCCGGGGGGAAGTTAAAAAGTTATTATTTTGTAGATATTTAAAAACTATGTGTTGTTGCTACTTACTATTTAAGTACCTATTGGTACTCCATACACATATCATTTCTAGTTTCTATTTAAATTTTATACACGTCACCTTGAACTTCGGTCAAATCATTTTCAGACCGATAAGTTACCACTGGTTACAGGGTCGGCGGTTTCTAATGATTTATAATTACTAGATCATGAACTGTTTATTCTGTTTCTTACCCGAACATACCAAAATAAGTAAATACGTAGAACGTGGTTTTAATGTTAAAATATGTATTTATTATTAATATTAAATATAACAAAATTGTTGAGGTTTTAAAATATTATAAATATTATACTTAATATTGCATAATACATATTCCGTTGTTTTAAACATCTATATTATTGGCATAGGTATTCAGCAAGTATAAATTGGGATAAGTTAAATAGAGTAAAATAAGGCCATAATAATTTTCCGGTTAAAATATTTTTCATAAAGGCCATTTACATGGTGTTATAGCTCTTAAATACTTTTCAATCATGTTACGACATATCTATATTTCACTCGATATTTCATGTGTGAGAGACTGATCTTCTAATAATTTCATCTAATAATATCAAAACAAAAGTATATCACTATCGTGCACATAAGTTGTTAGAAAAGATATACGAGAAATACTATATCGGTTTCTTACTGACTTTGATTTTTGAACAATGTTTTTTTGAGATAATTTAATAAAATTCCATACTCAACGTTTGCTAATTTTTTTCTTAAAATTATAGAGGTTTAAATTTTAACTAAATACTAAGTATGTAGATTGTAAGTACTACTATAATATTTAAATATGTTAACTAATAGCTATTGTCGAGGATATTGTTATAAAAAAATTCGTTTTAGGTATTAAAATTTTTTAATACCTTAAATTAAAATCAAGTAGTATTAGTATCTAGGCTTTTAGTTATTAAAAAATGCGTGTATGATAACAATTCAAGTGATTTTCGTTAAGAGTTTTGATGCGATATATGACCTGATTAATTGACGATGTTTTTTTAATTTTGTTTACTCGCTATAATAGTCGACGACCCATGCGGTTGATATAATGAAACTAAATTGAACTTAATAAAACGGTCCACTGTATTCTCAGAGCTATACTATCCCACATTGCCGATGTCAGATGACTATTTTTTCCTAACTTCGAGCTTGTAAAATAATTGTATGTAATTTAGCTAAAAATTAAATGTCTTAAATATATTAAGTTCCCGATTAAGTTAAATTGGGACTTTGGGTTTGTTTTATTCTTAGTTTGCTTACAAGATTATTTTCTATCAATTAAAATAGTATTTCGATGTGTTATGTAATTTGTATGTGAATACCAAATATGTATTTATTATTTAATTTCTATAATTAAAAAAAAAAAGTATACATGATAATATATAGGTAGCTTTATCAATTTATATAAGTATAACTTACTATGTATGACGATGCATGTAATTTCTATAAAATACATTTTAAACATTTTTGCTGTTGTTATAATTAAAATTAAAATACCATAATCTCACTCAATTGTTGACAATTTAATAACGAATATTTAGAATAAATACTGTTGTACCTATAGTATTAAATGCAGTTTTCTAGTATTGATAAGTATAAATATTTTAATATTAATATTTAAAATAAAAATTTACCTACCTTTATACATTTCTAGTGAATACATAGAAAAAATTGTTACTTTTTCCGTGATACTTAAAACTATAATATGCAGAATAGAAGTAGTGTCTACTATTCCTCCGAGTTAAGATAACTGTATCTAATTAGAACGTATTAAATATGTTTGCTAATAGGTACCATGCTATAATAATATTCTATTTCAGCACTAATTATGAAGACAATAAATCGTGGTAGCTGACTTTATGTATTAATCAACACAGCTTGTCAAGATATCAGGTGTATTTAATCTAAAATAAAACTATCATGCCAAGTTGTTCTCATATATTATTAAATATGAATCCGATTATTCACCGTTTATAGTAAAAATATTAAATTGTTATTAATGTTCCTATAGTGTGATGGTTTTATAAAAAATATTCCATCACTGGTTGTTAAAATATAATTTAATTAAGAATACAATAAGTAAAATAGTTATAGAACATTTCAAACTTTAATACGTGATTATAAAATTAAATTTATTATAGGTAGTAAGTAGCCAATTTATATTGGATGGGAGGGGACATTATAGGTACCTATCATTGGTTTACTTAGAAATACCATTATAAATAATATTGTGAATTTAAAAACACTGGAAATATCCCGGAAAATATGTTTTATTATCTAATATATTTTATGTTTTTTTTTACGTTATTTCTCAATTCAAATAATATAATATTAAATCTATCATGCAGTTTGAACTGTTTCAATAATATTTTTAACTGATTGACAATTTATTTTATTGTTACCACTTGCTATTATTTATAATTGGCCGACAACCAGTGTACCTTTTTAAAAATAATCAAATATTCCTTTTAACACCTATCTATAGGCAATGTAAATCTAAATTACTTATTTAATTTCGTGTTGTTTACAGTCTTTTACTCTTCTATCATAGTTTTTCTCCGGATTTGCTCTTGTTGAACGATATTATAAAACTAAATTTTGTTTTACGTTTTTCGAGTTAATGTTATTTTTATACGGATTTCCTTAATTCCCACAGCTCGATAAAAATGATAACTAGTTTAAAAAATATCATTCATTACTTAAACTAATAGTAATATCAAAACATATATGTCAAATTAAAATTTGTTTTGTTTTATCCACTAGGGAGCATACTTATTATCGTATCTCGATCAAATACAGAATTTAAACGAGTATTATTAATCATAATTTAAAAGTGAAGAAAAAATTCAAATATGAATTATTATAAGATACATATAAATATAGCATAGTTACCTACCTAATATTAATTATTAACTTTAAGATATAGCCTTATTATTTATAATACCTATACTATCAGAATTTTAAGATTTTCTTTTGTGTATAATTATCATCAATGATTGTCGAGTGTTCTTACTTTAAAGTTTTTTAATAGCACTTTTTTAATAGAGTAATATGATGGACTGGATATTTGTCTACATTCACCACAGACTATTAAAAATATTGAAGTGTCCGATAGTAATAAATAATAAGCAAATTGAGCTAAAGGATTCAAATAGTTCCGAATTTATTACTGCTATTTGCTTGAAGTTTCGAATGTTAGTTTAATATGTTTCTATAAGACTATATTTTTAATACCTGTGGTTTTATTATATTCTGTGTGGGATTGATTATAGAAGTAATTTTTGTTTAATGGCTTTATTATAAGTTTTAATATATTATTGTTGAAACCAGAAGTAGTCTAGGGATTTCAGACAACATTTTTGTGCTCTGATCCCAATTGAAAAAAATCAGCATAACAATTTTTATTTTTTTTTTTATTGAATATATTGTCATGTATAACTCAATCTAGAAAATTCAATGTAGGTACTCATGAGTACTAAGGTTTTAAGCTCATAACCTTAGTCGTTGATGCTGTACCAAGAATAAAAAATATATTATAACTATCCATAAAATCGCCAAAAATCGTATTTTTTTTTAAATATAAAATTGTCCTAAAGTACTTATGAATATAGAAAGTAAAATATTAAATAAATACATATATCTAACTGTTGGTTGATAATAATTAATAGTATGTGCTATTTTCTAAAAAAATAATAATGGTATAGAAAATACTAAAATAGTAAATTTCAAATGTTTATTTTAAACAGCTAATATGAATGCATTTTTAATTACTAGTACCTGGTAGTTATGATGAACCATATTAATTAATGAACAATTGATAAGTATGTTTATATACGATATACATACTTATAACAAAATAAAACAAAATACATAATAATATTATCCATTGTTAATCCCTTTTTTTTGTTAAATATATTATTGATTCCCTAAAGGGAATTTTTGTACACTAAGTGTTACCGATGGTTACATTTTGTTCATTGAAAGTGGTTTTTTAAATTAAATTAGTTCAAAACATAGTATTACGCGAAATCGCCAAGAACTAAATAGGAATTTCGGCGCCTTGTACGTGACTGAAATTACAAAACATAAAGTAAAAAGAATATAAAAAAAAAGGTAAAAAAATAAATAAATACCGACAAAATCGGTTTTGTGCGTTCCATGTTTATTATAATTTGGGTTCAGATAGTCGCCGAATGGACGACACATTACTGTTGTGCAGTTTAATTCTCATTCGGCGTTCAGTAATAATTATGCGGGCGCCTACACATATCCGTGGGAAGTCATTGAAGAATATTAATTGTTCTTCCAAAACACGTGGGGGGGCAAAAAATACTCATCATAATAATTTCGATATTATAATGTATTATTATATGTGTAAATCAGAAATTTGTACTTTTTATATATAGGCACCTAAAATAGTATAATACCTATAATATTATATTATACGATTTTTTAGTGACGAGCAATACGAATACTTATATGATTTTTTTTTTCAGAGCATTTGCGTAGAAGATAATTTTAGCAAAATATCAATTGGTAAGTTTTGTCGTTTCATGTATTATCGCTTATTTTTATATTTACTATTTTTCATAATAATTAGTTGTGACGATAATTACTCGGATATTCTGGTATAGACAGTATTTACTACTCAGGTACTACCGGTTTTAGGTTTAAACTTCAAAGCTTTATAGATTGACTATAATTCTAATACTGTTTTATAATCGAGGCTAATTACATTATTTGTTTTGAAAACCGAATTAATCATATTTTCAATTTTGTTTAAACCGAGGTTTAAACTTAATTAGGCCATATTTAAAACAATATGTTATTCCTCGTAGTATTCTACCGAACGTTGTTTTTACTTTTATGAATGTGCTTTAATGCTGGTCTACCGACAAAAGAAGCTGTCTAGTTTAAATCGATACTGTAAATTATTTAATTTTTATTCTTTTGGCTGCTGAAATTAAATTGCTATAGGTATAGGACATAGGTACATTAATTTTATTTATAAATGTATAATAAATATATATACATCGCTAAGCAGTTAAACGGTTTTTTTATTATTAAACTGGTAATAATTCTATGGTCAACATTTAATCCCCGGGATGTAACATTCAACCATCATAACATTGAGAAGTGATAAGATAAATCCTATAAGTTATAAGTATAATTATAGAAAATTATTGGAAATATATAATTTTTACTTGAGAATATTAATATATTGTAAATATATTGTACCTATTTACTATTCTCACTAATAGCGGTGAAGAAACTTCAGGTGCTAGTTCAAATTTGTTAAGAAGCTTATAAAGTTTTAAAGTTACTTAACTTTCTATGATTAATAAATATATAGGTTCTATAAGTTATACTGTATGATATGTTTAGTATCAATGTATACTTTAATTAAAGTATTTGGGCTTTAAACATTAGAAACATGACAATCCTAAATTAAAAATACGAAATTATAAGCCAATCTCATTAAAATTTAATTTAAACACACCTATAATAAAAATTTTCCCCATAAATTATATTTTAGAAATACAATGAACATTCAACAATTTTATCAAAATATATGAAAGATATTTTTGAGTGATAATTATAAAAACAATAATGACTATGTGTATATTCTTATTTCATACCTATTTTGTTTGAATGAGGTCATTGAATAACTTCCGTACAATAAAAGTTTTTGTTCTTAATCAAAATTCCAAGTATTATTGTTCAATATTGTTAATTATTAAATTTTAATAATTGTAAAAATTAAGTATAAAATACCTGTTAAAAGATAGTGTAATAATTGTAGTCTAATATAATTATTATAAATTATTATAAATGTATTAAGACACAGTTTTTTTAAAAGCTATACACTTGAGCTGATTTATTTAATGATATAATTAATTCTAGTAAATAAGTAAAATATAGTCTATGGTATATTTTATTTGTTCTATATTATTTTAGGTACCTATATTAGTGTTATTACTTATTAGTTATTACATACAGTATACAGTATATTTTATAATATACATATACCTGGACTCACATATATATTTAAATGTGATATAAAACTATTTATACTGATCCTGTTTATTTTAATAATTTAACTTCAAATGCCATTTTACAATTCATTTCAGCACTCTGAAAAGTATTCATTTTTTTTTTGGTTCTAAATATGTTTTTCAACCTTATGGTCTTGGGCTATTAATAGTTTAATATATAAATTTAAAACAAAAGATTGATACGTAGTAAGTAATACAATTAAAATAATAAAAATAACCTACGGACTTGCATCTGTTGTATAGTAGGTATTGAGTACACTCAATACTTTGTCGTTTATAATGCAACTGCAAAAATACGCGTTAGATTTAAGTTCAATGACAAATAATATTCTATACCGAACAACAATTATAAGCAAAGGAAACGGATGAATCTGCACCTCCTTTAAAGTATAATTTAGTTTATGGTATATTATATTAATATTATTATTAGTATACCTAATTTGGTAGGTTTGTCAAAAACATAGCATAATATTCATGAGTATATAGAACTCGGATTTTGCCCAATTTTCAATAAAATAACCCCTCATTTAATTTTAATACTTTTATACTGAATTATATTTTATTCGTATAAATAATAAAGCTTGTTAAAAAAAAGAGCTTCAGTATCTCCAAGTAAATTTATCTTCGGAAGATCCACTTATGCTTGAAGTCTATACTGATGTATGGTGTAAATAGGTCCGTATTGATGGCTTACAACTTATTAGTATAAATATTTTGAACTTCTTATTATGTCAAGAAAGTAAAAATATATGTAATGTCAAAAATTTTTAACTCCTTTCGATTAATATTTTTTAAATTACAACAAAAACATTTTCGTTTAAATATTAAATTAAATTGCTCAGAAGTTCAAATGCGCATAAGAAATAAAATGTGATTTGTATTATATTATAATATTAGCCATTGGGTACTTTTTCAAGCCTTAGGTAATAAAATTGAAAATGTTATGAATTTATAACCGCGCAATAATTTCTGTTATTTTTACATCCTTGTGTCTAAGAATCTAAAACGGTGTAATACACTATACTTACATTTTTAAATTAGTGTAAATAATGTATAGGCTTAAAGCCTAAACATAAATCTATCATACAAATTTACCAACAGATCGATATAGTTGTATTGAATTTTTTATGTAATAATCTGTAGTTTTTAATTTAAAACTAAACGGATGTAATATTTATGTATTAAGATATACATAAAGGTACTTTTGCAGCGTAATACGTGAATATAGGATATGATAACTGCAGGTTGATGGCAATATAGGTTAGGTTAGGAGGTTAGGTATCTACCTATATCCCAATTCTCAATGTAATATCCTTTTAAAATTGAATAGCAAGTAATTATTTAAACAAACTGTAATTATTGTACAAACACTTAACATAGATTTCCATTGATCTCTTCAGCTTGCAAAGATAATAAGTTATTGTATTTGTTTTCGTGTAGGTACATACAAATACCACACATATATTAAAGTCACATATGAACGGAATTACTATTGCAAAATTTCATATGACTTGGATGTGTACGTATTATAATCATCTTCACAAGAACATTTTTAAATTTGGAAATAAGCAGGTGTAATGCATGTGTATATGTATATATATATTATGTGTTAGAGGGCTTATTAGATTAATCTACAGTATAAATAAATTGTTTAAAAACGTTCTTTTATCCTTTGTTTTATATAAATTACTTAGTTACCTACCTATATGGATTTTATTTTTATTTTTTATTAATAATTAAAATGTTTTAGGTTTACCATAAAGTTTTAGTTATTATTTTTAATCCAAATTAAATAGTTTTATAAAACTATTATAGTTAGTTATTGTACTATAATTTTTGTTACTATAATTATTTAAAGGCTTGTAAGTACCTATACTTATATGCAGGAGTATATATTTTCTAAGGGGTAGGAATTTTTTTAGTATCTTTTAAACTAAAAACCTTTGAGAAATAAATACCTTTGCTGTTTGCTGTGTAGTAGATTTTGAAAGTGGACCTATTCATTGAGTTGGTCTCTGTTACTATTACTAATACGGTAGGTTGCGCTAATTTTTCCCAAAATCATCGTATATATTATAAAACAGTACCTAATTATAATAATACTTTAACATATTTTATTATTGTTATTAAACGTACAAGTCATAGCTAAAAAATAGCCAAAATATTTTGAAAATTATAAAATGTTTGAAAAAACAAATATAAATTATTTAGATGTTTACAGTAAAAAAATTAAATCGATTTCTTCAAAAATTGGGGTGGCGTAAGCCGTAAATATACCTACCCGTTTACCGAAATTATTTTGAAACGTTCTGTGAATTTCTGACGTTTGACCACCCCTCTCAAGTAGATTTGTATTGCTCCAAAAATGTTGGACAGTCACAAAAAAATAAATCGCACATCATAGTAAAATGTTCTGAGATTCTGAGCAATATATATTATATTGATAAGAAAAATGTTTATCATACTTAAAATTTCCAAATTCTGTTGCAGGCTTCTATTTATTTATTTATTTAATGTCGTTTATTTATAATTCTATTTAGTTGGTAGATACCTATAATATTTGAATCTTTTTAAATTAAATTAACTTATTTTTATGTAGCTCGCTTATAGGCTTTTCAATATTTAAGTCCTATTTACTTTTCTTTTATTCTCACTAGTACTCGAACGCCATTAATGAAATTGACTTTAAAATATTCTTTTTCTTTTTCTTCTATAGTGTTATGCAAATGGTATAAAATATTTCATATAACAATTTGAGTAAATTTGTTGTGCTTTTAACTTTTGCTTGAATATAATTCGTTAAAAAGTATTAATTTGTTATTTGAAATTTTGAACTATTAAAGAATTTGGAAATTACTAATTTGAACTAACAAATGTAAAAAAAGGTGGGTAAGTGAATGTCGCTCTGCTGTACAGTAGGTTACAAGTGGGTCACTGTAATGGATGGTGTTGAATTTGAATTCAATGATATAATATCATTGTACAAGAAAAACGATTCTGAGCGAAGACGGTGAGCCTATGATATTACTAAGTATACTTGATAATATTATTGTGAATAAAGTAATTTATATATAAACTATTTACGTGGAACCTTGTTTTCAATTTTCAATCCTTAGCTATAAAAGTTGAACATTTTGTAAATTATTAACGACAAAATAATTATCAAATTATTAATTTGATAAACTTTGCCAAACTTTGAACTTAAAATGCTTATAGAAAAAAATTGTGCCTATATATTTTTAATATTTTTCAACTGCTATTGTAACAATATATCAGGAGCTTTGCATTACATTTTCACGCATTTTTACCCAATAAATACAATTTTATTGATTTAGATAGAAAATGCTAATACAAACATTCAGTGAAATTTTAAAGGTATCTACAGTCATACGTTTTTTAATTACAACAAAATAAGAAAATCGTTACATGAGAAATAGAGTGAATATTAAATGTTGTAAAAATATGAATTTCAAACGGTCATAAAAATTTAATTTGACTTTCTTGTAGACATTATTTTTTTGATAAAGGTAGACAAACTTATGTATAATCTTGTTTTACATTTTCAAATCTTAGATTTAAAAAGAAAAATTTTTATGAATTCTCAACTCAAAATAATTTGCTAATTTTCGTGATTTTTCAGTATTTTGTCAAGATTTGAACTTTAAATGCTTATAGATAAAAACTGTGGCTAAGTATTTTTAATTGTTTTCATTGATTTTCTCATACACAGATTTTGCGTAAAAATTCCCGTTTTTCCTTAATTTTTCTTTTGTTTTTCACGTCACTTTTGAAAACTACTGAGACATTTTTACTTTTGACCCCCCAAAGTACCAATTAGATTCACTTTCCTATCAGAAAAATTACTATTGAAGAAAATCCAAGCACTTTTACTGTCCTAAAAGGTGATGACAGACAAAAAAAAAAAAAATAAAAAAAAAAACACACACATCTTTGTAAAATCAATACATTCATCGTTCCATTCAGAATCTAAAACATAAAAATATTTATTTAGAAAAAATGTAGTTGATTATGTAAGTAATCAATGTAAAAGCTGCTACACAAGTACAAGCACTAAAAACTAAAAATGTATAAGATATATTAGATTCTGAGCGAAGGTTAGGTTGATTTTATAATGATGTGTGTTTTTCTTTTTTTTTGTGTCTGTCATCACCTTTTAGGGCAGTAAAAATGCTTGGATTTTCTTCAATAGTAACTTTTCTGATAGGAAAGTGAAATTAGTTGGTATGTTGGGGGGTCAAAAGTAAAAATTTCCTAGTAGTTTTCAAAAGTGCCGTGAAAAACAAAAGAAAAATTAAGGAAAAACGGGAATTTTCACGCAAAATCTGTTTTCGAGAAAATCGATTTTGGTTTTTGGTGCAACTCTAAAACAAATGAACGTATGTACATGAAATTTTGACTGAATGTTTATATTAGCATTTTCTATACACTCTAACATTTTCCAAATATTTTGACTTATTTTAAACTGTTACCGGATATTTTCTGTTTCCATATTTTTTAGTTTTTTTTTCTATAAATATCAATAAAATTTTATCTGTTGAGTAAAAAAGCTTGAAAATTTAATAGAAGGCTCCTAGGTTATTGTTTAAAGATGAAAACAATTTAAAATCCTTAGTCACAGTTTTTATTTATAAGCATTTAAAGTTCAAATCTTGACAAAATACGGAAAAATCACGAAAATTACCAAATTATTTTGAGTTGAGAATTCATAAAAATTTTTCTTTATAAATATAAGATTTAAATGTCTACAAGAGAGTCAAATTAAATTTTTATGAGCGTTTGAAATTCATATTTTTACAACATTTAATATTCACTCGAATTTCTCATGTAACGATTTCGCTATTTTGTTGTACCTAATTAATAAACATATGAGTGTAGATATTAGAAAATTTAACCGAATGTTTGTATTAGAATTTTCTATACACGATAAAATTTTGAAAATAATTTGACTCTTTTTGAACTGTTTATGGACATTCATGAAGGAGACTACATTATTTTATATAGTAGTTCATCATTTTAGAATCTATTTAATTTATTTTGATGTACAAGAATCTTTTCAATATACATTATTTATGATCATTGATGCGGTACTATTCATAAGCATTATGCAATCTTAATATTTTTTTAGATATACTTAATAGTCCATAGTCCACAAAGTTCTCAATACATTTTTCTATGGAGAATGAGTTTATGATGCATCAGCTAAATTATTAAAAATAGTGTTATATTCAATAATCGGCCAATAATCAATTCACTGGGATGTTTTCGATTTTTATTTAAGATCAAATAACAATGAAATAAATAAGAAAATTATTTGTACCTAAATAATGTAACAAATATAAAAGTTAATTGGCATAGTATGTTTTGAAATAACTTAATAGGTATTAAAATTTATGATTTTATTTTAGGATCTTAATATAATATGCCTTGTTAATAATTTAAAGTTCATAATTGATTGAGTCCATTATTTACAATTTTTAACAGTTATTAGATCAGTTAAATATTTATTAATTATAATTATTATTTATTTTTATATGTGACCTAAAATCGTTAAGCTACCAATAGCTTTGAAAATTGGAGAACATAAATCATTTGGGACATTACATGAAATGTCGAAAATTGGTAAAGGCGTGGGGTCGTGAGGAGGGGGTTTATGAGAATTTAGATTATGCCTTAACCTTCCCCCACCAAAAAAACCCTGATTGAAAAATAAACTATAATACTTTCTTTTGCAAACATTGTCAATAGGAAATTAGGGACTTACTTAAATATTGTCTTAGTAAAAATCGTAAATATTTTGACTGAAAAAAATTCCTTGAATTATTTTCCTTGAATTGCTTGCTTAAATGGTTCATTCTTATGATAAATTATAAACTGTATAGGTAATGATTATGCGTAAAATTATTCGTTTTTGGTAATTTTTGTTTTTTTTTATCCTGAATTTTTTGAAAATGACTGGACAATTTCTACTTTTGACTTCCTAAAGTACAAACTAGATCTAATTTGTTACCACAAACCTTCTTCAAAGTAAATAAAGAAATAATAAAGAAAGCATTTTCAGACAGGCGAATGAATTAAAAAACAAGTACACACCATTCTAAAACCAATAAGTACATTCATGGCTCCACTCAGAATCTATAATGTGTAAGAAAACCAAGGTCGGTACTATACAATTCAGATGTATAAATAATATAAAATATATAAATAATAATAATAATAATATAAATATATTAAATAAATAAAAATGTAAATCATGTTTGTTGATAATTACACATTTACATGTAATAGTTGTGGTTTGAAATAAAAACTGAATACTGAAGATTATTTTATACAAATGTACTTATGTAATAATTATATATTATGTTACAGTTACTTTTTAGAAATTCGTAAAATATATAAATACTAAAATACTATTATAGTACATACATTTTTTACTTTATTTACATTCGATTACATTATAAATGTTAAACGTTATACTCTGCTCTATATTCAATAGTGTCGATACTTCTTTAAATAATATGCTCATTTATTATTTATTTAAAAATATTGTCCATAGCTTCTTTAATTTCCTAATTTTTCTTTGTATAATATCTAAGACGAGAACACGGGATTAATATACTTGTATCGTTTGATTACTTTATCCGACATAATTTTAATGTGTTTAATACAGGTATATAATAAATCATATAAATTTGTACCGTCCACTATAAAAATTTAAATATTCAGAAATTATAAAGGAGTATTATTGAATAGGTTTCGTTGTTATCGGTTCAACTTTTCATCTTAATTATAATCCATCAACTAGACGCATTAAAGGCCGTTAATACTAGTTGTATTGATTAAATACTTAGAAATCATATAGTTTAAAAAATATATATATTGTATTCATTCACGTGTACTATGGTTTTACTTAATGCTTATGCGTGTACCTACTATATTATAAAGGTTATCAACAAATTTACTCGTTAAAATTAATTGTATTAATAATATTTTTTTTTCTTTATACTTTATACTCGATTTAATGTTAGTGTTACTAAACTTAGTTTCTATACGTAACATTAATATTTACATATTTCATAATTTTTTATTTTAATTTTAGTTTTTATATTGAATTAAATGCAAATTATGTAATTTAGATATTTGTATGTATTGTGCCTATTTTTGTTTTTTTTATTGTAATAAAATAATGTCTTAGGTTAAGTTATACCTAACTTATAATTTAGTCAAAACAGATCATCACTTGTAGTTTAGATAACGATGGTGCACCGTGCACGTATAAAAACAAACGAGCTGAAGGATGGCTACAATAATAATATCCCTGATAATATAATAAATTATAGTATTCATAGTTCTTTTTTTTAACAATAATTATAGGTATAACACTACGAGTTGTGCGTTTTTTTATTTATATATTTTAAACCTTTTATGGTAAAATGTTAATTCTTATTTTATGAAGAATTTTCTTAATTTAATATTAATTTTGTAATTTATTAGGTACCTATCTAATTCCAAATCGTTGATATCTATTCAACATTGCATGGTTATTTTGTAGTATTTGTTAGCACATTATTCGTTATTGCTTATATTATTTGAAAGTAATAATAATTGCTATTTGTTATTTCCGATGATCATCGGCGCATATATTGGTACGTAATAGATAGGTAAATGTGAATATTTCTAATAGACAAAACTAAATTTTTACGAACATCGTCATCATATGAATGCTGAGATTAGTTTATTTTATTTGATCACGACATCACGCACGTTTACAAAATTTGTTCTCACAGTTGGGAAATAGCCAATCGAAAAATCTATTGTACGCGGACCCCATGAACGCATTACGGATAACTTACGTGAACCATGAAATACATTATTTACCAGATGTACGGAAAGACCAGGGAAATATAATTTAAAAGAAAAATGTATGTTGTAGGTAGCTGATGCTGTATGTATACAGCGGTGTGCGATGGTGTTTACTCTTTCTACTATAATATGTTATAACCACGAGGGTTATAGGTAGAAGAAAACATCACAGCGCCCAAGCTGTATAGTGCATACATATAAACACTACCCTTCGTTTTTTCTATAGCAGGCAAGTGGAAGGAGAATTAAATACATCAATGCACCTGTCTTTTTGATGGTACACATTCATAAAGGACAATAATAAGATGTTTTTTTATGACAGAAGGACTGAATAATGTATATGTATATACCACTCACCATTTACATTTTTATATCTTATATTGTGTCTACATTTTTTTTATCATGTGTTTAAAAAAAAACACCAAGCTAAAAAAATAAATCTTCCTCGTTTAGTAAATAATACTGTTGATTTTATTTATCTTTTACTTTTTAAGGAATTTACAAATTTATAAAATTCACTATTTGGATGACAAATTTTATTTTATTTCTGGTTTTGATTTTGATTTTGATTTATGGAATTTCGTTTATAAATAGTTATGATTTCGTTATGGATTATTTTTTGTTTCTGTCTTCACTTATAGATCAGTAAAATTTCTTCAATCTTCAACTTCGATGGTGGTTTTTGGTAATAAATTAGATCTAGTTGGTAAAGTGTAAAACAACTCCCGTGTTGCTTAAAATAATCAGAAAAACCAAAAAAATTAAGGAAAACGTAAATACAGCGCGAACTAACGCAATACTAGTTGTCATAATCAATTTGTTAAAATTAATAACTCTAGACTTGAAATTGTCAACAAATATTTATATTAGCATATTATAAACATGATATATTTTCAAAATATGTACCTCTTTTTGTAATATTTGTAGACATTTGACATTATGTTTTGGTTTTTTGTTTTACCCATGAACAATTTGTTAAATTTGTTTAAAATTCAAAAATCTTGAAAAATTATTGCAACGTCCCTAGTAAGTTGCTTGTGCAACGAATGAAAGCTATCAAAAATATAGTCACATTCTTTTTTATAAGTGTTTGAAGTTCAAATTTCGACGAAATAAATGTTCTGACTATTTATGATTTGCGTAACTATTTAAAGGCAACGAAATTATTTGTCCGAAGTTTTGAGATAGATACCTTTCATGTGACGGACACAGCCTATGTACACGCATACGAGAGCGTCCCCGTGAAATATGTTCTCACAATAATGCCACTCATTCTACAACAATGGAAACGACGCGCGTCGGTCACGCGTTGCAGCGGTTTCTGCCGAAAGCTTATTTTATTTTACCAGTCGACTTTCGCACCCTATATACACATATATGCGTACACACATATGCTGTACTTATACGATATTCATTACACTGACATTCATATTTTATTATTAGTGTATATATATATGTGTTATATCCCATGCACAATGAACGCTCTTGTTCGCCCACCCATCCGCCCACCCTATTCCTCGAAAAAGGGCGTTCGTCACTCTCCGACGGGTATTATAATAATACATCTCCTTCTGCAGTGCGTGAGTATATATATAATATACATATTATATACATACATTATTGTGACTATTCGTGCGTATTTTGTATGTGCGCGTGTGAAAGTCATTTATGGCTGTTAAATTTCCGACCAGATTTTACAATTTATCTCTTGTGTTTAAACGCGGGAAACGGTTATGAGAAGATTTGCATGACAATATCTGTCAATGACAATTTTATTTTAAAACGGTTTCAGACAAAAATTATAATTGCATTTCTTACAGTTCATTATTTATTATTTTTGATTATAGGTCCATTATTATTTTTTTTCACTTTTAAACAATTGGCCAGCCATATAGGTAGGTAGTAGGTACCCTACTGCAAATGGGCGATGGGTGTTGTTATGAATCGGCTTTATACTTGTTTAACTTGACCCAATGATGCGAGATAATAGGTTAGACTTATTCTGGGTTATTAGTACGATGAATTTATAAATAATAATAAATCCATGCATTGAAATAACAGCTTTAAAAGAAGTTTAGTCCAACTAAACTTAGACCATAGTTTAATATTTATCTGGTTTTAACATTATCTTTTAAAATATGGTACTACGCCACTACGGTTGATCATGTATGACATTTTAAGATTAACACCTCTGTGGCTCTGTCAATACTATAACCAAATAAATTATAAAAATAAATTGAGTTACAAATATTTATGTCTCAAAGTCATCATATTTTAAAACGTATAATATGTGCACGAATATTTTGAATTTGCAGGTTTAGCTATAATAATAATATGTACCTATAGCTGATATTCAAGCATAAATAATATTGTTTTTTTTATTAAATTTTAAAAAGTTATCTGATAATTTTTTTTATTTAATGAAAAAGGTATTTATTTTTATTATGTTTATCAGAAAATATCAGATAATATGCTTTAACATTTTATCATAGTCTAAAGGTTTCTTCCTTTTAATTCTTAGTGGATTCAATTTTTAAATTAAATAAAAAAAAAAAAAATGAATACGCAGTTTTGTGATTTTACCCGATTTTCCCTACACATGACTAATTTTCTTATTATTATATAGGTATATACAACATTAATTGAGTTGAAATTACGTTTTTTATGTAGTTTAGGTTATGTTTTTGCACCTATAGAATTTATATCTTTTAATTGTTACCTAAAGTTGCTTAAAAGCTTAAACTATTGAGATATGTAGTTATATTATATTTACTGTAAATAAATATACTAGGTACTCTAATGTAGTAAATTATTTGTAGTAAATGAAGGTATCAAGTACCTACCTAACTATAGTTTGATAAAAATGGAACATATTTGTAGTTTGATTATTATTTAACAAATGTTGTCTTTTAAAAAAGAATTTGAATAAAGACTGCATTTTAAACATATTTGTTTATATTTTTAAATATACATTTATATAAAGTTTAAAAGTTCAAATGTAACTAAAAGTTTATACAGTTTTTCGGTTGTTACTGAATTTTTGATTCATTAATGAAACACCTCGTGAAATATACCTTATAATTTCATTTTACAATTTTTATCTATTATAGCTTTAAAAGTTTAAATTACATTTTATAATTTAAAATGTTCCATTCATATGACCCATTCTTACAAAACGATATCTATCCACACTCTATTTTGAATCAATAAAAATAATATTTTTTACTGTTATGTGTATTTTTGGAACTATTGATTCTTCTTCTAAATACATTTTATAGTTTAAGAAATGCTAATGAAGCATTGTGTTGCTATAATGTAAGCGTGTTTACTATTTATTTATGTTTAAAAGTCTACTTATATTTTACCATACATCACGATAGTTTGAAATCAGATTTATTTATCTGGATACGGTATATTTAATTTTATGGTTACCAATTTATAATAGTATAGGTAGGTATCTATAACTATATATAGTGCATTAGTGTATATATCCATCGTCCACCGACTCCCGTAAATTTTACCAATTTTTCCGCTATTCATGATAGTGGTAGAGGGTGAACACGGTACTATTTTTCAACATTACCGACAGCTTTTAATCAAACTGGAACCCTTTCAAAGGACCTTTCCGACGTGTGAATAATAGCAAGCAATTAGTTCTCTCTTTCTCCGTCCATTTTTTTTTCTGTACTCGTGTGCAACCGATATAGACAAATGCGGAATAATAAACGTCGGGTCGTCTGTCCGGTGATTTTTCTACAAGCTCACAACCTGCTTCGTTGCGCGTATCCGGTGAAGTTCGGTGACATCGACGTCACCGGCAAAGAAAAATCGCATCAATCGGAAATTCAATCGAATCTCACGCCAGGAAAAATAATGTTTGATTATACATGCGGCCTCGGTGGTTGAGAATATACCTCAAATCAACCGTATACTTTAAAACACTCAAAAACTATCAATTTTTATGTCTATAGGTGGGTATGAAATAAAGTGCAAGATGATGATGTGTCGTTTTAGTTCTATCGTATACCTACTGGGCCGTATCTCATTTTTTTTTATATGTTTATGGTTATAAATTTAAGGAAAAAAAATACAGTTAATCATTTAAGTTAGCGCTAATACCTTCTTAAATTTAATAGTTTAATATATTTTTGTCGGAAAAGATTCGTATCAATTAAATCCTAGACAATTAGGTAGGTATGGGTACTAAATTGTATTTGTAAATAGTTATACGTAAATGAATATTGGTTAGTTTTATCTTAAAAATTATTTTATAAACTGATTTTGGAAAACATTTTACATAGACTAAAATCATAAAATTTAATTTAAAAATATTCTGTTGTGTACTGTAGTTTTGTAAATTATTTTAGTGTTAAATATAATTATTCTTCTATTTTGGTAATAACTAAGAAGTAATAACCAACAAACATTTTGTTTATATTCTGTTGCTATAATAATAATTACCTAGTAATTTAAAAAAAAAATTTATTTATGGTAAACAAGTATAGGTATTTGATTTGAAAATAATCTAATTACAATATTTCATATTCTGTTGAGAAATCTTTCTTATATATTTAGGGTTGGAAATTCCTGAATATGTAAGCGTTCCATGTGTTTCTTAGCTCTTACACTGTAAGTCCTACTGGGTGGGTTACGAAAATGGGATTTTTAACAGGAATAAGAAAAATAAGTCGAGTCATTTTTTTTGTTTTTGTAATAGGTATTTTATAATTTTGAGACAAAATTCCTTATATTTTTAAAAACTATTTTACCATATGGAGCAAAGGTTATCCACGCTGAAATAAATATTATAAGTATTATTTTTTGTAGTCAGTCATTCAAGTGAATGTAAATTGTTCTATACTCTATAGTGTTATTTAATTCAACCAATATTATTAATCTTCGGTTGGTTGTTGATAGCTATGAAATTTTGTATACAATGTGCATGTATTGGATCTTACGCAGAACGCATTTCATTTTTTTTATAGGATATGGCTACAAGGGTACAACATTGTGTCACTGTATAACCACGGAAAATATGAAATTACACCCACAATTACTCTGGGACTGGAATAGGACTAAAATAATCGAGGACCAAAATGTCAGAGTTTCACCGAAAATATAATATCGATAATTATCAAATATCAAATAAACCTATAATATTATTAAATATTTTTGGTGGTAAATAACTGTGTACCAACAATATTTTATTCTTATTTTACCTATTCTGTGGTACACATACTCGCTCCTGCGGTAAGCGTTACGTGGGTGGTGCAATTAGCGCATGCGCAAATGGACTAATGTAATACATCCGTGGTTAATATTTACCGGTTTTCAACAATTAATTAACTACGAATTTTTATCATGCCTTAACTTAATATTATATTTGGGCAGTACGCACGGTTACAAAGTTACGTACGCAATTCATCTTGAATTTTTCTATTATGGCGTTTAATTGTATCGCTGCATATTTTAATAATTTTATATAAGTACTATATAATAGCTCTTTCAAAATTTAATATTATTAATAATTGTATACCCCAAAAAATACTACTCCAATAACCTAACATTTATGAAAAGTACATTTTTGTGAAATATCACCAACAAGTATTTTGATTTTAAATGTAGGCACAGCCTAAATCTATTGTTAGTGTATTACCAACATAATAAGTTAAAGTTCATATTTTAGTAATTAAATTTCCCACTCACTTATGTGCATGTAATCCGAAAATATACTTTATTAATATTGTCGTATGATCTATTAGGTTCCGGTAGATCAGATGTTTGAGTTAGTGAGAATTGTTTGTCAGAAATCTTCCATTTAAATATCATGTAATCTAAATAGTGTGTATAGTGTGCCAAATTGATATTGATATTTTTTTTTTTTTTTTTAGATATTTAGCTCATTTTTTAGATTTCATTTGCTTTGCCCCAACTAGTAATGTCCTGAGTTTATATTTAATATACCTGGTATACTGATAACATTAAAAAATAATCTATTTGAAAATGCGTTATAATATCTGTAATGGGTTGGTACTTAAAAATACATTTATTTAAACTAAACTATTTCGATTTCTCTGGAATAAAATTTGAGTATAACGCTGTCAGTTTTAACTAATTATTTTTTAATTTATAAAGTTTTACGGTACCCTGAAGAAGATTATAAAATATGTATTAATAATTTGTATTAAACTGTATTATTATTATTATACGTGTGTATATATTATTATCTAAACAATAAACTGCTATTGTCAGTTACCTTAAATAAATGTATACTTTTTGAAAACAAGTTTATACTTCGAATTTTTCATCACCTCCCTGAATGTAGGTAAAAGATTTCTGGGTCATAAATTTAAATGGGTTTATGTACTAAAATTAAGCGCCGTTTTCGCTTCCGGCCTTAAGGCGTTGAGTTCCTCACTTCCCCTTTATTTTCGCTATTCTCCCGGATTCTTCTTATCAGATTTTAACTTTTGCCGTCAATAGGCGTTCCCCTTCTTAAAGCTCGTACAGGAAATTCACGCCTTTCCTTCGATCGTGATTTAGAAACAACCCTGTGTTATTAATTACTGGGCAATATTAAGCACATTGTATGTCTTTAAACAATACAAATTATTTATTTGCGTGGCTTCAGAAAATATCCTTTCGACATTTCAGTCAAATTTAGGTGTAGGACTTTGCGTGACGATACCGATTCATACATGCCATTAAATGTGTTGGTTAAAAATAGTCCAAATGCTATACAATTATTGAAGTATTACTATATTTGATTATTACAAAATAATAACGTAATGAACACGTTTTGCACTAATTTTAGAATTTTTCTTAGCTGGCAATTTTTTTTTATCGTATTACGCTTTTATTTTATTAAGTGGTAAACATTAATGAAAAACCATAAATTCAATCATTGATAAAACATGGCAGTTAGAATTTACTTTGTCTTTCTCCGTGTTCAGCTTAGTCTTATTTGCTCAAGTTCCTTGAGCGGTTCAATTAGTTAGGTAATAAAAATATAAATGTTTTCAACTTTTGTGGAAATGGTAAGGTCCAACTTAACGAATCGTTTTTCACTTGAAGCAAAACTTCTACATGGTAAACATACCTGTGAACAAATACTTGGTTTTAGTCGAACTGCGTTCTTGTTAATTTTATCTTCTCGATACGGATGTTTGTCTTTTGTTTTATTTAGCCTCCGATGTATTAGATTACATGTTATACTTGATGCACAGTTAAAATACAATATATTTGTTTTTACTTACAATATATTTATTAGATTAGATACACGTTTTAAAAATACATATTGATGGTATTAATTAAATTGTAAATAATATATTTTAAACATTTTTTTTAGAGTAGATATTATATATCCACTATCCAGGGATGAAAAAATTACTTAAAAATGAATATCGTAATCCTAGGTAGTCGATACTTGAACTTTAACCAACCAAATATTATATATTTAATACTATATTAAAGAATGTTTCAAAAATCCAATAATTTCAATGATGGTTATTTTCCTTTAGTAGGTAAATAGTTAAATATAATAATGACAGGTACCTATATTGTTTATAGCTGTAAGCATATATAATAACCAAAAAATAAAATATGCAACCAATTTATTAAAAAATTAAATCATTAAAAAAATTGTAGTTTTAATTATTATTGTATGTCAATATATTTTATTCTATGGATAATTTTTAGTGGATGTGAATTACATTTTATATAAATTATTTCATTTTAAAAAATAAAAACGTAAGATAATTTTTTTCTTGTCGGATTATAGATTTAAGCTCTGCAGATGAAAACGTGCGTTCTACAGGTGCCGATGAGCACAAACTTGTGTTGAAGCTTATGAATAATTTTTTAACGATTGGATAATTATTTAGCCTTTATAATGAATTATTTTTGTCATTTAATTAGGGACTGTAATAATGGAACAATAATAAAAATATTTTAATCACTTATTATACGAATAAAAGTTACTTTCATATTTTTACCGTACACGTGCACAACGATGTGAATATACTAACAAGTAATAATTAATGTAACAATCAGAATAAAATACAATTATTGCAAATAATAATTTTCGCCCTCGTTAATAAATTAATGAACTTTACAAATAATAATGAAAAATAATTATTACCTATGAACATTTAATAAAAAAATAAAACACGATAGTTCGAGTATTTTTTTATTAAATCGAGTCAACTATTCGATTCATAAATTAAAAAAGTGTCGTGATACAAGATACTACTTGGTAAATAAATTCATATTTGTTCTATATATTCATCATTTTTTTTAAAGTTACCTTTGTAAGTATAAGCGTGTAACGGTAAAGTTGAGTAAAATAATTTGTAAATTGTACCAACCTATTGATCAACCAAATGTTAAAAATATCATTGTATACATAGTTTTATTTAAACTTTTCTTCTTCGAAACCCTAATTTGGGGATTTTTCTTAATCGTAGCTTATGTATTAAGACATTTAGACTACCTAATATTCTTTTTTATTTAAATTGTGTTAATTATCCAATGTACAATGTTAGATAATTGTTTGGAGAATGCGCTTCTATATATGCAAATTTTGTTCTGGTCACATCATTGTCTAACTACTGGCAAATGCCTACAGAGGAAAGTTGCGGGCGTCGGCCTTTTACAGCATTTTGAACCAAATTAGTAAACAGTTAATACTTCTCCCTCGTATCTTATAAACGTAGAATGTCATGTAGGTATATGTTTGAGCTTTTAGGCTGAGAATTGAAAAAATATGGTGAAACTATTGATTTTACAACTGCTATTTTCTCATGCAAATATTTTGTCAATTACTTATAACTATGACTTTTAGCATATAACGATGACTGATGATATACCATAATAATATTATAATACAATATAACACAATTTTTATTCGTTCCTGTTTTATTGTTCGAAATATTTGTATTTTACAGAATCTCATAAATCTAATGTATTGCTATATATAATTTCGAGATGATACGTTTAATATTTTAAACTCTTATACGAGACTTATTAAACATAAAATAATATTTAAAACTGAAATTATTTATTCATTTTGAATTTTAAGTTTAATCGTTGGTGTTCAATGAAATATTTAAGTAATAAACTGTGTATATAATGATTATATAATTAATGCATCAGTTTCAACAGTTTCTGACATAATTTTAATATTTATGTCCCAAATGATTACCGAAAGGTAACTACTTCCATAATATCAGGTAACCGAAATAATTATACATGTAGCTTAACAACTTTTTTCATAAAGATTACAAAATAAAACATTTTGATGGTAATCGGGACTTGAATTTTTTCACAAAATCAATTAATTTGGTAGTTTCTTTCACTATTTTATACAATTCATCACGTTTAAAAAATTTAATTCATTTTTCCAATAAAATAACTTTACAATATTCTATAAATTTATTGGCCTTAAGAATTTTCCTAGCAGTATTTTATGAAAACAATTTTGGTTTTCGTTGAAGTAAAATCATCTTGTACCTATTATGAATTATTTATTTTAAATATTATATAATATTAAATTTTTATCGTATTGGTATAATATATTTTATTTTTCCATGGTCATAATATGTTTATTATGCCATAATCTAATGTTTCAAAAATTAATATTATTATTATTATTATTAAAGTTAATTATTGAAATATGTTCCTACGTAGGTATATCAGTTAAATAAATATATCAAACCTGTACAGTGCATGCTATCATATGTGTTACTGACAAAGTAAACTTAACTATTACGTAATGTCAGAGAGGGTTCCTGGAATTATAGTAGGCAACATTTACTTACCTATGTCATATTATATTAATACTATTACGATAAAACTTATTAAAAAGATAAACGTTAGCAATAACTTTAGCAGTGAAACATCTTTAAGATGTCCTCAAAAATCGCTTTATCTATGTATAGGTAATCAAAATGTTAGTTCAAAGAATAAATAAAATTTAGATTTTAAATTGTATAATTAGAAATTAATATTTAAAAATGTGTTAGGTATTGGTGTAGTGTAGTGGTTTAGTAGTAAGTATAGTAATTTATATGATTTTATTGTTTTAACCCTGGTTACTATACTCTATGTACACAAATATAATTGAACACTTATAAGTTAAAAGTGACACTATATGTTCGAAAAAATGTAAGATAGGTATAGGAAGAGTGACTATTGAGTAGTGATGTTTTTTGGAGGGCGTCTTTACGTATTTGAAAGTGATGATGTAATAATTATTAGTGTGTTGGAAAACCCATTCCTAGTGGAGCTTTATTTAATAAATACCTAATGGTCTAAATTTCATTTAAAATTAGTGATTTCTTGAATTTCGTTAGGTTCCCGACTATTAGCATTTTCGAAAACCGACCTCTATACAAGCTGTATTAAAATTCCTATGTCTAGGATGGTGTATGCATTTTTCAAATTTTTTACTATCCCGAAAAAATATCTGAAAAAATAATCAACTCTATAATGCTAACACAAAAATGGGTCACAGTAACTATTGTTGTCACGTCAGGCTGGATCTAGGTTGTTCAGTTATTCTAAGATAGAATGCTCAAGTAGACATAAGGGAAGAACGAATGCGAAAATATTAATGGTATAATCTCAGTAATCTTAATCTTAATATATTATAAGATATTATCGTAAGAAGAGACTACTTGGACTTAATATTATTTTTTTTTTTTCAAAAACACTTGTTATAAATTCTGAGTTTTGATTTTACATAATATCTCATATATTATATTCATATCATATTATATAAATGTTTTATTGTTTTCTTACAAATAGGGGTTATTAACTGAATATATTTTATTATTTCAATATACAACTAAATATTACAACTAATACTATGATTAAATTATTATAGCTTATTTATAAAATAGTTGTTTATTGTTTAATTCAATTTAATAGAAACAAATTGTTTTATATTTGAATTCATATTTCATGGTTTTCTTTGATAAAGTATTAAAAATATTCACTAAATATAATTACTGTATACCTTTGTATTATTCTATTACTTAGAATATGTGTGACCTATATGTAGATAGAGTGGGGCTTAAAAAAATATAATATGCAACGTACATACGATATTTATTTTCTAAAATAATATGTAAATATGTAAATATGTAAAATACTAAAATGAGATAATTAACTTCGTATTATGAATTATAATATTATATGGTTTTTTTAATGTATCATTAACTTTATTTTTAAATTACCTTGAATAAATCTATGAATTGTATTAGGTACATTTTATGGATGATTATACATTTTAAAGCATTACAAATATTATATTTTGTTGCAGGATCATGTGAAGAAGCTAGATTCCAGCTTGCTAGTTAAAAAGGTATGTTCTATATTATATTTTATTTGTACTTGATTTTTTTTTTTTATATTCCCATAAAATCGTGAGTGTCGCTTTTCTATATATATAATGATATATAGATATATATAGACGATGTTGATATAATCACCTTACGGTCAACGAATTTTAATTTTGTTTTTATCTATTATACGCATAATATTTTGGCTATATGCGTTTTTTTTTACTTCGGTAAGGGACCAATTTTTTCTAAACTCCTCAAAACTGGACCAACTTTGTAGGATATTAAATCAAAATAAAATCAAACGGCTATTTTTAAACTCTGTCTATTAATATAATATAATATATTCGTGTGACAATGGTTGTATTATACGATGATAAGACGTGATAATGAAATAAAAAAAAAAAAAAATCTATCTACGTTTATTCTTTTATAATACCCCTATCAATGAATAAATTAATTTTGTAAGATTGTTGATCTTACAAATTTCTTTTATGTAATATTTATTTACCTATTTAGATGTCTAGGTTTCATTTATATAGGTAATATACTAGTATCGTTTTATATAAATTGTACTTAATATATATATTTTATATCATGGAGTTACCACAATGCCTATTTCAGTAATTATTATTTTTAAGACTAAGGGTAATTATAAATGATTAAAAACATTTTTTTTGACTCTAAATTATAAATGTACGACGGTTAAATGAAGAATTCATTAATTACTTGCTGTATTAAAAATATTGTACTAAGTAAAAAGTATAGAAAACGTTTTAATAATTCTAACTTAATTCTAAAGAAGTCGCTTGTTATTGAATTAAATTGCACCTGTAGAAAATACCGCTGTAACAAAAAATTATACCTATATATTTAACAATAATTAATTAAAATGGTAACAAGTGCAGCTATTATTAGTTCATTAGATAAACAGAAATTCTATATTTTGAGTAATATTAATAAATCATTTTTATACCAGTAAATTTTTTCTCGATGGCGGTGGGATAATAATATTATACTTTAGGCCTTGGGGAGTGCCCTTATTAAACCCTTGTTAGTTGGTACTAGGTAGGTACCCAATCAGTTGCTTTCCGTTGTATACGAGTGATAATACAAGTCTAGACAAATAGATTTGATAAGCACTATCAGATTTGTTTGGAAAATACCCATGTAAAGAATTAAGAATTGATCATTGTATGTACTACATTCAATCATACTAATAATTGTGGTCATATTTTTTGGATATTAAAATTGAATTGTACAATATCTATTCAAGTTGATTTTAAAGATCCATTTAATATTAGTAATTAAATGTGCATGTAGCTTGTAAAATCAATATTAAATGAACATTTTTGCCTGGCCAAATAAAATTTCTGGGATATTGCATTGACATTATTAATTTTCTGCGGTAAAATGTTATGGGACTTGAGACAAGGCTGTATGTTTATGTAGGTATGATTTTCATATAAATATATTATTTGCATAATAGATATAGTAAAGCTTGGCATTCGTGTAGTGTTTCTGTAGCATATAATATGGTGAAAAATATTTTTTATATTTAATATTTATTTTTCTAAATATTTTTGTTTACGTAAAACAGAGTTTCATTATTATTGGTGAATATAATATGTTCATAAATTATTTTTGGTTCGATAACTCGTTATCAAAAAGTTTAAATATGACCACCATTCTTTGGAATAGCACAGTACCGATATAAAATTAATGCTTTCTCGACCCATTTTAAATGGCATGTATAACTATAGAAAAGTTTATGCTATGAAAAATTGACACACCGTCAAATAAATGTATACTGTGCGTATAATTCGTTTTTATCTCGATTTTCCGTGTATGCACAATATAACACAATCGTTTTCTTTTGAGTATTTATATTTTTCATTGTATAGTCACAAATAAATTTTTTTCTTCATGTTTCTAAATATGTTAACTCGTAAACAACTCAAATTCATTCAATACATCATGCAATGTATCCACATATTTTTATAGCTACTTCGAATTTCTCAAAACAGTCTACACATTTTATTATGAGTATATTATTATAATATGTATAAATATTGTATTTGTTTAATTTTTGCTAGATTATTCTTAGATCAGATAATAATACCCATTTAACTCTCAGTACATTTAAATGATGTATTATTTAAATTATAATTACTGCCGGTGTATGTCGTCGCGTTGACTTGCTCAGATACTTTTTACTATTCTAAAGAAATAATGATAATATACAAACTATTTGTACAATGTCTGTGTTGGAATAGTTAAACCTAACTAAATTGATTGGTAATATTCATTAAATGTTGTTGTCGCGTGGTGTTCTTGCGACGAATACACACAATCGATTTACGTTTTTCGCCTGAAACGTCTTCACTGGCACAATGGCATAACATATATCATTGTAAACAGCAATAGAGGCTTAGAAATTATAGTATCTTTGGATGTGTTTGTGTCAGTGCGAATAATCCTATTATTTAATGTGCGTTATAAGTGTGTTTGTTATAGATGATAATATGATGCAGTGGAAATGCGGCAAAAGCCCTACCCCCAAGTGCACAGCATGCTCGCACTCGCTTAGTCCTAACCCATACATGAGGTTTTTTGACGTCTAGCCAAATGGGACGTAAGGGACGTTTGGATATTTTTTTCCCTTTGCCTATGACCGCTCACTCTTTCTCTCTCTCTCTCTCTCTCTTTCTCTCAACCCCCTTCCACTCGGTTCGAATTTCATATGTCAACGTGAAATTATTCGCTTTAAATTGTGTTCATGTGTGAAAGGGTTGACCCAGAATCGACCTTGCTATTCGCCCGTTTTGGCAGTATTTCGAGTACATTTATTTCTCTACTTTCAATTTATATTATATATACTCGTATATGCAAACTATAAACGATCATGCAATATGTCTAACCGTTTTCAAATATAGTTTATGTATGAACATAATATTTCTGAGGTAATTTCTGTTAGTTTTGTGGTCCCACTGGGAAACCATTTGTACTTTATATATACATTGTATTTAGTATTTATATTTATATATATCTTGTTATTTTTACTATATTTTAATGATGTTTACATTGTAATAATGTGTTCTAAAATTTTACATCTGACTGGTGTATGTTTTATCGTTTGTTTAAATTCTATATAGTTTCATCGATGCAGTGTAATAACGCAGAATTTCATCATTTTTTCATTTTTTTTTTTTTTTATCAGGAAATCAGTTTATATAAGTCAATAATAGATTAACATTTAACAAATCCTTTAGTGTAGATAAACGCTGTCTGTTAGTTTTTTTTAAGTACTTTGTTATATTAAATTAAAAAAGGTAGGAAAGTGGATGTCGCTCTGTTATACAGTAGGTTACAAGTGGGTCACTGTAATGGATGGTGTTAAATTTGAATTCAATGATATATCATTGTATAAGAAAAACGATTCTTAGCGAAAACGGTCAGTCAGCCTATGATATTACCAAGTATATTTGATGATATTATTGTAAATAAAGTAATTTATATTTAACCTATTTACGTGGAGCCTTGTTTTCAATTTTCAATCCTTGGCTATAAAAGTTCAACATTTTATACATTTTTAACTACAAAATAATTATTAAATTTTAAATTTGATAAATTTTGTCAAAATTTGAACTTTAAATGCTTATAAAAAAAAATTGTGCCTATGTATTTTTAATATCTTCCAACTGCTATTGTAATAATATATCAGGAGCCTTGCATTCAATTTTCACGCATTTTTATCCAACAAATAAAATTTTATTGATATTTGTAGAAAAAAAAACTAAAAAAATTGAAAACTGTCAATGTCCGCAAACAGCTCAAAACAAATCAAAATATTTTCAACATTTTATAGTGTATAGAAAATGCTAATATAAACATTCAGTAAAATTTTCAAGTATCTACAGTCATACGTTTTTTCATTAGAACAAAATAAGCAAATCGTTACATGAGAAATCGAGGGAATATCAAATGTTGTAAAAATATAAATTTCAAACGCTCATAAAAGTTTAATTTGACTTTCTTGTAGACATTTTTTTTTTTTTTTGATAAAGGTAGACAATCTTATGGATAATCTTGTATTTCATTTTTCAAACCTTAGATTTAAAGAGAAACATTTTTATGAGTTATAAACTCAAAATAATTTGCCAATTTTCGTGATTTTTCCGTATTTTGTCAAGATTTGAACCTTAAATGCTTATAAATAAAAACTGTGGCTAAGGATTTATAATATTTATCAAATATCATTGTAACAATATAGTAGGAGCCTTGTATTGAAATTTCCAGGTTTTTTACTCAACAAATAAAGTTTAATTGATATCCATAGAAAAAAATATTAATAAAATTGGAAACTGTAAATGTTCCTAAACAGTTCAAAACACATCAAAATATTTTGAAAATTTTATCGTGTATAGAATATGCAAATATAAACAACCAGTGAAAATTTCATGTATATACGTTCATTTGTTTGAGAGTTACACCAAAAACCAAAATCTATTTTCTCGAAAACAGATTTTGCGTAAAAATTCCCGTTTTTCTTAATTTTTCTTTTGTTTTTCACGTCGCTTTTGAAAACTACTGAAAAATTTTGACTTTTGACCCCCTAAAGTATCAACTAGATTTACTTTCCTATCAGGAAAGTTACTGTTGAAGAAAATCCAAGCACTTTTACTGTCCTAAAAGGTGATGACAGACACAAAAATCATAAAAAAAAAACACACATCATTGTAAAATCTATACATTCATCGTTCCACTCAGAATCTAAAATACAATGATTAAAATACATTAAATTAATATCTTTGATTTTAAACTTCTGTTTAATTTATGCCACCACTGTTATAAATACATTGTTTTTAAAGCTATAAGATTTTAAAAAAAAAACAATATCTCGTCGTTTATTTTTTTCGTTATACTTCTTTTAACCTCTTAATAACTGCTTTATATCACATTGATACTTTCTCGAATTGATTTTATGTTTGGTTAGTTTGGAAATAGTGTTAGGCCATTCATTAATTTTATAGTTATTTAACTAAAATTCAATAATAATTGTCCTTGGATTTAATACCAATGTAAGTAAGGGATTATACACTAGGATATATTTTGGGAAAGTACTACTGTATAAATTTAAATCTGAGTATAAATCTTATACTTTATTTTTGTTTTTTGTTTTTTTAAATTCAATAGACTTTAATTTATTTCTATTTGGTATTTTCAAACATAGTGAAATTATGTATGCTATTCAAGTAGAATACATAACATACCTAACAATAATAATTGATACATTCATTCTCAGAGTGAATCAAAAACATCCGAAATATGTAAATATACAATAATTTATTTACGTTTGTATGAAATGACATATTATAATGAATATGATATAATATTTATAGTATAAACATATTATATTTTCGAAAATACGTGCCAAATAATATTATAATTTATTCTTTTATATTTTCCTCGAATATTATTTATTGCTTTTAGTAACTTAAATATATTATACTCCGTGAACATCGATTAGAAGAGATCTTTTCGAAAAATCTAAAAGTAACCAATTATTTGTTTAATTTTTTTGCTATTTTTTTTTTAGGTTTATTCATATGTTTATTTTATCAATTTTAATAATTATAATAATTATAATATTTATTTGGCCATAAAAACAATTTGTAATGTAATAGTAACAATGTTACACAAAAAACACGTAATTCCTAAAATAGTAACTGATTATATAATGACAGAAGTATTTGGCCCAACTCACCACTGAGGTGTAACCTCGTATTGGTGAGTTGGAGTCTTACAAATTAATTAATTATATATTAATATTTAGTTAGTTGAACAAGAAATTTAATTGGGTATTTATTTTAATGTAAATAAAAATAGTCAAGTATACATTGACATGTGGTTTTTAGTAAGATATCATATTAACACAATAAATTTATTGATATGATAATAAATAATGAAATATTTTAGTGTACCCCCACCTATAAATATGACAATTTAAAATGGTTTCAGTTATTACTCTTTTTTTAGTGAGTATGAAAACTATTCATTTGCTCACCAGTTTTTCTTTTAACGCAATAATCCTTTCCTAACCATACAACTTTAGTGTTCAAATATAGAAATTAAAACTTGAGCAGATTAGTTTTTGAACCCCCTCCCCCTGAAATGGACCAACTCGGTAATTGGCTTCCTGCCGAGAACAGGATTTATTCTTTCCCCTAACCCTGCAACTCGCCACCATATTCCCGTTATAATTCTTCAAATCGGATATTATTTTTTGACATTACCTTTTTTCCGTTGCCATCTTTTATGTGAAAAAATGTTACATTTATTTTTCATAAAATAATATGTAAATACATTTTATTTTTAAATTACTCTTTAAATTATATTTTATTTGTAAATTGTTCATATATAGGTCACCACTCGATAGGTAGGTAGTTCTATGATATAATATACTGTAATAAGTATTAACTTTTGTAAAGTGAAAATTATATTTTATTTTTAGATAGTTACAATGATATATCCGTTGGATAAAAATATCGAATTATGCCTGTTATTATGGTATAATATTATGATATTGAACACTTTTATGGTTTTTGAAAATTAATTTTATTTTATTAGCAGTTCTCAAAATGGTCATCATATTATATTAATTCATAATGCCTCTTTTGGAAACCCTCTTGAAGCGAATGCCTGACTTTGATTCTTTTTCACTGCAATATAAAGACATGATTTAATATTATATATTAAAATTGTGTGCGTTGACTCAAATATATTATGTGGGGCTTAATTAAAATGTCTTCAACATGGAAAACGACTGCTTAACATTATGACTTTAAGGTTGTTGTGTGTATAAATAAACATAGTGAGCGTGTTTCCTCGTTGTGGAGTATTTAATATTATGTCTAATACCGATTATTAGAATAAAATTCTACCCCAACCTTACTCCATGTTAAATTAACCGTTATTGCAACGGAATTTGTAGATAACAAGGCGCTGAATTTCGGTCGTTTGCGAAATCTACTATGTTATTTCGAAATGAGTATTTAGGTGACTGTATATAGGCCTGCTTAAATACAGCTTCTCCTACGACAGGAGATGCGATAAAACTCTGGGGCGTGGGTTTAATTACGACAGTAATTAACTAATAGTATATACGATGATAATCTTATGGGTCGATTAATAATAAATCATTGGAAAGCCTCGTAGAATTAAATAAAGAGATTCTTCAAACATTAGATTCGTATCTCACAGTGCATATAATATGAAGTGATGAGTACTTTGCTCTGTACTTTCGCGTCAGGCGGTACCTATGTATCATTAAACAAATGAAAATATGATGTGGACATTAGTATCATTAATTTTACGTTTATCAGCGCTATATAAAATAAATTCACCTTTTTATAATTCTAAAATGTATGAATGGTTTAATTGCTTGTTAATTTTATTTGAAAACGCTAAATGAAACTATATAGGCCTTGTGATAATAATACCATATGCACGATAAATCTAGAAATCACAATAATATTATAAAATATAATAATATCAGAAACTTAAAAAATTTAATCACCACCAGAAACTTTTCCTCGTAATATAAAAGAATCGTTCTCGATGGATTTAACTAAAATTATCAATTTTTTCTGCGTATTGAAATAAAACATTTTGATTTATTCAACTCTGAATGCAGTCCCAAAATCTACATGTTGATACCTCCACACAGTTAACACGTCCGTCACCGTCCGTCATTGTATATAATTTGAATAACTTGTTATATGTATCAATTTTGGATACTGTCCAAATACCCCAATTTGCCTTTTGTTAGTATTACCCTACGGTATTGTTGAAGCATGGGGAATTGCTGTATTCAAATGTACATTTTAACGTTTTATTTATGATCAGGTCAGTTATACGATCTCATTTTGTAAAACAATACAAGTCGTTTTTGTTGTGTAAATTAAAAAAAAATAAATATTAATATGAAAAATAAAATGTAATAACTTTTTAACTTTATTTTCCAATCACTATCTAAATTAGTATTAGTTTAAATAGTGCTCTTAATAGTCATACTGATACCTCTAAAATAATATGTTTTATCCATTTCATATTATCCTAAAGAAGATATTAGATTTTTACAAAAAAGGTTAAATGGATTTTATTATTTTATTAATGTATATTTTGTCCCATACTACCTATATTATTTGATCGTATTATATTATATCAATATTTTATATGGTCTTCCACGCTTTTATGGTAAATATAAATTTATTTTTCTATTAAAATATATTAATTAGTTTAATTATAAACATATATTTTCTAATAAGAGTTAAAATACATAATATATAAATATATAATACCGACTATGATACATTATAATATAAATATAATACAGAAACCTGTATTTAAAAATCATAATTGTAAATATTTTTTCATATTTATTTGATTTCAAGTTCATATTTTAAGTTAATGTCGTAAAATTGAATTTAAGATAGTTAATAAATTTGTAAATGTATTTTTAATAATTGTCCCATGAATACGCATGTTTACCATATTTAGGTAGATAAATTTATTCAAATATTCGTGAATTCTTTATCTGTTTCTAATGTTTCTATTTTAAAAATTTTCGCTAGACTTCCCAGTAATATTCAGAGGAATGAACTAATAAATTAATAAACTAATAAATAAATTAGACTTTAAAGAAATTACAAATTGGACACTAGAACGGCATAAGGGTCCACCACGGTGATTGATGCCGTCCGGAGCACGTGGGGTCTACTAATTTCATATGCTCGGATCATAATATGCACTCACGCACGCACAGCTCTTGGGAAGTTAGTAACTTTGGTCTTCGTCGCAAAATCCTTAGGGATTTCGGCCATGTACCAACTGTGCATTTGGCAAATACATGTATTGCTTATAATCTCTTAAACTTGTTTATCATTGAAAGGAAAATAATTAAATTTATTTTATTGTACTAATATAATTATATCTTAAAATAATATTTCTCAAAGTACGTTATAATTTATAAACACTACGCATATTATTAAGTAATTTTTATTACTAGTAAAGCATAGTATTATAATATTATATAGTTACATATTCATTTATTTTTCACTAGTATAAGTATTACATTTTAATTAAATTCACTAGAAGCACTCAATGGGCGTATCGTAATTGTATTTTGTACAAACAATTTGTATTACTCAGAAAACAAACGCAATCTGTAAAATTTCCTAACAATTTTGATGTAAGAATTAGAACATTTTAAATATATAAATATATAATACCGACTATGATACATTATAATATAAATATAATACAGAAATCTGTATTTAAAAATCATAATTTTAAATATTTTTTCATATTTATTTGATTTCAAGTTCATATTTTAAGTTAATGTCGTAAAATTGAATTTAAGATAGTTAATAAATTTGTAAATGTATTTTTAATAATTGTCCCATGAATACGCATGTTTACCATATTTAGGTAGATAAATTTATTCAAATATTCGTGAATTCTTTATCTGTTTCTAATGTTTCTATTTTAAAAATTTTCGCTAGACTTCCCAGTAATATTCAGAGGGGAATGAACTAATAAATTAATAAACTAATAAATAAATTAGACTTTAAAGAAATTACAAATTGGACACTAGAACGGCATAAGGGTCCACCACGGTGATTGATGCCGTCCGGAGCACGTGGGGTCTACTAATTTCATATGCTCGGATCATAATATGCACTCACGCACGCACAGCTCTTGGGAAGTTAGTAACTTTGGTCTTCGTCGCAAAATCCTTAGGGATTTCGGCCATGTACCAACTGTGCATTTGGCAAATACATGTATTGCTTATAATCTCTTAAACTTGTTTATCATTGAAAGGAAAATAATTAAATTTATTTTATTGTACTAATATAATTATATCTTAAAATAATATTTCTCAAAGTACGTTATAATTTATAAACACTACGCATATTATTAAGTATTTTTTTATTACTAGTAAAGCATAGTATTATAATATTATATAGTTACATATTCATTTATTTTTCACTAGTATAAGTATTACATTTTAATTAAATTCACTAGAAGCACTCAATGGGCGTATCGTAATTGTATTTTGTACAAACAATTTGTATTACTCAGAAAACAAACGCAATCTGTAAAATTTCCTAACAATTTTGATGTAAGAATTAGAACATTTTAAATATATAAAATATACTACTAAAATAAAAGTCAAGATTTAATGAATAATAATATAGTGATGTATTAATATAGGTATTATATCATTTTTTTTTAAATATTTGAAATCTATAAATCATTATCAAAATATTTAAGCGAGGGTGTGCTGTTATATCTAATTTTAAACCTTATACTGCTAGAAAATAAAACCAGATGTTAGTCTTCCCGAAGTGTGCAGTATGGGGTATAATTGCGTTTCCTATATTGAAATTATATACCTACTGTATAAGGTTAAAATAGCCTTGTGCTTTTATAAAATTAATGTTATTTTCACAAAATGTCTAGTGTATGTAAGTACCTACTGAAAATTAATACATATGGTGTATTTGAAGAATAATTTTAATATTTTATTATTTTCTTCACATTGTGTAATAATAAAATAATAAATAATAAAATAAAATTATATAGGTACCTAAGTAGGTAGTAATAATAAAATTCAATTGTATAGTTTTATAGAATTCAGTTTTTTGTTTGAATTTCATATAATCACTTTGATTAATTATTATTAAATCAAATTCCACAATGATGTATTATCAACTCAACTCGTGCATAAAATTATATGAGTACATTTATCTATTTATTATTATGTTATGTATTATTGTATTATCATTTTAGCTACAGAAGAACTTACTTACTAATATAAAATAAGTACAATATGCATGTCAGATTTCCTCAGTGTACTTTTCTTTTGTCCGATAGAAGTAGGTAGAAGAAATCGTTTATTCATATTCCTATCTTGATCATTTTACGGTGAACAATTTCGCTTAAGGGACACATTCATAACAAAAGTTAAATTCAAACATATTATACTCATTTTTATATCTACAAATATATATACTACAAATGCGCTTTTGATGTACAATCAATTTATTCACTGGATTGGTTTCTACATTTATAGCTCAAAAATCCTCTATTCTGTATGTTTTCTACTAATCTATTTATGTTTTTAAAATTTAACTGAAATACAACTGGTAAATATTTTTAAAACCGTAAAATAAATCAAATTACTTATATTTAATAGGTATTCATTGACATTGATAGTTGTTCTTCATTATAAAAAAATGTATCTTCTAATTTTATGACTTTAATATTTTCTTAAGACAATTTTTTTAATCTGTATTAACAGCGATTAAATTAAGTCAATTGAAATATGATTTAGGTATTTCAAGTATTTTAAAAACTGCTTCAAACCTAATGTAAATCTATAATGGGTACTTCCTTACAGCATAATATACATTTTATAGACGATACAATTTTGTTTATTTAACATTTTTGTGTATTTATCATTTTTAGATTTTAATATAAGTACCTAACTTGGGTATTTTTGTTTTGTTTTAAATGAACACTTGTTATTATTTAAATCCACGTTATGTATTATATATATATATATAAACATATTCTAAGACCAATTCTGAATTGCTTTTGAAGTGCGTATAGAACATTGTATTATTCAATTATTCATACTATGTGTCTTGTTAGTTTTTTCTATATTTGCAAACATAAACAATATTTTGTTTAACTATTAGCATAATATAAATGTTGAAATAATGAACAGAAAAAAAATAATTAGAAAATTCTTCCAAACAACAATGTATAATTTTCGAACACGTGGCCTATTCGTGTCGTTAAATCTTACGACAGACTGTTTGTCCTTTGTGCAGAGGGTGGCGATAAGTTATTAGCAATTAAAACGGACTGCGCGATTGGTCCGGACTACGACAGAAGCACGGGGTTCAGCCCCGAAAATCGGTTGAATAAACGTCTGATTTTAGTGTAGACTCTATAATAAGAGGAATTCGGGCACACACATGACCCGGTGCAGCAGTGGTGGTGCGCGCGTTGCTGACATTTATTGTTTATTATAGTCGTGCGCATGCGAAAAAGGGGGTGAAAACACACAGAGTGAGAACAACGAACCGAGCTATGTATACTATATACGCACACTTCACAATAATGTACATAATTTGTATAGCTATATAAATATGAATTCCGGTAATAATCATTTTTGGCAGGCCTAAAATGTGGTCCTGCAGTGGGACTCAATACATCGGCAACGTCGGCCAATTAGAGATGATTCGGTCGGCGGCTGCAATGTTCTGCAGCGCAAACCACTATATTCCGAATGACGATTATGATGATGATGACTACACGTGTAAGTTCACCGCCACTATGTTTATTCCGCGGTTCGTTTTATGTTTTTACGTCCGACCGTTTTCGATTATTTATTTTTTCGGGCTCCAGTTAAATATTGTATTCGTTTAAGTAAAAGCGTTAAAGCGCATTCATCAGAATAATTTCGTCCCAACACTAATATTATAATAACATTGTTTGTGTAGTAGGTATCGATATTTAATGTACAACTTAATAACGATAATAGATTCAGATACAAATCGGTACATTATTAATTAATAATATGATTTATTAGGAATATTGTCTAAAGTGATAAAGCCGCAGATTTCGGTATAATATGCACCAATTAATATAACATGACCCGTGAAAAATATTACCATCGTTGCATAATATAGTTATAGAAATCGACGCTGTATTTTGATGAATCAATTGCAGACTAATATTTACTCGAAATGCAACGCTTGGTACAATATATAATACACAATTATACATAATATGTTATCGCGGCAGTTATAGATTAAATTATCTTTAAACTTGACGACAAATTCGAATTAAATAAGTATATAAAATATTATCACAACCTCTAAAAAAATATGTTTTTTTCAATGAGTTTTGCTTCATCGTTATATATTTACAATTTTAATCGATTCGTAATTTATGTAGGTACCTACTCTTCAAAGTGTACAGTTGTTTGCATTTAATAACTTTACATTTAACAACCCCGTGTTACCGTTACATTATTCGTGCGGTATTATTGTTTGTTTGAAAACTATGTTATTGTGTAAACGCCCAGTGCACAATGATTCCCGTTCGTATACTATAACCTTATCCTATGATCTACTCCAAAATATTCTTGCGATATATATATATCCTATAAATCGGTACCTAATTCATATATGTAATAACTGAGACCAAAACTGTTTCCAGTTATTATGCGTACGTGCAACGGACATAATTATAAACTTGGGTGGGCGCACCGCCTGTCATTTGCATTTTCAAATTAGTCGCATTTTTTTTTTGCGCTTCAATAAAACAAAAACACGACCTACTACATCCAACCATCCATAAATTTACCAAGTCCCAAACAGAAACATCAGCACACGTTTCTCTGGCCTCTGAAATGCCATATTGTATATTATTACTTATATAAATATATACATATTTATATATTTTAACCAAAGTTTCATCGATCTCCGTAGCATCCAATTGTTAACTTCATTACGTTGTTTTATCACGGTGTATTTTGTAATAAATGTTATCATTTGTTTACCGTTATTAGCATTTTAATAATTACCTGGGATGTAAAACTTCATTTTAGTGACCATCATAAAATATACGACCTCCGTACGGTGTGCATACACACAAACTCGTCCGTATAGGATCCTACGGTATTTTTTTGTTAGCGGAAATCCGTGATTGTGTAAGTACACTTCTATGCAAAAATAATATTATTTATCATATCTAACCAAGTTATTAATTTCAATGATCGTCCCTACCTATTTTGTTTTAATTTCCAGTATCTAAACGCGGGAATAAAGTAAATGATATGAATTTTTATAACATTAAAACACTATTATGTATTAACAATTTAATACGTTTATTTTTGTTGGTATATTATGTGCTACTTTCTATAACATTGATTAGAAATTAAGAAATGATAACATAAATTGTGAAACATAAAAATATATAAAATATAAAAAAAAATGAAAATGAAATTAAATCTAGGCAATAGATTTGTAGAATAAATTAATAGCTGTAAAATGATATCAACAAACTCCATGCTTGTTTGAATAGTTATTATTTATCGTTCCTTGTATTTTGTTTTCATCGTAATCACTTATTAATGAGACTAATACAACTGACTTATTTTACTATTTTCTTTTTTTCTGAGTTCCATTTCTAGATTTCATTATAAGGGCACTTTTGATTATAAATAAGAATGTGATGTTATTAACTTACTCAATATCGATTGTTTTGAATAAATACATTTTTCTTAAAATAAAAATTATTTTTTTTTATACTCAATTTATTTATTTTTGATTGAAATTTAATTATTAATATTTTAGATCAATTTTATTTCCATAAATTTAGTACTTACCCAGATTATAGGTAATAATGGAATTTTAAAAACAAAACGTATTTCGTGTGTACCTATTTTCAATGTGACATTATATTAAAAACTGCAACATTTGAAATGACTGGTTTCAACTTTCAACTTTCAATTATAAATTTATATTTTGTAGACATTAAACATGTTTCTGATAGTAGAGTTTTAATGAAATTATCTCTCCTACAATCACCTACACGATCGCCTACTGAATCTCGATAAAAAAAAACTTTTTCCATCATGAGAAGTAGAAATTTTTAACAAACCAATAGAGTAGGTGTAAATATCAAGATGTAATATTATCATATGTCGGAATAGTCCCACACATTTCTAATAGTGAATAAATATATTATACGAATATATTTGATATTTTTAATGAATTTGAATTGTAGTATAAAAGTATAAATCAAGAATATGAAAGTCAACAGAGTACAAAACAAGGCAGGTATAACAGCCTATTATTTCTAAAATAATCAATTAAGTCAATCTAATATTGCGTGGTAATAACTTGAACATCAAACAGCCTTTTCAGTTAAACATTTTTGCAACAAAGAATCGTATGAAATTCTCGTAGCTTACGTTTCAATTGCATATTAAACGGTTTTAAAGACAACAAAAACTAATGTATGGTCTTTACCTTGAGTTGGATTATTTAAATAAATCTATGTGTATACTTACTGTATATTATGAATTTTCTTGTTACTAATAATAATTTGTTGACAGTAACCCTTATTCCACTGACAACGAATGCTTCAAAAGCCTTAAACTTAATATAAAGTAATCTCATTTAAAGCCTTATTTTTACTATTGTTTGTTTATATTTAAGTTTTGCATAAGAGAAAACTTTTGTGAATGTATATAAGCTATAAATTATAGTCCAAACCAAATCTTAACATTCGATAGCTATCTCATTAGGGTTAAGGGTACCTGATCACTATTTATATAATATAAGCTTAACATTGTTTTATATATTTATATAAAACAAATTCAATGAACTACATAATGCATTGGTATTTACTATTTGATTAACGCTGTTTAATTTATAAAAGATAATAGAAAGTTATTGTTTATTAAATTAATAATAATTGATTAATGATTGTAAAATTATTTTATAAACTATAGTTATGTAAGTATCTAACGTTTTGGATGTAAATATTGAGCATTATATAATATTATCAAACTATTTTTTTTAAGCATTTATAATAATGTCTATTCCTATAAATGAGTTAGGTATAGATTGTAAAACCAGTTTTTCTGCTTATTAGCTTGTAGAGCGAGTTGTTCAAATCTTGTCTGTGTTAAGTGACATCAGATTGGCAACTTGGAAGTGTAAATAAATATACTAAACAGATTCGGATTCAGATAAAAGTTCAATACACTCGCTAAAAAAAAAGAATAAAGTCTATTACTTCAAATCAACAATTATATTCCCTACATTAAAGTAAAAATTTATAACAATAATAAAAAAGGGGTTTTTAATTTAAAACTTATTATATATTTTATTGTACCTATTATTTATATTTAATTTTATCCTGCGTTTAAATAACACATATTATATTAAAATATACAATTTTTTATTATTTGTATGATTATCTCATAATTAATTTACCCAGTCTAAAAACAAAATACCCACTATTTAGTTTTAAATAGGTAGGTATAACTTTTAATGTGCACTTTTCAGCATAAAATATAATATGCGATGAACTTTTGTTACACATTTTATCTAAATTATAGTAAAGTTTAATCAGTCAACTTAAATAGAGCTTATCATGTAACATTTTTGTAGACTATATAATAATAATATAATGTAATATAATTATTCAAGTAGATGAGAATATAAATGTAATTGTCTAATTTTAATTCCCGCGGCACTTGGTGAATTTTCAAAATGTTTTTAGTTAGGTACTGAGTATAATTTTTTTTCGTAAATCATTTTTTCTTTTAATATGGTATACCTGTACAAACTTTTGAACAATTATATTTTATCATACCATAACTTAACCAAGTTATTTGTTACAAAGTTACGAGAACAAACATCTGCATTAATATATATATGTAGGTATTATAAGTTTTATTATAAGAACTTGCTAAAAAATAATACTGTTTAGTTTTTGGGGACATATGGTTCGAGTTGTACACAGGTACCTATTATGCATGTTTATCTTTTGTTTGGTCTAACGTTTTTATCGGTAGTGGTTTTTGTTATACGTAAATACTTAATAGTAAACTCTTTTCAATCGTGCGTGATCGGCCGATGGTGATACTCATGTGCTCACCGGTTCTTCCAGTCGATGTGCGTCATATTATTTGCTACCGTGTTTTCTCAGTAAAATGCACGACTTACATTTTATTTTATTATTATTATTTTATAATTTTTATACTCGAGACGCTGTATCTACTGTTTTTATCATCGGTTTCCACTTTGCTTATTTTCCGTCAATCGACTTGCAGGCAATATCAATTACCGACTCGTATAGGTTATTATAGATACAGCTTAAAGCTTTATTGAAATGTATCGGTCATTTTTCAAAGATAGTTACCGAGATAACTTTCTGAACGTTTTTGACTTTTTTAGTACATTATAATATTATACTACCATACTATTAGATACCTAATAATACATTTTATTTTATTGTAATTGAGTTGAAATATTAATAATAAACATATAATTAGTATTTGATATTTTTAATTATTATCGATAAGAATAATACATTAAAATCGAAAACTTATTGTTTATTTTCTATCGATTGGTTTATAAAAGATTCACTATTCATATTGAATATTAAATCCGATTACATTCACCTTTAAAGTATTAAAAATATGATATTAAAAAAATTGTGGCCACATATTATACCTTCCACCTTTCTCTAAATTTTGAAAAATCTAGAGAATTTAATGTGTGTTATTATGGCATTGCTTTAAAATTAAAATTCATTTATGTACAGTTATAATATTTATTGTGCATCAATATTAATTTTATACATATATATTTCAAAATTGTTACAAAAATTATCTTCTTAACAATTTACAGAAAAAAAGAATAACGAATTTGAAAATAATAAGCTGCTATCGTTATAGTTTACACTCTTTGAAATTTTTTCAATTTCAAAATTAGGTCATTAAATCAACTCAAAAATTCCAACATTTGAAAAAATTCATTATTCAATGAAAAATGGGAGTGAGCATGCTTAGTGAATTAACCTGTACCTAGACAATCTCCCCAAGTAGGCGATTTCAAGAGTTATTTCCTTTACCTACAATTGTTTCTCTTCTTGTGGATTTCCATTATTTAATCGTACAAAAATATGCACGAATACAATAGCTAAATTTGACTTAAAATATGACTATAATATACTACATACAATATTTAAATTTTATCTTTATGGAAATTCATTATATATCTTCTATTACCTGGGATGTTTTACTGTGGGACAGCCAATGGAAAAAAATGCATTTGTTCGAGTATTTATTTATATATTTATTTAAATGTATTCCTTTGTATGTAACACGAACATTGTAATGTTAAAAAATCAAAAAAAAAAGAATAAAACAATTAGGGCATGCCATAGATCGTTAAACTTTATCGCATTTTTACTCGCTTAGAATTTTTTTTTGTACCTACTTTTAATTTAATTATTTTTTACTTAATAATAATTGCACTTCAAAAACATATCTAGGTAAAATTAATTATAATTGCCCTTTGAATGTTAATTTATATTATTGTATAACATTTAAAATGGCGTTAAGTATTTATCAAGTTTTAATTATTTAAATATTATGAGTTCTTCGTTAAACTTCACTATTTATAACTGAGATTCATTTTATTTAAGAATTACGATTTTCAGAACAATGAAGAATTCAAAGAAATTTGGTATAATAATACTCACATATTTTCTTTCTTTTACCCATTATGACTGAAATGTAACTTACAAGGTACACTATTAGTTTAAATTTTTCATGTTATACTATAGAGTAGAAACACAGCAATGTCATAAACAAACAAAAACTTGTTCGTAGCCGAGACTTGGTAAATAATACCTCAAAAGGAAGAGATAAAATCTATTTATTTAAAAGTTAATTGGTAATAATAATAACTATTTTGAAATTTACGTAATTAGACTAAGAATATTTTTAATTGACAAATCATATTTTTGAAATTGAAATTTGTTTAACTAGTATAAATAATTGTATCATACTTAAGGAAAGTACATTGGCGGAAATCAAAAGATGGGCTTAGCCCCATACAAGTCCGTCAAGCCTTCTCCTTTTTCAGTTTTGTAGGATCGAAGCCCCTCCCGCTCATATTGATATTAATAATGTTAGCCCCCTGAAATTTTAATGGATTTTCGTTTATGATTAGGAAACGCTACACAAATTGTTTTGCTGCGTTCTCACAATGGATAATCTATGAAATTATCTAATCTATTTACTATAGATTTTTGAAGAGTTATCTTAACCTAAACATAAATGATAGATAATAGAAATTAACCATTCAATTAAATTTGTAAATTTGGTGTACCTAATGTATTAATTACTATATCAAATGTATCTAATATATATTGTAATATGCAGATATGCTATACCTACCTTTATTTATAATTTATAAACATGAACAGTAAATATGTTAGGTAATGAAAATAATACTAACGTACAATAATATAATTCAGTTTCTCCATTCTTGTCGACCGGAAATTCTTTATTGCACTTTTTGAACTCCTGAATATCCTATTATTAGTTCACAGCTTAAGCTATGTACCAATTGGTATTATTGTTATTATTATTATTATTATTATTATATTATTATTATTATTATTATTATTACCACTAATATTATTTTATTTAAACTGTTACCTAGTAATATTTGAATAATACAGCTTTTTTTTTTAATTTACGAATAAACATTCAAAAAGTTCTGTGCATCTAGTAAAATATGATGGAAACTTTTTTATTCTTTATTGTTCTATATATGTATATAAGTAGGTGGTTTGCTTTCAAATAAATTAATCTGGATACAGTTTGAGAGATGGGATATTGTTCACATAAATAGTTTAACTGATAGACACCAATTACCCCCCCCCCCCCCAATACAGTATAATTGTACATGCACGTACGCTCACTTACGGTATAAGAATTAATTATATTTCTGAAATTCAAAATAATATATATTATAATTTATATGTAAACCGACATCCATTTGCAGTTAATATTTTCATTCCGCTGCTATATTATACGACTGCTATAACGTATTGTATTTATTTGCGTTACTTATTTTAATCTCGGCGCCGCCGTCGGTCGTAAAGTTTTATGTATACACACCGTAAATGGTAAATAGATTCCCAGGCATGTACATACACCACGTATTAAACCGCTAATTATGCATTATTAATACGCACAAACAGTGTATATGGTTGCAATATTGGTAAATGAATTCCATCACAAAGAAGTACCTAGGTACATGTCATTTACCGAGACGGTTAACTCTTATTTTTTTTTCCCGTCCTAGGTCCTTTCAAACTACATTTTTACCATAAAAAATACACCATAGGTGCAATGAAAAGGAACGAATTTTGTACGTGGACCAGACGCATAACTTTTTTGCTTTTAATTTTAAATTTACATAGGCTTTAGGTGGTTTTTACTTTTTTTCTCGCTGCACAAACTCATCCTTTCCAACTCACTCTCTTTGTAGGTCGTAATCGTAAAAGTCGGCCAGCGTAGGTAGGTACAGTGTTTTATTTACAATGCAAAATTTATATTGAAACCTCGGATAGTTCGTTCAATCCGGTTATAAACTCGTGTTATTTCCCTTCCGTGTCGTAAAAACCATACATCTTTCAATTCTGAATGACCTAATTTTCTTTATTATTATTATTATTTTTTTTTTTATACAAAATAAATATTTTGAACGTTTCCTTGAAAATCCATTGTCAATAAACTTTTAAACTTTTAGCAGATTTATATTTTACGTCATTCACTGTAGGTACAAGATTTATGATTTAATATTAATTTAATATTGGCCAAGTATAATATCATTTAGATATAACTTGCATTTAATTTACATATTGGTTTAAATTTAATTTTACATATAAATCTAAGTTCTAACACACTTATGCTAGGTATATACACTTATAATCGCCCTTTTAAGTGCTAAATGGTCATGGATCCATTAATGATACATCTCAATTGTTTGACAATCTTAGTATCAGACACTCAAAATGTAAGTATTTACTAACAAAAAATAGTAGGTTTCCTCACTTTTATATAGATGAATAATGTACCTATATACCTTTCGATTTGTAGTTGGTAGCGTATGTAGGTATATAACCGCAAAAATTATTTCATATTATAAATAATATTGTATCTATTTTTATTTCCTTAACAATTACGATAATTGAAATCATTTATGATTAGTAAACTAGATTTTTTTTTTCATTTTATATTACTATCAATTTTTTTTTTAAAACTTACTTTCGCTCGGTAATTTTTTCTTATGTGATCTTTTAAAATTAAATATCATATAGGTAGGTATAATGTATATATTATTTAAAATCCCAAGTTATTATATACCGAACAGGAACGCGTTTACGTGTGTGACATTGGTAATATTGCAATAATGAATAAGTATAAATATAATTACCCAAGTTAAACATTTTCATTCCGACATTTTAATTGTATCCAGCTGTCATTTAAACGTTCAAAACGTGTTACACAAAACTAATTTTAAGTGTCCATCACCAGAAAAATATCCAGTTTATGAAATATAAAGTGAAGTTTTCTTTTCGTGAGCTAGATAGTCGGTCTTTTTTATCTATTGCAAAAATTGAAAAGTCTAAAAATATATTTCACAAAACACCTATTATACCTACTAAAATTTATAATTTTTTGATAAGTGATGACATTTGTAAAATGGACAAACATTGTATAGGTACAAACAGATACACATAAATTGTATGTATTATTACATACCTCAGTTCTTGCATTGACGCATTGTTGTGAGTTTTAAATAAAATTCTTTCACTCATCATAATTTTGTAAACCTATACATTCGCTGTGGTGTTAAAATAATTAAAGAATTACAAAGGTAATCTTTAAAAAATGATAGAAATTAACACTACCTAGTTGTATAATGGTGTTGAATTTTTTCGCTCGTTTTGCTGTGTTATGTATCTTATGCTGCTGTGTGCCTACTTAAGTACAACACATTTGCAGAACACTATATCCCGAGGGTCGCTCGGTCATTGTGACAGGTCGACACTAATCCGCTGCGGATTCACAGAGGATCCGGGAAAACAATTTATCTCGAGTTTAAAAGAGGGAACGATTCCAGAGCACTGGCAAAATAGTTGGAAATAAATATATATATTTATAAAAGGGTGAGGTGAAAAAATGCTTTCAATGAAGACTTTTCAAATGTTGTGAATAATTAATGTTTTTTTTTTGTTTTTAAACATTTCTATTTGGTTTTTACGTATTTCTACGCAACTGATCAGCATTGAGAGTAATGGTCCTGATCTAAACAATAATCGGTCATGGTCGAAAGGTTTTGTAGACATCTGCTTTTCTTGTCCCGGAGGTAGTTTTAGATAAATCTTTTTTTCTCACGAGTATTTATTTATTTATACCTTCTGTATTATTATTTCATTGATATCGTTCTCCCAATTTCAAAATGATCATGTTGAACAAACTAAGTAAGTATACCTACTGCTACAATTCAAAATTCACAGTTCAAAATGTAGTTCAAATGTAGTTCAAAATATTTGTATTCCCTATATGCATCCAAACATTCTTGGATTACAGTAGATTGTAAATTGGTAAATGTAGGTACCTACATATTATTACCTGTTTAAAAAAAATGTAATAAATGTTATTCACAAAACTAAAGTATAATAAGTACATTGGCGTTTTCCAGCAGTCTGTATTCCCTTGTGGCAATTTCCTGGTGATCACTATAACATTTTTCAGTTTTTTTTTTTTTTTTTAGATTTCAACAGTAAAATCATTTTTATTGTGTCTTTTTTAGTCCTTTTGTGAAAAAAATGACCCTCGAGCCAAATCTTGGTCTTAACCAAGGGACTTTTAAAAATCGTAAAAGTCTCACCTTGTGTAACATTAGTTTCCTATAGTTGGACTCAGTCCCATTTTCCAATCTAGGTAGGTACATATTATGTTATGTTCACTCGACATACTATTATATTCATGTATTATTCATTATCGTTTTATGTTTAAAATATTCTGAAAGTTTTAAATTCTTAGCGTGTGTCTATGTCTTTAAATATTTGTTTGTCCATCTGACACCTGTCATCAAATTTTGAAGCAGACAATTTGATTCAATCTTCAACTTTGAGGGTGTTTTTTGGTGGGAAATAGGTCTAGTTGGTACTTATGTTCAATGTTTTACTGTAGACTATATATTTTGTATTATATGGTAGGTCTAAAATAGAAAAATAACAGTATTTTTTAAAATAATTGGTGAAAACTAACCAAACACAGTAAACGGTAATGTTTACGACAGAAAGTTCTCAGAGGGTTTTTTCCGCATTCTCTTATTGTAAAAATGTATTTAATAAATATTCCTCTATAAAAAAAAATATCACTGTTCGAGAAAGTGTTTAATACGATATTTAGGAATTTGATTTGAACTGATTCAATTCAAATAATGAAGAATAAATGATTTAATATACTATTTTTTTTAAATTGTATAAGCAATACGAAATTATAGAATATTAAAATGCATTAAAAACATGGGAATTTGGCAGGCTCACAGAGTGGGCTTTCCTAACTTGTTTAGCTCAAGTTTATAAAAATACAATATTTCGCATTAATTATTGAATCTAATATGTAATCTAATCTAAAATATGAAGCTATAAATATAATAAGGCATTTGAAATTATTTTAAATTTTCATATAAGAACAAACAATTTTTGAAATGTAAATTATAGATTTTTGTTTAAGATTGAACCTCTGTATTGTTTTACTCTTGGGAGTATTTCACCAGCTAACAAAATCTTGAAATGTTTACAATTTAGTATTTACCATATATTATTCTATCGTAAAACGTTTTCACCTCGGTTTTCACTATCATGTTTTTTGTACAACTTCAAACTCTCTAAACGCTAACTTATTTCTTGAATTAAAGTTTATTGTTAAAACTATACAGTACTATAGTTTAAAATAAAATATTATTGTTATTATCATTTAATATTTATTATTTTTATTTATCAAAAAAATGTTACTTTGCCAGAATGACTTATCAGAAATACAATGTTTAAGAATGTATATTTAAAAACGTTTATTTTATTCTCAGGATACATAACAACATACTATTTAAATGTAGTGTTGATGTATAATGTTTTGTGTCACATAGGTAGGTAGATACTGTAGGTTTATAGTGTATATTATTAATGGTTAAAAAAACTATTCGGTTATTATTTAAAATATAAAATATTATTGTGTTTTTAGCATTTCAAGCTTTATAATTAACACAATACATTAATTTAAACTAATGTGTATATTATATAATTTATAACATTAAAAAATATTACAGCAATTAGTTAACATATTAAATTTAAAAAAAAGAAAAATCATTAACAAAACACAAAATCGTGTGGAAGTAACACAGTTTTTTTACAAATTAAATAAAACTTGTAAACATTATACGTTTCCTTCTTATATTTTGTACAACTTCGGTATATAGAAATATTATGTCGAGTATTATGTTATATAACTTAATTTGTGTCTACAAACGAAAATGTTCCTGGGTAGTTGGTGCTGTCAGTGGTATTTATTATTAAAAATGTAAACTATTTATCATATTTTCCAAGTTTTGTTTTCATACTGAACATCGTAAATATACGCTGTAGTATTTTATTTACTTAAATATTTAAAACCCGAGTGACCAGATTAATTTACGAATAACTGATTTAGGTAGTTGTTAGTTCTTCAAAAAAAAAATAAGTTACATATTTTATCTAAAATTTTTAATAACAATGATAGGAAAGTGGAATATTCATTGTTATCCATACAGGAATCTCGGAAGTCATAAGATTTATTATACTATATCGCACAACACCTTTTTCCGTGTAATTTAATACTCATAAACAATGAACTATTTATTAAATCGATGCTAAAACCATTATAAAATAGGGGAAAAAAAGCTCTACTCGTCGAATTGTATGCAACACAATACACATGTATATATGATAATCTATTGTCACTTCCTTTTTGCGGTGTGTAACAAAAGTTTGGCCAATAACCAGCCCGTAGTATCTGCATTATCTAAACCCGTTCAAAAGTTTTTCATTCACCAGTAATATCAGCGTAGGTGTAATGGTTTTTTTCCTTAAAAGAATAACGTCTCATATACAAAGAATAAAATATTCTGATAAATAAAACCTAACCTAAACTACAGCGCCGCGTGCAGTATCATAATAACAGTTTATAATGTAAAAGATTCTTAGAGATATATTTTTCACTGGGATTATATATTCTGATTTTAATTCTTTAATATAATATGATATAAAATATTTACTTGTTTGAAAGTTTTTGTATTATTTATTTTTATATATACATTACTTACTCCAAAAACTTAAATTCATATAAATAGGTATTTATAATTAGGTACCATACGATATGAGAATAACATAATAAACTATCCATCGAAACAACTTTGTTTATTTTTATCTTATATTATTGAAAACATAATAAAAGTATCGATTCTATACTTGTTTATTGTGATATTTGGAATCTAGAATAATTTATTTTAGATAATATTTCACTAATATTTACTCTTGAAATTATTAAAAAATAAAAAATTTGAAGATAAATTACAACTAAATAAAATTCATAAATCTACCTAATGATAATTATAACGCGTTTCTAAAGGATGCAGATAGGGAAATATGTATCGAAGAAAGACTTTTGCTAGTGGAGGGTGGTTTTAAAAAGAAAATTTTAAGCTGTGATAAGGCTAGACTTTAATCTACACATTTAGAGAGAAGGTACCTAAGTATTTTTTTGATGGATGAATATAGTAACTAGGTAATAATATGGTTGAATAAAAACGTTCTAAAAGTAGCCTACACTTTAGAAAATGGATAGTGAGCTAAATGACCCGTTTAACAACATTTCACTCATTTTTTATTTTCAAAAATATATACGCTTAAAGTATACTTACTTTACTTATCATATTTCTTAGTTAGAAGATAATGTTTATTAATATCAACGACAATCATTTTCTGACAATATTAAAGTCTTTCGCGGGGCTTGAAAAATGACGTAAAATTAAAATGACCCTTAAAATGTCTAAAACTGACAAAATGTCTATTGCTTTTATTCTTAATTTTAAACTTTTTGATTTCGCTGACGGTATATTAACAATAATAATATGTACCTATATATTGTTAAGTGTATATACCTACAGTATATTGTATCAATTATCTATATTTGCATCGATGTGATCCGTTATTTGAAGTACGGACAAAAAATGTTGGCCGTTAGAGTTTTTACTTTTCCGACACCTATAACGATCGTATTGCCTTCTGAATGCACACGAGGATTTAAGAATAATAGAATGCATTACCACGGGAGCCCGCGGACTTCCATTAACCCGCTGACTGAATATCAGTTCTCTGTAATCGAATGGTGCAAACACACAATGAGGTCTACATTTTCCGTTTCTTTTTTTCCACCCTCCCCGCCCTAACCCATCACGACGTACCAGGAATACACTGCGTGAATGGGTCCATTTATGCCTTTTGCATGTGCTCGCCCCTACATAATAGTTAAGTATATATATATATATATTTTTTTTTTATTCATACCCCAAAATATATAATACGTACCTATATCGATAAAAAAAAAATTCGATCTGTCGAAAACCGGAAAATTCATTACGATATTGTCGAAACGTATTTAAATACGCTGTGCAGATTGTCAATTTCGTATAACATTTTAATTCTTTCCCTGTGTGCATAAAGGTGATTTCGATATCTCAGAGACTGTATTTTTAAGTCTCAAATGTGACATCGCATAACTACTACTATGTAATTTTAAATAGATGTTATAAAAAAAAGTGTTTATAATTAAATTCTCTGAGATGTCACAAAGTGATTTCTATGCGATTTCAATTTGAAATAACAAATAGAAATTACTATTCAACTACTATGGGTGTTATTGTATGCGGAGTCGTATCGATCTATCAACTAGATATAATGCAGTTATGGAATGCGATATCCCAGAGATATCTTGACATCTTGTCGTTGTGAGATAATCATCGACAAAATCTAAAAATAGAAACTATAAAAAAACCACAACCTATTAGGGGGCTCATTCTGTAATCATCGAGACATCACAAAATTTAATATAAATAAAAAAACATCTTATTGTAACTCCATTAAATTATTGTATTATGTATCAAGATCCCATTTCATCTTGCTTAATTAAATAATTTTATATTAACAATAATAATCATAATTCTTCAAAATTAGTTGACTTGGACTGTTGGAATGTTTATATATACCAACAGGTAGCAAATCCATTGCTACAGCTCTACTTCATGAATTATAAAAAAGATATGAGTACCTGCCTTATATCTATAATATATTAAGTAACAATAGGTACCTAACTAACTATTCTTATGTTAGCTCTTAAGGTAACCTAACCTACCTACTAAGGTATACTAAATAATAAATAATCTGATTTCTTAATGCTAATAATTATTAATCATTTCTGTACCTAATTTAAAGTTTTAATAATGCCTAAATATAAATAAAGAATTTAATTTTTTCAAAAATTGAAATTAATACTTGTTTTATTTTATTAATGTATGATTGTATGAATTTGCATAAATTTAGTTTGATAAGTGATAACCAAATTATTATAACTACATAAGAGACTAACAAATAAAGTTGATTGGATTAATTACTTACTGCATGTTGCATGGTAATAATTAGTACTTAGTAGGTAGGTGGCAGATACGTTTTATAAGTTTATACCTACCTACTTTATTGAAAAATGTATAGACTAGAAGTCTATAAATCATAAGTACACCTATACTAGTATTGTTGTTATTAATACATTCATATTTCATTATAATACTTATAACACGTACCAAACACACCCGTCTATTACCTAATACCTATATGAGTCTAAACACATCATGTTATTTCTATTGAGATATCTTGTTAGTGTATCCCAGTAGGTAAGGCGTAGGTCATTTAAGTTAAGAAGGGTGTAGGGTTCGATCCCAACTCAGGTCGTTGCCCGTTGGTGTGATGATTTGATAAGATTTGAATATTTTTTTCCTATTTTTCCGGACGCCTGTATGCTCTCAGCGAAGTCGGTGCGCTGAAATAGGGAAGTCTCGTGTTTCTCTATATGATTGCTATGAAAATTACAATGTGACGAAACATTGAACATTGTTTTGCGACATCGCATTCAGTAACTTCACAGGTAGAGATATTGACGGTGCCTACAACATCACCACGATACCCATAGGTACTAATATTAAACTTCGCATTTCACAAAATAACTGCTATATAACATCTCTAAGAATCTTTTTTGCACACAGGGTTACATAACATGTAAAACGCTGTAATTTCGGCATTGCGCAACAATATATATCTATAAAGACTACGTTCACTTGTTTTATCCATCGCTGTATCGAATCGTTTCTTGATTATTGTTTGATCCGCTGTTTGAAGACAGTCTCATATATTCACTTGATCGGTGGTTTCGTGTGAGTTTGTCTAATATTATACTTTTTATATTTCGTGTGCTGTCGTGCTGACACTTTGTGTTTAATTCATCAACACATTTTTTCAGGACAGTAAATTTATTAAAGTTGTATTTATTAAGTTGTAAAAACAACAAGATAAGTTTATCATCATAAAAACTACGTCCGGTTTATTTCCGAATACATTGCTTTTTTTACAAACCACATTTTTCATAGATCTTATTCACAAAGTTAATGTTTTTAGATTTGACTTGTTTAGTTTATAGATGTATTTAAAATCTTAATGAGGTGGGTGCATTTATTGTCAGTGATACATTGACAAGTTTAACAAACTCAATTTACGTAACGCGTTTAAATTACAGGTTTGTTGTTTTAAAAATTATTGCAAATTCACCAATTATCTTACATAGATAGGTACGAGAACTACCTTACTCGCGCTTTCTCGATGAGTTTAATGGATATACTAATTAATAAACGAGTTATAAATATTCATATTATATTGTTATTGTCTTTACCTACTTAATTTTCGCTTTAAAATTAATTTTACAAAAAACCAATAAGAGAGCACAGTTAATATATTATTAGTATTTTAGGACCTTATTTAGTATTATTATATGTGTTACACATTCAGACTACGAAATATGTCCATATTACCTATATTAATTTGTAAGGTACCTACCTACTTTGTTGCTGCAAAAAAAAAAAATTTAGACCTATATGAAATTGAGTGCAAAAAGTAATGTACCGCATTCTTTAGTTTTTAGGCACTCGTCTCGTATCACTCATCTTGGTACCATATATTCACCTATCATAAAATAAGATTTATAGGTATGTCAACAAATCATTGCATTTCAAAAACGATTCTAAAATGAACCTGCAAATGTTCAAGATTTTATAAAAAAAAAAAACTAAATCTGCCATTAATATCCTATTGATTTTCCAGTTTTTGAATAAGGGGTTATTAAACTGCTATGAAAATCAAAAATGGCCCTTTTAAAGTACAACCTGTATTGGATTTCCAATCCATATGCCACATGAAACTTTCTGTGCCATTTTACTACCCTTAAAAGCGGTTTATGGACAGAAATAAAAAATTAAAGTGCCTCATTGTAAAACCAATAGCTCTACACAGAATCTAAAAACAAAAATTAATAAGCATTTAAAAAGTATAGATACATTTTTTATATTGAAAAATTCAAATATGAAAAATATATTATTAGAAACCACGGTTTAATGTTAATACACGATACGTGAGACCATAAATTATATTGGATGATGCAACCAGGTTTTAATTAAAACAGGACAGGTATACATGCAATGTGAAAGAATTTTCATTACCTATAAACATAATATAGGTACATTTTATACATATAAAGCAGAAATACATCAGACAACTATATCATTGCCATTGAAAAATAGCGTTTGCTTTATTATAAAACAAAATAAAACTTCCGTGTTTTACTTATACATTTATTGTACCATTGATATGAAAAAGGATTGATCATACAAATAAAATAAACGATTATTTTCCCTAAACCTACAAAGGTCATTCAGCTTAAAGTTGTTCCACGAATAGGCGGTTAAGTATCTAATAAATCTAAAATGTCTACCTTCAAACTAAGAAAAATAACTATCAATAACTGGTCCTATAGCTGCTGATGTTTTCAGAAAAAAAGTTTCAAATTTTTATTTTATTAGATGTTAAACCTTATGAATTACAGTTACCTACATAAAAGTTAAACATTTTAATTTCAAGCTTATATAATATTATGTAGTTGTGACTTTATTTAATTTCCAATAAAATATTAAAATAATATAGCATTTTAAATCGGAAACACTATAATAGTATCACAAACGGGTTAACGTTATAACTAATTTCTTGTATGAACTTACGCAAACCAAATGTAAATTATTTTATCAGAATATAGGTAGGTACCTACATAATAATAGAATATAGTTTATTCTGACATAATATTTCATTAATATTTTTTGATACTTGATCATAGAATTTCCGTTAAATTCTATGTACACAAATTATTAATATAAACTGCACTAAATAAATTAGATATTATATTATTTTTTAGTAAATAATTTAAAAGTTAAAGCTTAAAACATTATTTTACATGTTTGTCTGTGTATAGTTACAAAATAATACCGGATCCATCATCAATGATTCTTGCATGACCTCGTTGATGGATGCAAAGTTTTTTCTCATCTATTATTTTTAATACCATAAGAATATATTATATACCTTTGCAGTGAAAGAGCGATTTTTATCATGCAGACGAATTACATTTAGTATATTTTATTCCTTTCCTAAAAATTATTAGAGTAACGTTCGTGAAGATAAATCTTATGACTGATATTAAACAAAATCCTTTTGTATGCATCAAAATAATACATTATTGTATTACTAGGTAGGTAATATATATAGGTAACAGCATATTTGTATATTATATTAATACTAATAATTAATGGTATAAAAGGAATATGAAAATTTATTTTTTAACTTTTATATATTTTTTTTATTTTAGGATGCATGTAGTAAAACTACACTAAGTAGGTACTAACCTAATTAAGTAAATGTTAACAATAGATTAATTATATTTAAAGTAAGTTATATTTATTTAAAATGTATTTTTATTATTAATATAATAACCGTTGGTTACTGCACTACAAACTCGATGAATCTGAAGTACAGCTTAATTTGTTTATTGTTAACTATAACTTATAAAATTGCTCAAGTTTCTCTGTTAATTTCGTGTATTTTTTCCACTTAATCCTTAAGTTTTTTTATGTTTCCAAAAGTTTTTGAATTTCATGAGTATTGAAGTAATGGTAATAAAATAAGTTAACAAACATAATTTGCCTAAGACTTATTTTATAGTTTCAACTTAAAATGTGTGCTCAATCAATACAATTTCTTTACAGAACAAGTAAATAATTATTGCTATAGGTACCCAATAAAGTTTATATTATTATACTCAAACTTGTTTTTATTTTAAAACTAAAAAAAATATTATTGCTGACTAAGAAATTAACAAATAAATATTTATTTAATACACATTTATTACGATTTATTGGTGGTTAATATAATTGCTATTAAGAAGAATGAGGGCCGTTGCACCGTAATTTGTTGTCTCCGTCTTACAAGTACGTAACACAGCAAATGTTACGTTTAGCAGATCACGTTTAGCTCAGTTAGTTTAAAAATAAGAGTGAATTGACCTCTTATAAAATTGAGAGATAAGATTATTATCTAGGCTATGTCGTAGGCTTTTGATTATATTTTAATTTTAAAGCGAGCTATTAGTATTTAAAGACTTACAAACAATTAACACTTTTAAATTAAAATATAATAAAAAGCCTATGCGATTGCCTAGATAATAATCTTATCTCTCATTTTATAAGAGGTCAGTTTACTCTAATTTTTAAACTAACTGAGCTAAACGTGATCTGCTGAGCGTAAAATTTGCTTTATGTTATGTACTTGTAAGACGAAGACAACAAATGTCGGTGTAACGTCCTCTTAAATTAAAAACATTATAAGGACGCTAAAAACTGTTTTGCGCGGGACAACTATGCTCCCTATGTATCTATAGTAGAATTAACTAAATTTCACAACACATAAGGATGAACTTTATCTGTGATGTAGCGGTTTTGTTTTTTTTTTATTAGCACTTACCAATAATTTTTATAATTAAAGAAAAAAAAAGAAAAAAAAGATAATGTTTTCAAACTGATAACTTTAATTATATTTATGTTATCCAAATAATAAAAACTGTACGATACGTGTAAAGTTCTTCTCTATGCGTTGTGGAATTTTGGTAATTCTACTATAAATACAGAGGGAGCATAGTTGTCCCGCGCAAAACTGTTTTTGCTATAATGTTGTGCATTTGTTAGACGGAGACAACGCATTCGGGTATAGCGTCCTCTTAATTGAATTACAATCTTATTAAAATATTCTTCTATATTTTACTTCTATAGTGATCAGTACTCCGTATAAGTGAAGGTACATGATACAGGCACCTATACATAACATATATTTTTTTCTCTTGAATTATTTACCAAACCTTAAATTTGGTTTGGTATATTGATATATTTATCTTTAGTGCCTTTTAATTTTAATAAGAATAAATGAAATGATAATTAAGGTACATTGACCTCGACCCTAAATATTCTGGTAGCCCACACATTATAAAGTCAATCATGAAACATAGAACTATATTAATGTATTATTATACTTATTAGGAATATAATTTGTTAGTTTGCTTCTGTAAAAAGTAATTGCCCAAGCACAGACGGATATGAATGTGTGGTATGGAAAAATGTCAGAATTGATAATTTAAATTCATTGTTTTTACGTTGTCAATTATTAATCAATATTTATATCATTCATATTTAATATTCTATATTTATTTAGTGTCGAGTGCCATGCCATGTCTCACTTCATTCCTTACTATTTCTTATTCATATTTAATAAGGGCACATAATATATGCATATATTATAACGCGTGTATCATTTATATAAATACAATATAATACCTATTTCGTATTGATTACAATGGTAACATTAAACCAGTGGACAAATCATACGAACACAACTGCTGCAGGTTAACATTACAATATATTATATACACATGGAAAACCGATACACTAAATGCGTTTAATCAAAATTCCCAATTTTGTAAATCGAATTGTTTAAAAACATATATTTGTGTTGGTTAAACGAATGTCGGAAACGTTGCACTCAATTATTCGGTCCAACATACCGGTGTACGATTTTAATCCATTTTACCGGACGCCTAAAAACAAATATATTCACAGGTATAAATGCATAATAATAATATAATGTAGGCTACGTTTGCATTAATCGTCGATACAGAAAACACAACAATGATAGAACTAAAATTTGTGTGTGTGTGTGTGCGTGTGCATGTGTGTGTACATTTTTGACCTGATATTGTATTCATAAATAAACATTTATAATCTATGGTATTAAGGAGGTAACAGTAGGCAATTAATTATCATTTATTAAGGCGTTGTGATAATTATAGTGTAATTAATGTATATTATAAACCTATAGGCTATAAATATTTTATTTATAATTCGAATTGAACATCTATATTAAACCAAAAACATATTCAAATTAAATCAATTCTAACAATTTAGTGATAGTTTTATTATAACTTTAATTACAGGAAGTTTTTTTTTTTACTTTAAATATAATTAGCAGCATAGTTTGAAAACCATAACTCAACCAAACATATTTGAATGTAAATATTACTTAAAATCTGGCTGCAATACAAGTTTTCAATATGATTCCAAAAGTTCTTTGATATATAACTTTTTAATTTTAGATTCTGATCGAAGCGATGAATGTATTGATTTTACAACGATGTGTTTTTTTTTTTTTTTTGTATCTGTCATCACCTTTTAAGAAAGTAAAAATACTTGAATTTTCTTCAATAGTAACTTTTTTGATAGGAAGTGAATCTAATTGGTACTTTGGGGGGTCAAAAGTAAAAATTTCTCAGTAGTTTTCAAACGCGACGTGAAAAATTAAGGAAAAATGGGAATTTTCGAGAAAATCGATTTTGGTTTTTGGTGCAACTCAAAAACAAAGACCGTAGATAATGTTTATATTAGCATTTTCAATATTAGCAATTATTAAAATTTAATATAAGGCTCTTGATATATCGTTCTAATAGCAGTTGGAAAATATTAAAAATACATTGGCACAATTTTTTTTTATAAGCATTTAAAGTTCAAATTTTGACAAAATTTATCAAATTTAAAATTGAATTATTATTTTGTATTTAAAAATGTATAAAATGTTGAACTTTCATAGCTAAGGATTGAAAATTTAAAACAAGACTCCACGTAAATCGGTTAAATATAAATTACTTTATTCACAATAATATCATCAAATATACTTGATAATATCATAGGCTGACTGACCGTTTTCGCTCAGAATCGATTTTCTTATACAATGATATTATATCATTGAATTTAAATTTAACACCATCCATAACAGTGGCCCACTTGTAACCTTCTGTACAGCAGAGTGACATCCACTTACCCACCTTTTTTTAATTTAAACTTACCTCTATTTACTATAATACCTACTATGTATTTTACTATAAATTCTCCAAGTTAACAATCAAAAATTAATTTTATGTAATTATGTTTTTATATAGTGGTACTGTATGTAAGTAACTAATATATAATATGTACCTACACGAATAAAAATATATTCTCTTAAAATTATTCAATCGTTAAAATAATAGGTGCCACCGATTAATATACTCCGTGTTATAAAAAATTGCAAAATACAAATATTATAAAAAAATACTCATAAATAAATACTTGTGCGAAATAGGGTAGACAAATTGTTCCAGCCATCAACATTATTTCTTTATTATTCAAACCCGAATAACTCTTAGAACATAGAAGACCCAAAATATGTAATAAATTATGTATAAACTGTATTCGTATTGTGTTAATATTATACCTCTTGTGTTAATTTATTGAGCGACTATCGTTTTTCTACATTATGTAATTGGCATATCAGAATGATGTACTATTTGCGCTTCGATCGGTACTTTTAATGTGATTCGACCGCTTTAACTGGTGTTTTAAAGATTCTAAGTTCACAGTTCGTACATTCTTGATTCAACCGTGGTTTCCGAAATTTCAAACTTAACAAGTTAAATGTAATACTGACGCAATTATTAACAACGAACGAGGTTGTGCCGTGTACAACAAAACCAATATAATATAAAACTCAAAGCTGATTAACGGTGCGGAGGCGCTACACCGCGGGCTGAAATGTGTGGTGCGAATCGTTTTACAATTGATCCAAAAGCGTTGTTCGTGTATAGCTTTATAAAGTTTTGGACGTGACTTATATATTATTATCCAAAAGAATTGTGAACAACACATCCATAAAATCTTCATCAATAGTTTATCTGCAATTGGTTTTAATTATTTACATAACTGTTAGGTATTTATTAATATTTATCATTATTTGTTTTTAAAAAGTGACTCGCCTGTTATCTCCGCTCTTAATTGTACGTAGAAATACATCATATTCTAATAATTTCTCTAAGAATCGTTGAGATGTAAGATGAGCACATTTTTAAATTATCACACAGAAATATTCTCAATAGATTAAAACAGCAATAAAAAATATAACAAAGCTCCTTAAGAAAATTATGATTACCCACACAACAGTCACAAGTAGAATTACTTTTATGCTATGCATGGTGAGTGAAAGTTTGAGAAAAAACTAATACGTAGTCTTATTGATAATAATTCATAGACATCGAGGGGTTTTGGCTCTGTAAATCGTGTAGATAGTTATATTCTACTATAATACCAACTTGATTTAATTATAATATAAAACATACTTTTTTTTTTTTTATTAGAAAACAAAATATATAAAACATACTAAACATCATATTTTATTAAAATTAAAAGGTGTGGTTTATTATCAAATTGAATTGAATTTTATAGAATTAACAATTTGAAATAGAATATTACCTCACCAATTATTACATTTTGATATTAATGTAGGTATTTTATTTGTTATTAAAATCTTCAGATAATTTATTTACCTGTATAGAGGTCCGTCTTATAACTTTAACTCTGGTTGTTAGAGTACATTTTTCAAGGATTCGGATGGATGTATTCTACTGTTAAGTACGTTACTACATTCAATCCTTTTGAACGAATTATTTAGAGCCGGTAGTTTCTATTCGATATAACATCGTGGCTTAATAACAGACACTGCGGTTCTCTGTACTAAAGTCTATAAATTGCAATTTGAGAACTTACCTGCTATATATATATATATATTATATTATTACATAATTCAGTATTAGATGAGTTCACATATATAATCGAAGTTTTTGGTAGTGAACAATATCGAGCAATTTAAAATTATGTAGCTGAATCATTTTCGGATTTGTTGGTCCTATCACTAGAACTATTATTATTTTTATTAGAAATAATATTTACGGCGGAATTTAACTCTATTGTAATTTACAATTAAACAATTGTACGTATATACTTGTTGCCTTGATTAGTATGTTTTAGACTATAGTGTTTTACCACTCAAGAAAACAAATACCGATAATGACTTGGTGAAGTACATAAAAACTACGTTATTCTCCAGTGTGTAGTGTTAGGGACAAGATAGATCGGCTAGTAGGGTGGCGGAGAAATATGAAAAGCGCAAGTTTCTCTCTTTCGACCTGTACTCGGTGTAACTAGGGGCCCATTCCCAGTACAATGATATATTATTATGACCGGATAGTACGGTTGTGATGAGGTCGAAAGAAGGAAACAAGTCACATAAATTATAATAATGTAATATAAAAACGTGCGAGAAGAGACGTGGAAACGTATTTTTTTTCCCATCCATTAACTGTTTTAAGCAAAAACTGTTACAAAGTGGCAAAGTTCAACACAAAACACTTTTTAAGATTATTATATGATTAATTTTACAAAACCAAAGTTCAAGTAAATTGTAATTAAATTGTCACTAGTATTATTTGTACATTCAATTTTTAATTCATATTTTCTTTATTTTGATAGTAAATTCTTTAATTTGACAACAATATTAGGTTGACTTTTTATTTTGACGTTTATTTATCTAAATACATTTTTTAGTGTTTGACTATTAGCATTGCGTTCTATATTTGATTTATTTTGTAAAATATTTTATGTACAATAAACAACCAAAAATAATTCATTTTTATATTGAACGATACTATCAATAACCACGACATTATAGGAAGTGGTAATAATACATTTATTGGCTCTATACTCAATTTAATATACAATTAATATTTTTATATTAAACATAAAATGTAATAACTGGTACATAAATACATTTAATTTATTGTATTGAATAAACCCTCGTGTACAACGCCCCTTGCATATAACTTAATAGATGTTCTTTAGGTTCCCATAATATACCGTGTTTTATATAAGTATCTAAAAATATATAATACAAAAACGTTGAAAACCCTCTTGACTTAGAGTTTCGTTTCGATATGGTAAACATATTTTTTGTATAAATCCTGATGATGAGGTCCTGAATAAAACTAGTGATGATATTTAAAATTCCAATCTGGTCTTTAAAATACAAAGCAACATCTTAAACGCGCAGGAGAAACGTTCATTGTTCAAGTACCCGGGCAGAACAATTGGTCGGTAATTGTAAACAGTGTTACTGTTGCGGACTTGATGCGCTTGCACCCCCATTTATAGAAATACAATTTCGTCTCTGTGCTAAAAAAAATAAAAACAAACTTTCTTAGACTCTGAATTAACTCTTGTGGTTCTTAACATTTTTAAATATATTCATTGAAGGTTGAATATAGAAATGTATACATTAGGGTTAATTGAATTGTTATTTCCAGAAAATTGTCTTTCAGAAAAGTTTTGATTAATTTTTTTTTTTTCCTATAATTTATTATTCTGTTTTTAAATTGATATAAATGATAGTTTTTAAAATTAATTTTTGAACTCTCATATATGTCCTTCTATATTTTATCCTCGATGAAATACTCTAGTAACAATGTGCATTCTTTGCCATCTTGACGTTTTCCGTAGTTTTTATTGTTCTTTGGCTTTGTCCCAGTATAATAGGGTCAACACAATTCGTTATTGCCTCTCCGGAAGTTGAAACCCTTTCCGTAGACATCACAAACTTTTCATTTATTTATAGTTTATTAATATTTTAATGTTATAGTTTATAAAATAAAATTGAACATCTATATTCTATAAAGTTGAAAATATTATTTATTTAATTCTGTGATACTATTATTCAATATTTTGTTTCTTATTCTGATATTAATGTTTTTATATTATTAACGTTACACTATGTTATAATCTTTTATTTTAATTACAATTTTTTTTCAGGAAAATGTGCAGAATATCAAAACGAGTCAACCTAATAAGATGACAAGAACGTCCCGCGAGTAACTACCATGGGAACAGGCTTCAAAGAACTGATTATTAAGCCTCTGATATTAGTATCGTTATTCCTGGTATCAAGCTGCTTCTCCACTTTAAAAAATGGAAGTCTGGCCGAATTACGTTTTACCAGAGAGCATTACAATGCAACGATTCCAGAGAATGCGCTTATCAAAACGTATGTCCGAACGGAAGAAAAAATGGGAATATATTGTTCAGATGACGACGTTATCATACGTTATAAGATAGCATCCCAACAAAAGATCAAATTCTTCAAGGCTGAAGAAAAGAAGATCGGAAACTTTTGGTTCCTTTTAGTTCGAACAAAGACTGATTACGATGTTCTGAACAGAGAACGACAAGATGAATATGTCTTAGAAGTCAAAGCTACAGTTACAGCTTCTACCGACAAGTCAAAAGATAAAAAAAAAAATAGCGTTTCATTAGAACTCCATGCTGCTTTAGTTGTAACAGTGCTTGATACCAATGACTTAAGTCCCTTATTCTATCCGGTTGTATATGAAAAAACTATACCAGAAGATACGCCACTCCACTCTAGTGTTCTAAAAGTTTCAGCTGAAGATGCTGATATTGGAATGAATGGTGAAATATACTATAGTTTTAAAGAAAAAACCAATCAGTTTGCTATGCATCCGAGAACTGGTGTCATAACAATTACTAGATCGTTAAGATTTGAAGACAGAAGATCGTACGACTTTGTCGTTGAAGCTCGGGATCGGGGCATTCGAGGACGTTCTAAAGCAAGTAGTGCAAAAGTAAAATTCAACATCCAACAAGTCAATATATACAGTCCCGATATTTTTATCCAACATTTACCACACGTGGTCGAGGAATCTAATTGTGACATATACGCAATCATCAAAGTCACAGATAGAGATTCGGGAGTTAATGGTATTATACGAAGCTTGGAAATTGTTGACGGTGATCCTGATGGTCATTTCAGAATTAAAGAAACCGGACATAGTGGTGAATATAATATTGTCGTCCTCAATATGTTGGATAGAGAAACGGCTCCAAAAGGTTATAATCTATCACTTAGAGCAGTTGATTCAGGAACGCCTGAAAGAGATACTTACAGGTCGATTCATATAGAGCTCGCCGACGTTAACGATAATGCGCCAGTGTTTGAACGTGAACTATATGAAGTAAATATCGCTGAAACCGCACCAGTTAATTCGCCAGTCATCAAACTAAAAGTAAGCGATAAAGACGAAGGTAAAAATGCACAAGTGTCTTTAGAAATCGTCGGTGGTAACGAAGGTGGAGAGTTTCGAATAAACAAACGGACAGGTATGCTTTACACGGCTGTAGTTCTAGATGCTGAACATAGATCATCTTATACTCTTACAGTCAGTGCTATAGATCAAGGAAACGCGGGAAGTAGAAAACAATCCGCCGCTAAGGTCAAAATATTTGTTGTTGATGCTAACGACAATGATCCTCTGTTTGAAAAATATTTGATGGAAGTCTCCATCAATGAAAACGAACCTGCCGGTACATCTGTTGTAAAAATAAGTGCACGAGATAAAGATTCGGGGGAAAATGGTTATATATCCTATAGTATTGCTAATTTAAAACCTGTACCTTTTGATATCGATCATTTCACCGGTCTCATTAAAACAACTCATCTTTTAGACTTTGAAACTATGCGACGGGAATATGTGCTTCATATCAGAGCATCGGATTGGGGATATCCATACAGGAGACAAACTGAAATGAAGTTAGTGATTAAATTGAAAGATGTGAATGACAACAGACCCCAGTTTGAAAAAATTGACTGTAAAATACAAGTTCCTAGATTTACTGTCATAGGTAAAGAAATCATGACTATGTCTGCTGTAGATTTTGACGATGGTAATTTTATAAGCTATCGGGTCGAATCAGGCAATGAAGACAATTGTTTTTCAATCGAGTCATCATCGGGCGTACTTTCAGTAACTTGTGACCTTTCTGACATAGGTATGGAAGAACGTACCGTAAAAATCACTGCCACTGACGGTTCGCATTATTCGGACTTGACAAGTTTACATATAACATTAGTGAATGCGAAAAAAACACAGGCTGCTGATAATTCAATCAATATCGAATGCCGAGAAACGGGAGTACTTCGTAGATTGAATGACGCCATTGAAACAGCAAAAAAGAACAATATTGATGAAGATGATGATTTTGCTATGATGCCAAGCAGGTATGGAGAGAATGTACACAAGCCCGAGTTGGTAAATTTCCCTAGTGCTGTACAAGTTAATGAGTCTGTGCCATTAGGATATACGATACTAGCTATTCGTGCCAGAGATAGAGATCTAGGTTACAACGGAAAATTAGTGTATGGTATTTCTGATGGTGACGACGATTCCCTGTTCAGAATCGACCCAGAAACCGGTGATTTAAATGTAGTTGGATATCTAGATCGAGAAACAAGAGATGAATATGAATTAAACGTTACAGTATCTGATCTTGGTAAACCACAACACACTACGTGGAAATTATTGAAAGTTGTAATTCTGGACGTCAACGACAATGCTCCCAAAGTTGACAAAAGAGTTTCTAGTTTTCGAGTCAGTGAAAATGCTCGAAACGGGACAGTAATATTCAAAATAAATGCTCAAGATCCTGATCAAGGAGAAAACGGTAGGATAGTTTATATATTGACCACGGACACAACTCATTTTTCGGTTGACAAAACTTCAGGCAATCTATATGTATCCGGTCGCTTGGATCGAGAACGCCAAGAACTATACGAACTGAAAGTTACAGTCTCGGATTGTGCTCCTGAACCGTGGACTTTACACACAGAAGCTTTAATACGTATTATTGTTGACGACGTGAATGACAACGCGCCAGAATTCCTCGTACAAAATTACACCGTCAAGGCTTTGGAAGATTTGCCAATCGGTAGCGTCGTTGCAATCGTCACTGCAGTTGATCCTGATCTCGGCAAAGGTGGAATAGTGTCGTACTCATTAGAATCAGAATCTTCATCAGAAGTAGACGAAAAAATGTTCGAAATCGATTCTATTTCTGGAACTGTCCGAACAACGAGTGAATTAGATTTCGAACAGAGACAAATACACACACTAATCGTGAGCGCAGTAGATGGTGGTATGCCCTATTTATCTTCACAAACATGGTTAACAATAGAAATTGTGGATGTAAACGAAAACATATTCGCTCCTGAATTCGGCAGTTTTTATGCAACTGCATTTGTTGATGAAAACGAACCACCCGGGACTCTAGTTACCACAGTGAGTGCTACAGACGCAGATCCTCCTGGAGACGTGTCAAGAGTTGGATATTCAATTGTAGATGGTGATGGTCTAGGTTACTTCTCAATTGACAGTGAAGGTATTTATACATTTTTTATTAGGTATTCTTACATAATTAAATGGCTCAGGTTAAGAAATATCTACAATATTATTTTAAACCATAATATCCTACCTATTTGTTAAACATTATATAAAAATAATTATTAATACTCGTATTTAAGTAGATTGGTTAAATAATTTGAAGACTTGTTGTAAACTGTAGGACTTAGTGTCAAGGTTAAGTACATTATTTAACGTAAGGCTGACATCAGATCACTATTCGGAGAGAGAAAAAAGTGGGATTTGTGAATTTTTAAATTGTAATAATTTACATATTTATAAATTGAAAAAAAAAATTATGAGAAATGGAGCGAGTTTTGTGGATTTAAAAGATTGAGAAGTTTGGAGAGCTCTGGTAGAAACTTCAAAGCTTTTGAATGGCGTGAGAAGCCAAAAAAAATTATTTTCCAACCTTACTCGGATGCTTCTTTTGAGTTTGATAATAGGTTAATTCACTCCAATACTCAGGTGTGTCTACAAGGTTGGTACCTACAGCTGAAGCCGATTTTCCATGCTGTGCGTGGCCGTGTGGATCAAAGAGAAAACAAACAGTGCGCGATAACCTCTTAAGTTGTCTACATTTTTTATTTAATAAATCCTTTGGTAAAATACATTTTTATTTTTATTAATTTTGAAATAATATTTTAATTAAATCATTGTCCTGGTTTAGGAATGTGTAAAACTACGGTTTATTAAATGCAATTTAAAATTCAATAAATAATTATCAACGCCTATTGTTGGGGCTTTTAACCTCGTATGTTTATTAAGGGAAAGTGATCATTAGAACAACTAAATGTTCTACTAACTTATGCAATTGTGTATTCGAAATTAATTTTCACTCATTGCTGGTTTTAATGGGTTTACTGCGGGTAGAATAATATTGTACGATAAATGTTTACCGATAAACCGTATATACGGTGCGTATAACTGGTATGAATTACTCTAACGATTTATATCAAATCTTCAAATCGGATGTTTGCTACTCCATACATTATTTTATCAACAAATTCTATCATATGCATATGCTGCTTCTATATTTACTACAATTCGTCAATGGTTTATTTTACACTTTTATTTTGATCCAAGCAATTTATTTACGATCGCTTTAATAGTCCCCATTAATATTTCAAAATCGCAGCTACTAGGTACGCTTATGTATGAAGAAAAATTAATGCCAATGAATAACGGTATGCCATAACGAAGTAACGAACACGTCACATCAAGTTTTATAACACTTAAAATGCTTTTCGTTTCTAAACTATTTATGAGCAAACGAAACTACGTCGTACACATTTTTCTAATGAACCAAAACTTGGTTTAACCAGTTGATGCATACTAACTACATACTTCTTAAGAATGTATAATATAATTACAATACCTAAATGAACTGCCACTAAAAATCACGATCACGTCGTCGATAATGTGATGTGCGCGTCTTCAAAAGTAAATAATGGTCTGCAGGTCTGGTCTAAAGGCTAAACTCGTAAGAAATTAAACCAGCTGTGTATAAAAGTTTTTGTAGCCTACCATGGTTCTTATTTAACCGAAGCAATAGCTTTTTTCATTAGCTGGGATTAATACTCGACAAGACCTCTTGGGACGCATATTTCATTTGCTAAAGATATCGCTAAGAGTTTTCATTTTTCATTGCGTGGTATTTCTACACGAAATTAATATTAACCAACTAAAATAAAAGAATAAAGCTCTATTGTGACATTTTTTTAACGTTGTAAATTTAGATTCTCGGTTCTGAGTAATTGGTGCACAATAATTCACCTGACTTGACATGTTTAAAACTTTTCTAGAAATTCGATTTTGTGTATAATTTAGCTAAAAACAAAATGTGCGAGTAAATCATGCTGAAGGAACGCAGTAGCTTATTTTGTTGTCTCTGATTAACATTATTAGTACCCAGCATACGAAAATGATTTTTAATTTTTGACTTAAGTTTTAAAAATAAAAATAATATTTTTCATATTTTTTTATGTTCGTATATATCTCATTATTCAATCAAATTCAATATTAATTATTTGTAATATCAATAATATCATTGAACAATTAGTAAAAAAAAAAAATGTTACACGCCCAATATGATATATAAAATGTGTTTATTATGAATATGATTCAATATATTACTTGATTAATGAGTTGATGCTCCTTTCCCACCTAAAGTTTAGAGTACCATCACATTCCACTAGATCTAATTCTTTTTCACAGAACTTTCACATGCCTTACTAAATTTAAAACCACCCATACTCACCAAATGATGCATCTGGAGAAGGAGCACTTAAAATTTCTTAAAAAAATGTCCTATTATTATTATACGGTTTTGTTATTATTTCTACCATCTGTTTATAATTTATTTATTTGGTTTTTCTTTAATTGTTGTTAATTGTTTTATCGTGTTGTATTATTTAATTAGTACCCCTGTGAATAGTTACTGTATATTCTGCCTTACTGTTCTATTTCTAATCATTAAATAATTAAATAAATATGTAAAAAAGTAAGTATAAGTAGTATAGCAAAAATACATTTCTAAATAAAAAAATAATTTCAAAAATCACTTCAAAAATAATTTTCGTCTTTAAAATTATAATACGTTTGTAGTAAAGTTATATTTTTGAGTAAATACCGTTGAATAGTTAATTATTATTATTACTTTTGTGAAAAAATGTTTAGTTCTTTGAATTATCCATACATATTTTCCATAGGTATCGTATCCAATTCCCTGTCCTATTAATTACTTTAAACAGTTTTCAATTAAATAAAAAGTATTAACAGCTTCCTGACCACAATTATCGACTAGTTTTTTTTTTCAACCTCGGTTGGTAATTATGTCTAAACGAGAAAAGGATCACAACAAAGTACCACACCTCTGCTCTTGATTCACCATACACAACACAGTTGGCGCTATTCCGCAAAAGAAAATGGAGAAAAAACAGTTACCTATCCTCTCTTTCTTTTTTTCTCGCGTTTCCTTTTGTGTCATACAAATGATTCAGGCTGCGTATTTTACCTCCCGAGAAGTAATGGCTTGGCATTTTGCCAACTTTCATGTTCTCTCTACACTTGATTGCTTATCAACGTAATGCCTCTTAACTTTGCCACCCTGCGTTCGAACGATATTTTCATTCCCATACCTCCCATGACACCTATGTAAGTCCATCGTATTTTTGGAGATTTAAACGTAATCGTGTGGAATAGGGTTTTTGCTCTATACCGACGACATCGCCAAAAATGAGAATTGATAGCAATTACTTGTATGGATTAAGACCGTTTGCAGACAATTATGAATCGAGTAAATACTGTTAATAACAATTAATTTTACGCATTTATGCAACTCTTAAGTTTTGAATTATTTTTTTTTTCTTGTTGTTCAAAAGTTAATATTTTACTTCTAAGACCTTGACTGTAATTAAATCAATCCAGGAAATAGAATTATTATGTAGTTTAATAAGAATATTTTGTAAAGGCGAGTGGTGAAAATGAAAAATCGTGGAGTTTTGATTAAAATCTGAATTTTAGTAACGGAAACGGTGGCTATCCCTAATAGATCCCTGGGGTCACTGTCAGTTGCAAGGAATGCTGATTAAAATATTAAACTATCCAAGAAGACATCAAATAAAGTATTCAACCTGATTTTTTTTTACTTTCATCGAAAAAAAACGTAGTTACAAAGTTGATGTATCATTTATTTAATATAAATAAATATTTTTGAACGCATCATAGTATATTCAAAGATAGAATGTGCAATTAAAAATATATTAAACGTACATTTTTTGCCAATGGTAATCGTGGTTAGATATAGAGAAAATATATTTTATGAAAATTGTTTTTATGAATTATTTCATACTACTCTCCTTATCTTAACGAGTTAATAAATATTAAGGTTTATAGTACTTAACTTAAATTATTTTAGTTATAACTAGTATATTTCAGTAAAAATATTTGTTTAAAAGTATGAAAAATATTTTGCACGTTATTGCATAAACAACAAGTTTCTTCGAAAGACTAATTCTCATTCCGAACACACTGTTATTCACTTAACTTAATTCAACCAAAATCATTTATCTGTATTCTTCACGCTTCTATGCGTAATTTATTTGAGTACTGATTTAATTTATTCGAATAATATAAACTTGCCATTAAAAAAGCTCTATTAATAATTGCAATCGAAAAAAATTATTTTTTAAGTGAATTTTTTTGCACGTGATTCAATTTAGAATTTATCAACAAATTTTTCATTGTGTTATATAACTATCAGAGATCAGTAGTTTAATTGTTTAATACAATGTTTGACTTTAAGTCCTGTGTAAATTATTTAATTAGTGCTTAATTTCTTAATTTTTACTATTCTAAATTTTTTATATTTGTATTTGCCATCGTTTTTATCAAATTTTAAAATATCAACTTATGCGTCTCGTTCAGAATATTTCTCGTAAAAGTCCCTGTACCATTTGTTGCTCTCTCTAAAAGGCTTAATGTGAAAAATAATCGTCGAGGTCTTTGTTTTTTTTAAACATTTTTTCATGAAAAAAAGATCCCATTAGCGATATTCTTTCCATTGAATTGTTTGCCGGTCGACAGGTGAGAGCACCTTTTCCAATGATTAATGGGCCCTATTTTGCCGAGTGTCATTTAAATTTTGGCCAAAAGCGCTCTTCAAAATAAAATATACAAAAAATCCATACAATATCCTGTTTTGTGTTCTACTTTGGATCCTTTTTTTTTAATTCCCTTTATACTACTGGGATGTCGATCAACCCATCGTTTGTCTATTTTTCAGTACCCTCAAAAGTCTTATTCAATGGCTATTCCCTGTATCACAATCATACAACTTATACAAATTGCTGCTCATATTTGTCATACCTATACGACCGTCCTCCTAGCATTCATACTACTATTGCTATATGCTTATCTATTTCTTACCTAGTGCTAAACAAAAATATTATATTAATAAATTATTTACATATTAGCTTCTACAGTTTAAATGGGTAAGAAGATGCATGCCACACCCGCGTGTCTTGTCTCTATCTTACTAACTTACAATTTAGCAACATTTACGTTCACAATAATCCATTTTACTCTGTTATTTTAAAAATTGAATTGACCTATTATAAAACCTAAAGGTAAGATTATTATCTAGGGCATCGTTAATGGTGAATATCTAAAGCTTTCATTGTTAATTTAATTTGATTTTACAAACATGAATCAATTTACAGTCTTAGAATGCTTATAACGTGCTTCGTAATCAAAATATCAATAAATTCCTACAAGATGCTATAGATTCAAGGGCCTAGATATAACCTTATCATACAATTTTATAATAAATCAATTTACTCTAATTTAAAAAACAACAAAGTAAAAACTAAAATTGATAATTGTGAACGTAAAACTTGCTATGTTGTACGTTTGTAAGACGGTGACAACACAGCGGGTGTGCAGGTGTCCTCTAACTATCAATATTTTTTTATATATTTGAATAAAACACTAAATAGGTGCTATTCTACTTTGTTTACTATGATGCAAATAATGCATTTCATTTTAATTTAAACCACAGTCAGTTTTAATTTATAATAAACCGTAGTATCATACAAAATTATTAGGTATACAATCAATTATCAAAACCCTATGTTGTATGGATTTTATTCATATATAAATTTTTAGTATGGTCTGAAATATTGATCCAAGCATACGAAAATAAATTGCTATATAGGTACCATCCGTGAACTCATAGATGTGTGGACGATGTGTAAATTTATGGAGAACAATTAGGAAAAGAAAAACGATAGATTGAGGGTTTATGAGAATAATAAAGTAGTCTCTAGACTGACAAGCCAGAGAAAAGAAGAGTAGGTACTGAAAAATGACCCGCTAAAAGATTAAAGGTGTGCTTTTAGTATACTCGAACTTTTATTGGCTCTCTTTCATATGGTCCAGTTGCGTTTGGTAAAAAATTTCATCAATCGGACCTACATTATTAGCAGTGAAAATAACCCCTCAGGTAACTTCCTATATTTGTCATCCCGACGTAAGTCAGTTGTTTGTGATTCAAGTTTACAAAGCCATATCCTATGCTTAAATAAACTTTTAAATTGAATAGCAAATATTATCTTAGTATAAGAAAAATTGTTAATACATTTCATCGAACTCTTTGCAAACATTAAAACTACATTATTTGACTACAATGAGTATTTTCCTTTACTTTTATTTGCTATTGGCGTCCAAATATTAACGTGAGTTAATTTACACATTAATAAATTATATATATATAATAACCAAATCTAGAGCGAATGTACATATTTACTGTCCTAGTAATCTCGAACATTTTGTATAACAGAAACTATAATATTTACTTCGAATAAATATATATATAGATTTATTTTTTTTTTTTTTTAATTTACGTAAACACAGCAAGTAATTGTAATTGTACTACTTAAATGATTGAATTTGCGATGTTTGTTATTTAATCATGTTTCTGTGTATTCTTTTATTTAAACATATTATTCTTATTCTTGAATTGTTAAAAAAGAAAAAAAATACATCAAATCTATCAAATAATTTTCATTAGATGTTCCCACAATCCCACTCTGTACAGTGATAAATATTCGAACTATTTCTGTATGCCTACCTGAATTAGCAGACGGACATTCTTGATTTGACCTATTTTATGTATATATATAGATATTGATTCTCGTGGACACATTTTAACTTGGGGTTTTCTGATTACAAAACGACTTACAAACAGGAAAGCAACGTATAATTTACTCAAAGTGTAATAACATAATTTATAAACAATTATTATTAACACCTAACATAATAATATACTGTAGTTACCATAGTAAATGTGTGTATGGCGTATTATATTATATTGTACCTAAAGTGAGTTCTCAGTTAGCAACAGTTTATTAAAATTGTAAATGGATAATCGGAGTTTCAACAAATTAAGTTAGATCATTATATACCTTATAATATGTAAAAATATTTAAATTTATCAAATGTATTTTCTCACTGAATATAAATGTACTTATCTTCACTATTAAGGTATTCGATGTTATAAAAACTAAGCAGTTTAAATATCGCTGCCAAATCTTCGTTTTGTTTTTGACTTACCTATTTGAAATGAGAAATTTTGGTTTTCTTTGACTGCCACATTTGACAGTGTGATTTATTCGACGCTGTTACAACAATTATATTCAAACAGCGTTGTCAATATACTTACTGCCAAGAAAAAAAGAATCAAACAATTTTTTTTTTTTTTAAAGTGATAGTTTTATAATATAATATCATTATGTATAGCCTTATATTATTGGTATACATGTGACATCGCAACAAACTTTACCGCACCTTTCGATGTAAAAAACTCGTTTTATTCGTCAACATAAATGAAACAAAAATATCGGTTTAAAACACGCTTAACATATCTGCAGTGATTTCATATAACCGCCAACCGTGTCATGGTCGGGAGGGGGATAGAAGCTGCGCGCGTCATACGATACCTAGCATATTTATAATTCCAAAAACATCTGACCAAGTGAACGGTATTCTTTCATATTTACATACCTACCTATATATATATATATATTATTTTTATTATTTTTAACTACATCCGGTACATACGACCAATACTGGCAGATTTTCCATATCGAGACGATCGCCCTTGGTCGCAATCAACAATTGAAAAAATTCACGCACAAAAGCCATAATAATACACACACACACACACAAATGTACTCGATGTGTGTTCACTTGATGGATGGACAAGATAGTCCGGCCAACGCGTGGAAACGACCATCATTCATTTCGTGTTTTGTCGCTTCGCCCCCCCCCCTTAACCCCCTCCCCCATGAACGAAGAGTTCACGTGGCAAAAATTGACCCGACCTCACCGCCGGCGGAAGCCGCTAGTATTATTATTATCAACGCGGGCGCTTAAAATTACCCTCGCTCGTTCCGGAGCGACGTTTTTATCTCCGATCCGCGTATAAATCACTATCCGAACAACATTTGTTTTCGCGATGGATATTTAATATCGTTCGTACGCGTAGGCAAGTATACCTACCTATATATATATATACCTATCTATACCGATCTATCTATATAGGTGGTAGACATTTTATGTCGCAGTGAATTCCTCCGCCCGCTACCCCGTCGGCGTTATACGACCAAACGTAAAATGCTCACCGCCAATCGAGTTGTGTATAGGTATGCCAAATAGATAGATACTACTTCCGCTAGCTGCAGGTATCTATAAATACTGTGTAATATGATTGATAATTATAATCCGTACTGAATATTTCACAGATTGACTTACTTAGTACTATATTATATGCTTTATACTTATTACTTAACGTCTATTGATGTTTCCCATTGACAGTATGTTTACAGGGCGATTCACTTATAGCGTGACAAGGATAAACAAATCGCCGAGAAATAAAGTCCTTGCGGTGATTTGAAAATTACTGTTATAATCGATATCAATCGATCAACGAGCTTTTAATAATTTATAAAAATCGTCGGAATATACCTAGGTGGACAAAATAGTACATTTATCGTTTTAAATCTGATGCATAACCGCATAGCCCTCCTCGCATCTTCTAAACCTATATTAGCATAGACTTGGTTTATATATTAAGTCCTATAATAACTTTAAAACCGCTCATTTGCATTTTGATTTAAAATTTAAATAGGCACCTATATGCATAAAAAATATCTACTAGAATACTTTTGAAAATTGGTTTTTGCCTACATAAAAGAAATGTCAAAAATCAGAATTTAAATCAACGCACAATAAAATAGGATGATTATACTTCATAAATCGTACTGTATACCGCAGTTTCCTCGATCCTATGGCGCCGACCGGCCGCCGCCTCCGTTAAATAAATGACTTTTCAACGCTCACGTTGTCATTTATTCGCCGCCACGAGCGTTGATTGACATTATCGTTATTGTATTATTCGTGTCCATTTCATTGCGAGAACCCTCTCGGTAGTATCTCGGTAAATGATAGTTTCACTGACAGATTATGAAATACTTTTATGTATATATAGGTACTGATTTTTTTTTACTTTTACGTGACGGCTCAGGATAACAGGGTGTTTTGGTCAACTGTTATACATATTATTATTTTTATTATTATGATAATTAAATTTACCATTAAAAGACAAAAGTGACATGATGTGCACATATTTCCGCCGCTACCAACGCAATTCTACTCTTACGACGCCATCATTATAAATAAATCCTCATCTCCCCGTCACTCCTTCGCTCAGAGTTATTTTTTCGCACACAATGATTTGTCATTGAATTCAAATTAGACATTACAGTTACTCAATGATAAGATATACACATAACAACATAACGCGTGCAAAGTTTTTTTTCATATTTAGGTGTCGTTATTTAATTATATGGTTTATTATTGACCGCTTATTGTACCTATTTGTATCAAATATGTTTAAATAGTTATGATCGAGTTGAATTAAGTTAAAGACGTGATCAAATTGTAATTTCTACAAAGACAAAATGCCAGCAGAAACAAATTCTGTGACCGAACGTAATTACTACAGTGAACCGAGCAATTGTGAATTTAAGAAATTATAACCATTTAACTTAAATGTTTGAATATATTTAATTTTTAATGTACCTACCTAGTTATAAAAGGTGTGAAATTAAAAAGAGAATTAAGTGTGTCGATTCAATGTTTAAAAATGTACATGTTTCAATATTTTTAGTTGGTGGGTACCTACGTTACATAAAAGATTATTTTAAAGACAGAATGATTTTTAACTGTGAAAACGATACCAAAATCATATTTTGCTGAAAATAATGATTTTTCTCTTCACTTTTAAAATGAATATTATAGTTTAGATAATCCCACTCCTCTCACGTTCTATTTGTGTTTTTTTCTGCTCATAATGCTCCAATTTTTCCAGTGACTTCGGAAAACTTAAGATTGAAATTATTATTCCGTACTCGCATATTATAATTATGTATAATAATAATCATAAACAACTCAATCTATTTAGAAACCTTAAATAATAACTCACGAAGCATATAGTTAAATATATTATGTGTATTTTATATAGAAATATTACTAATATTTTTTTAACAGTTGGGTAAAATATTATATTTATAAAACACTAAATAACATATTTTCTTATAATTAGTCTACAAGTAACTTCATTATATCTATAATATTACCAAAAATAAATCAGATTAAATTATACGTCCGTTATTTTCCACACAGATTTCCACAGAACAATAGAACTGGGTACGCATATTATTTGATATTATTGATCTAGTTCTTGCAGCTAATGGCATAGTTGCCGGGCTTGATAATCAATTGAAAAAAAAAATTGATCTAATTCTTATTAATTTATAGCAATTAAAAACATGTTCAAATTAAAATGTTTTGAATAATCCAAAATATACTTTATTTACATGTTGCAGTTTAAATAATTGTATCACAGTTTTCATGTATTAAATACCTATTTATTTGTTTTTGTCGTTTTAAATTTTTCCCCTTGTATTTTATGAATTAATTTGAATGAAACTGGGTTCATATTTTAAATATAGGTTGCTTCATTACGGTCCCGAAAGAAATGCCATTGCATACGATTCATATATTATTCGATATTTTATTTTCTTATTAAGTTACTCACATTGACGAGGTAGGTAAAAGCAATACGATGTTTTTTGAATGTTATAAGTGTGTTTTTTCTTTCTTTTTTTGAGAGGAGAATTCCGTGTTTTAATATAATATAGATTCATATATAATGGTACACGGTATGACGGATTTTTATTTCGTTCCTTATATGAAAAAACCGCTTGTCGCATTAAAATCGCATTTGTTTGTTCTGAAAAATAAGACGATGGAATATTATGAAAATACAGTGCCAAAAATTGATATTCTTGAGATGATTGCCACTACGGAAATTTTACACATGGAATATTTCTGGAAAGATCTTGTTCTTCTTTTAAACTCTTGGTTTAAAAAAAAAAATTATATAATCTTAACAATATTTCAGTTTACGAAACAAAACAATATATTTTGTAGATAATATAACTAGGTATATATATTTAAACGGTAAAAAAGATACAAAATCGGCGTACGTCTACTTTGGTTTTACTTAATTTTTCAAATTCGTATATATTAAACATTTTTTAAAAAAAAAAACAAAATATTACAAGATATATAAAGCTTTCGTATATTCACGAATTACAAATAATCTATTTTAATATCTTTAAAGTATATTATGTTTAGTGCGTTTATATGAAAAAATAAACTTGTGCATTACAATTATTACGTTTATATACCATAATATCATTTTTTTATTTTTTTTAAAAAAGTACGTACCTGCCCACAGACGCTAAAGAAATAACAACAAAATCACACAATACTAAAAATATGTTTTCCTGCGATCCGTGTTTACGTCTGAAAACTGACTTTTTAATATATCATATATACGTCAAGTCATGTTTTTAATATTCTGGAAGATTTATCGTTTGTTTTTTATTTGTTAACTCTGACGCGTGTTCTTCTATTAAAAGGAAAAACATGAAAACCCATTCGTAAAAAAATAAGAACTCGGAACACGAAGAAGCCATTTTTTATATAAAACGTATAAATATGTACATACGGATTTCGGGCGCGAAAATAACGATTCGAAATCGACAACTGCCGACAAAAAGTCATTCGATGTAATTATTATTTGACCGAGTTAATTGTTATGTGTTGAGCGGGACATTTGAGTTTCACGTGCGTTTAACCGCGATGTGCACAGCAGTCTCTCTCGGATGTTGGTGAGTGGTGACCAACGACGGTCGAAAAGGGTCTTTCGATTCGTCGACTTAATCTTTCGGAACGTTTTCGACGTCTCCCGTCGATATATAGGAGGGAGGAACGGAAAGCGATTTGAAAGGCCACTAATTCTTTTTTACCCCCCTATATTTTTTAAGCCTCTGAACATTTTCATTCTCCAAACTCGGATGCAACGGAGCGCAGCAAAGGGGAAAAAAATAAAAATAAAAACCTGGTAACTGTACAGTGTATTTTTCTATTTCAAACTCGGTCTTTCCGCTGCATTGCTAACAGTAAGTTCGAAATCTCCTTGAATGAAAAAATAAAGGAAAATATTAAGCGCCTCTATTTTTCTTTGGACGGTGGTGTCGAATCTCTTTATATGTTTATATATATATATATATTATATAGTGAGAAATCGGTCGACCGAATATTTCAATTAACGAGATTGTGAGCCATAATAATAGAATCAAAGGTTCGCTTGTGCCCCGCGTACGTTTGTTTTCTTAATAAAATGCTTCTGTTTTTCGCAACGTCGAGAGAAGCGCGCGTCGAGTTATTTCACAGCCGTCTGGGCGTCAAAAAATACAATCAGAAAAAATTACATTTTCATTCTATACTTAATCTATATCGTACTTCAGTGGCCCGTGTACCTATAGATATGTCGATTATGGATTCGCGATTTTCATTGGTAGATGTATGTATTGTTTTCAATGCCAACTTGGAGAGGTATAAAATAATAAATTATTTGTATTACATGGTAACTAAGCTATTATCACATTCCTATTTTATAATTAAATTGTTAATTTAAAACGCGTTTATTTGATGTTTCTATTTAAATCGTGGTTCTTATTTGAGAGTGTTGCCACTATATTGGCACTAATTATTTGAAAACATAATAGGTAAGTAATCTTAATTACTTATTAGTATATATTGCATATACATAAAAATTCTAGAAATCATAATTTGAATAAACGTATAACGAAAGAATAACCGTGGTGAACGTGCTGCCTGTATAAATATTTATTTGAAATTATCACTGCCCCGCAGAGCATATTATTATTATTTATATAATTTGTTTCCTATTTCGCTCACGCCAAGTCCATCTCTACGGCGATGAATGTGACGAGCGGATTCGGTTATACTTGCGACGCGGTCAGAACGGCCTTACATAATATAATAACGGGTCTTGTTATATTCAACCCCGCTCTTCGCTTTCTTTATATCCACTCGAACCATTCTTCCCCCACAATCGGCAACCTACATCAACCCCAACACCCTACAGTCATCGTTCCCGCAATGATTCATCGCTAGCCCACCACCCGTCATCTTCATCGTCGTCGTCTTCGTCATCTTATACGTATACATAAGGGCACTATATTATATGTGCCCTCCTATACGTTCGGCCCTATTTCGCACCGAATTCGTAAAAACGATGATGTGCTCTTGAGCATATTTTTTTTTCTCTTTTGCGCTTGACGGTCACAATATAATAATATTTTGTTTCGCATAAAGTGCATTTTCGTGAGATGATTTTCGAGTCGTCCTAGACATGTGTAATTTGATTTATGCAAAAGACGACAGCGTGGTGTGTTGAATACTCACTTTAAACTACTAGTACCTATATTGCTATGTATATATATACACACGTGGTATGTACGCTATATTATATACTTTAAGTGGATGTGTGGTATTTAGGACGGATGTATTTCGTATGCTTTGCAAAGGATTTTTGTGACAGAAAATAAATAATGTTTTGTAAAATCGCGAGTGAAAACGCCCATCCATCCCATTTATTCAAGAAATGTAGTAATCAATTTAATGTGAATTATTTTTCTCTTGAAAAGAAAGAACAAGAGTACACATACTTACAGATGTATCTTACCAATGAAAATGTATAAAAGCCATTACCCACCCTTTTGTTAAATTCAATAATAATAATGAGACAATTGTACTTATATATATTGAGAACAATATGTATTGTATGTTGCGTGCCTACGTATATGTTAGTTCTTTTCCGATAAAAAAAAAACTTGAATCTATAAAGTTATGAAAGTCGAACAACAAAAGTTAGTTCGCCGTTACAGCAGTGTTCATTATACAAAAATAATTTAGTTAGAAATATTTGAAAATCACTTCTTGCAACGATACCTTAAAATTATTCATTTGGGAAACGCGCAGTATGGTAATATTGTATTTATAAACGTCATCATGAAAACCAAAAACCAACGTAGTTTAAAGATGAGGCATAATAACTTGTTAAAACATAAAATCCTGACCATCATGTCGTTGTTAATCGTGGTTTTAGTGAAAAAAATGTTTGCCGGTAAATAGCGTATTGTAGGTACTTGGGTCGAGTACTCTGATAAATTGTGCATTTCGTCGTGTTTTTTGAAACATAAATCATCATTGGCTTTATTGAAAATTATGTTTTATCGTATTTGTAGGTTAATTTGTGAATTTAAATTGCACTATTATTTCTAAGACCAACACTGTTTGTGTATCTACATCGTTATGCATGCATTGCGTATCAAGGTGGGTAATGAAAAAATCGATTAAATAATTCAAACTATTAACTATATAGGTAGGTACTATTGATAACTAATTATTGCAATTTGTTATCAATTCAGAATTAATAACAGTAATGTGAAATTTAAATTTGATTTTTATTGTTTCTGTGAAATTTAACATATTAAAAATGAATCCTTGTGCGATAAGAGAATATAATAACGAAAAAACAACTATAGATTCGATGACGAACCGAATACAATGATTTGCGTGATGTTATTTAGAACCATTATATACTATTATGTATTTACGTTTCGTATTTATTATTATTATTATATAATTTATATGTACAGTACGTATTTATATATACAGGGTGTTTTTTTTAAATATGCCCATCCCCATTTTTTCCTTTAATAATACATTTATTCGAATCCTGATATTTAGAACTTTTAAGTACCTATACCTAAAAGCCATGTTTTAAAATTCCTAACTAATAAATTCCTGTACTACAGGAGTGTCCTGTGGCGATACAAACTTCAATTTTTCAATTGATAACCCCCTTTTTTTACTAAAAACTATTTAGCCAGTGATTTTCTTGCAAATGTTAATATATCTAAATCAAAATTCTAATAAGTAGTTTCTAGGTTTATTAAAATGTTTATACTATAATAGGATAGTTTTACAAAAATATTAACTATATGTAATATTAGATGTAGTATTCAGTATACTTAGATCACTTTTACAAATTATTTATATTGATTGATCAATAGTAATTATTAACTTTTTCAAATCATGTTAGCCCCTATATCTAGTTAACCCATTACCATGGACATATATTATCCTTAGGGCAAAAAGTTATATTTCAAAAATTTTCAAAAAAAATATCTGCTAAATAATTTAAAGTGAATAATGGGGCCCCCATGGGGGGGGGTCCTATTTTAAAAACAGAAATTTGTATTGTCACAGGACCATCCTTGATGGAACAAAAAATCTAAAGTATTTAAAAATATGGTAGGTATTCGAGTGTCTTTAAAAATTCTAAAAATCCAGAATTTGAATATATATGTATTCTGTAAGTATAAAAATTGGCTGAACATGCTTAAAAATCACCCTGTAAATGTATAATATAATATATATACATTATACGCGTCACAGAAAATGACATTCTCGTTGTTTCTACATATGTATAAACTTGTACGGAAATTTTTCCCGCGGCCACTTTTGATGGAGTAGGACATTATATCCCCCAGAGTTTTTTAAATTAATATTGTGTAAACGAGCATATTTAGTACCATTTTAATACTTACTACGCTGCAGCAGATACGGCATTTTTCATAATATAACATTATAACGCTGGGGATGCGTTGAAATATAATGAAAAAATAAAAAGCCTGAAATCCATATTTTAATATGCTGTTATATAAAAATAGAAGCATAAAATTATATACATAATATTAAATAGCGCAAAATATATAACACACGTATAAAACGCCGACGTCTGTCGGTGAATCAAACTTTGTTTGTATAGGTACCTAATAAATAAGTTGTCTGTCGGCTAATGACAGCTAATTATATAAAATGAAGAAAAAATATCAATGCGATACGTATACTGTATAGGTACATAATTTGTATATTATATTATAATATGATTTTGATTTATTTAGTCATATCGTGTGAAATACCTTTTATACACTTTTTTGTTTTCTTAACAAGTAAAATACTTCAACGAGTATAAAACCTTAAACGGCTTAACCCCATATAAAAAACTTAAATCGGACATGTTATTTTGTTTTGTTTTATTAATTGTGTATCTATCGTATTATTGTTTACTTATATAAAAAAAACGAGAGGAGTTATGCTTATTACTCAATCAAAAACGGCCCGGAGTATTTCGCCTTTTTACCACATATTATATTATTATATTCTAGTATATACTTGTGAGTTAGGTACATCATATTCAAAGTATTCTGACAAAATGAATACCGTTTAATTAGTTTTATAATAATAAAATGTACGGCGATAAAAATAAAAACAAACAATAACTTTTTGTTCTCTCTTGAAGACGTTCTTCAAACTAAACCTACCTATCGTATCCCGAGGAACTTTAATACTTTAATATTTTTTTATGACAGTTTCGTTTATATTTCACGCTTGTATGGTGAAACTTTTTGAAATTTAAAACAAGGAGAGTTGTTTTTTTATATTATTATAGGAAACCATTAAATTATTTAATAACGTTTTTAAAAAGAATTAGTGGAGTGAAAAAATAAATAAAATGTTTTAAAAAAAAAAATTGATTCAACCCTTTAAACATAATACTTCAAACCCTGCAGATTTAAATTAAACGATGTAGCCTTTTATGTACAAATATATACGATTCTATTATATATTTTCATATTGTTTACTTTTGCAAACTGAAATTAATTGATCGATAGCAGCCGTTGTTTTCTCAACCAAATTACTTTTAACGCCGATAATTGACACGATGGATGGTCAAATGGTTACACTGCGTTGTATACAATTAATTAATGATTAATATTTCACTTGACTGTTTTCTCATAATGGAAATATTATATTTGGCCAAAATAAATGAAAAGATACTTTTATTTTTTTATTCCAATAACTAAAATATTTTACGTTACGTAAATTATTGCTATATAATATTAATGGTTTCAAACATTTCAGAAAAATGATTTATTTATGTTTACATGTTGCAAACTATATTAATATTTTTACCTGTAGGTACATAATATAATTATACTTTATTTCTTCAATTTGCAATTATATATTATGTACGTACTATATTCATTATAATACATTTTTAAAATGGCTTAAAAAATCTAGAACAAACCGTTAAATTTATTTATATAGGTTCCAATTTTTTTGTAATATTATTTTCATTTTTATTGCTAATATTTTATTCGTTTCGTTATGAAATTATCGTTGCATCAAAAATTGATTATAATAATGATCAATAATTCAGGTGGCGTTTTTTTATATATAAATGCATGTGGGATATATTATATATTACTGTATAGGCACCAACATTCGTTCACATCGCTAGCATACGTATACAAATATTGGAGATCACTATTATTCTTACCAGATGTGTTTAGTCGTGGTTTAGTGGTAAATGTTTTTACAGAGTATACATAATGTGAAAAAATGTTAGTTATTTCGTTGATCTATATAGAAGCAAAATATAATTCAAAAGAACCGATTTGAAAAATTTTTTCCTATAGGAATGTATTGAATAATTTCCAAGGTAACACTCTATAATATCACCAAAGATAACCTTTACAACGGGTCTTGAAGCCATTCATTCTTCAACAGCTTTATTAGTATATATATCCCTCTACCCTCGACAGACCCTTTAAGCCTTCAATAGCAATGATATATATCCCTCGTTGCTGCCTTCGATGTTGAGTGAAGTATATACCGACGAAATCAAAGAGACATGCGTAGGATGAGTGGCAGAGAGTAGGTGTACAGGAGTATACCCACAGGGTAAACGGCGGTACCTATAAACGAAAGGATACCCTTCGATTAGAAGGACGTTTGTCTCTAATAAGAGAACAATAAAGTTCCGGTCAGAAAACACACAATGCGGACAATATAAATGACCGTTCATCAACAACGGTAGTATAGTACTCCGACGTGGGACTCTAATGAAACAAATTATAATAAGGCAGACGATTGTCACCTAAGCACAGACGATACACAAGACTTGTGCGTGCTTGTTTCATCTTAAGTACCCTTAATAATTTATCTACAAACATATATATATATATATATATAATATAATGATATAGTTCATTAAATTTGTGGAACCCAGATATTTATTGAGGGAAAAAATTCAGACAATTTCTAGATACGTGGTGTGGTACGAAAAATGTAATCACATCATTTTAACGATTAAATATTACTTTTCAGGAAAAACGATCACGTTTTGTAGAATATTGTGAAATTTTGATCATTTTTTAAAAAGAAAAAACCTCGAAAAATAGTTGACAGGAAAAAATTTATCAGTTTGCTTTAGACTCCGATTTTTAAATCAACATTTTATAGCTCCAGAAGAATACACAAAAATGTATGACATATTATATAGATTTTATTAAAATTTAATTTATTACAGTTCACAAAATCGTGGGGACCAATCCAATCTGCATAAAGTCTTCATCTTTCAAATTAAAATATTTTAAATCTTTTAAATCTTTATACTATTTAAATTGGTGCGAGTGTTAGAGTTTTTCCTGTGAGGCAAGCTTTTGTACTAAAAACCCGTTGGCTCCTACATCTTATATTTAAAACCACTTATTCCCTCGGGTATTTTTCTTTTCCAAGAAAATATGTCCTGCGCATATTATACGGTGGTAGATTTACAAAACGGACCATTTAAACAAAATATGTCATTGATAATCATGGTTCAATCGAATTTAATAACAGTTTGAAAATATACTCCAGACTCTGTGAAGTCTTAAGGAATAGTTTTTCCGCTTATAGAATATTATAATATTATATTTATTCTCATTTACGTGCCCAAACCTCTCGTCCGTATAATGCCTCAAGCTATGTCAAGACGGCGATAACGTTCGCCATTTAAAGCACCATCTTGCACACGGATACACACACTGCCCTGACATACGGTAATCGCTACCGATTTAACTAGGTATGACGGTTGTATGTAATATGAAATGTCATCACACACGACATCATAATATATTAACCGTATTCTAACCCAACACGCATAATATATAAAGCTCGTACCATTCTAACCCTGACCTCAAACCACTCGTGGATTCTATAGTCGACAACATCAACTAGCCATTTCTCGTCGTTATATTGTATAGAACAATATATTTATTTATTATATACCTACTGCGTGTGTTGCGTTAAATGCTGTAAATATATACATTTTCCATATAGTCGAATCGTTATCAACATTGAATGTTTGTGTTGCGATAAGCCACCGGCGGCACTCGCGGTCGACAACTTTACGTTTGTTTTCTTAACGGCGATTTGGGACGACGCTCCCTTAAAATTCGCCGCTGCAAGAGTCGACGTGGTTACACTTAACCCTCCAACCGGCCGCGCCGTGTCACAAGGCGGTAGACGGTGCGTTTTCCGAAAACACTGCGGTCGACTTCCCCGCGGAATCCGTCGAATACAATCTTATGCGGGGGGTGATCAGAAATTTGTTTTACAAACATGTATGCGGTGGTGATGGTATCATTTTATAATATTATATACAATATTTGTAACACGAAATCCTGATCTCGCCGTACATGTATATGAAATATGTATAATAGAGATGTATGTCATAGTAATATATTCGCCAATGTATGGACCACCCTAGATCCCTTCCCTCCTCCCCGAAACGGTATTTCACGGTACGCCACGCTAGAACGATCACAAACGCGTGATGATGTATATATTATACGTCATATATATAATAATAATATATAATATACCGTTATTATTATTATTATATTAACACAATTAATCACGGGGAGTTTCCGTTTTTGCATTTTCTCGACGTCGTTATTATTATATTATAATATTGGTCAAAAGGGAAACAACAACCCTCGGGTCCGATGGCGGTGGCCACTGTGCCGGAGAGCTCTCTCTCTCTGTGTATACGCCGGCTCGCGGATTAACGGAAATCGGTCTTGCCCTCGGCGGTGGCTCAAACCCTCGGTAATTGTCAATTTTGCCGGAGCGCATTGTGCGTGTATTATTATTATTATTAATATTATTGCACATTGCGCGCGTGATATATAATAATATAATATTGAAATTGCCGTGCAAGTCGTCAATCATAATAGTAATAATGTAATATGTCGATATCCATATTATTATTATTATTATATATTAACTGCGGTGGTGGGTAGGGTGCGTCCATTTGCAGTTGATAATGCGTGGAAGGGGCCGTGATCCGAAGCTTATAACTCTTCTCCACTGCAGCAATCGTCGTGAGATTAAATGGCGATTCAACTGGCGGTAATGATGATGATGATTATGATTATGATGATAGTCGCGGCGTGCGTTAAATGTGTGCGAGAACTTATGTTGTTCAGACGATTGACGCATTAATGTACCGGATTTGCTAAACGACGATCGCGCAGTGATATCAATATATATCAGTATAATTACTGCAGGCGTATATTATTATTCATTATATACATAATACATGTAATAAAATATATGTGTTCATATTTCAGACGGCTAATAAAGAGCAAGACTTAAATTTATATCACCATATACTTTAATATTGTTAGGGTGGCTAGATATTTTAATAATAATGTCGGTCATTTTGTACTGCGACTTCTTTGGGTTTAAAATGTTCATATTATATGCAATTAGTATGTGTACCTATCGGTGAATATATCGTCGTGGGCTTTATTCTGACGTCCCACTGCGTATAAGAATGTTATGCGGTCCCGTCATGTTTACTTTCTCGCGAAAACCTTTGATCCAAAATGTTATGGTTTGGCAAATTTAAAATAAATATATGAACTTCCGCGGTCCAATCCCCAAACTAGCAGCTATTGTTTACCTCGACAGATTGTTTCTCGAAAAGTGAAATGATTAAATGTTACTAAAATAAATACGTTTTCTCATTTCCTATCCCATGTCGATGTAGTTATGAAATAATTTTACATTATTTAACGTTCACATGATGGTGCTATGGACCCAACGGTCTTAAATATTCCGTAGCCGGTTTAAAAATTCATATAGCCGCTTGACAAACTCAATTTAACAATCGACCATTTCCGTGCCACGCTTGTATGAACTCACCGTGAAATGAAGGCGAAAACTACAACTATATGTAGGTAGGTATATATACTATATAATATAATATGGTAAAATGGTTCGATTAAAGTTGACTGAAATGTGGTGTCCAATAATTATAGCTATACTTGGACGAAACGCGCTTTTGGGATGAACAGTTTTTTGCTTGTTTTTTTTTTTTTTTGTCAACCGGGACAACTCCTGGCATCATTTGGACGGAGCTCGGTTTAGAGCTATTCATTCGATCGGTCTCTTCCGTTTTGCGGCACTAAATTACGCTAAAGCACTGCGATCGTCGTCGCTATTTGGCAAAGGGCGTTGGCAGCCGTGCATCTTAATGATCCAATTGTGTTTTTAATCTCGCGTGTGCCCCTACCGCCGCACTTGCCTCTCGTGTACGGCATGACGTCTAGACCGCGACTGCTTATCCCGACGTCCGCGAAAGGGTGTACAATATGAGTTGTATAATATCATTATTTGCTCGCAAACAGTTTAATTTGACAGTTATAATATAGACGCCATGCGGCGCACAGACATATATATTATTGACACGATTTTGTGTGAAAATCATTATGACATATAATATATAGGTAGATATAGTGAAACCGAATTGTGTACGAGTGTTTTTAGGCTTAAGAGGGCACACCAGTAAAACAAAAAAATCAGAGCAATAGATCATGTGGCGATCATTGGCGGTGTGTATTATTGTGTTTTACTGAAACAAATTACTTGAAATCGCGTTAGACGGTTGCACACACATGTCTGTCTTTCGTCGATTGATTTGAAGTCGGATTAATCTTATAGAAAGTTGTATTCGTTTAAACTAACCTGGAAGTTTTCTCAGATGTAGTGTTGGCCGCAACATCAAAACTTGGTTACAAAACGACTGTAATGTCGACGATTGTCTTAGAGTACCGCGGTTGTAACGCATTTCTTTAGTCGTGATTCGATTCAAGCCACTTAAAAATTATTTGCGGTCTTACTATACCTACTTGAGTTGTGAAATAAATGCATACACACATGTTTATTTTGACAATAATTATTGGTTTGGAATTTACGAGAATTACATCACCGAAAATATAACATAATAATTGGTGTCTGTAAGTATATGTCTCAGCCCTTGTATTGTGTATAGAATATAATATAATACTACCTATACAATGTGTCATACAAACATACTGGAATTTGTTTTTGTAAAATACGATTTACATCGTTGTTATTAAATACAGCGTCATAACCGTTTAATATATAGTTAATTTTTGCGTGACGGAACAAAATTCGTTAACTCCAACATTCGCGAAACTGATGATAATAAATTACAGTGTATCAAAGGGAAGAAGGATTCGTTAATTAAATTCGTCCATTTCATACTGACATACTCATCATTATAGGTAAACAGAGATAATAAGCGTTTACAGTGTGTTCACTAATGAGTACAACAATTAAAATGCACACAATTGTCTGACTGCATTGCTGTTGGCGAACATTATTTGTCAATTTCTCTATAATGTAATATAATATATCGTGTATTAATCGTAATTACTATTTAATGAGTCACTTTGTCGGTAGTGTTTTTTTTATTCATAATAAAATTACATTAATATTGTGCGCCGTCTCGTTTTTATCACAAAAAGCGTAGTCGATGAAAAATAAATAAACGGTAGAACGAGCATCGTTGTTTTAATATAAATATAAACGGTCGTCGGCTATAAATGTTTCTCTTATTATTATTTTTTTTATTTTTCGCCAATTACTTTTTCGCTAAGGTTTTACGATTTATTCCCTTCGAAGCTCGCAAAAAAAAACCGTTCTAAAATGTAAGGTACGTAGGGCACTTACGTGTGTAAAAAATTTGAAATGGATAATAAAGCGATGCCAAATTTCCACACACCCGCACACGCGTAGTACACCCACTTCGTTCGCGGTGTCAACGTCATATGAACTGGTATAACGTGACGTGAATGTGCGATGCGTGTGCGGTACAGTGAGAGAGAAAAAATTTCCGCGTAAAAATATTTTTGAACGTGACAGACTACAAAAATCCATAGACGTGTAACGGTTTGGGAAAGGGAAAAAAACATTTTATGACAAAGTCGTCTTATATGCTTCGCATATGGGAGCTTTCGAATCTCGCGTCTGATTGATACGCCGCGGTGCGTAACGGCATAATATAATATTCACAACCGAACCGAACCGTAAAATTACCGTCAAGTTGTCGAAAACCGTCGTGATATTATTATTATTATTCCTATATATAGCGGCTGTGATTGCCGCGGCCGAGCTTCGCTAAGTGTGAGTTAATTTGAGGGTAGATACTAGGAGGTGACTCGCGATGACTGAGATTTTTAACATTCTACTTTTACTTGTGAATCTGGTGCACCGCTTGTTTACCCAAATTGTACTTTGAAGAAATCGTTTTTCGAACTATTGTAATGATTTTTGCCAAAATATTGTAAGCAACAAGACACGGAAAAAGAACTAAAAGAAATATATATGTAACCAAACATACCAAATATATCTAGGTAGGTACAAAACAATAACTCGACCGTCTCCGGTTAAACAAAGTTCACAGAGAGACTAAAAAAAAAATGAAAGCAAAAAATGGCATCACCCCCGTGCCCTCGTCACGGGTTGTTTATTTTCTGAAAATCCGTCGCACCCTCTCACCGTTTCCCACTCGGACCACACCCACGACCCTACCACCCCCGAAATGGTCTACCAGCATCGCGAGTTTTACGACTTTGCGCGAGTCCACGCGAGCCCCGGAGGACGCGCAGCCACGCGCGTGTGACAATAATAACGAATTTTTTATTTTTTTTCCCCTTTCCTGAGACATAAGTGTCAACCCCGTGCACGAGAAAATTGCACGTATTTCGCGTCGTCGGCACCGTATAAAATGCTCTCGGTTTAGTTTTTTCGATCGAATTCAATATAATATGTACACATTACACACGCACTTAATGTCGTGAAGTGCTTAGATATTATATTATAATTGCTATTGCGTTAAATTCCGGTTTTATTTTCTTCTTTTGTCCACCCCTCACGTCAAGTGTAATAATACAGTACCTACCTATGTAAATAATAACAGGGCCGAGATTCGAATAATATGCAAATGCGTATTTTTATATAATTACGCCTTAGAACCACCGTTGTTCTGATTAAAAATCTGTAGGTACATGTCATATTATAATATGCGTAATGTTAAAATTATTTTTTGGGTATTTAAGTCGAAACACAATAATAGAATATTTTTGCATAAATTACGAATATTTAATAATACAGTTAAAAATTTCGAGAAGTATTTTAGGCCATTCTTCGTACCAAATATGGTCGATATCTGCAGAAATTTTCAATTTGCAAATTTAAAAACCCACCACCAAAATATATATAAATCAATATATTTTGCGTATTAAACTTATTTTACTAGTGGCGGCTCCCTATTATAGAATATTTTTGATAATTTTTTCTGTTAATATTTGCACGTCTTTCATTTAAATTCGGGCCTGAATAGTATTAATAATAATATATTCGTTCCCAAATACTGTTGCATACGCACGAGACCGAGTATAATATATACTATCGATGTTCCTATATACAGATCGTATTATTATACGTACGTAGGTATATAGGTATACGTCAGATATTATTATTAATTATTATACGGCAGGAGCGTCGTCCGGTCAAGTCCCGTTTCCCCTGCAGTGTGCCTCTATCCTACGTTCGCGGCGCACGCGATTCGTCGAGTTTTTGCCCTTTTTCCTGTCTATATATATAGATGACAATAAAATACTTTCAGGTATACTATACATTTTATATTATTTATAACACAGACATATATTTTGTATGTATGTGTGCGTGTGTATATAATAGTGGTGTGCGGGTCCATGAAGGCTTAACCGGAACATGATATCCGGACGGACCATCACAACAACAATAATAATTCCTCACCTTAGTGGGTGCAGTATACATTATATATATACAAGGTGATTCACCAAGCATTTACCTACCCCCATTTTTTCTTAAATAATGAATTAATCTATATTCTGATTTTTTGAATTTTTAAGTAGCAAATATACTCGAAGCCCGTGTTTTTAAATATTTAGATTTTATATACCTACCATTTAAGAGGTGTCCTGTGGTGATAACCTGGTATCCTGTAAATTGTTAATCAGATGGAAGATTTAAATCGGAATTCGATCGAGTAGTTTTATGTTGTGGTGTATTAAGGATAACAGGTCAATGATAATGGGTTTGGAAGAAATGAGATTTAACACGATAATTTGAAATCTTCAGTAGTTATAATATCCACCATTCGAATTAAGATATAATATTATTAGATTAATAACTCAGAAACTACTCATTAAAATGTTGATGATTTAGATAAAATGCCAAATATCAGAAATTGAATAAACTCATTATTACTAAACAAAAAAATAAAATAAGGCTGGGTGTGCTATCGATAAATCACCCTGTATACACTTGCACGGTCGCGACTACCTTGCCACCGTCATTTCTATGCTTTATAAACTCCAAATTATCTATATATATACACTATAAAATGTTTTAAAATATATTATATAATATTTCCGTCGAGTCGATATGACCCAAATATTATATAATATTTCCGTCGTGCCGATGTGACCCTATCACGTGCATCAGAGAAACTTTACTTTTTAATCGACCCCGTCGAATTATTAGATTTTGATGTAACGGCCGACATTCTCGCCACACCCCGGGGTGGGTGTATCGAGAAGTAGAGGTATTTTTTTCCCCGACAACAATAGCAGGATATCGAAAATTATATACCTACCTGCACGCGTATAACATAGGTAGTTACGAGCAAAAGGTTAAAGTTTAACTTTAATCGCCGTGACCCCGTGTAGTATATGAAATTTCTATAATTATGACGTTCCGGTTTATATTAAAGTTTGTTCGTAATCTACATATATTAGAAACTGAAAAGAACTTTTGACGCGATAAAATAAATTTCGTGTTAATATATTTTGTTGGCTTTCTGGCTGCGCAAACCCTCGTAATATATACATAATAATATAATACTATTCAAACTTACCGTGGCTCGCGGTAAACTCCAATTGAATGCATGTACGATATATATAGTGCATATATCATATAGTGGCTAAATCGTCGTGATATTTTCTTTTCAATCTTTTATGTAACATACAATATGGTTTATGGATATATGTAATAGTCCAACTGCGTATATATAGCCGCATAAGACGTATATTGTTAAAACTTGAAACAAATGCCGACCATTATTATTGTACGCCCACACACGTGAGTTGATGATATGATGATATTATGGAGAAGGGCTTTGTAGTGTTCTTTTAATTCAATATTTTAAACAATTTCAAGTATGATGGGCCCGATAAGACGGTGCATAATTTTAAAAGTGTATTTTTCCACGAATATTGAGTCAAACCTTTTTGCAGAAAATAATGTTCAGAAGTGTAGTGTTTATGATATTGCCGGTATAAAAGGGGATTTGTAAGGTCATATCACCCATCGTCATTTTTTTTTTTTTTTATAATATCTTGTAAAAAATGTCTGAAAACTACAAAAAATAGCCTTCTAAATTAATTTTTGAAAGTATTAAGTAAACGAATAACAAGCGAAATATTATATTGTACGTGCAGATCAGAAATCTCTAATTCCAAACGGTGTAAGTGAAATAATGTTTTTTAGCAAAATACTAAAAAATATTATTTTATTTGTACTCCTAAAAAATGTATTTCATCATTTAACTATACATATCTCATATATCAATTAACATACAAATTGTATGTAGGTAGTACAACTGCTGTCTGCTACTAAATATCTACCTACTCTGTATAATATATATGCTGAGTTGCATGAAAAAAATTGATTAATTTAATTGTTTGCTAAAATGTAATGGGCCACCAAATCATAGTTGAGGAACCATTAGCTCGCTATTGATTCATTCGATGGTTAGTCATTGTTTGTGCAACCTGGCAATAATATAACATAGTGATGTAGTATTAAACACAGATGCACAATATACAATATGTAGACAATATAACAGATCTAATCGCCGATCTCACTTGTTAAACCGAGTCTACACGGTGATAGTAAAACGCATTAGTCGCAATCGTAACAGCTGATATGATGGGGTTTTAATGAGACTGTCGCCATGATGGAAATAGGTATGATAGTTACTGTCACGGTGTCATAATACCGATAGAGCTATCGCATCATCAGTCGTGCACGATAGTTGTCAGTGGATTTGAGGTGCTCGATTCTCGCCCAAAATTATTTTTTCGTATAAATTTTATCTTTTATTAAGGCGTTATATTATTGTATACCTTAAAACGCATATATTTTTTTGAATACACATGGGTTATGTTTTTTCTCCTCAGATCCCCTCTTTTCCAGTACAATACTTGTGTTCACACCACTGATCAGGTGGTTGTTACGGAATATATTTCAAAATATACTCGGTTCAATTGACTCGCGCTTTCAACTACATCTACCTTCATACGTCTTTATATCTACCTACACGTACCGGTTATAATATGTATAAATCACTCATATACCTATGTATAAATTCGTATTGGATTTCAAAAGATCCACGCTCGAATAAGTTTCAAAGCGCGTGGCTACATTAATTGTTTAGGATGGCAAAAAATCCCGTTGTTACATTTTTTTTTTTTGAAACTCGTGATTATTTGAATGTGTATTTTAAGACTGCAATATTGTTATAATATAATATTATTATAATACTTAGGTATCGATCGGTTAACTTCTTTGGCTTTGCTCCTAATCCCCGTCTCCGCGCATTTAATAGGATATCCTGTCGTATAATTGCCGGGCGCGATTCAATCGCTTCTATATATACATTCAACGAGTTCCTCGTGGCCTCCTGCCGTTGATGATGTTTGCATTAATAATGTATTATAATGATCGACGAACGATTAAAATATAAATTAAATAATTACTTTTTTGCCGCGAATAAATTATTTTCTTTCGTCCACCCCTACTAATTTTTCTTCTAGCTTTTATAGCCCATTTAGGGCCTTTGCTGGTTTAACTATTTCACGCCACCTTTATCTATTTTCTCTTTCCTCTAGTCTTGATCCTGGTACACAATTTTGTAGGTTTAACTTGAATGTATCCGTCCACCTCTGCCTAGGTTGTCCTCTAGGTCTTTTCCCATTTATCGATCATGTCACTATAATTTTTTAATATATCCCATTGGACCTCCAGACATGTCCAGCCTATTCCAAACTTTTGGTTCTAACCCTGTATTCACCATTTTCCAAGATAGGACCATAGGCACGACGTAGTATTTTCCACCCCTGCACTTAAAATAAATTACAACCGTGTATACGTGTACCTACTACACACCTATGTAATAATTTAATGACAAAGCCTAATATATAATAATATGTAATATTATCTATTTTGATAAAAACCGTAGCGGCGGTATACATACATAATAATAATATATTATTATTATAACCCGCGATGGCCGCGAAATCGAATGGCAATTGTCGTGTTTTAATCGTTTGAGCATGTGTCTTTGAAGGCTTGCATAATGATATATATAAAACGGAGGTTTAACGTGTGTACAGGCCTTTCACCGTTTGTTACGCGTGGTGTGTTCAGGGGCGTGTAAGACCCGCGCGCGATATAACGATATTGAGTTTGCCAAAGAAATTTACTGTTCAACGGGGAGAAAAAATGTTTTGGTTTTTTTATTGTTATTTCACCCCCCCCCTCCCCTTCTCTTGTCCGTGTGTTCCGCTATCGCTTATAAAACATGTAAATTTATGTTTTCGACGTGCATTCGCGTACGCGCAGAGGGTTCGCGTGCTGCGTAAAACAAAACAACAACCGACAAACGCTCTCCGCTTTCGACGCGTATCCTAGTAGCGCTTATTGGATTTCAGCCGCCATCGCGGGTGGTGCGAGCACGGGGTCGTCGTCGACGACGACGATTCTATGGCTTTCTTATGCGAGGAAAAAAAATAATAAACGTATTGTGTTTCATAAATCTACTAAAAGTCCACCGCCGCGCGAGAGGCCGTCGAAAATCTCCGTCTGACACAAACGTCGGGGTTTCGGTTGTGACCAGAGAGCCTATATATATATATCATGATATTATATTTATATACATATTATATATTATATTGTGTGCTACTCATTATTGTTATTATATTATTTCATTAGAAGAAGAATTGTTTCGAGTATTTTTTTTGTCTCCGTCCACTCGCTGCGCCAATAATACATTCTATAGTATTATTGTTATTGCACGAAATACGTGTTTAATTGCTATCTCTGTATAGCTAGAGGTGACCCCCTTCGTCTGAGGGGATCTGGTTTTAAGTAGAACCCGATTATAGTGGGTAGTTATCACACCGCGACACTCGTCGAAAAAATAAAATAGGAAACCCCCGAGAACGGATAATAAAATAGGAGCCGTGGCTCCTATTCCGGCTGTTTTCCATCAACTAACATCATTTTTCGCCCTCATTACCGCCCTGTTATAATAATTATTATTATTAATAAAAATGAATGCTTATTATTTTGACAATTAAAATATTACATAACATATAATATTATATAGTAACAGTGATTAGGGTCGGGTAATTTCCGGGAACATTGCTTGGTGAAAATTATCGGGAATGACTATTTATTAATCATAATGTTATCTATAGCATATAATTTCAATAATATATTCAAATTGATGATCAAAGTATAAATACATAATTAACTTATAATTGAAATACAAAATAAGTTGTACTTACGTAATTTTATTTTAATAGGTAGGTGTATACTATATAGTTCAATTTTTAAATATATAATAATAATAAAAACAACAAATAAATTACACTGTGGAAACAAACAATGGGAGATGTATCATGCATGTAAAAGAGTAAACTTGAGATTTTAGTATACAATATTAAGTAAGTTAAAACGTAAGATATGAGACAGAAATTCATATTTAATTATTGGTAACTGCGGTAAATTATATCAACCTCGTGATACTTATCACAGCGGTTATTCTGTGATATACAGTGGTACAATGTTGTAGTTACTGACATTAAACAAATTAAATACGTACATTTATAAAAAAAAAAACCAACTTAGTTTAACAAGAACAGTTAAATTATATTATAATTTGTAATTAATAATATTTTAAAATATTATCGAACTTCAAATTATAAAGAACCAATTCTTGATTTTTCCAATCTTAACTATAGTTAACGCTAACAATCAAATGAATCATATTCAAATAACATTAAACAAAATATAGTTATTATATAATCGAATTATTGATCTTGTATTAATTATGCGTTTATGAATAAAAAATATAGATTTGGTTAAAAACTACATAGGTAGTGCTAATTTTGCTCTGTACATTTCACCATCTTCAGTATGCGGTTGTTATGCAATTTTCTTAAAATCCGTAGGAAAATCGCTGAAATCATATTCACAAACCATCATCAGACAACGGCCAATACGATATAGTATGTAGCTCGCTCCGTCGGGTCGTTAATAGTTATTATATAATAACTATATACGTAAGTTACGCCCATCGAGAGTAGCTGCCCACTCCTACAGCAGCAGATTTTGTCGCCCCATGGCCTGTCGGTACAATCAATTATTATTGTGTTAAGTATTTTCATTGTTCTAACAACGTGTGCGCTTTGAAATGGTTTTTATTTTATTTTTTTTTGTAAATTTAAACCCATGTCACGGCCTGTCTCAAAAGCACGTGCCGTCCCGCAATCGTGTGTACTACTGCGAACTTCTTAGCCGCGTAAAAATGTTTTGTTTTTGTGAATCTCGACCATATATTAATTAACTGAAACGAGTGCTGGTTGGGGGGGAGTTAGGTATGGGGGAGCCAGGAGCTTCGCGGGGGTGCATCAGACGCCCGAAATATAAATGTGCAATCGCGCTTTAATCAAAACTTGGAAACCGCCGCCGATGCCGCGCCGGGGAACAGATAAAACATTTGACGAATTCGCGAGAGCTCGCGTACATAATAATAATATATAGTATAATGCTCCTGCAGCCATGCGAACTCCTCCCTCGATGAAGTCTCGTGTCTTCTAAATCGTCACGGCGGCGGTGGAGGATATAATATGTTATTATAATAATCTTCTTCACGTCTAAACTATAACGCATACACATATAATAATTATTGCACTCGTGTACGCGTATTATATAATATTATTTGAAACGGTTTCCGCCATCCTTTATTAGCAGAACAAACACGCCTGCGGCTATATTATTATTCGCCGCCGTCGCCGAAATATACCATTAACTGCCTCGCGTTCGGCCGATAAATTAGTCATAAACACGCGTTTGTGTATAAACTCGTATTATAATCGTTTTCGTCCGCCGATTTTCGAGTCGGCGATCGAAAGGGGAACGTGGGTGTTATGTTTTATACCGTGGTTTACACCACCGTGTGTGATGTATACAACATTATAATATTAATAATACTAATATTTGAACTCGAACAATCAGCATATTGTATATCATATGCACCCCCCCCCCGCCCCTCAAAAAAAATTTTCAGATTATATGACGCGCACCGGTCGTATATAACGAATATATCGTTAAAACATTATATATTACGTATATATGATGATGTATCCGGTGACGGTTAATATAAACCGACATACTGCAATGAACCGAATATATATAGAGAGTATAGAATATGCGTTCTACGTCAATAATATATCATATAGTGTACATATAACATAATTTTGTCGAATATAGGTACCTACCTATACACGGTTATTACTTTTTATTCCTATAAATTTTATTTGCGTTACTAAAATTGATTTTTTTTTTCAAACATACTTTACGTTACTATAATAATAATAATACTTAATAGTTGAAAATGTTCAAATACTTCACCGTGTAGTCGGGGGGTTACTATAATAATTACTACAGTGTCAAGTAAAACACTACTTTTATTAATATTATATAATTTAGTACATAACTGGAAAATTCTGAACACGTGTCTACTACGCGGCCGATGGTGGAAATGTACCTATAAATTAAAGGTATAAAAGTACATAAAAATGTTTGAACTGATGTTCATACTGTACACTCAAATAAGAATTAAAGCTGTTGAATTAAGTCTAAATTTTATGACAAAAAATTAAATACAGTACCTACACTATAAATTTACCATTATTTGAATTTACGGTGAATGTGTAATATGTGAAATATTGATAAAAAAAAACCTTTTTATAGCTCTTTGATTATTTTGTAAAGATCAAAATCATAATAGAAGAATATTGAATTCTACTCAGATAATAAATTAAATGAATTACATAGTTTTATTGTGTTAGTTTGTTGTGACGACCTCGACGTTGTGTTTGGATATAAATAAATTTACCTTTGATTAATTAATTTATGTTAATGAAAGCTAACCAACCAATAATCGTTTATTGCAAAAATAGGTTTATATAAATGTCTAATGGTTTTAAAACGTTTTAAAACGTTTTTATTTGTTATTTTAGTTTTCTTTATTGCGGATATCTATAATCGTTTATAAAAACACAGACGTTTCATTGGTTTGTTTTTATTTTTTATCTCTCGGTAGTTCGTTTTTCATCTCGACAAAAAAACTAAAAAGAAAGTAGGATTTACGCATTACATGGGTTGTATACAAGACCTATGGGACTTGTCTACGATCATAAACGGGTACATTATAATCCGAATTTAAGCTTGTTGCTCAATTTGGATTTACGATGGCTAAGGGTAGCTTAGCTAAAGATTTATGCGACTGTGTTGTTGCAATACGTATACCATTAATAATATATATATATATTGAGTTCGCGTGGAGGGGGGGGGGGAATTAAAGAATATTCCATTTTTCTATGAGCCCTGCTATTATATTTAAAAGCTATCGTCGTCGTAACATTTGAAAAACCACAAATTACGTTTAATATTAAAACATTGAAATTGGTTCTTTACATATAAAGTTTATGATATTACGAGGTTCTAGCTTCAACCTACCCACCCACCTACAGACAATAATTATTAAAAGCTACAAATTGATCTTTACAAAACTTAAAGAATAATAATACTGTTACAATTTATATGATTTTGGCGAAAACGTATAAATAGTTTCCGGTATACTTGCAAATGCTCAAAAAACTTTTTCCGCGGTATGTAATTGAACTATTGTACCTTCAATTTAGAAACGTTGTGGGCGTACAATTCAAACAATAAAAAGTAAAACGAAATACAGATATATATGTAATCAAAGCCCATTTTTTTCTACTATGCATTTTTATAATTCATTATTATTTGCACTACTATACTTTTTACTGATGACCGAATAATACGAAAAATGCGCTGCGCAACATAATATTATTGTGTTCATTGAAAACTTACAAACAGTACTTATTCATAAACACACAACGCTTGTACATCCACAAAGTATTTTGTTTGTACTTGGCGTATACGTTTAAATTGTATGTATACTTACTAAACGAACTAACCAATGTAATCCTATACATTCTTATAACCACATTATATATACATATATTGTATCTGTATCTAGATGCTTATGTAATGTTCAGTAAGTGTGCTGAATTATCAAAAACTATGCTGTGATCTTTTTTTATTATATAAATACACGAATACTTAGATATACGCCTGTTTTATAGTAGGTAGATAATGTGATGTGAAAAATTGTTTTGCTGTGCTAAAATTAACAATTATTATTGTATTTATAAACGGAAAATGAGTCTATAAGAAAATGTTGCCTGTCTGTTGTTAACGACGGCGCGTTATATAGGCAAATTCAATACAGCTGTGTCAATAGAACGTCAATCAATGACAGTAATATAATATTGGTATATGACGTATACCACTTTAAAAAAAACGAGCAATCCAAAAACGATATTCAAAATAGGGGTTGCCATTCAAAAAAATTAAGTTGTATTGCGCATACGCAAGATGCATGAGTTAAAAAAATGTCAAGTCATAGAAATGTATGATCCATTAAGTTTAATGTCCAGCAAACAGAATTTAAAAATATTTACAGGGTAATCAGTGATAAAGTGTACCCTGTTTCCGCGGACACACGGTACATAATACACAAATATAGGTGCCTATTGTAATGTGTACACGCAATTTTGTAATATATAATGCATACGAGGTACGTAATATAGGAATGGAGAATAGGACACGAGAACACTGATGAACTTCGAAATTAATGAGTGAAAGTAAAGTAAATGATTCAATTAAACCAGACAACAAATTATTAAAAAATGTAAGACTTAAAACACGTTTAATATTCGGCCTGCAATTAATGGAATATAAATATAAGCCTCTAGGCCACAGAAACATAATAATTGTGGAGTGAATGAAGATAATTTATTATGAATCCAGCGAATCGTGAAAAATTTACGTTGAAGTTGAACGCTACTAAGTGAATACAATCTCTAGCTGCGTATGGAGCCATAATTCGAGGGTTGGGCGTACTTATGTACAATATATAGTACCTTAATAGCTTAAAATTCCTTGCCAACGAAATCAAGTTCCTTCAAAGCTCTTCAACTTCCATCACAATATGATGTCTAAGAGCAAAAAAGTATGATTAAATTTAAAACAAAGGTCAATTCAACGCAACCGCACCGCATACAATATCAGACTAGACGGTTTGTATTCACAAATTTATGGTGATCGCATATATAATATATGAATTTATATTAAGTTGATTTTATTGAGAATAGACCATAATATTATATACTCAAGTCTTGATTTCATTAAATCTACTAAATATATTTCAGTTTATTGTATGTAAAAATAATTTACCGTCGTTCGTTTTTAATATTTACACGATTTTAATCATACAAAAAGTATTGTTATCATACTATATTAATTCAATATTATGCATATTGTTTCATGAAGTGCTGAATTCTCGTGTTGGTCTAACAACGGCATTTTTATTTTTAGTTTTGTGGATATATTCTGTGTCGAGATAATGTGCCAAAGTTTCAAATAGATTGGTGATTGGACACGAATGGTACTTAAAAGAGGTCCATTTTACAACAACCAAAAAAAACTGTGTAGTTTCATCACCTGTTTTCAACGACATCTCTTTTTGGTTATTTTGTTGTAATAATTAAGAAAATAATAATCATAAAGATCACGGAACACTTATTTGAGTCTTCTAAACTTTTAGAAACAATTTCAATGAATCGGAACCAAATAAATTCGTATATATATATGAAATAAAATTCTACCTAAAACACATGGGAGCAAAACTATTTTATAGTTTAAAAATCCTTGTTTAGACAAGGCACAAGTATAAATTTATCGGTATTTATTTCATCGAATTCGGTTGAAATTGTTAGAAAACGTAAATAGGTTACATGTGGTTTAATATAAAATAAAAACTAATGAAATATTATGTTTCAACGATACCCCCCCCCCACACACACACACACGCGCGCGCGCGCGCGCGCGCTCGTATGGCCGTTCCTTTTTTTTCTATTGTACCTGTGCATAAAGGTATTTAAAAATAAAAAAAAATACTACGTTTAAAGGAATGGGGGAAATGAGCGCTTCCATTTTGAATCGGGCACATAAATAAATGCCGGCAGAGTAAAGTCGAATCGAAAACGGCTGCCGGTCCTATAATATATTATATGTATAAAATTCCTTTTTGCTGGATATGGATACTGCACAGTAGGGAAACCGTAGACCATTCGATCTCTATACTATGGTGTACGTATCATTATGTATGTAGGCATGGTGTATGTATCATCATGATCTTGGATTTCATTTCGGGTGCGTTCTTCTTCGACATCGTTGTTAATTCTAGTTTTCGCGATTTTCTCGCCAATGCCAGACGTTTGGCCATCTACTTTGTGTGTTGCACTCTATCGAAATCACTAATAATGCGTTATAACAACGCGGTCGTTTCCGTTTGAAGCACTTCATGCGATTCAAACATTAACTAACTATGCATATATATACATTTTTTAGTGTAGATACAACTATTGCTGTTCAATGTATATTCATATATATGTTATATAACGCAGTCGAGACTGCAATGTAATAACAGAACATATAATCCCTTTTTAGGTACCTAGGTAGTAAAAGCATGTTTCAAATTCTGAACTCAAAAATTATAAAACAGTTTATACCTACGTCGGGAGAGTTGTTGAATCAATAATATTTTATAAAAGTTGATTTTTTTCTTTTTATATATTTATTGCATAACACTCAATTTATTTAAAATTGCGTCGGATTTGGTTTTAAGTTTCGATTACGAGGGCTCAACAAAATACATTAAACTTATACAGAGTTTATTTTTTTTTATACTAGCTAAAACGCACTAGTCACGCACGCTAGTATAATAACGATCAAATTATTTCTCAAAGTTGTCCGTCATATTAGATTGTATTGCATGTTTCGTGATAAATCAAATATTGATTTAAGATCTAAGTGCTTAAAATAAATTACCGTGCGCAACCAATAAAATCGGTTAAGACCGCTTTTAAAAAAAGAAATAATTACTTTCAGAAACTATACCGCGAGTATAGCAAGATCTGCTGAGAATTCTCTACCAGCTGTATTCGGTTTAATATATTATTCATTCAGAAATGTGTATTGTACATGGTTCTTGAAAAATTTAACTCTTGCCAGGCGAATTCTAAAACAACAAACAATACATGTTAATTTTGAGAAGAACTTAATTTTAAACTAGTATGAAACCCTTTACAGCTATGTAGTATTCCGAGATTTAATTGTTCTCAAACTATTTCTAGGGAAAATTGTACTGTGACAAGTCATTGAAATAGTACATTTGTAAATTACATCTGAGTAATACGAATAATCATTTAAAGTTGATTTACAAATTAGTGCCGCCTCAAACACGGCCGCATGTTACAAAGTAACTGGCGTGTGTATAAATTTAAAAAATGTGGTTAAATTTTCGCTAATATTCATTATGTTTAAACATACATTTGACCATTTTCGTGTGATTATTGAATAACTCGTCTATAAAATCATAAAATGTTTACTACAAGTCTAAAGTATACATGCACTCAATAAACATCGTAATAGGTGTAAATATTGAACTGCATATTTAGTATTCAAGACTGTATATTCGTTTTTCAAACTCTTAAACTCTTGAGTAACGTAAACATCGATTTGCTGCTGTTGTCTAATATTTAAATAGGTACAGGTTTCTAACAAACTTAAACAAACCACACGCTGTTCAATTTTCTGTCCACGTGTAATGAACGATAATGGATAGTCATCATTTATGGCGAGCTAATTTAAAACCTAACTATCTCGCTATACGCATAACCAATGATGTGTGATGTACAAATGTTAACAATTACTAATCTAATATATATACCTACATTTAGATTGTTTAATGTCAAGAAACCTAAAAAAAAATTCTGGTGATCTAGGCTTCTATATATTATACTCGCATAAATATAATCTGCGAGAGTTCTGTTCGTGCGCAGTGATCCTGCTAGATCCGTGTAAGGTGTGGAATATTATATTAATTATAATATATCATATCATTATAATATCTGCCCGCCTATGTGGGACAGACAAAAAAACCTAACCGAGTCTCCTCCGCACCTGCAAGCTGGTCGTTGGTAAGTTATTATGTTGATTAGCTGCGAACAACGACAGCGACGTCCGATGGCCGTGGCGGTAAATCAGCACGCGTTTGGACCTCGCGGTAATCGATTATTATGCGTATAGTAGTGGCCTTGACGGTTGTGGTACCGTGTATATGGTATAACTATGGTGGTCCTCGCCGCTCCATTATTAGGGTGCGAGGGGTTTCTTCAATTACGATAGAATTAATCTGTCCGACCGACCTCCGGGATTGTACGTCATAAACCTTAACACCACCACTCATTCGCCGATCTCGTTGAGGTATAGAAATAACAATATATAATAATGATGATTACACAATAATCGTTTTAATATGTATTATTATAGTCAGTTTACGTGCGAATTGGTTCGCAATTTGAATTCCTAGTCGGCGGGGACCATTTAGGCGTTAAGACAAATTGTCTATAGTCGAATTCGGAAGCCCACGGTGTAGTTGTGTCACGTTCCAACAGCCCAAAGGACAATCGAGTTTTACAAGTCGTGCTAAAATGTCAACAATTACTATAAACTTAAAATATAATAATACTACAGTTTTGAGAAAAATTCACATTTTTTTGTAATTTCGTGCGTAAATCATCATATCTGTGGAAGTACCTACCTATTCATCCAGATTCATATTACCTAACCACTTCGTGATCTACAATGGAATTATTGTTATTTAATCAGAACCAATATAATATAGCAAATAAAGAACACGACGAATGATAATAGTTTGATCAAATAATGTGCCTCATAAAAAATGTACCAGAAATAGAGAATAACAAATATTAGAAATTCAGACTCGTATATCTATTACTGCAGTGTTACCGTTACAGTCGTTAGGTTGGATTAGGTTTAGTTAGACAAAAATATGAACGTCGCTTCAAATTCCCTCGAAACCAAATGCTGCTTCGTCGGTATATTAATGTCTATATAGACGAAAACGGTGTCATATACAGTTACCCATATACTCGTATTAGACGGTGTGTATTCTATTTCGGGACGTCGAAGCCGATGATGTTTGCACGTTTGTTCGGAAATAATAATACGTCTGAAAAGCAAAATGTATTGTGTTCGGACATTTTTGGGGAGAATTTTCACAAAGTCTACCGCTGTATAATACAATATATAATGCGGCGTAGTCCTTTTTTGAGACGCGATTCTTGCAAGTCCATTTCTTAGTCATTCATCACCGACGAAATTATTCGATAACGCACGATGTATCCTTTCCGTACGACCAAATATACCATTAATTTGATATATTTTCTCGATCATAAACACAATTCATAACTCAATCTAAAATTTACATATAATACACGGAATCATTCGTTTGCTAATCAATCAAAATCATGCATTAAACATAATATTATAGTGTAGGTATTATACAGAAGACAAAATAAATGAAATCGTTAACATGTCCCGGAATACCGTTCTATAAAAATATATATCATATCGTGTAACGAGACAACTTTAAGTCGGATAACAAAATAGTCGTGTTTTTGATCAAGTTTCAAGCCACATACCGGTTTTCTGTCAGCGTTCATTAAGACACAAATATTTCCGTTTCGTCCAGACAAGCTGTCTAACAATATTGTATCCTTTATACGTTTCAAAATAAAAGCCTTATTATAGTAATTCAATAATACACAACACCAAATGCGTAGAGCAAAAAAAAAATAATAATAAGTACAAGCTCGTATATATATACATTTTATATTTATATTTACTCGTGTCAAAAGCTATTGTTGTCAACGATAAAGTATACGCCGCCGCATATATATTGACACGTGGAAATGTAATATTCAATTTAAAATACGTGCGAGAATCGTCCTCATAGTCTGCCAGTCTGCGCCGGGTTATAGGTACGCATTACTCCGATATTTGGTTGTATGAATATGTAAGCGGCGATGTATACGTAACTTTTTAACTAACCCGTGGTATAACTTTTAGCCCCCGACGAACACACATCATAATAATCTCGTAATTTTTATTGTTTATACTGCGGCGGCACATAATACGCTACCTATGCGGTTTATGTAGCTAGGGCGGACAAACGGTTGGTCGATCTCTGAAAATTTCAAAGTCAATCCACATTTGTTGGAACTTAGTATACGCATTTAGTAGCTAAGTTACATGCATATTTCAGATTTACTTGTTCGTGTAAAATTACATCTCCTCACATGAATGCTATTTGAGTTCAATACCGAGCTACGATTTATGATGACCATTAAGAGCGGCTTCTTCGTTTAGCAATCGCTGATTGTTCTCCAGATTTTAATTAACTGGCCAACGATATGCAACGACACGCATCCACGCCAAGTCGCTAACAGCACATATAATGTTAATTTATTCGTAAATTTACTCTTTGATTGAATTATTCCTATTAGCATATTTATTAATAATATTAGTAATAAAGAGGTAAAAAAAGTTATTTTCGTACGTTAGTCGATTCTCACTGGAAAATAAAATATTCTCAGTAGATGGCCATCCCTGCTACACAGTATATATGTGTATAATAATTATAATATATAGTTTATTTGATTTGTTAATATTTTATAATAATATTATTGTTTTTTTGTTTACAGGCAATATCAGGACAATGGTAGTGCTGGACGTGGAGACCAAATCGTCGTATTGGCTGACCGTGATGGCTTTTGACCACGCCACCGTTCCCCTGCACTCTCGTCTCGAGGTATACCTACGATGATATTATAACGCTAATTTGCATCAATTATTTATGCGCGTACGCTCGACCGCCGGTGACCCCCGACTACGGACGGCGAACGTGTAAATCGACTGGCGGCGAAAGGGGGAGGTTGGAGTCCGTAATGATGTATATATATATATATATATATTATATGTATATTATATTCCGTCGTATGTATATAATACGCGTAGGTATATTATAATATGTGTGGTGGTCAACGTTTGTGACATTTGTGAGGACTAGCTTTCGCGGATAACGCGCGCGCCTTTTGGCATTAAATTTTAACGATATTGCGTGACAACCGGAAAACACGACGCGTTATATTATAATAATATACACTTGGTACGATTTGTTGGAAAAACCAGATGACTCCTATTTAGTGGGTGCATTAAATTTTTACCGCGGTCGCCTTATTTGCTCGTGCACACATGACATAATAATATTATATATAGCTAGGCACTGCTTTTTCGTAGATGGGTGGCACAGTATTTGATAAGTTTGAACAATAATATAATATAGATATAATGTCTCTATAATATTATATTCTTTCATTTTATACTTTACATGCGATTCCGACCGTAAACCATTCGATTTGCTGCACCACGCAGGTTAGGGTTATTTGACGTACAGGGTGTTCAAACAAGTGTGGTGGTTTATTTTGTTGGTACGTTTTTGGTTTTTCCTTATACCACCATTCTATTGCTATTTATAACGTACCTACCTTAAATATTATATTATCTTTATCATCCTATGCACTGCAGTCGTGTGTGTGCCGTATATGCCTCTAAATTTTTTGTAACATTGTTAACGCTCAATTTGGTTAGTGCAAAACTATAGGTGGCGTGATATTTAAGTATGTCGACTGGGAAACCGTAGGTATCTATAGAACATTTTTAAAATATAGGTTCAATCGATTCGAGTCTCGAATACAGGTAGTAAATTAAAATAATAAACTTGGAAATTTAAAGAAGTACAAAAAGTCAATCTTTATTTATATTGGTGTATAGAATAAATACATGGACTTATATATATTTTTTTTTAATTGTACAAAACCAATATTATACTAATTTTAGGCATAAAAAACATTGGATTTGTTCGTTTTGATTAAAATGAATAGCAAAATATAAAAAGAAAATGTTGTGTTAGTAAGTGAAAATCCGAAACACTTACGAAATATTATTAAAACTTAAAAGGTACATAACAGGGTACAATATTACGCAGTGCTCGCAAATCTAAGTAAGTGATCTTTTTTTTACTCGAATTACCTCCTATATATTGTCATACCCTATAAAGTATTTAAAATTAATATATATTGATTTTTGTAATACGTCAAAAAAGATTATTTTTTATTTTATACCCAGCTATTCTATTCATAATACTTAATTGAAAACAATTTAGTTAACGACTAAGGAGTTATATATGGTGCTTTCCCCGCTTATGAAATAAATATTCAAAGTGAAATAATATTCTTTAACTCGATGTATTGTATTTATTAGAGTAAATGATAGTTCTAAAGGTTAAACTCATGATGTGAGGTGCAGTCCAAATGAATGATAGTTTTGAAAGTTGTGAAGTTTTTAAATATTTGGAGAAAATTCAAGTCAATAGCCATTTAAGAAAAAAAATCACGAGAGGCATTCGCTCACAATTCGCATACGAGTGTACCGGGATTACGGAATTGGCTATATCATATTTTCGTGTATATTCTGGTATATTATGAGTTTTTTTTTTTAAAAACCGAAAAGTTGCTCTGCTGTATAGTAGTAACTGGTTTCGAGTATACCTCGTTATTGAGTAGGTCACTGTGCAATGAATATATTAAAATTGAATTCAGTGATAAATCATTACACTCCTACAACACAATTCTGACAGAAATAGTTTGTCTATTTCTAAAAATATTTTATAATTTATGTATACTACCTACAATCAGTAATTGATTTTTCAATCTTACTGTAAAATAAAGTAATTTTTGACAAAAAAAACATCGTGTTTCTAAAAAAAAAAGTATTGTGTTGTCTGTTTAACTTCATCATCTTTTTTGGTAATAAAATGGTTCTAGTTGTTTCTATGAAACATCAAAAGTAAAAATTTCATGGTTTTTTGTTTTAATAAATAAGAAAATCTAATAAGAAAAAAAAATAAAGAAAAAACGGGAATTTTAAAGCAAAATACATTATACTAGGTTCTTCATTAGCAATTAGTATTCTTACTGAACAAGAAATTCTAAAAATTATATGAGTACAATGTTTTCTTATAATATTTGAAGTATAACTACATTTTAAAGACATTTTATATTTAAATAAAGAAAAACGATTTTATTTAGTTGAGTTTCAAATAATGTTTCATTTTAATAACTATGTTTTTTCTAAATACACCGCACGAACTGGTGAGAATAGGTTCGTGCAGTTAGTCGGTATTGACTTAAAAGTTCATAACAATAATATATATTATGACATATAATATTATAATAGTAATAATAATCTAATAAATTCCATGTTGTCGGCAAAAATTATACATACCTATAGTAAAATACATAATTTAATAGCAACATAAATTTAAAATAAAATATAAAATTTTTTTCTTATGAAACGTACAATTTATTAAAACATATTATTAAATAGTTAACAATAAATTATACACTATACACAATCCATAAAAAGTTTGCGAAAAGCAGCCACCCAATAGTGACACTTTCATTTGGTTATTGTAATGAAATATACTTAGTAATATATGGTCTAATGAACGCTCAATATAGTTTTTCGTCTTCTATGACCTAATTTTGTTATTTTTCAAGTAGACGGATGCCCCACAAGTTCACACTAATGGTGTTTTTAAAATAAAAAAGGTAGGTAAGTGGATGTCGCTCTGCTGTACAGTAGATTACAAATGGGTCACTGTACTGGATGGTGTTAAATTTGAATTCAATGATATAATATCATTGTATAAGAAAAACGATTCTGAGCGAAAACGGTCAGTCAGCCTATGGTATTACCAAGTATATTTGATGATATTATTGTGAATAAAGTAATTTATATATAACCTATTAAGTGGAACCTTGTTTTCAATTTTCAATCCTTAGCTATAAAAGTTCAACATTTTATACATTTTTAACTACAAAATAATTATTACATTTTAAATTTGATAAATTTTGTCAAAATTTGAACTTTAAATGCTTATAAAAAAAAATTGCGCCTATGTATTTTTAATATCTTCCAACTGCTATTGTAATAATATATCAGGAGCCTTGCATTAAATTTTCACGCATTTTTATCCAACAAATAAAATTGTATTAGTATTTATAGAAAATAAAAACTAAAAAAATTGAAAACTGACGATGTCCGTAAACAGCTCAAAAAGAGTCAAATTATTTTCAAAATTTCATCGTGTATAGAAAATGCTAATAAAAACATTCAGTGAAATTTTCAAGTATCTACAGTCATACGTTTTTTAATTACAACAAAGTAAGAAAATCGTTACATGAGATATCGAGTGAATATCAAATTGTAAAAATATGAATTTCAAACGTTCATAAAAATTTAATTTAACATTCTTGTAGACATTTTTTTTTTATAAAGGTAGACAAACTTATAAATAATCTTGTATTATATTTTCAAATCTTAGATTTAAAAAAAAAAATTTTTATGAATTCTCGACTTAAAATAATTTGCTAATTTCCGTGATTTTTCCGTATTTTGTCAAGATTTGAACTTTAAATCCTTATAAATAAGAACTGTGACTAAGGATTTTTAATTTCTTTCATCTGCCTTTGAAACAATAACCTAGGAGCTTTCTATTAAATTTTCAAGCTTTTTTACCCAACAGATAAAATTTTATTGATATTTATAGAAAAAAAAAACTAAAAAAAATGGAAACTGAAACTGTCCGTAAACATCTCAAAATAAGTCAAAATATTTGGAAAATGTTATTGTGTATAGAAAATGCTTAATATAAACATTCAGTGAAAATTTCAAGTATCTACGGTTTTTGTTTTTGAGTTGCACCAAAAACCAAAATCGTTTTTCTCGAAAACAGATTTTGCGTAAAAATTCCCGTTTTCCCTTAATTTTTCTTGTTTTTCACGACGCTTTTGAAAACTACTGGGAAATTTTTACATTGACCGACCCCCCAAAGTATCAACTGGATTCACTTTCCTATCAGAAAAGTTACTATTGAAGAAAATTCAAGCACTTTTACTGTCCTAAAAGGTGATGACAGACACAAAAAAAAACACACATCATTGTAAAATCAATACATTCATCGCTCCGCTCAGAATCTAAAATGTCAATTTGGGGGGCGGGGGACCTGAAATGTTTTTTTAATTATTTATTGTTGAGTTCAAATTTAACACATCATTTAGAGTACAGTGACCTACTCAATGGCGATGTACACTCGACACCTACTTGTACAGCTCAGCGGTTACCTACTATCCTGTTTTTTTTTACTTTTCACAACTATCTAGATCCAATTCGCTTCCAGAAACCACTCTCAAAGTGAATATTGAAGCTTATTATTTACTCGTTCTAAAAGTGCGTCAGACAAATAAAAAAATACCGGTACTTGTAAAACCAATACATATTCATATCGCTCTGTTCAGAATCTAAAAGTACTTTAAAGTTTAATTATTTTATATTATTTCACAATATTTTTCACAGGACGTGAATGATAAATTACGGATATAATTAAAGGTACGAAGAAAAAAATTATTGATTTTTATCCCTATTCTAATTATTTATAAAAAGGATTGCTTTTTCAAGTGCAAGCAGTTAGTCATTTAAATATACTTTGAAATTTGTGCTTCTTAAAATAATGAATTCAACTTTATGTATAGGTAGGTACATGAATTGATTTCCTTTGACTTTCGGAAAATCTAGTCATTTAGAACATCTTTACAATGCTCGCTGAATCTCGAAAATCAAAATATATTGTACAAAGCAAATGCGTGGAATTATTATTTTATTTTTTCCACTTCACGAAACACATTTATGCCCTTCACCATCAAAATCAATTCGTTCGTACATCCCTAGCTATTTTATATTACATTGCATATCAGTCCGCCACCCGTTCTAGAACTATTCATTTCCTTCTCGTCTTTGACACTACTTTTGAGCTTTCCCGGTCCATGATTCAAATCATAACTGTTTTCTTCTTATAACATGGTTTTACCTTCTGTGCAGATCATCTAGCTGTGGATAATCGTAACTTTTTTCCCACTTGCAACACATTAAATATACCATGGAATTTGTGGATTCGTTCAAGTATGCAATTTCCAATTACTTACTCGGATAAAATACTATCTATCCGTATTGCTTAAAATTTGGAAAATAAAAACAAAGTAATCTGAGTAAATTCTCAGTTATTAAATTATGTCTTACCTTTTTGTGTTCTAATATTTAAAAACTAATTGAAAGTTTTTAATAATGGAAAATTTGTTTTTAAATTATTAGGATATTCAAATTGTATTTACGTATCAACTGTATGATACTGCAAAAAAATGATTTCGCCAGTTATTAATGAGCCAGTATGACTATCATCGATAGTTACAAAAAGAAAATGTACAGTCATAAACGTTTTGACTTGAATAGTTGGGCACAATGACATCATTGCAGTTGTCGAAATGATTATTTGCTAAAAAAAATAAATATTTTGTAAATTTTTGGTATTATTTAATTATAAAGTATTACAAGTATTCAATTTAAAAGTAATAGAAGAGGGTAAAAGTTTTAAAACTAAGTTGACTTTCTGAGCACTAACAAATATTTAAAGAAAATACATTCTAACTACTAAACTTTTGAAATGATGAGCGCATTAATTTTAATGTATAGGTACATATACATAATTACGTACAATGATTACTTATAGGCACGAATAGCTTATATTCTAATAAGGTTCTTCATTCGCAGTCGTATGTTGTTGATTATAACAATATATAAAATATAAACATTAAATACTTCTATGTATGTCTAATAGTCTATGTAAAATATATTATGTACGTTACAGTGTTTCGGGTGTATTGCATGCGCGTGTATATTATAAAAGATATAAACATAACAATGTAACCAAACTTAAGTAATAAACAAATTATAAATTAATAAATAAAATCAATAAATTTATTTTAATTGATAAACTTATCGTGCTCGTGCAAAACTCTATATTCCTACATATTACACATTGTAAAAAGTCTCATTTGTAAAAAAAATGCTTGCACCACTATATAATCTCATCTTGACTAGGTATTAAAGCTTTTGTTGTTTTTAACAACTTTATTCGTTAATTTATTTTGTATTCAGTTATCAAAATCAGTTTTTTATTTCTTTTCTTTATTGTCGTTAAAAGTATCACTACTATGAAAAGTCTAATAAATAACATTCCCTTTCAGAAAAGGGGTGGAAAGAACATACGCAATATTGTTTGGGTACACAAAATCCGTCTACGTGTGTACCATAATATGTATAACCGTCGTTTACGAGCAAATTTACATGCAAATATAGCACATCATATTATATATTTCCGTCCGTCCGTCCAAAATTCGTTTGAATTGAGATGGTGTCGTCGACGGAAATAAGATAGCTCTAATGTTGTTATTGTTACAGAATATTATTAACTCCCGATCATTATACGATCCGTCACAATTACACGAGTGGCACACAAATAACAGTAATTAAACGATCTGTTGATTTATTGTCCATACAGGTTTATGTGGAGGTGAAGAATATTAATGACAACGTGCCTTTAACCAAAGCCCCGGTGTATTATCCGCGAGTGAAGGAAGACGCTCCGCCAAACACTCCGATCATACAGTTGGAAGCTGAGGATGCTGATATGTCCGATACAAGAATCACGTACAAAATCACCACCGGCAATCCCCAGTCACTGTTCGCGATTTCCGCCAACACTGGTGAGTTTTATACATAATCGATGATTATAGTATTTTGATAGCTCGGAAGAGTAATTTTATGTTTATAAATGTTTTGTATACAATTTATTCAAATCTACGGGCCTGTATATCGCACTAGTGAAAAATACATTTCACCCATTCTCGTGCATGAACAAACCTACAATATGCATAGTTTGATGTACATCACCTCCATAATCTGTTCGGTCATCTCCGGTGATCGAACGGTTTGTGAAATAAGCGTTCATATATTCGTTTTTAGCCGACTTTGCACTATACGTGCACTCAGCTTTTGACCCCGTATAATTTTTCTTACTCTCTCTGTGTCTCTCTGTATCTCTCTCTCTCTGTATCTCTTCAATTCGGCTTCGGATTTAAGCATGACGTTTCCTATAAAATTTCCCGTTAACTGTCGGTAAATATAAATAATTCAAAACTCACCCTGACAGCGTGAGGGAGACGCGTTTAACGGACACAATTGAAAATCCATCCGTATATATACATTCGTTGTATATACTTTATGACTGTATATATATATATATATATAGAGAGAGAGAGAGATAATGTGTATACTTCACGCTGTACGCATGGTTTGTGCAATCGGCCCAGGTGTCCACGGCTACATCGTGGCTAATATATTTTTATATACAGCGCGAATGCACCGTGAGCGTGTGGGGTATATGATATATATATAATATTATATTAAGTCGTTGAATTCGATTTTCTCATTTTTTTTTTTTTGATTATTATTGCTGATATGATTTTAACGTTTACCCGCTTATTCGTAGTGATGTAGTGTATAATATTGTCATCGTAGGACGTAAAACGCCCCGTCGCACATTTACCATATTACATATGCAATAGGTATCTGCCACTACGTACATATATAACTGCCATCGATTCGTATATATAGCCGTTTATTTGCTCTTGAGATTCACCACCGAGGAGCACTGTTCGCGTATTAAGCAACGTGGTTGTGGTATTTTTCCCTGAAAACTTTTTAATTAAACTATATACGAGTATAATAATATATACACGTGCCAGTGGTGGTGCAGACGTACGAGTTTTACAGCGAGTAAAACGCACACTATATAGTATAATAGTTATCCGCACAAGTTCGTTTACTCCTTCCACACACCCTCTGCCACAGTCACTATAAGCGGTCGCGTCCCACGCCTCTTTTTGTATGCTATATATATTATGTATACCGGTCACTTCTAGACAGTATATTTTAATACAATACATAATGTACAAGGCGACTTTTTTAAACGTAGGACACTCGCTGTATCGGTATATTCTCGGTGTTTTCGAAAACAATTTTTTACCCTTCTATTTATTAGAGCACTCGAAATACTACACGTTTTAGCAAATGAATTCCGATTTAATATTCTGTAGTAGAATATTTTTCCAAAATGTTGATTCTTAAGTTTAAAATATTCAATCAATAGTTTATTATTTACAAGCATTTAAAATTTAAATGAGCAGAGTAGTGGTATACCTATGTGTTCTCGATATATCACATGCAAACACTTTTTTTTATCTAAATTTTAAATGTTTATAAATAATATAGACTACATCGGTTCAATTTTTAATAACTGTAAGTATATCAAAATTCTCCTCAGCACATATTATTCTATTAAAATTAAAATCACTGTTTTAGAATGGAAAAAGTAAACCTCACTCATTTTTTTTTAATGACATTCTAGTTATAACTTATAATATTTGGAAATTTGAAAAAAACCTCATTATGTGACTGTTGAAACTAGTGTCTTCAAAAAAAAAATTGCATCAGTATATTTAAAACTACGCCAGAAAAAGCGGCAATGCATCGACATTTTTACTCATTTTTCATCCCTTGATTCGTGAAAACCGTTGACAGGATTATCGTCACAAATCTCGTTCACATCATGTTATAATATAGTCAGCATACAAAAAAAAATTGTACAATATTTGATCTCCGATGTATATTATCTATAAGAGGTAACGTACTATGACGTGTTTTTTTATCTGTTTCGCATTTGATAGAAGTATTTTTTTTTCAAACTAATTTATTATTTTTTTTTATACATCTCTTGCGTATTGTAATTCGAAATATTGTATTTGCGTATATTTGTTTTTAATTTTTTATGTTCCTGGATAAAATAAATTATCGTTACTCGCGCAATTCGGTCCCTTTTTATGATTATCTGTCATATTTAGTTTTACAGCCGTTATTGTAATAATCTAGGTTAGTTTGTATATCTACAAAAAAAATATAAATATATATATATAAAGTGTATAATATAATAAATATCACTCGTATATTAATTTGTGTCGGGTATATACATCATAATAATGCATAACATCTAATAATACATTTGTTAATCTAGTTAAAAACCTGACTTAAAAACATGGTAGTCTCTTTTAATGATCACCTGTCAAATTGTATTCCTTTTTCCAACCATTTATCGTTATTGCATGGGGATAAAAAGATCCCATTTTATTTTCATTCATTTCCGTTTTATACAGTTTTCTGTAACGCTTATCCAAAAAAAGTAAATTTAAAAAATATGTTATTATAAGAAGAAAAAAAATACGCATCAAAACTAACTACCAAGTGCAGAAACATTTGGTAAAGTAATGTGTATATGTGTTATTTTTTTGCCAAACCATATAAAGTTATGTTCATATTGTGCGTTTTAAAGATATTGATTTAGTGTCTTTTCTCTAAAGTTATGCCAATTATTAATATTAAATATTAAATTAATATTCCTTGTTGATTATTTTGAACAAGTTTTAATTATTAAACAAAATACCATTTTCCATCCAAAGCTATACTTAAATTTGGTCACATTGAAACCTGAAGTTCCTCGAATCAAACTCCGCTACAAGAGTTTGATAGACTACCCTATGTATGTATTCATATATAAACTATATATATCATATATATAATATAATATATTATTATATGTTTGTATATTGATTTTGAAACAATTTGAATTCATTGTTGCACATAATCCAAAACATGATCGTCTAAACTCGATTATTTTAAACTTAAGCACAACCATTACAGCAATTACCATAATTCAAATTATCCTCTGGACATTGGCAAAATAATGGTATGCAAACGCACCATCGATTATGTATGTACAATTAGGTATATATATGTACTGTATATATACACACAGAGTCTTTGGGGTATCGTAGGGCTTTAATACTTGTATATTAACTTGAGAAGACACTGATATATTTTACGACCGTTCGGCCGATAAGTTAGCTCCAGCGATCTCGATACACATTAATTAACGGTGTTAATAATTTATTGGCGTTTCCAGTGAAAATAAAGCTTATATTATATAATATCCAGACAACAACCGCTTTGCCACAATTAATCTATTATTCATTCATAAACGATGACTGCGCAGTTATATACCCATATTACCCGGGAAAAAAAATCGATAACTCGTTTATTATTGTAAAGTAAAAGTATATTATCGGAGTTCGGGTATGACTTTTATAGTTTTATCACTAATTCGGCTTATTTTATGATGGATAGCAATAATATAGACAAAAGAATTCCACAAAGTGAATGGTGAATTATCGTTGTTCTTTTATGTAATCACTCTTTAAACATTAATTGACGCGCAGCATCTGCGCGCAGATTCAAACTCTATAAAAAGTACAACTTAAAAAATAAAAGCCCTAATGTAATTACATAATATTTTACTGACGTATAACACATAACTACACGCAGTATCCTACACAATACGTATTGTATATTATACGTGACGAGTACTTAAATAATAATTGGTCGACAGTAAATAATTACTATATACCAGATACCTACTAATTCTAATTTGTGTCTCGCTGGTAAAATAATAAACGGGATACGACGGGGAAGGAAAAGGATATAATTATAGCGTGTGCGATTTAGAAAAGCACAAAAGGACATCGTAACATCACGCAGGTTTAGGTAGGAGAGCTGATGCCTATTGTATTCGAACCCGACGGGAACATAAACTATGTGTATATTATATATATTATATATATTTTATATATATATATATATATATATATATTATAGCTACCCGTCATTCGCATCCATTACAGTTCTGACGATGATACGACGGGAAAATGGATGGGGCTATGCGGGGATGAGGCTTTAAAATACAATTGTTATCGTTTTTGAAAAATGAACCAGCGATAAGAAATTTCTACTTTTTTTCAGGTCTCATAACCACTACTGGACGGAAACTTGACAGGGAGACCGAATCCGAACACATACTGGAGGTAATATTATACGTTTATAATTATCATGTCGAATGTACGAGCAGCTATATACTGTATAATAATCATAAAACATACGAAAACACGATTCATAGGTAGTGTTTACATATAATACCAAACGCTGCTGCTGCGGTGTTATTATTATGACGTCTGGGTTAATGCCGTTAATGGACGTATTTGTTTTGGATAGTAACATTTCGAGTCTTATAACAACCAAACAAGCTCTTTCTCTACTCCCTCTACTCCCCAAAATACCCGTTAAATTATGGCAGTTTTATGCAACGAAATTCAACGTAAATAACGCGCAGCAGGTCCTATCCAAAACCGCGTTATTATTCTTTTTATGATGTCATCGTCTCGCCCCGTTCAGGCTTTTACACTTTTTACCAAAATTATTTTAATTCGCAGTTTTAATTATTTTCAAGAAAAGTTTTTTTAATTCACAAAAAAATATTTATACTATATAAAAAATTTTAAATTCTCTTAACCAACTATACCGTTTAAACTCGTATAAGACGCTGCTTTATAATCACTTTATAATAACCAACCTTTTCCGGTGGATGTCTGCCTCGGTTCTGTGAAGAACATATTAACATATCATCATTGCTTATTCAAATTTCCAATCCGTTGGCGACGTGTTTCTGCTGAAGTTTCTTACAATCACATTATTAATATCATATATGTATTTATTACGACATAGGTAACGGTGATCGACGACGGCGTGCCCGTTCTCTCGTCTACGACCAGCGTGGTGATCGCGGTCGAGGACGTAAACGACAACGCCCCGGAAATGTTGAAAAAGGCGTACCGGTTCAAGATCCCAGAGACGCAACCGGTGCAGGAGCCGCTGGTGCAGGAGAACAGCACGACATCGGCCACAGCGGAGACCGCCGAAATCGACGAACTCCTCGACAAGAAGCCATGGACGTGTTTCGGGCCCAATGACATCGCAGGACCGGCGTTGTTCAGGGTCGGTATAACAATATAAACACGAGTGTTTAAACTTGACGTTTTCAGGGCTGTCGATAATATGATCGATATGCAAGATCGTGGGCGTAACTATAGACCTTTGTAAGCCCCCTCTCCCTCCCCACAAATTACGCCAGCGTTCGTGATTATTCGCAACAGCTATAATAGTGTACGATAAATGTCCGTACAGTGTAATATTCTTTATTGTTTTTTAACGGCTTATTATGATGTATGTTAATGGAGTGCATATTTTACATTTATGTTATATATAATTGCCCAGTTGCCCTGCACGTCTCACCCGTAATATTTGTGGTGACCAATAATATTGAAATAACTAAAACATCATCTGACGATTGTGGTTAACTGCTGCTGTTCTATCATAAATCACTCCTTTGCATAAGAACAATATATATTGTATGTTAATACAATGAAATATTGTTTGTAATCATAATAGCATAATATATGATTCAAATTATTATTCGAAATTGAATTTCAAATTCATCTGATTAACAATGTATAGATGTTTACGAAAAATTAGGTACTCAACCTTATTTATTTTATATACCTACCTTAGCCCGTAAATATAATATTATGTCTTGTCTCGAAAAACAACGCCTCGCCCATTAAATAGGTAATAATTATTATTTTGAATCGGCTGAGGCTTATGAAACGAAAACGAAATATACATTAACCATATTATATGGTTTGTAATTTGTAATAATTAATGATGAAAAATGTTAAAATCCCAACCAAACGTAATATAATGTGTATCACATGTTAGATTAACCGAGTTGAACGCCCAAACTATCTGTACAAATTATACAATAAATTAGGTTGCATATCAGTCTAGTGTTATATTTATCTTTTTCGTTTGAAAATCTAAATGAAAAATATTTACGATTAAGAACAATACTCAAAAAAAAAAAAAAAAAAATAGAGGACAGTTTAATTTCTTTACAATGTGTCTGAGTAAATAATAGTTTCTTGCGTTAAAAGCAATCACGCTGTATATTCCATGTGGTATTATTGATTGTTTTTTTTTTTTTTTTAGGATGGGCGAACTTTTAGAAGTCATTTTAGAAACTATTTAGTGATTGCCAAAATAAAGTGCTTATATACATAAGTTTTACTCCTCCTACCCTCCCCCCCCCATTAATCGCTTTACCTATGTATAGGTACTTTTTAAACAATATGACCTCTAACACTTAACGGGTTTATCATTAAATTATCTATGTTCATCTGATCATCTCTATAATAATATTTTAAAAATACTTATCAATCTCTACGGCGCTATATAGTTTCCAGGGTTCTTATACGTGTTTGTGTACATAATTGTCTGTCTATAGATCGTGGCCAGCGACAAGGATTCTGGAGACAATGCTCGGTTAACGTACACCATGAAAGCCGCACAAGGATACGACGATATATTTTCCGTGGAACCCGACACCGGTGTAATATATTCAGACCACTCGTTCCGGGGCAACCAAGACTTTTCATTTTACGTGAGTAAACTATTTTTTAAACTATAGTACCAATAATAATTGATTTTTTAATAATTAAAGAATCGTTTTTGGTGGGTGTGTATATTATATTGTGTGTAAAGGGAAGAAATCTATTTACTGCGTTTCGCTCATTTGATATTCGGCAAATTAAAAACGTGTACAACTAAGACGTTTCGTAATAGCTGTTATTTATTATTCAACCGCCAACAGCAGTATAATATTATGGAATACTAGTATAATTATTGATCATTCTAAGCATAAAATATTATCGGAATTTTTTTTCTAATAGGTAGGTAGCTTATAATTTTTAATGATATAAAAATCTATTACTGCAGTTCGATGTAATAACTATGTCTGCCACTTTAAACACCCGTAATTTAATTTCGTAAATACACGTCATAATTACGAAGCCACGAAACGTCATTGTTGCTTTTAACAAAGCCATTAAAATCAATAACATTCTGCAAACTATAATATACTATGAGGAAGTAAACAACGTCGTTTATTTTATCATCAAAATTGATAAATTAAATACATACTGTAATAGCAGGAGGCGTTATTTTGTTCCTTATTTTATTTAATTTTTACACACAACTAGTGCTGTTCAATTACACTCCATGTTAAACATTTTAATTCATTGACACAAAATAATAGGATTAATATTTCCAATGAACTATTATTATTAACCGAAAGTATGATGTTTATAAGAGGCTTATAAACATGCTCGCCCCTATTTTAACATAAATATTTTTTGGGCCTGATACACATTTTTGTTTCTGACCGATTTTTTGATAAGGTTTACGTTGTCATGGTTACTTATTAACAAAAACGTATTTGTGGTTCATAGATTTTCCTTGCAGAGGAAAAATATCGAGTAGCGTGCTATGGTTTTTTATTCAAATTCTGATTTTGGAATTTTTAAGTATGTGTGGGTATTCATTGGACTATATTTCCTATTATTTAGATTTTTTATACCATTTTAGGAATGTCCTGTGGCGATACAAACTACTTTTTTCAAATGAGAACCAACCTATTTTTCTGTAAATTATTAAGCCGATTATTTTTTTTTTTTTTTTTATATGATTTATCTAAATCAAAATTTGAACGATTAGTTACTGAGTTAATTAATATATATAAACTAAAGATTATAGTTTTTTTAAATTATTTTACAAAAATATAAAACAGGTTCAGTATCGGATCTAGTATTTATTGATTCTAGGACGTGTCTCCCCCGTGCCTTATCCCCATGAACGAAACTTTCCGGGACAAAAAGCCCCTTGCTGGATAAAAAATCAAAGTAAAAATATCAAACAATAATATACAAATAAAAAATGCAAATGCAAATATATAAATATAATTCAATATTACTTTCATACAACTTAGGTCTATCAATTATTACCCATTTAATTGAGTAATAACTAATAAATCCATAACGTGAATGATGATAGTCGATAGATGCCGATATCATGATCATATATTTCGAATAAAACAAAAGAACCTATTTTCCAATCTATTATTATGTGTAAAAAATTATATATCGATTCAAGGGGAAAACGTTCAAATACTATACTTATGATATACGAAATAAAAGTGTTGATAGATTAATCAAATAATTAGGTAGCAACTCAAGTTTTCGAACCCATTATCATAAACCTATTATCCTTAATACACTAAGTTAAATAGATACCACAAAAACTACTCGTTTGAATTTTGATTTATAGTCATCAACATTTTGAAAAGATTCATCTGATTAACGATTAACATGAAAAAATATGGTTGTCAATCGAAAAAAATACGTTGGAATTATTAGGACACTCCTTAAATAGTATAAAAATATGAAAAAAATCATATTATATATTTTGAAAATATTTCCCATATGGCCATATTATATGAGTGATCAAATTCTTTTTTACAAATGAAAACCACCATTTTTAAATCCCTTCCAATAGAGCCACATAACATTCCTTAAATATCCTTAAAAATCTAAATATTTTGGAATATAGCCCTCTATAGTGTATGTATGTAAAGTATACCAAAAGTCAGAATTTTAACGAATCAATTTTTAAGTAAAAAAAACGAGGGTGAACACGCTTGATGAATCATCCAGTATATATGTACTAGTACCTATCTATATTAACTTTTATACAATTTTACACCAACTTACAATTGTTTAAAATTGATTTATTTATTCTTTCCTTTCGAAATAATTTAGCGATATTATTTTTCTTTCGTATTAGGTGACAACCCAATTAATTATTCCGTTTTGAATATACCGGCAAAAGATGACTTATAATATATACTTATATACAATATACATATATATACAGTCAAACCGCATTTTCCGTTCTAATGCTAATTTATTTACCAATGCGTACCGGAGCAGAGGGCGTATACCTTTAATACTATTCTGATTATAATGCCATTTGGTTTATTACACCATTATTCGTTCTATGCATATATATTCGTTGTCGCGGTCGTCTTCGTTGGTATGAAAACATCAAAATCCAATTTATTTTCATGCGGAATTTCGATGTATAAGCCAAACACATTTTTCCTCGGGAGAAAAAGGAACTTTTTTTTGTTTGACACATATACGCGTTTGAACCATCATTATTTACTCCGGATCGAACATCTAAACTCATCCGTATCTTGGATTCATTCCACTTTACACTACTGTATACGGTTTAAATCATGAAAATCGTTTAGCTTCCGCGCACTCCTTGCAGATTTGTTTTTAATCTTCGTCATTCGGACGTTTTTATTTTGTTTTATCCGAAAGTCTTTTAAGTATATTTCGAATTTTAAACCTCAAAATATATCAATATTTATAGGCTCCAAGAGCTATTGAATATATTTTAGGTATAATATACAGAATCTTATACAATATTTCCTTGCATAATATTTCGAAACAAGGTGGAATAAATGTAAAATAATAATCAATGATTCATAATAATAATCCATTCAAGCCTTAGTATGAAATACTAATTACTATTTTTATTAACAATACCTTTTAATACTTTTATAATAGGTACTGCCTTCTTGCGTTTATTTTTATGACCTGTAGGTATATGTCTATTGTGTATACTTGCCAGAATAATATTGCTGCATTAAGCTTAAATTCAAATCTGGGTTAATATAAATATTAAAAGTTCGGGAAATTTTGATCTTAAAGTTATGTACCTACAAATACTTGTTTGTTTACAACTTTTTCAATTTTGAACGAATCGTGACCAAGTTTCATGTGAATATTCTAAACAATATCAAATATTTATGTATATATATTGTATAGGTATAATCTTCATGGTATATTTCGTCTCGTATAATGTTCCATTTAAAAAGTATTTATATACCTAATGTTGTTTATAATATTATATTATATTATATTAAAATAATATAATAGATTTATTATGAATAATTTATATTGTTATAATAGATTTGTCAAATTGTAATTCCTATAAAGGTACTATATATAAGTACTCAAAAATCTGTCCCACTTTTTACACAATCTGACAAAAATATTTATTTTTTTCTTAACAAGATTACTAAGAAAAATAATTATCTTCTCTTTGATAAAAACAATCGTTTTTTATATTTTGTTATAATTGGATTGTCTCGTTAAGTCAACCGAGTGGATAATGTGCACACACATAGTATCAAATACATAGTAAATGTATATGCGCATAATACTTATACGTGCAATATACGCCCTTTTACTTAAACCACAGAAATCGACTCGTATATTGTTGATGAACTCTATCTCCGCGTAACACATATAAACATATAGGATACATAATATTATTTATTTTCTGTAACATCTCATTAGTACTAACGAGGTGGTCGTCATATTTCACTGGAAAAAAAATTAAAACCGAAATGACCTCGAATACGAATCGCTTAACAAAGATAATAGTTACTACCTATATTAGATTGACAATTTTTTTCGTGATTTAGATAAGAGCCACCGATAACGGGTCGCCGAACATGAGTGCCGTAGCGAAAGTAATCGTTGAAGTGCTGAAAATACCAGAGAACTCTAAACACGTGCCTGAAATTCAAAATCCGAATCAAAAAGTAGACATTACAGAAAGCGATACCGTTGGCTACATAGTGGCACTTATCAATGCTGTGGACAAAGACCAGGATTACCTTTGGTACCGGATCGAAAGTAAGTTCACCGTCATCGATTAATCAATTATTTATTTCACTCCGAGTTCCTAGCAGGCATCCTCTATCAAATTGAGCTAGATCAAAATATGTTCGTTTGCCTAAGGGCTTTAACTATAACGAGGGTAAAATTAATATAATATGTTATACAATTTGAGAGTAATATAAAACTACAACAAAAACTGGAAATGTGTAATTTGATGAAAGAACTTAAACCCCCTCACTTACCGTGCTATTATTTCAAAAGCAACTTAATCGTCCATACTTCGTTTCTGTGGCTTTCTATTACAATAAAAAGCCTTGGAAAATGTTTTGGAAATACCAACTTCAAAACACCCAGTAACACAATTACGCGTTCGAGTATAAAGCACTATCTATATTTATGATATTGAAAAGTAAATACAAACGAAACCATTTTTTTATGTGTTCCTTGTCTTTCGCGTCCATTCCCAATAGCAAAATTCTATTTATTTTTTCGTCTTGAATCTAAACACAACAATAAAATGCTTATTAATATTTGTATTTTAAATTCTTTGTGAAATGTTTTTTTTTTGTAAGCACTTTAGTGCAATTCTTCATTTAATTCTTAAATTTCAGATACAAACTGCTTTTCTGTTCTATTACGAAATTATTTTTACATATATATTATTATTCGCCGTATTAAAGACTTTTATTTTATTATTTTCAAAAAAATTACTTTGAATTTTTCTTCGCAGTTAAAAGTTTTACAATCTTTTCTAAAATACTGTGGGTACTTGAGAATTAATGAAATACTGGTTAATATGGTTTTATAGAATACTTTTGTATTACATTCGAGTAAAATAAACCAGTACACGCGCGTTCCCAATAAAGTTTTTATATTAATCATAAACGCGTAGTATATGACATATTTTAGTGAACACCTACACATATTTAAAACATATTCCCGCGAATACGAATAAAACCATAATATCTATTAAATTATATCTGACTGCAATATCCAACGTACATCAGAATTGGTTCGCCCAGTCAATATTCGTGTAGACGACCGGCGTATAGGCATGCAAAAGACGGTTTATATTGTTTGGTTTATACCTATGATATAAGCTCGAATTAAACTTCATCATAATATCACCATACAACACTGCATATATATGTATTATATATTATAAATTATGACGATGCGCATTCGTGTTTCGAAGGCGGTGATCCAAATTCGGATTTTATGATCGAGGACGACGGCAACGTGTTGCTGGCCCGGCAGCTCGACTGGGAGAAACAAAAGGAATACAACCTGACCGTGGCGGTGACGGATGGCGTTTACACAACGGCCACACAGCTGTTCGTCAGCGTCAAAGACATCAACGAATACAGGCCGAAGTTCTCGCAGGACCTGTACGAGGTGAACGTCACGGAAAACGCGGAAATCGGTTCACCTGTCGTGCGGCTGATGGCCACCGACGACGACCAGGACCTGAGGCTGTTGTACGGCATACACAGCGCACAGCACGTCAACTCGGTCAAATCGTTCGCAGTCGACTATCAGTCGGGAGTCGTGTCGGTGCAACAACCGTTGGACAGGTAATATTATATATACACGCGTATTTTATATAATTGCATACCTGTTTCCTCCTATTTGACGTGAAACTATATAATTTAAAAGAAAATCGATTATAAAATATAGTGTTTGAATAGATAATTGTAAATCTTCAAGATTTATATTTTCTGAACGCAATTAAATAACTCAAAAACTCAAATGTAGGTACACATTTTAATACAGCATGCCGCATTGTAATATTCCACATATTTTTTTTTTATAGCTTTTTGGTAGTTAAGAGAAACTATACTGTTTAAATCTAAAATGTTCCTCTCTGTCAAGTTGCATTCTAATAACATTTATAATAAGTACCTATCATTCTTTATCGTAATACCACGGATTGACAAGTATTAGCTTTCGTATCATGCACTAATCATTATGTTTATAATATTCGTATACTACAATTTTTTTTATATAACATCATATACTTCAGCGACATCAAGTTCGCCCCATGTGAACCGCGGTATCAATCTGCGGATTAACATTATTGAGCTTTACGTTTACAGAGAAAGCATTGCCAGACACGAGCTGACCGTTGTGGTCAAAGATCAGAGCACACCGTCCAAAAAGAATTTTGCGCGCGTCGTAATCACAGTGATCGATAGCAATGATCACGCACCCGAATTCAGTTCCAACATCGTGCAAGGTCGGGTATTTGAAACCACCGCCGTGGGCACTAGTGTTCTGCAGTTGTTAGCCACGGACAAAGATCACGGGGAAAACGCTGCCGTATCGTATCAAATCATATCCGGTAAGTCCCCCGTAATTGTCACAACTAATTATATATATATCGAGTTTTCCGTCATAATGAAGAAATATTGCAATATCATTTTTTTATATTATTTTCATAATTATCATCCATGTACACTATAAATACATCTCGTGTATATATCGCGGGCTCACGACCGTTATGATTATTAAATAAATACATTTTGTGCAACGCAGTATTCGTATTTAAACGGATATAGTTTCGGTTGTAAATATTTATAAAACGAAAATGCGCGTATTTTAGACTGGCGTGTGTAGTACACAAAGATATATGACAAAATTCGATTATACATATATATATATATATAACTCTAGCTCAGCTCTTTCCTGTCAACCGGAATTAAATTCGTGATATGGACCGATGAAAACATAAAAATAAAAATCGTGTTAAATGCATTTATCTAGTGATGGCGTAGACCGGCGGAACACCCCCCCTCCCCCAACATATAGTCCTGTCAATCTTTATGCAAACAACATAATAATATGTAAATACTATACATGATTCGGATTCCTACAAAATATGTTGTCATATGGTTATTTTTCATATTTTATATTATTAATATGATGACGATTGATTGCTACAATAACGGGTAGAGTGTGTAAACAACCCCTCCCCTTTTCTAAATAAAATCCTAATTGCGTGCCTGCGTTATTTGTCTAACCCGCGAAACACCTTAAACGCTGCAGGAAACATCGGCAACGTGTTCAGCATCGACAGTAAGCTAGGCACACTGCACGTCATGAAAGAGCTGGACATGTCCGTGTCGTCAGAATACACATTGATCGTGAAAGCTGTGGACTCGGGATCGCCGCCGCTGTACTCGACCATACCCGTCTACATAATGGTCGTAATGGCCGATAACGCTCCGCCCAAGTAAGTATAGTACCTATTCCGCTTCGACTGCGTGTAATAGGTAGTCTTACAAAATAATACCCACTCATAATATTATGTATTAACGGTGTTTTTTCACCCATGCTTTTGAAAAATAAAAAAAAAAAAAAGGTTCAACAATCCCGAGGAATCAGCTGAAATCTACGAGAACGAACCGTCCGGGACCGTGGTCAAACGTCTGCAAGCCAGGAGCACGTCATCTCTGCTGTTCGAACTGGTCGAGGGCGACACGTACAGCCTGTTCGCGGTGAATCCCAGTACCGGCGTGTTGGTCACCAGACGGCCTTTGGACTACGAATCGTGTCGCGTGTACAACCTGAGCGTCACTGCTACGAATATGGTAAGCGACGGGAATGACAACACGTGACTACGTACTTTTAATTATGATTTAAACTTGCTCGGAATTCAATGGTCTCATACAGAAACTGTACAAATAGTTATTGCGATATGTAAATTCGATTTCAGTTGCATGGCTTTTTATCGCATATTTATATGCATTTCTTTCATCATATTTTTATGCGGTATATTGCGGGATAATCTCCAAAATACTGACTCGATTTACGTCCTGTTATTTTTTTTATATATCTATCGTTGATAATTGGACATAGACTACCTAAAAACCGATCCAATTCCTGCCCCCGGAAAACGAGATCGGTGAAATAAAAATACAAGGTGTATTGGCAATTTTTACCGTGACATTTAAAAAAAAAAATTGTCAGAACTTATTCATCACTCTGAATAATTTAATATATTGTTTCCATTGGAAAATTGTAAGCATATTTTGTACTATTAATTGTATAGATTTATCCAATGGCGTATCCAGAATTTTTTCTGGGGGGGAGTTAAATTAATTTTTGACGAATTTTATTTGAAAATAATTTATTAATAAAAATGTTGTTATTATTTAACAATTTGCGGAGGTTAAAACCCCCTAATCACTCCCCTGGATACGCCACTGGATTTATCGCTTTCTAATTATTGTGACTGATTTAACATCTTGTGTCTAATCGTTCTTATCTGCATTTTCTGGCGCAGACATTAATATATTATATGTTACATTAATTTTCAAAAATTGCATAGTGTTCGCATAATTCGTTTTTATAAATCGTATAATATCTTATTTCATGATATTATTATGATCCATTGAATTTACAGTTACGGTTATCTCTCTCTCTCTCTATATATATATATACATATACTCGTGTAATTATATAAATCACTTTATGCACCTCGATATAATCGTGATTGAATAAAATGTAATCCCTCCTCGCTGTTTTTTCTTCTACAGGCCGGTTCGAAAGCTGTCTGCCGCGTGTCGGTTCACGTGCTTGACAGAAACGACAATTCGCCCGAATTGGTGAACACAAGCTACAAGGGTGTCATCAGTGAAGCGGCGCCGATCGGTTCTCTGGTCCTTCTCAATGACACATTGCCGATGTTAATCAAAGCTTCAGACGCCGATTCCGGTTCGAACGGTCTACTGCAATACGAAATAGTGGAATTTCTCCAGAGCCGAATGTTTCACGTTGTTTCCAACACAGGTAAGTGTATCTCGATGGCAACCGCCCGACACCGGTGGTGTATTTGAGTTAGAGGTGACAATGAAGAAAATCCCAGGTTTTTCATTTTAGGTATATTAAAAATATTGAAGTAATCTCGAAGATTTTTATATTTTTACTTAATATTAAACTATAAAAATCAAACTCTCTGCAGTTGAATATTCCTCGATAGATTGATGCATCCGTGTATTGTGTAACATTTATGTGGATTTAAAAAAAATTAATAATATATATAGGTACCTCTTAATTTAGTTTTGTAAATGTATAAAAAAAATAAATAAAGTCTCAAATACGCCACTGCGACTTACAGACGACGATATCAATAACATATATTACAGTAATCATATATAATACATAATATACTACGCACGAATATATTATACATATAATAATATATAGTATAATAAAGTATATAATATTATCGATTGTTGACTGATGTTATTTCGTCGTTCATAGGGGCCATCAGGACGACAACGCTATTGGACTACGAGACGTCGCCGAATATAACGTTCCACGTCAGAGTCATCGATCAAGGAAATCCGAGGCGGACCTCAGACGTACTGGCCAAAGTATTCATCTCGATTTTGGACGTGAATGACTGTCCGCCGGTATTTACCAGCTACGAGTACAATGCGTCCGTGTTGATTCCCACCTATGTCAATGTGGCAGTCGTCCAACTAAACGCTACCGATGGAGATTCTCCCGGGCAGACGAAATTGACGTATTCAATTATCAGCGGAAACGAGGCAAACGTCTATACAATCGACGCCGATAGAGGACTAATCACAGTTAAAGAACCTAATTTGGGCTTCAAGTCGAGTCCTCATAATTTGGCCGTTTCCGTCACCGATGGCAAATACTCCAGTCAATCGTAAGATTTTAAATATATATACGTTACCGTTAACTAGTTTTAGTCTGGTACTCTGGTATATTAAAACGCTTATCGGCCCCAGCTTCCTAATGAACCTATAGATATCTTATACTCAGTGCACACATTCGATGTAACTCCAACCTTTTTTTCGTTCCGGCGTTTGTACTGTCATTGGAATCATTGTTCACTTTGCATGTAACTCGCGAGTCGTATGCCGGTTTTTAGTTTTTATAATATGCATTTCAATAATAAGATTATTATGACGCGGCGTCCTATGTAGGCAATTTAACTACACCACGATTGCGACTCACAAGTCCGTTTTTCCAATTATTCCCAATATTATTATCTAATAATTATTATTACATAGATTACATGATATAGAGATTTACATGATATATAAAACTATATCAGGTTAAATTATTTGAATCGCTGATTTAATTATAATCCTGCATAAAGCTGCAATGCAATGCTGTAGAGTGTATATAATAGTGATGACTACTGACTAGTTCAATGCTGTCGGCTGTCATAAATAATATACATAGTCCATATACTTCACCAAACTCCATAGCTGGTAGACACTTGTGCTACTTGACGCCAGCTTTTGACCCACAGTGTTTGTTCTATTTTTGTTTTATTTTATAAATTTTTCGAAATTTTTATGATTTCTGTCAATTAAAACTTTTTACTCAAATTTTATGAAAAAATTTATATTTTTATATTTTTTCTTAATAACTAAAATAATTAATAACAGTATAGTTTTTTCATTACAATACATAATTTCAATAATATTTTCGGGATTTAAACTATTTAAATTGTATTATTTTATGTTTTTTTGCATTTAATTCACAATGTACAGCCCTAATTATTATAAATATTAATAAAAACTAGTTAAGTGACATAATAACCTGAGGTTATTTTCTAACTGTGGGTTGATATAAAATTGAAAAAACCTACATAGTATTATAGTCATAGCGCAGCTGTGGTGGCTGAATAGGAGCTAAACACTCCAATTAAAACAAAAATAAATACATCTATTACCCTCCTCCCCCCAAAAATTTATCTTTATTTGAACTTTGAATCAATCCGAAATGAATAAATAAAAAAAAATGGAAACTTGCTGTGCTGTATAGTAAGTTTCGAGTGTCAAGTATCGTTATTGAGTTGGTTAGGTTAGGACGTTAGGTCACTGTAATAGAGTTGTTAAATTTGAATTGAATACGAAAAACTCTTCCGAGTGGTGACTGCAGATCTTGTGTCAGTCTCTATTTCTAAGGGTTTTTATAATTTATTTATACTACTATTTCCTAATAATATAATGTTTATTTTAAGTAGGAATAAATATCAATTTATGAATATTATCATGATTTGTATCAAAATATTTGAATGCATTGGTTTGTAAAAAAAATTGTTAAATAGAAATAAATTTTTTGACTGTATTCAACTCCCAACCCCCTTCCCCCCTCCTCCGAGTCATTCAAACAAAAAAGTTCTCCTTCTTATAAAGTGAAATTTCGTTTCTTAGTTATGACTATAGCCTTATCTGTTCTTTCCCGCTCAAAACAGTTTTTGCTATGTTTGTCATTTGTAAGACGAAGACAACACATGGGGATGTAGCGTTCTCTTGGAGTTAATAATCAAATAAGGTGCACCAAGTCTCATCGGCGGATAATGTTTAGTTAGTAAGATTGGTTAGTTGTATTCAGTGGTGCAACTAATCCAAATATTTGGTGGGGCTGAGACCCCCTCCATACATTTTTCTAAAAAGTAGCCGTTGGAATTAAACCCCTCCCCCCAGCCACCTCTAGCTGTGCTTATGGTTATTCTACGTCTTTAATACATAATCCAATTACGCATCTCGTTATTATAATGAACGATGAACGTTTTCTTAGAATCACGTTGCACTGCGATACCCGTTCAAAGTTGAACCCGCATGATTAAACGTTTTCAGTTACTTTCAGATTTCTTAAAAATCATTTCTAATGCCGGTGGCTGCACGCCGGTTGAAAACCACAGTTTGATATTATATTATGAAAATCTATGATAGGTACTATTAAGTTAGTAAGTTAACTAAGTATCTATATTAATAATTTTGTGATAAGTAATGATAAATGAGTCTATAATATTACGATTTTATTGTATAATTAGCTCTCTTCTCAAAAAAAAAAACAACTTGAACCAGTTTTTTTGTATGCCTTTAATTTCATAATCGGGGTACACAAATTTTACTGGCTGAAATATACAGCTTTCTAATAGTTACACGATTTTAGCACACCTTACAGTTCATCTCTATAGGTACACCCTCTATAAATAATAAAATTGTTATTTTGATAAAAATATTTATAATTTTATATTCATTGATACAACAAAATCTTCTGACCACTTTCATTTTAATAATCGTAGTCGCAAAATGGTGAATACTATGCCGTTGCTTATTCTGTAAACTATAAAAATATCAATGGTTTAATTTATTATACAGGCATATACTGAATGCAATTTTTGTTATTTAAAATATGTCATAATAACCTATTGGTGTTTTTTTATTTTTTTTTTATTCTTAGAAACGTCAATGTCCGTTGGTATCGAAGCGAAGACTCCAGTCTCAAGTTTCAAAAACCTATATATTATGCAACAATTGTGGAAAATGATACTAAAGTCAGATTCCTGTGTGCCGTCACCGTCATTGGAGCACATCTCAACGAACATTTATTATTCTCCATTTCAAACCCAAGCAGTCATTTTCAAATCGGTTCAACTACGGGAATACTCAGCACAACGGGAATTGCTTTTGACCGTGAAGTCAAGGAAATCTACCAAATTATAGTACAGGTATGTCACAGTGTTGTTAAACAAATAGTAAATTCACCTAGTTAATATATTGTATTTATAAATATTAAGGTTCAAAGCATGGATGCTGACAGTGAATCACTGAGAGTTGCTCATGTTCCAATCAACGTAACTATTTTAGACATTAACGACAACGCACCAATGTTTGTTAACTTACCATACTACGCAATTGTATCTATTGACGCAAAAAAAGATGATCTCGTTACAAAGGTAATATTATAAGGTGGGGAAAAAAAAGGTTTTTGAAATATGTATTTACTAATTTTGAAAATCAGGTGCATGCTGTGGATTTGGATCAAGGAGAAAATGCAGCTGTGCGATATGAACTAACCAAAGGACCTGGGGAACTGTTTAGAGTGTCTAGGAGTACTGGAGAGATATTTTTGCGACATAATCTTGAGAGCCAAAACAATGGCCGTATAAGTGAATTCAAATTAACTGTTGCTGCATTCGATGGAGGTAATGATCAACAATAATTATTAATTAATTTTCAATCTTATTAACGGGCACTATTGTTGTTTAAAAAAAATTCTAGGACAACAGTCTTATTCCACTGAAGTAGAAGTCAATGTTAAAGTCATGGATCGATCAATGCCTGTATTTGACAAACAATTCTACTCCGTCTCCGTACCAGAGAATATTGATCTTTACGCGCCTATACCTTTAACTATCAGAGCTGACTCTCCATTAGCCAGGAAATTAATTTACAGTATTGTAGCTGGAAACACGTTTGAAGAATTTGCCATAGATTTCAACACAGGTTAGTATTCCATTGAATTGTTTTTTCTTTAACAACTATTTAATCATTATTAATCACTCTTCATTATTACTTTAAGCTTAATGGTGAAAGATAATAAATTCTTAGATTTACAATTATTATTTAGTAATATTTACACCTCTGTATAACACATCACTTACTATTTGTATTTTATTTCTTTTCTTGGTGGTCAACAGCTGATGATTACGGTGGTACTAGTGAGTACACATTATAGTTATTCTATTGTGTGTGTTTGTGCTTTTTTTTTGGAGTCTTCCTAGATTCCCAGTATAAAACTTGGACATCAGGAATTAAAGCACCATAATAAATCTTTACTTTTGCCAATTAACCTAACCTTTAAACACAGCTTTTTATAATAACATAAAATTTCTAAATTCAATTACTATGTCCAAGTTTTCTTAGATGATATTTTATATTAATTTTAAATATTTGTCTTCAGATTTGTCTTAATAATTTATTGCATTCTTCAATGTTTGTGTAGAATATAACTTTGGTATGCTTTTATAAGTGAAAAATCTGAAAACAAATTAGCTAATTACTTAAAACATATGTTTCTTGAGTAGCATGAATTATGTTGGACTACTTATACACCAATGTAGTAAACTCTTATTACTTTTAAATAGGTTTATTGTATGCTGTGGACAATTTGGACTATGAACAAGTCCAACATTATACATTGACTGTTAGAGCTACAGACAGTGTGTCTGGAGTATCAGCAGAGGTGTTGGTCAGTATCATGGTAACGGATGTAAATGATTGTGCCCCCGAATTCTTTCAAGACTCTTATAACATCTCTATATCAGAATCGGCGTCGTTTGGTTCATTTATACTGAGAGTCACAGCTACTGACAATGACACTGGTAATACATTTTATAAAATTAAATTAAAGAACATTTTAAGTTGTAATTTTATTAAATAAAATGTTTTGGTTATAATTATTTTTTTTTTATTATTATTCTTATTTTAGATATAAATCGTGTAATTAAATATTCCATTAAAAAAGATGAAGAAAACTCTACTGATTACTTTCACATAGACGAAAAAGAAGGTTCAATTTATCTGAAACAATCTTTAGACCACGAAACACGGCCATTTCACCATGTTGTATTAGAAGCAACTGACACAGGTCTACCACCACTTAGCACCACTACTCACCTTTGGATTACCGGTTCGATATTAACATTATTTTCCTTTCTGTTTAAAAACCATGTATAATTATGACATAATTGTATTATAGTACTGGATGTTAATGACAATGCACCGAAATTCGAACAATCTTCGTACTCATGTTGGTTATCGGAAGATGCTGAAAGAGGGCAGTTTGTAACTATGGTTACTGCTACCGATCCAGACATTGTTGATCACTCACGCCTGGTTTATGGCATAACTGGAGGAAATGCACAACAAATGTTTGATATTAACTCAAAATCCGGTAAGAGTGAATAAAATTATACTAGTATTAATATTTATATTTGTAATAATTTTAATCCAATTGGTTTAGGAATTATAATTGTTTCAAACTTGAACAAGTTAACAACTGTGAATGAACATGTTCTCAATGTGTCAGTCAGTGATGGAGTGTACACAAGTTTCTCAAGAGTTAGAATTGAAATGGTGTCAACCAACAGACATAATCCCGTGTTTGAAAAACTCCAATACGATGGTCGCATTTTAGAGAATCAATTGTCGGGGACTGTTATCATTCGTGTTCAGGCAATAGACAATGATACAGGTCCATATGGCGAGGTGAGCTACTCAATACCATCAAAGAAGATGTCTAAAATATTCAATATCAATAATATCACTGGTATGTATAATATAAAATCAAAAATGATACATAATATTGTATTATAATTTATAACAATAACATGTATCTTCTATGTTAAAGGGGAAATTATATCGAGGATTCCATTAGACCGTGAAGAGACATCGCTATACGAATTAAACGTTTTGGCTTGTGACCAAGGAGCTAGATGTGGATATACTTTGGTTAGAGTTCGAGTGAGCGATGAAAATGATAATTCACCACGGTTCCTTTTACCAGAATACAAAACATGCATACACAGTTCCCTGCCAGTCAACACAGGGTTCCTCACGGTTAGACTTACAATAATAGTTATAACTTATGTGCAATTGAAAACCATAAACTAACTTTAATATTGTGATTATTTCTTCATAAATAATAGGTGAAAGCAGTCGACGATGACCAAGAACCATCTGGTCAAATTACTTATTCAATCAACGATATTGAACCCAGCGACATAACAAAACTAATGACTGTGAATAAGTATACAGGAGCTCTTGTTCTTCTGAAAACAGTTGAATCCTTAAGTATGCAATTTTTTTGTAGTGACTTAGATCTAAAATTAAATCAATTAAATATTTTTTTTTTTTTTAGAAAATAATGTGTATCAATTTTTTATACGAGCAACGGATAGTGGATCGCCACCAAGACAATCAGATGTTCCTATAGAGCTATTTGTGTTATCACCCGAAGACCTACCTCCTGTATTCCTTCAAGAAGACCAGAAATTTAATTTAACAGAAAATTCTCCTATTGGTATGATCTAGGATATTTTTTATCTCGAAATTGATTAGGTATTATATGAACATGCATTTTAAATTTAACAGGTACAATTGTGACAACTGTAAAATTGGTATCTCAAGTTGAAACCAAGTATAAAATCACTGCTTCTGAGGAGACCGCCAAACTGTTTACAATTAACGATCAAGGCCAAATAACTGTCACTGGCTTGTTGGATAGAGAAAAACAAGCATTTCACATACTTGGCGTGTTTGCATACACCGAATCATCCCCTCCATTAACTGCATTGACTGAAGTCTATGTAAAAGTATTAGATGAAAACGACAATGCTCCAGAGTTTGACAATGATTTTTATAGTGCCAGAATATCAGAAGCCATTGCTGAAGGCACTCTTGTGGTGAAAAGTAATGCAATATTTATATTTTAATTGGCTATTTTTCGTTCATAACCAATAACTGTGTTTATACTTATAGCTCGTGCGATTGACTTAGATGAAGGCAAAAATGGGGAAATCAAATATTTAATAAACTCCAAATCTAATGTACCATTTGTGATCGATCAGTACTCAGGATCAATTAGTGTTTCTGTATCAAATTTGGATCGAGAAGTAAAATCTTCTTATATGTTTGATGTAATAGCCTTTGACAGTGGAACGCCATCATTCAACTCCACTGTTAAAGTACATATATCTTTGGTTGACTATAACGACAACCCATCACGTTTCTCTCAAGCTTCATACGCAGCATCAGGTAATACAATTATTTCAACTCTGAAATGTAAGTCACATAATTTAATGTAATTTTAACGTCACAGTCGAGGAAGATTCGCTACCTGGAACGGTTGTGGTACAATTAACATTAGTGGACGATGACAATGAATTACCAGCCACATTAATGTATCACATTCGTGATGGGGATATTCATTCCAAATTCGCCATCCGGTCAACTGGTGAAGTTTATGTAGCCAACACATTAGATCGAGAAACATTAGACCACTATCAACTTTCAATATTAGTTACCGATGGAACTTATGTTTCAACTACACAGCTCCATATCACAGTCACAGACGTTAATGGTATATCATACACATTACACATCATAAACAAATAAACTATTTCAATTAAAAATGATCATTGTATTTTATTAGATGAAAAACCTTACTGTCTTCATCACCGCTACAGAAGAATGCTTTCAGAAGGAGTGCCAATTGGCAATTTTATATTAAAAATAGAAGCTCGTGATGCCGATTTAAATCCAAAATTACGATATTACCTAACTGGCTATGGAGCAGAACACTTTAGTTTGGATATAGATACTGGTAATTTTATATCAAAACAACTTAATCTTATTTATTAGAACAATTTTACTTAAATAATTAAGATTTTTATTTGTTAAACCATACATTTTAAATTAAGTACTAGATAGTATAAAATTGAATAAAAATTCAAAATCTACAACATTTTTTTATTCAAATTAAAATAAATAAAATATCATATACATTATATTAAAAATCAAATTTTGTTCATGCTTACAGGCTTATTAAAAACAGCAGTGACTCTGGATCGTGAATTGCAGTCACGTTACAACTTAGAAGCACATGTGCAAGACCGAGAGAAAAGCGAATGGGAATGCGTATCTAAAGTGGAAATTACTATGCTGGATATCAATGACAATGCCCCATTATTTATTTCTAATAATAATAATACTGCCTCATTGTCAGAAGACGCACAAATTGGTACCATAGTGATCAAGATGCATGCGACTGATGCTGACATAGGTAAACGAAAATCGGATGTAAATACTTTTTAAACTATGTAACAAAAATTATTATGATTTTTCTAGGTCTAAATCGAAAACTCAAGTTTTCATTACAAGATTCAGCTGACAATCATTTTATTATTTCGTCCGACAGTGGTATTGTTACGCTGGCTAAAAAATTGGATCGTGAAACTTGCGAAGCCTACAATATTTCTGTCAAAGCCATTGACCAAGGTTCCCCTCCACTTTCAAGCCTCACTCAGTTACATGTAATTGTATTGGATGTCAATGACAACCCACCAATATTTGTCCAAAGGTAAGTTAAATCAAACAATTGTTTGCAATTTTATCTAACATTAAACTGTCTTTCTAGAACATACTATGCCACTGTTACTGAAATTGCGCCTATAGACACTGAAGTAACCAGAGTATTGGCTACATCACTCGACTCTGGTAAAAATGCTGAAGTAGTATATTCCATAGCTGGTGGCAACGAACACAACAAATTCTCGATAAACTCAGAAACTGGTGTTATAAGTGTGTTTGAAATGCTCGACTATGAAAGAGTGCGTGACTACTTGCTGACAATACAAGCAACAGATCTGGGCGAACCCCCATTGAGTAACCAGGCAATGGTGAACATAACAATTTTGGATGCCAATGACAATGCACCAATATTTGGTCAACTGGCGTATACCACCCAAATCGATGAAGACGTCCACGTTGGTGAAGTTGTTATTAAAGTTTCGGCAACTGATTTGGATAGTGAACTTAACGGTAAAATACGGTATGCCCTGGTTAAAGGAGACCACCATCAGCAGTTCGCCATTGACTCTTTTACAGGCAACATAACTGTTGCCAAGCCCTTAGATCGTGAACAGGTAATAATATATTTTTAAGGGCATTCAAATTCTTTTTTTTTTGCATCTATATTGTTCAATATGTTAAATTTATGAAATATATTAGGTTAAGGTTTCATTAAAAAGTATTTTTCTATTACTTTTAATATTTGAATATTGTTTTTGAAACAATTAATTTTTCTGCACAGGTATCAACTTATAATCTACAAATTCGAGCTACCGACTCTGGTGTCCCTGAACTCATGAGTTTTGCATTAGTCCAAGTACAAGTGAATGACGTTAATGACAACCCGCCATTGTTTTCACAGCATAACTATTCAGCATTTGTCCACGTAAGTATTATGTTCTACATAATTAACAAATAGGGGTAACTAGCGCCTCCCTTTGCTAATATACAAAAAAAGACAGAAATAGCTCTCAACTAAACAATTTATTACGAAATTATTGTCGCAAACTTATTTTTGTCAAAACAAGCTTATAAAATAATTTGTTCAACATTATGAAAATAATTTATTTTACAAAAAAAGTTTACAAATTTGGAAATCATACATTTTGTGTTCAAATACAATTGAAATTGCAACAGCAAAGGAAGAAAATAAAATTAACATTGTTACATTTGAATTTGAATGGGGACTGCACAACGCCTCCACATGTGATAACTTGCATTTATTATTTATGGGGATTATAGCACCTTCCTTCCAGAATTTTTACCTTAGATTCATAATGAAACACATACACAAAAAAATAATCACCCTCTGTCGCACTTGTACACAACAATATTATATTATATCAACTTTTCAGGAGGACAAAAAACCTGGTTGGATTGTTTGCCAACTCTCTGTGACAGATGCAGACTTAGAACCAAATGGTGGACCATTCACATACGACATTCGCAACAATGATGACGGAAATGCATTCAGTATTGATCCTGATGGTACAGTTAAGACAGCTATGCTTCTAGACCATCGTTTCCAACAGAACTATAAACTACTTATACGTGTATTTGACAATCACAAACCATTTCTGCATTCCGACACATGGCTTCATATTAAGGTAAAAATGTATAATAATTCAATAATTCATAAACACTGCGTTTGTTTGCTATTTTTATAGAACTAAATATTAAAATTCAAGACTGTTTGTGAATAATGTAAAACATATAAAAAAAACCATTGTTTAATATTTAACGTTAATTGATATCCTAAATTAAATAAACCAAATTCTTTTTGCATAAATAAATCTTTGAAAATAAAACTAAAATTCTTCGCCGGTGTATAACTTTGTTTTATATTTTACCCTAGGTAATCGAAGAATCACAGTTCCGACCTATTATAACACCACTAGAAGTCTGGGTAGGATCTTGGCAAGACCGTTGGCAAGGAGGATCATTAGGACATGTGCACGCCACTGACCAAGATGAATATGATACATTAGCATATTATGTGATGAACCACAATCAACTATTCAAAATTGATGAGAGATCAGGAGAGATAAGAGCACCACAAGGATTAGACGCTGGCTATTACTCCATTAATGTATCGGTCAGTGATGGTAAATTTTCGTCAAACTCCACAGTTAATGTGGTTGTAGACTCGTTGACTGATGATATGCTAAATGAAGCCATCAGTATAAGGTATACATAAATCAATAAAAATATTGAATTTTCAGACAAATCACAATGTTTATAAATTGTTATAGGTTAAAGTCTGTAACACCACAACATTTCATATCCAGTCAAAAGAAATTGTTGATGCGTACATTAAAATTGAATCTGGGTAAGGATGTAAATTTGATCAGCATCCAAGACGCTCCGCAAGGCAATCTAGATATTTTGCTCTACATCAGAGGCGTAAGTTGACCAAATCGTGTGTTGAATTTTAGAACAGCATTAGGTGCCTATCCTCTAATTTATTGAATTTTATTTTCTAGGGAACTGATTTAAACACCATGCACAACGCCCTTCAAAAGGCTGGCTTGGTCATATCAAACAATGTACCCCCTTGTAATTGTACGCCTGGCCAGGGTGTGTGTAGTCAGCGCATTACTTGGCTAGCAGATCAAGTGCAGACAATAGTTACGGATATGGCAACATTTGTGGCGCCTGCACATACCCATCAACCGCATTGCGCTTGTCGATTAGGTTTTGTTGGTAAACGATGCGAAAACAAAATGACTTCAGAGTGTCAGTGCTCTGTGGACGAGATTTGTGTACCGGATAATGAAATCGATGGGACATACAAGTGTGACAAGCCACGAGGTGTTGGAGACCGTTGCTTGGCCGGCAATGAAAATCCCTGTTGGCCCCCAATTTTATCTAACTTACATATAACTTGGATTCAACTGACTGCTGCTTCAGCGGCCTTAGTTTTTATCATTATGGTCATATGTGTATTGATCATATGCAGGTCAGTAATTTCTTTGTCATTAACTACTCAGCCGAAAATACTTGTTTCAATTTTTTTTTATAACCAATTGATTTCTCTACTGTAGGAAGTGTCGTGTGAAACGTCGAAATGCCCGTCGCAACAAAATATACATGTGTTGAACACAGAATTCAAAAGAACTGCAAAAATCAGCAATTTAGAAGTTGCTCAGGTATGTATGCGCTTAACACCACTGTATACATCATAGTTGTTATCTTTTGTAATACTAAATTTGTTTTTGTCTTTTAGCGGCCAGTATCTTATACAGCTATAGCAAGCAACCCAGACGCAGCTTACATGGCTGCTGTAGCTGCAAATCAACTTAACAATTTAGATACTCTGAGGAGTTATGGTTCAGCTGGCGATGACTTAGAAAATGTTCCACTTGATTATTTGCGCAACTTAAACCGTGGTAGCAACAACAAAATAATGAACGGTAAAGGTAAGAATATAAAATGCACTAAAAATAAATAATTAATAAAATAAAAGTGTAAGAGTTCAACTTGTTTGCTTAATTTATATTGCATCTGAAATTTAACTTACTATTTAACTTAAGGCGTGTAAAAATTAGAAATATTTATTACATTTTGAAGTATTTTGTTTTTAAACATAATTATTAATTAATAAGCACAGAATATTAATATTTGGGCGGTAGTATAATAACATTCACAGTGGTTCATTTTGATCACAACAAAATTTATATTAACAAAAACAATTAATTAAAAATTTTTCTTGGAAATTTCAAATTTAGAATTTTCCAGCATACATTTTTAGCATGCCCATTATAACAGCATTTTCTTATTTTTCTTTTTTGATGATGTTCACATAAATTTTAATACTAACAAAATTAAACTGCTGAACATAAATTTGTTTAATGTTATGCACTTATAAGACGGAGGCATCGAATTTATTTCTACGAAAAAATTGTTATAGACCTCAAAGTGATTCCGGATGTTACCAGAGTGCCAAGAATGTCAATGCACTGTCCTGAAGAAGACACAAAAATACTAGGTGGTTACCATTGGGACTGTTCGGACTGGGTGCGTCGCAGCCAAAACCCTTTGCCCAACATCAGCGAAGTGCCTGGTAGTGAAGTACCCGATTCATCTAGTTTCCACAGTGACAGCAACGACGAAGTGCAACACCATATAATAGGTAAGTTAATATTATGATTTTTCATATTGCCTAGAGCTAATAATGTATAACTGTCCGACAGATCCAGCCAGGGATTTGGAAACACTTGACGAAGAGTTATACTTATCATACCGCAGCGAAGACGACGACGTAGTCACATATGGTTTTCCACAACGATATCCAAGTCAGAGTGAACTTTCCACTAATGTATGTGAAATCGATGATCCAGATATGCCAATGTCTACCGCTGTATGAGGGTATATAAACATCATAGAACATTCCATAAGACGTTTATTGTCTAAAAAGTTGATTACTTACTTAGGTACTGACAATTTTCGTTTTTTTTTTTTCATGTTCATTTTGTATAGAATTAATATTATTTATTATTATTTTGACCCATTTAGTATGGGAAGACTGAATGCTTTTCTTAATGTTTAACTATTTACGTATGTAAAAATAAAAAGTGTACTTCTGTGATAGTTTGAGAACTTTTTTTCTAAATTTTTTTTTTTTACTTAGTTATAATTTTGACCGTAGAATTGAAGTGTTAAAAAAGAAAAACCCAACAACCATTGTCCAGTGCATAAAAATATTTTATAAATCATTATTTTTAATAATTTTCATTTCCCGTTGGAAAAATGATCTCTTACCATATCTGCCACCTGTGTTTATCATTATCTAACTATCATCGGATTGGTACATATTGTACTGTTACTCCTAATATATTCCGCCTAGTCCTTACGAATAATTCATAATAATTACTGAACCAGTGCTAATATATCTGGTGCTAATAATAGGTCGGTCGTACATTTATTCTATACTTAGTATAAAATATTCATTATGATTTTGTACGTTTATTATATCCCCCCCCCCCCTTAAAAATGACTGAATGAGGCATCAGGCAATAAATGTAATTATATTTGTTCTTGTAACTAATTTTTTTTTTTTTTAAAAATATATTGTGTTCATTAAAGAGAAAAAAATATTATTATATGTCAAAGTTTTATATTAAAGTTCCGCGACACTGTGCCATTCCAATAAGAAAAAAATCCTATTTAGTTTTTAGTTTTTGTGTCCTGTTAATGATTGTGAAACAACCTGTTGTTTTTTTTTTTATTTTTGTAACAATGAATTATTGTAAATAATTAAACAATTAATATTATTTCCCACGCCCTCTCCACCATAAGTGCCTAACTATTTTTTTTCTCGTTTAATTTTTATGTAATATATTATTAAAATATTATTATACATTATTTTTCTAAACATTAAACAAAATATCGAATTACTAAACCGTGTACGAATAACATATTTAATATTATATATTTATAAATAATTATAAATTTATAATATTAATATATACTAATACAATACATGCACATGCATAATATACATCTACTTAACATTGTTTCTTTAGTGCGATACAAATTAAATTAGTGGAAATAGGAATGCACATCTCGGAGGAGAGAAACTAAAGTATTTTGTATTTTTACAAATTTGGACTGCTGTCTAAAAATTATTACATGCGTATTACTTAAAACTTATGACTTGTGTGTGTATGTATGTATGTATGTGTATATATATATATATATATATATTATAGGAGTTGATTTATTGTTACGTTAGAATTTGAGTTATACATTTATATTGTAAGTTTCGTACATATTATATATTTTTATATGGACAACAAATGTATAGATTATTTTTATAATAAACTAAGTATGACTTGATTAATAAATAACTTAAAATAATTGTTTTATTGTCTGGTCATTTAACGGCCTTGCGTTTTTTGCTGACAGTCGCATAGCTGTTTTTCCTACAGAATTCTATTTCTGATGTTGTACTCAAGTGATATAAACTATTATTTTCATTTATTATACAGTTATATCAGATAAATTGTTAAGTGTGCATAAGGTATAAGCCTACTTTACCGGGCGACCTTTTTTTCTACAAATGTTTTGTTTTGGAAAAGGGTTGTTTTAATGAGTTAAGAACCATGGTACAAAATAAATTGTAGGAAATTATTAGTTTAAAAGTTATAACACTTTAAAATTAATGTACATTGTGAATATTAATACTTTATGTTAAATAACTCAATACCTATTACAATCATCTAGGTATGACATCATTGACATCTCACTAAGTGAAAATATTATTCATCTCTATAGGTACTCAGACTAAGCCCATCAACCTTACAAAGGAATCTTTTAGTAATTTTTATTTATATTTATGTCCATCTAAAGATTTTTAACAGTTTTATACTGTCATCGTACAAAAATTATTGCTCACTGATTCATAAAACAACTATTTAAATACTAACAAGTTTATTTTTATAACTGTACACAAATTGTTTTATACATTTTTTAATTAATATAACCGACAACCCTACCACAATCATATTCTTGATTAACAGTGAATAAAGACAATTTTAAACTCCACATTTGATAAAAATGATAAATGATAAAATGAAAGTAAAATCATATTTTATTATATGTATATTATGTATATTTTACAGGCGAGCCCTTTTTACAAATATGAAATTGACATAAATTACAAAAAAAATTAAATTAAAGAAATAACATAGGTACAATGGTAGATACATAGATAGTAGTGATATAATACAATGTCAATTAATGTATGGATTGGTTTATTAGACATGTAATTATTGGTGGAGCATCTAGGAATGTGAAATGGGGCATTTAGACAATTGACAAGAAAGAACTCTAAAATTAATCAAAGATAAACGGTTAATGAATTGACTGTACATCTATCAATACACTTCAGAATTTTCGGCTAACTTTAAGTCAACGGATTGCCCGTGAAGAAAGATTTAGTTGGTAGGTGATAGGCGTGTAATCATGCTCTGCATTTTAATTTTATTTAAGGAAAACAGAATAAATTTCAAGAGTAAGATTATATTATCATTATTATTTATTTATTATGTTTATGTACAATAACTTAAAAACTATAATTATTTTTTATTGCTATTCTATTCAGTCTGCAGAATTGTACACTGAACAAAATTGTTTTTTATTAATATACATAATAGTGTCACACTGTCTATAGGAAAACTTGTGAAAAAAAATGTTAGTATGACTTCAAAAAAAAATACATTCATGTTCATTGTTTAGGATGTAATAATGTTGTAAAAATTAAATTTAAAAAAAAAACTATATATACATTAACAGAGTAAAATGATTAAATACATTTAAAACTATAAAATATTATTTGTTAACTACATTAATTTAAGGGTGTACATTAATATTAACACAATTTTTACCCAATACCGGTAGATTTGTAACCCAATCTGGATATGGTGGTTGCAATACACCTGACAACATCATGTCTTTAACACCATCTATTATACTATCACCTTTCAGAAGCACTTTGGTTTTGCACATCTTGCCGGCTGGATTGCTATTGCTGAAAACTGACATATCACTCTCCACGTTTATTGTAAACTCGTTAAGTACCCAACGTTTTTCCCCAAATAGTTTTTGAACATATTCTTGAACGTCTTCTTCCTTGTGATTATTAAGCAATGTTGGAACTTCCTTGTTTTTTTCATTACCTCTATTTTTGTCTTCCAACAAACTAACCATTGACGGCAGATGTTTGCCCGATAGTGAGTAGGCTTTACATTTGCTGGCACCGACTGATTTTATAACAATTTTCAACAGTCGATTTTCAATGTTTTGAGGTTTGTAAAAAACATGGAACACTTTTCCCGGTGCTATGGTGAAAAAATATGGCTTGTTTAATTTTACGGTAGTTTGTTTTCTTTTTGTTTCATTAATATCTATTAAAACCCAAAACAGTTTGTTACACTTCATAACATATGTAATTGCTTTAATATTCAATTTGTTTAACATGGCTTCGATATTATTTCTAATTATCTCTTTGTCTAATAATTGTTTGTTAACTTTATCAATAGTCACTGTCCACCACTGACTATTTTGATGGAAGATGGCGTCCACTAACAAAACTCGATGATATGTTTCATCAACAGAATCACTATCTTTTAAATGCTGATGTACTACCGACACAACATTTGCAACACTTAAACGCAGCCGGCATTCAGATACTATATTGATAATATCTTTCCATTCCAGGTTCAAATGTAAGATTTCGAATAGCTGTTTAAGTTCATTCATGTTGAACCTTTTCATCTTCATTAGAATTTTGTCCAACATCAATTTTTTAATTGCCGCCATTTCTTAATGATATCAAAGAACTAAAACACACAAAATCAGAAAACAAAATTATAGAATATTTTCACATACTAATATTTAAAAAAAAAAAAAATTGTGATTATTTGACCCCACATAAACTTATATATTCAAGCCTAACAACAAATTAATGAAAGCAATTTTTTTGTTTTTATTCAAAAGATTCTAACCGAGGCATATAATATTTAAAAGGTTAATAAAACTAAATTGTATAATCCATTACAAAATAAAAAATAAACATACTAAAATGTTTATTATATTGCCAGAGGTTTTACTTCTAAATTTGTTTTAGCAATTAAGTATTTTATTTTAAAATAAACAATACAATCTAAACCCCAATTGAATCAGTCGTTTAAGAAATTTGATTTACCTCAAAACCCAAACTTTGAAAAATAAAAATAACATATTCTGGACTAAAAGGGGTAATATCTTGGATTCTAAATTGTTTTTAATGATGAATGAGTCTGTGTAGATCTACATATGAGCAAAACTGCAATAAAATTGATTCAATTTTTTTTTTTTTTTGACAGGTAGGGTTTCTCAAACGACTAATTTAATTAATAATGATACATGTAACTTGAGAAATTAACCTCATAAAAATAAAGTTTACATTATGAACTCCACGATTATTTTATTATTGCTAGCAAATATTATTTATTAGCATTAATTATTAACATAATATAAGTAATAAGCTATATAATTATGTATATAATTGAAATCTCATTAATTAATAGGTCACAATTAATTAATGAATAAAATTATATCAAATGATATCACAAAGTAATTTTTATCATAACTATTAGTACATTGAATAAAACCAGTTAAATATAAAGAACGAATAGAAATAATAAAAAAACTTGAAAGATGTGAAAGTACAGTAAGAAAGATATGAAAGTACAGCAAGAAAGATTTTAAAATGAACATTATTTATAATATCAAATCCTATATTGTTACAAAATATTATACTTATAAAATCCAAACAAATATAAAAGATGTTATATTGACTTATTTATTGAAATTAAGACAATATTTTATTTGCAAACATGAAAAATAAGGGTATAATTAAATTGAGTATCTAGGTATATCAGGAATGGCAAGTATTTCTAATGTTACATGTCAAAAAATTAAAATAAACTGATTTTTTTTCCTATGTGCCAATAAAGTATGAAATATATATAAATAAGAAAAAAATTATGGTTTTATTAAATTATATTTAATTTTTATTTATAAATAATGAGTATTTTAATTTTTTGCATGTGATGATGTTAATCATTTTCCATTCCTGGCCTATGTTATGTTTATATTAGTTAGGTAGGTGCCTATTTATTAAAATAAGTTATTGAATATTTTAAATTCAATAACTTATTTTAAAGTAAGTATTTTTAAAATATACATAATAGATAAATTTGGTTACATAATATTTGTTTTATGAATTAAATATATAATATTTGTTTTATGAAATTAATTATAATATTTGTTTTATGAAATTAAATATATAATATTTATAACATAAACAAGTGTGTTATATAATTATGATGCTATATAATCCACTTTATCTTTCATGAATTCTTCAGATACATGACCTAATGTTGGATGGTAACTCAACTCTTCAGGAACAAAAACTTTAACTACTGCTGCTTTTCCTGTTTTGTTTTTCTTTTTACTCCAAAATATATTTTCCAACCAAACATATAATTTCTGTGCAACAGACGCTAAACCAGGCACATACTTAGCTGTAGTCAATTTCAGTCTTTTAGTAGTAATATTGTGAATTGGCCCAAACGCCAATGCTACTACAGTACAAGCTAAACATATGACATTGTAAGGCATACTGAAATCAGGCGTTGGTAGTGTGATGATGAAATTTTCTGTTTTCAAACAAATTAAGTAATCGGATCCAGTTGAATTTAGATTATCTACAATCAATGACTTATCAAATGTTAGAGAAGTGGCATGTCTCGGAATTGTGGCTTTTACTATAGCTGAACCAATATAAAAGCCGTGATTAGCATCTGGTGGATATTCTTGCCACTTCAAGAACACATAGTCAAACTGAACAGATATCTCTGTAACCGTACGTGGTGCAAGCTCTAAAACTATTTCTAAATAGTAAATTCGCATTCTTCCTTTCCCAGGTTTATAAATTAAAGCTTTTGGTGTGACACGAACACCATTGCTGGTCACTTTTAATGTATGATAGTAAATTGGTAAGAACCATGGGATATTCTCGATGACAGTGACGATTATAGACGACCTATGATCGTTGTATATACGGGTAACTAGCCCTCCATATTCTTGTCCAAATCCAGTGATAAATCTATCTGTGTACAGTAATGGCCGTAATTCAGATACAACTATTTTTGGTCTAGGCACTATAGCAGACAAATGAAATATGCCATTTAGATTATAAACGGCAATATTGTTTTTCAAAATATAATCTGGTTCTTGTGAAATCAAATAAGGAACACTACTATTTGATGATGTATCTAAATAGATTTTACTGTAATCTGCCAAAGGACACGTCTTAAACAGTCCAGTACCAAACATTTTGCGGAGAGACCAATCATAGTTGTTATTGAAACTTATAAACACCGAATCGTATACTAGAGAAACGGTTTGGCGGAGTTCATATTTACATTTCCCTGCATTACATAATGGCCTGAAATGAATTCCCAAAGAGTGATAGTTGGCATTGTGCACGCGGCCTGAGTTTAATAGGCTTGACAGGCCTCGAGTAGAATCACAAGGCAAAAGTTTTTTCCAGGGCGTCAAATTTTCAGTACAGACATTTTCTCGCGGTAAATTTGAATATCGATAGACTCTGTCGGCAGATGATTCATAGCTATTAGCACTGTTGATGAAATTCAACGACGTACACAGCAAACCGGACAGCGCGTTTGTCAGGCCATACCAGTTCTTGTCTACGTCTTGTGTGTCGTTATGGAAACGAGCAGATATCTCAGCACCAGATGGGGCGTCAACGGCCGGATAACCCCAAGACTTGTGTCTCCACAGGCCCGAAGTAAGGTCGACGTTGAGTTCTGCTACATGAAATCTATCGATTATGTCTCCCAACGAGTGTGGGAACAGAGTGGAATGCTTGAAAGAGTCGTCTTCACGGATGACTGTGAACTGAAAGAACGAGTACACATAGCCGGTGGCCAAAGGCTTAATAAACAATTCTTCACTGTAAGTCTCTGAATACGCAGGACCGATGAACACGAACAAAAACCCTAGACATTTAGCGTTCATTTTACGCACAAAATAATATTATACATATAATAATAATGATAATATACGTATAGACGACACGTAAAACGTTTATGGAAGTACAGCAAGAACCGAAAATAATAATAACCGGCCGACCGCCGACGGACAACGTTCAGTTGCTGCGGCGTTTCGAGTGTTAGCGTACATTGTTTACTACTCGGTAAACAATGATAATGATAATACAACATTGTGATAGGATTATCGAAAAATTGAATAATATTACCGTTTGAGCGTGGAATCTTGCGCCGGGGAAGAACGTTCGGGCACCAACGAAAGGCCAAAGGCTCTCCGAAAGCTAAGCGAAATGGCTATCGATCAGTCAGACGTCCGACGTGATTCCATGAGCTACACGACGAAGAGGACAGAACCAGTGATCAGAGTACAGACGGACAGTTACAGATTTTTAAACACCGTATCGTCCGTATCGCCCGATTCAACCATAATTCAACCGCTCGGCACTACTGCAGTACTACCACAGAATAGATAAATACTACCGAAACCGTCCAGTTGTACCAACATAGAATCCCAAATTATTATTTATTAATTTATTATTACTCTGTGTCAGTGGTTTTTGAAATAATGAGTAGTTCATGATAAAAAAAATCACCAAATGGTTTACACATAGTTATTAATTCTAATAATCATATCTAATTAATACGCTATGCAAATATAGGTAGGTTCAGTCAATCAATTTTATAATATTATTGCCGGGTTGCATAAACGTTCATTATATTTAAATAAACCAATATCGTGATATTTAATGAATAAAATATTTTATAACAGCTCACTTATTTATCATTAAACTTAATGATTCCTTAAACTTTAACTCTTTAAAACTTAAACTCCCTGCTTTTTATTCCCCCTGCCACCTCTCCTTATCACAACAATTCTATAGACTTGAAACTTTCACGGTTCTCCGTACCACCATGTGTGCTCTAACTTTAAGAAAGAACTTTTCAAAATTCGCATTTTAAAATGGTGCTTGCATGAGTATTTTAAGATTCACGATGGTCGATAGAAATTTTTTTTGTTTATAAATAATTGTCATCATTGATTACAGGTTATTATAGAAATAGGAGACAATTTTATACACCACTACACGACTATATTAAATAACAAATTTAACAAAGTTTGAATCATATATTTCTAACTGACAACGAAGTGCATCGGCATGGATACTTAATAGTTAAAATAAAACATTAATTCGTTTTGTCAAGTGTTTGCAATTTACGAACTTACCGTCCATGTTAATTTTAATTTTTTTTTCCTTTAAAAGTTTAAACATGAATGATTGTAAAATATTTGTAAATATAATTAAGTTTAGCAGTTTACGTGTATGTGATGTACTGATGTATAACTCAGTGGCGGATCCAGGGACCCAATCGTCGTAGTTCCCTTTGTTTTACACTGTGTTTAACCAATTTTGTAGCCAATTTTGGTACTTTTTGTACTTTTGCACCCCCCAAAAGCCCTGGATCCACCACTGGTTTAGATGAATATATAGATATATGTTTTTTAGATCAACAAATCTGAATTTATAGAGAAAAAAATGGTTGTACGATAACATGTCGAAATATCGTAAAATGGATTAGTTTTTTTTGGTGGGGGGGGGGGGGGGTGCGTACAAATATTTGTTGACCCAGAGCGCAAAATGTGTTAATACGGTTATTGCTAATGATTTCAGTTATATTTTTGATAATAGCAGCAAGTGAAACATATTTTTATATCATACCGGCAGTTATTAAAGTACGTTTATAATTTTATATTAAAGTATTAAACCATATATTACTAACCCAATAATCCTAATTCCTAGGGCTGAGAGCTTGAGTAAAATATTTCAGAGGAAATCGAAATACTACACGATTGAGCATAAAAAACTTTGCAACGTTGCCATTTTCAATTTTGAACTTTATTATACAAAAATATTCGGTATAAATGCAGTTTAGTTACCACGCGATGTGTATTTTAACTTTTAAAGCACTGAATACAAAAGTCTGATTAAAAAATTCTCGCAATTTTTTACTTAAAACATTATACCAAAAAAACTTTAAAACAGTGAATTTTTGTAAAAATACGTGATATCCTCGATAAAAACATAAAAAAACGTTTTTGATTTTTTTTAAAATTGTATTCTATTTTGTCAATATTTTATAAATCCTCGTCACTTCTGTCCGTATATTCAGAAGAGTCTTCATCATTACTTAATAATAAATTGTTTTCTTGTATCGCTTTTGGGTCATACAGCTCACCAGCAAGTTTAAAAAATTCCGTCAGGGGTTCAATATTAATTTAGTATACGAAACTTTTTCAGAAACATAAACTTTGCTAAATATCCACCATAAAACCGTTTTTTGCGACAATATTGGGAAAGCAAAGCATTGGCGTGACGCCACATTCCCTCAACATTATTTGTGTGTGCAGTGCGTGCTCCTGTTTCCGGATTTTTGAATTGAATAGAATGATTCACCGTTAAGTAAACAAATCCTTTATCTTCTAAACATTGATTATAACTCTAAAAAAACAAATTAACACAATGTCACAGTTCGATATCACAATATCCCTCGGCAGTGACTAGGTACGCGTGTACGGCACTCATCGTCGCTACGCTCCGCAAATCGAAAATATCCCCCGACTTGCTATACAAAACCACCTCAATCAAGTAGGTAACAGGACAAATTATGGAAATACATTTTTTCGATTTTTTTCCCAAAATGTGTGTTTGAAAGCACTGGATACAAAAGTCTAATTCAAGTAATTTTTTACTTAAAAAGTTATACCTCGCGTTTGAAAAAAAGTGGTAAAATTATTTACGGATAATCACTAATTGCGGACAAGATTATTGCATTCGAAAAATTAATCTGGGAAATACTGTCTTAAACATTTTATTTATGACCATTATTACGGAATAATATAATAATCGATAGTACACTGTACACGTACAACTATCGATATATTAATTAATATTACAGGTATGTCATGGGAGGCAATTCGAGTAGACCGTTTGGGCATATTGTTCTATGGTTTGGGCATACTCATGATATATACAACAGAGTATGATCGCAAAAGTCCAGATTTAGTTCAAGTCCGCGCAATACGTCACTTGCTTACCCGTATCATATTGTCATTAAATTATTATTACTATACACTAACCACTCTACGTCACGTGCTTACCGAATGATCTGACCGTCAAAAAGTTACCATCATACCTTGTTTTTATATCATGGGTATACTCAAACTGCCTCCGAAAACACCCGGTGGCGATTCCAGTAAAAGAAGGTCACCTACCTAAATTTGGGAGGCAATTCGAGTGTCACCCTTTAGAGTTATAATCATACACTTACGTACAAACAGCACAGGGTCCTACCTGATAATGTACTGCTGCGAATCAGAATTTTTATTCCGGGCAACGGAAAAGTTAAGATAAATTTTATTTTGAACACCATACGCCGAATATTAAATAAAAACTGTACAAAGTTTGAGACATATACAGTTGGTACATTTAACTGGCAACGGAGTGCACGGGATCAGCTAGTAATTTATATAGATGTAGATTAGGTATTGTATATTAATTCATAATTGTATTAATATTTAATTATTATTATATAAGTTTGTATATTACACATTATAGTAGGAATATCGTATATGAGATCTCGGGGCCTCTGTGAATTGCATACTCAACACTCGATAATTGCACATCATACAAATTTCTAGTTCCATAATTTCTAGTATCCACTAAGACAGCGCTAGTAATGCTAAAAGGAAAATATCCTCCCAAACTCCGCCTGTTGTATAACATTTCATGTCAACACCTCTCCCCCCACCCTCCAGCCATGTCGTGTCCAGTACTCCAGTTGTGTATAACTTGATAATCACGGACCACTATCTTAGTCCGTGATGATGATAATATACGTCCGTGATAAAAAATGAAAATAAAAATTTTTTTTTATTTGATTACATAATATCCAATAATATGCCGATGCCCCTACTATCATGCCTACTATAAATTACTGTAGAACACATTTTTTTTAGATATAATATGATAATAGAGTTTTAAGAGTCTTTCTTGTTAGTTGTTGAGTTCTTACTGAATTCTTCTATTATTAAATTGTGAAACTCTTAAATAAAATATTACCGAAATCGTGTTTGTTTTTTAGTTTGTAAGCAAAGGAAGCTTGGTTTTATGTAATATGAACACTATTCATTTTTTTATTTGAAAACACTGAAACAGTAAGCAGACTTGTTTTATTTTATAGACCATAATAGTGCAATAGAATTTAAGCATGATATGTTAGAATTTAGAAAGTGTCATACTATCATCAATAGATGGCTTCTTTCATCACTTTTTTTAGTTTTTTCCTGTAATACTTTTATATGCACTTATCACATAATTATGCTTAAAGTGTTAATTTATATTGATTGTATAGTTTTTTGTATAATAATATATTAGGTATTCATAAAAATAAAATTATTTAATAGACAACAATCTAAATGAAGGTATATTTTACTTTAAGAATATACAAATTAGATTGAAGTAGAAGGAGAAGTATACAAATTGAAATTATCCACATTTCACTACTAAACTAGTAAGAACTTAATGTTAAATTTACAGGAGGAAAACAAATAAACTATTTAAAGAGAAATTCATTCATATTTTTCAAAGTAATTATAAACACAGGCACACTAATGTAAATGTAACTTTTTATTGTTTTATTCTATTTTAAAAGTTATTTTTTATTTATTCTTCAAGAAGATAACGGGCCCCACTGAACATGTTCGTATTTATGTTGTTGAAATGTATTTATAAAATGTAACATTACTATGTACCAATGATGTAGTCCTAAAAAAGTTTATGGACGACTTAATCATTGTAAAAAATAACTTGGGGGCCATACCTAACCTGCGTACCACAGATTTCGTTAAGGATACACGCATAAATATAAAATTAGGAGGTGGGTACACGCCATGTACCCACGTGCACCACTACACCACTGCCATGTACCATTGCTACATATTCCTATTTTTACAATTGACCAATTTGTTTTAGAAATGAACAAGTTTTTAGCAGTACCACGACTTAAAACAGATAATGAATCAATTGAAACAACTACATCTGAAAATCAAAGTCAAGTTGAAAGAAAAATTGAAAAATTATTTGAATCATTTTGTTCTAAAGCACAATGTGATCCAGAAGCTCCAGTTTTATACAAACAAAACCACATCAACTATATAAAAAATCATATGTTTACATTACCAGAGAACTATGAATGTCTCGACTCCAGCCGACCTTGGTTATGTTACTGGTTGTGTCAATCACTTGCACTCTTAAACTGTAATTTGTCTATTTTGGAGAAATCTAATGTTGTTTCTTTCTTATCAAAGTATGCAATTAAAATGTAGAGTAGCCAAAGCTTAAATAATTATATTTAAACATCAAATTTTTTTTAGGTGTCAACATGAATCTGGCGGCTTTTGCGGTGGACCAAATCAAATGCCACACTTAGCTCCTACATATGCTGCTGTCTGTGCATTGTGTTTAATAGGTACAGAAGAAGCATACGCAGTGATCGATCGAGAGAATTTATATAAATTTTTGGTATCTCTTCGTCTGCCTAATGGTTCATTCAGAATGCACAAACATGGTGAATGTGATGTTCGTGCTGTGTATTGTTCAGCAACTGTAGCGCGTATAACCAACATATATACAGATGTTTTGTTTGAATCAAGTGCTCAATGGGTAATCAGATGTCAGACATACGAAGGAGGCTTTGGTGGGGTGCCTGGGGTGGAAGCTCATGGAGGATACACATTTTGTGGATTTTCAGCTTTATTATTACTTAAATCAATTCATATGTGTGACACAAAATCACTTCTTCGGTGGGTAGCAAATAAACAGATGTCATTTGAAGGTGGCTTCCAAGGACGAACTAATAAGCTTGTGGATGGTTGCTATTCTTTTTGGCAAGCTGCTATTTTTCCAGTAATATCAGAACTTTTAGAATCTGAAAATCAACGGCCAATGTGGTCAATGTATGATTATCAAGCTCTCCAAGAATATGTGCTCATATGTTGTCAGAATAGATATAGTGGGGGCCTTATAGACAAGCCTGGAAAACCACCTGATGTATACCATACTTGCTACGTTCTTAGTGGCTTATCTATAGCTCAACATGCAGTTGACAAAAGTAATTGTGTTGTTGGTAAACCGGAAAATGTTTTGAACAAAAATAATCCTATTTATAACATTGAAGAAACTAGTCTACAGAAAGCTCTTCAATATTTTAGTATGACAGAACCAATAAAATATTTTTAAGTATGATTATAGACTGTAATCAATTGATCCAAATTAAATCTTGAGGAACCTGTTTTGTGAAGTTCAAATTAAGTCTAGTTAGTATAATATCCTATGTTTGTAAGGTACCAAATCTGAGCAAATACATTTATTAATTATTTAAATTTAAAATTAGGTACAAATTTTTAAAATGTCAATTTTACAACTAATAATATTTCATTGTGAATTGATCTGCTAAAATTAATGCTTCCTCGGTAATTAATTATTTTGATTTTTTTTTTTTTATGTCCTGCTTTTCTGTGAATATTTTACTTAAGACAAAGTAATAAAATGTATTTTTTCAAAATTGAAGTCAAACTAAAAGTTATAAATGTTATTATGTCTTCACAATATATTAAATTTATAAATATTTGAATGTATGAAATACAAGTTGCTGATCAAAATAAACATTACTTATTTACTTAAATGTATTTGCGTTGATGTGAAAAAAAATATTTAGAATTTATTAATAGTTTTAGTTAAAAATTAACTAACAGCAATTTTTGCTACTTATTTTAATAAATATAATTTTATTGAATTTGAGTTTACAAGTATACATAATTATTTATTTATTAAATAATATTAATTATTAATCACTGGATGCATTATTCAACAAAAAGAAGAAAGAATAAAGTCCAAAACTTGTTATTTCATTTTTTTAATTTAAATTTATATGAGTTAGTTATGTTTATGAAACATTATTAATTTTTTATAAAACCAAACCAGACTGTAAAAAATGACTATTACCCAGTGGTGTCATTTTGGGGTGGGGGCATTCCCCGCACCATTGTTATGAGCGGGCCGGGTATGGGCTAGTTTTGGGCCTTCATATAGTAACGCTAAGAAGGCTATCTATATTGAGATAAAAATGCAATTGTAATGTAATTCTTGTCGAACGGTATTTTTTCAGTTTTATTTTCGGCCGGTAAAAAATGTTGCCCCCCTCTCAAAAACTGAAATGACGCTGCTACCTACTACTAGGTATGAATCGACCACGAATTAAGATATTATATATCTTAATTTGTGGAATCGAGCATTTGCATTACCTAGTGCCGTAGTGTATAAATTATAATTTACAATTTAGTATAATAAACAATATACATATCAATCGTCTATTATACTATTTCCACAAATTACAAATTAGGATTTACCATAATTAATAACTTATACATTGTTTTAATATATTCATGTCACGTGAATATATCCATTATCCATTGAAATTGTAATTATATCTATTAATGAAATATAAATTATGTTAAATTAAGAATTATTTAAGTATAATTATATAAGTTTCTTATTTTATTTTCATGAACATTCTGAAATTCTGAATCAAATCATTCATGATTTTTTATTCTTTTATCAATATTTAGGTTAGTCGGCAAATTTTCTCCACAGATAAATGATAATAGACTATTATTATTTATTATTATCTGTATCTATCACTTTCCTAAAATCGTGTTGGTCGTTTGAGACTTGAGTTGTATTGCCCTTAGGATTCGCACAACTCAGTTTGATTTTTTTGTTTTTTCATTGTGCGTTTAATGTATTTATAATATTAGAATGAAACGTTTCAGTAGTTGTTTGTATAAAAAATACAGTGGTTCATTGTGTTGTGAGTACAAATACTTTTTTACAATATATCATACTTCACTAATAAAAATGTATTGTTTTGAATGGATTGTGTTTATTTTAGCTATAAAATATGTTTCCACATCTGCCAATATTCATCCTAAAACTGAAATTGTAGCCCATCAAAATAATTTGTTCGATATCGAACAAAAACGGCAAAGAGAAGCTGTTGGTCGTATTGAAAAGATTACAGTAAAATATATCGGAGTGCCTGAAAATGTCACATTGTCCATGAACAAGGGTATTTCGACCCCTTTTCATTGTGCTCAACGTATGTGAAATTGTTATCATTACTTAATTGATTATTTTTAATAATTATCTGTTTAATTGTAGATATATCTGAAATGTTGGTTAAAAGAAGTGGATTGGCCTTAATCGATGACACACATTTATGGGACATGCATAGACCACTAGAATCAGACTGTGAACTGACTTTCATGCATGCACAATATCTACCAGACCCATATCATTTCAACAGAGCGTATTGGCGTAGTTGTTCGCTTATATTAGGAGCTGTAATTTCTAAAGCTTTTAAAACTGACATTCAACCAACTTTACACAGTTTTCCTTCACCTAATGGTATATTATTCATATTAAATTATTATTAGATTTCTTTTTCTTAGGCTTTTTGATGTTTGAAAGTTTTCAGCCATTTACTATTCTCCATCTTGTATACTTTCACTCATACATTTATATTTCCATAGTTAGTTTCTACTTACTCGTACACTCCAGCTACCTGTATTACTGTGTCCTTTGAATATGATTTTTCAAATAGTGACAAATATTAGTTATTACTAGTTCTAAGCCTTTCATCTCTTTAAACTTTTACTCGAGCTTAATGTGTATTTACAAAAAAAATAATTGTTGGAAAGGGTTGAACTATAAAGGGCTGACTGCATATAAGCCTCTATAAAATGTTTAAATGTTGTATAGAGTAAAAATACCAAAGTTATAATAATATACAATCGTATTTTAGTATACTCCCAGAATATAATATACAATCTATCTGTAGTGCTATCAATGTTGTTCTGTAATGTTATGGAATATAAAAACTTAAAATGTTGATTTTCAGAATATTCAGGCTATATCAGAGAACTTTTTTTTAACATCTCCATGTATAAAGTACTATTTTCTGGAATTTTTAAAGTATTCATAACCTATTATACAAAATCTTCTCTGTACCCTTATTAGATTTGGTAATTTCGACATTTCACAATGTTATATTTAATTTAAACAGCTTTGCAAGTAACGACACAATACAGCACAATATTTAATACATTAGAGTGTAATTTTATATGATCTAATATTCCCTCAATTTCAAATATTTATCTTGACAAAAACTTATACTTAATTATCTGATTTTATTGAAGTTTAATTTTTAATTTTTGAAAGCAATAGTATGTTATAGCAATAGGGAATTTCTAAAACTAAATTCATGTAATAATTAAATATTACACTTTTTTTTATATAAAGTGATCACAACTTAAAATAAAAAATGTATCATCGATGTGTTGGTAGATTTATACTTGTATATAAGTAGAAGAAGATATATAAAAATATAATACATTCCCTGGTTAACCCTTGTGGAAGGGCCTTCTGCCATAAATACGCCATTGGTCATCTTTTTTTTGTTCTTCAACATCTACATTGTTTTATAAATAAACATATTATAATAATATATTGATCCACAAATTTTGAATTTTCCTTCACTTGTCCTTTAAAATATTTAGCTTTCTATTTAGTATTTATGTTATTTATTTATATTTATCTGTACATAAATTATTATTTATTTATTTCATATTTTTTAATTTGGAAATTAGTGAAAAGTGGAAGCTTTGTTTATGATGTGGAGTTATCAAATTTACCAGAATGGGCTCCAACGGAAAATGAACTTAGAATTTTGTCAGCCAATATGGTTAAATTTGCAAAAAAATCTTATAAATTCGACAGACTTGTTGTTTCCGAAGAGCTTGCATTAGACATATTCCAGGAAAATAAATTTAAAAAAGAACAAGTACCAAATATTGCACAACAATCAATTGGTAAGAACTGTGTAATAAACTATTTAAATCTCGGGTTCTGTAATCATATATCCTTAATTACCCAAAAAGTTAAATGTTTAAATTTTATTTAGCACGTTTGATGGACAGTGTGAATTAAAAAATACATAATAATTAAAAACTATATAAAGCATGCCTAAATTAATTAATTTTCTAGTACTGTTATACTCTGGCCCATGAAAGAAGCAAACTATGTCCCTACCAAAATGCTTCTGAGTTGATTCATCCTCTACCCATTTGACCTATTAACAATTTTAGCATCGATGTTGTCGTTGTCTACATACAGTAAATGGTTTACTCCTCTCTTGAATTGAAAATATATGTATTTTTTACGTAATACGATTATGTATACTCCTTTTCAAAATAGTCTGAAGGTCGGCGACCAATTTGTGTCCGGCGGCACGCATCCCCCGCCAATTTCCCATTGTGATTGACGTGGCTCTTGACGCACCAATCAAATCATTCGACATGCGCGGAAGCGGTATATTCTCTTTTGAAAAGGAGTTATACGTTCTATTACCAATTTAAACAAGTTTCTAATAAATAAATATTACAGCCTATAGTAATAATGACATAATATTTAACATTTGAAAATAAAATATCTATTTATATCATAATTGTTTTAATTAAATTTTATAAATGCTGGGGCTATGTTCTGCATCAACATAAAAGATATTATTTTTTATATCCATGGTGTTAATATGGGATAACATTTTCTATGGGGTGCCTTCAGACTTGCCTTAGTAAAATTCTGGTGTGTTCTGTGTTCAGATATTATTGGCTTATATCGCTGTATTAAAAAATAATTATTGTTTTAGATAAAAAGGTGGTTTTGTACAGAATTGATGATCATATTGATATAAGTAGAGGACCTATGATTGGAAATACAGACTTATTGGGACGTTGCAGTATAACTGCGGTATGTTTAATACTTTTTTTAATTCCACAGTTATATTATACTTAGGATAAAAAATGTGTATTAATATAATTTTTTTAAAACTTTACATTAGGTACATCGTTTGGACACCAAAAATGGCCATTTATACAGATTTCAAGGAGTCTCTTTACCCGTAAATATTATGGTAAATATATATAATTAATTATATTTTTTATGTGATGGTTAATATTAAATGTTTTATTTATTTAAAAATTATCTAACTTTTAATTCTAGATTTTTAGTTTTATTATTTAATTGCAATTGTGCAATACTTACTTTTCATGTTAAGTTCAATGTTATATTTGTTTTTATTAGAGCTCCCTTTCAGCACAAATTTTAAGCTTTTTAAAGGGACATTAACATTTTTCAACGCTCATTTATTTTATTTATTATGTATATTGTAGTTTTACTCTAAATAAATAAATATTTTACAAGGTATTATGTTTTATAACCATTAATACAATTTTATTTTTGTTTCAGTTAAACCATTTTGCTTATTCTTTGTTAGAGCAAAGGGCAAAAAAATTAGTAAGTATTTTTTTTTTTCTTTAATTTTATCATAAAATACTTATAGTTATTTGTTTTACTTTTAGAATGCAGCAAGGTGGGTAGATCAAGCTCAAAATGATACGTATGTTCCACAATTTTCTCGGGAAGAAACTACAGCATAACTAAAGATAATAATTAGTATACCTACTTTAATAATTAACTGTTCATAATAAAGTTTTTATTCAATTTCATGATGTATTTACCTTTATGCTTTTAAAATTTATTTTGAATTGGTACTTTAAAGTGGACAAACTATTAAGTATTAACTATTAACCGCCTGATTATCAGATGAGTAGTTCTTGAAATCATAGGCATCAAAGATTCTCATTTTCACATTTATTGTTTATGCATAAAGATACATATTATCATTAATCAAAACGTAATGACTATTTATCATACTTATGCCCATATGCCAGTGGCGTACCCAGACGGAGGGAGGCCCTTTAAAAAAACTGATCACCATTTTTGTTTAGCTGCTTTAATTTCCATTTTTTTATTGCGATTTGTAATTGACGTAGAGACTTTATCACCTTGAATAAAATGACCTAGCAAGTTTAAGGTTGGAATGGCATCAGGTTTTAAACGGCGCCTTTTAGGAGCGTAACCTAAAAGTTCAGCTTGTAAATTACAAATGTAATCGTCATTGCTAAAATGATCTGAACATATGAATGATGAGTTAGGATTTCACTTATTCACACGTTAACATTTGTATATCCACTGTTTATGATAAGACAGGTCCTTAGAAAACCTAAATATAAGACATATTCTTGATACATAAAATTAGATGAACTACCTAGGTCTAGTATTGTTATATTCTGTGCTAGTATAGGGCAATTTAAAAAGTAGTATATTAATTTCTTATTTCAGATATAGAGTAACTTAATTACATTTAAGTTTACATTTCAGAAAATTACATAATAAGCAATTGTTATTGTATTAGGTACTTTTAAAGTATTTTGCTCAAGATTAGCTAGATCTACACATTAATTTATTCAAGGTATAAATTGAAATTAATTATAATATACAATTTAGACAGCTAATGGTACAGTTTACACTAAAACTGATCAATGTTTATATCTTTAGCATTTAGGTAATGGAGGTTTCTATTAAGACTGTATAAAAATAACACTAAACAACCACTGAAAATTTGGTTCAAAATAAATTTATTATGAACAAAAATAGTGAATAAACATTTAATACAAGTAATAATATTATATATCTGACTATGATATTACTTTAAATTCATAAAAATTGATAAATATTGATTTCATAATATACACTCAAAAAATTAATTATTTCATTGTATTTGCTTAGTTATTTGAAATTAATCAAAATTGGTGAACTTTGATTGACTGTAACAATATTATTATTGATATAATAGCTAGTTTGAACAAAGTAATACCACAGATTATTATAGAACAGTTAAAAAATATTAAACAATTTAATATAATCCGGGGTAATACTAAAAAATAAAAATTATTTAGGTACCTGTGGAATGAAATATCAGTTATCCCTTCATTTATCAATTTTGCAGAAGAATTAACACAAGTAGATACCGCGCAAACGGAACCACCACTAAGATATAATGTTTTGGTGGGGTGTGGGAGGAGGGAAGGAACGCGCAGTCCATCTATATCATTCTTTATATTATGAATCTACCTCAGATAAGGAATCTACATTGTGGTACCATTGAAAACCATGCGACGAGTGGCCATCCTGTTCCAAAGAGAATACGTATTTCATATCTGCCGACTAAGTTCCTAACCTATAATAACTTGTATATTATGTATGTTGTGACTTGTGTTCGTGTATTCTCGTTCTCTTGATTTCAGTCCTCGAGTCCTACATCGTATTCTCATTTTTCTTCGTTCCTGAAGCAAAATGGTAAGTTCATTATAACTTATAATATAGTTTTTTAATTGTATTTTCGTTATTATTAATCGCATTGTACTTACCGTGTGCATAAGTTATACTGTAACGTTAATATAATTTAAAAATCCTCTTTTCGGAAAAACTTTGAAAACCATGTGGCATGTATAATATTTATGAATGGCGTTTAGTTCGCTTTAATATTTGTCAATGATATTTCTAAATATTATGTACATTGATTCGTTACTCGTTGATTCATGTGATTGCTACAAGTTGCGAGCATCAGATATATTCCGTTTGACACTGTACAATTGCCTTAATATATTTATTTTACTCGAAACCTAAAGGTAAATTCTTCGTTTGGTTTCTATCATACAAACGTGTTAGGTTGTTCTAATATAAATTTATAATACACTTTAAACTTGTTTTGTTTCAACTGAAAATTTGCTTTTCACTTTAGTGAGGTTCGCCGTCAATTGCACTTAATTAATTAATCTTGATAATTCATGACATTAATCTCGTTAAATATACTATAACAAAATATCTGTAACTGAGTTCTTACAGTTAAATTAAATTAATAAGTGGAATTTCCACTTAAGTGTAATATATGGTTTAATTACTGTGTTTTTGTATTAATGTATATTTCTAATTGTTTGTCTGGTTAGAGCATTCTGAATTATTCTACATCTTACTTTAAATCTTGTTTTAGACTACCAGTAAGAAGAAGACTAGGAAATTGCGAGGCCATGTCAGTCATGGACACGGTCGTATTGGTATGTATTAACAGTTTTACGTCTTACTACTACTGCTATTAAATTTAAACTATTTTCAATTTTTGCACCATTTGATCAACATTATAACGAATTCTAGTTTTTTGTTATAAAGTGTGTGCTATATAAATTTGATATGTTTTTCAAGCATCAATTAGTTTATTTTATTATTTCAATTGAAGAAATCCATTCAACACATTGTTCTGGATTAGTCTTAAATAATTCAGATTTCCTACATTATGATGATATTAAATATGTAAAATTTTGTAAATTAAATAACCAAAATGATGATATTCAGTTTAGCGACAGGCGGTCTGAAGTACAATTTTTATGTGGCTATTTTATTTCAATCTGATTGGTCTATGTGTAAAGTTGTTAGAATATAATTAGGTTATGTGAATATTATTAATGGATCTGTTTTAATAATTTAAGGTAAACATAGGAAGCATCCCGGAGGTAGAGGTAATGCTGGTGGTATGCATCACCACAGAATAAATTTTGACAAATACCATCCTGGTTATTTTGGAAAGGTAACAAACAAAGATTATTTATTTAGACTAACATAGTAGGAATATCCAACGCTTTTGAGTATTCAACAACTGTTGGATTGCGATTTTTTTTACCTAACGTATTGATAAAAACAATTTATGTCAGGTTGCGTAGAAAATTAATTAATTTAATTGTTCAATAAAATTTAATGGGCCACTAAATCATGTTAAAGGGTTCATTAGCTCATTATTGATTCAATTAATAAATGTTTAATGATCATTCCGTGCAACCCAGCATTAGTATTATTAAATTTTTAATATGTAGGTTTTATTAGAAATACATAGTTCAGTATTTTAATATTCACAATAAGAACCATTACTGTGCAATATGAGGCCATAACTCCCTCCAAGCACTGGCATAGTGAAGCTGTGCAAAATCAGGCACTAAGTACAGTTCTTAATGTGAATATGATATAATAATTGTATCCATTTTAATATAACAGGTTTGTTTTTTAGTTGGGTATGCGTAATTACCATTTGAGAAGAAATTCAAAATGGTGTCCTGCTATTAACCTTGAACAATTGTACACTCTGATCCCTGAAGAAACTAGGCAGAAATACGAAAATGACAAAGAAAAAGCCGTTGTCATTGATGTTGTCTCAAAGGTAAATACTATATATGTATATATATTAATTTTTTTTTGAACTTAAAATTGAATCTTAGTGATGATAAAATTATTGTTTAGCGACAGGCGGTCTGAAGTACAAATTTTAATGTTGCCAACTTTTAATCTGATTGATTCAATTTTTTCTGTTTAAATATATTTTTATGTGTTTATACAAATTACTGATAACACTTACCTATATATTATTATTTTTCAGGGTTACTACAAAGTATTGGGAAAAGGTAATCTTCCCAACCAGCCACTTATTGTAAAGGCTAAATTCTTTTCCAAGGTTGCTGAGCAAAAGATTAAGAAAGTTGGAGGTGCCTGTGTACTTCAAGCCTAATTTGGTTTATATGTATAAATGACCCATTATATTGAATAATATAATAAAAACAACTTTTTTTTTAAACAATGAGTACTGAGTTTTTATTTACATAATTTTAGTAAAAATTATATAATCACACATTGTTACTTTTTTTAATGTAAAGCTATTCCTTGAAAACTCAACTAGTTTCAAACCCAGTGGAATGCAAAACATTGTCTTTACAAACTACAGACATTAAAGGTATATTTAAAACAAAAACGGATTACAGTTAGTTTGTTAGGTTCTGATACGACTAGTATATATATTAAATACTATGTACTGTGTTACAGAATTAGACAGCCGATACTGTCACGTACTCACGTGAAGTATCAATTTTCATTTGACTTGTATTCTAAAATGATAAGATAACTACAAAATCTCATGGTATTGTCCGGAATCATCCCGATTTACAGTAAAATGGAATGTACGATGTGTTTTAATTTATAAAAAGAATTGAAATCTTCTGATAATTTAAATAGGGTTAAACAAGTGGAAATATTTTATCAGGGAACAATCAAATAAAAATTCAAGTGTTCGTAACTTTGGGCTTAAATTACGATCAACTTTTGAGGCGCAAACTTCCGTCAATATTACAGTAGTTTGTAAGGAAAATTAAATTATGATCTAAATCTTGAAAAAATTAAAACAGTATTTAATAAAAGTATTACTCAAAATAGTATAATTTATTGCTCTAAAGTTTAAATATTAAATGGTAATATATTTACAAGTTAGATATAATAACAATATACTACAAAAAATTTAAGTTTACATAAATATACATACATTGTACTTATATTTAAAAAAAATATAATATCAATTCATGATAAACGACTGTTGTTTGTATTGGAACTGCCATCGGACGAGTCTGAATTATGATTCCGTACGTGTTTCTTGGACTTTTTTGATTTATGTTTATGTTTGGATTGTCTACTACTGCGTTCTCTTTTGCGATCTTTTGATGAACTATGATGGCTAGAGTGAGACTTTTTTGAACGTCTGCTACTTCGATCTCTGTCACGAGATGAATATCGACTAAACATAAATGAAATATTAAACATTGAGCAAGAAAAATACATCAAATAATTGTTTAACTAATTCAATCAAAAATAAATTAAATTTTAATAATATAAAAATGTGGTTTGTTTTTAAGACATGTCAAATAATATATTAACTACTTACTGATCTGGAGATTTTTCTTTGCTTTCATCATAATGTTTTATTCGTTTGTAATCTTTATCTTTTTCTTTCTCACACCTTTCTATTTTTTTGCGCTTATTGTCTCTAGATAATGTTTCTGAAAAAAAAATAAAAAATAAACTTCTATGGTTAACAATCATGAATCCATTATTTTTTCCTTTCGTTCTATAAGAAGTTTTAACTTCAGATATAAATTAGATAGATTTGTTGAGTGTAAAATAACTATTTACCAATTGGTTAGTATTGTCTCAAAATGTGGAGGATAAAAAATATTGATGTTAAGTACTAGAGTTGATGGACATTGTATGAGAAAAACCATAGTTATTTTAGAAACAGAATTTAAGTATAAATAAAAAGTAGGATAATGGCTACAAAAAAAAAAATTTATTATGGAAATTTAAAAATATTTATTTTATGGAGAACTATACTGGTATGTAGTATGTACACTTAGGGCCATTTTTACAAAGTTAATAGACACTTCACCGGCAGAATTCTGCCGGTATTAAAATCTAATATCAGTCGGTTAATGTTAACCAATACTTAAACGGAAATTGTAAGAACGACCCTTAAACTGATAAAAAAATGTAAAATTATGTACCTTGGAGTCTTGATTGCAAAGATAATTTGCTACTTTTATTCCCATTTATATTTTTATTTAAATGACCATCGTTAGATATATCTTCATCACTAGAAAGTTTTCATTAATTTGGATTAAACTTTAAGTATTCAATACAGAATTTCAATACAAATTGTATAAATTAATTTAAATATTGTACCTAGAACCAATAGATATTATGTCTTGTACTTTGGAAAACAGTGGTTGAACATTTAAATCATGATCTGGTAAACCATTTTTTTCATCTGTAGACGGTTTCTGATCAACAGTATTCACTACAGCAGTATGAACAGGCGAATCTACAGATAGAATATCACACATTATGTTAGTTTTATATATTAAATTACTACAATACAATTAATGCAATAATAACTACTGCCTGGAATGTGAGTTTCTGATTTCTCTCCATGCTTGATGGTATTTGAACTTTTGGAAGACGACGATGATGATATAATTTTCATAGAAGCCAAAAATTGTGCAGCCTTTCTTTTTCTTTCTGCTTGAATTTTTTCTTTTTCTTTTTTGGTACGTTCTCTTTCCAGCATAAAAAGTTTTTCTTTTGCTGCCATAGCTAATTTGTCTTTTAATCTTTCTTCAGCTGTAGTTAAATTAAATTAATAAGTTATGTACTTTAATATATTTTTTTTGTACATTTTCTAACATCAGCAAAAATGTATGATTTATTTATCGGATTGCATATTTTATATTTTTATAAAAACATATTTTGGGACTAAAACCTGACCATACGTATTTAAATTTTTTTTTTTTATTAAATGTATACAACATCCAATTAATATGATGTTGAAATAATACAAAAAAAATATCTATCATTAAATTATGAGCTTACCTAATTTAGCTGTATTTTGTAATGGATTTTTCTTCACGGACACAGAAGATTTATTCGATTTATTATGATTTGATTCTGTTTTATCAATACGGTCTTTTTTATGTTCATCATCACTTGTTTCGTTTGAACTATCTTCAAGAGCACTTTTTTTTATCTCAACCGCTTCAGATTCTTTTTGTTTTTTTAGTGAAAAACACACAGGTACTGATAAAAAATACACGAGTTATTAATATCATTATAATTACAATACAAAAAAAAAATTCAACGTAAATAACAATAGTATAAAAACTAATTTAGATATTTATATATATAAACAATAAAACCTTTTATATTATTTTATAATGAAAGACTAAACAAAATCTAAACAATGGCTAGTTTCCAAATTTGGTAAATTTAATTTTCAGTAAATAGAAATCGGTGATAACCATAACTATAACCTTTTTCTCAAATATTTCATTTATTTAAAATTTATTAGCTGTAGCCTTAAGAATAATCAAATGTTTTTTAAGTTAAATTATCAATACAAAATTAAAAAAATACTTTCTGCTGTATTTTATATAAGTTTAATTTTACTGGGTGAAGGAATATAAAGAAATTTTAATATATAATATAATTATATTCAAAAGTATTAGTGGGAAGTATAGAGGTTAAATACTCAAGCAATGATATTAATATTTGGTTGTTCACTACATAACATTTGAAGGCCCGGAGTTCTTTCTAGCTTAGAAAAAAATCCCAGTTCAATGTATGAAAGCTGACAGAATTAACTAAATGCTTATGAGATGCAAAAAGTACATAATACACAATGCAACTAACTTAAGAACACATATACATATAAATATAATATTTAATTATACGTTTCTTATAATTACATTTTGAAGTTGTTTTAGAATCCAAATTTGATTTGGATGGAGCTGTTTGTTCCAATCGTTTAATTGTGGCATATAGTTTAAGCTTTTGAGTATAATATGCATTAAAAGAGTCATCAGGCTCTAGGAATTTCAGTCTTGGATCCTCTAAATACAAAACAATCAAATAAAATATTTTGAACTAAATATTGTAATAATGTACTTACGTCTTTTTCGAGCAGTTTCTTCAAATTGTTTTCCATTTTTTGTCACATAAGAAGCCATTTTATCAATAATAATTTGTAAATCATTAGGTGGCACATCAATACCAACAGTAACATTTTGATGAACTGGATTAGGAATCTCTGATTCGGTTTTGTTATTAGAAGCAGGCTAGGGATACAAAATATTTTCAACATCTGACATAATCATACAACCATAATGGCAAATAAAAAGGAAAGAAAGGTATTATTATAATGCTAAATTCAAAAATATCCCTTATAACAACTATAAGTTTGTGTTAACCAAGATAATTCTCAATTGTGTAAAATCCATAGATATCTATTATAAACTATAAATAAACAACATTTAATTGTATGCATACTTCAACTGAACTTAGTTCATCAATTATTTCATTATCATCTGTGTCTGGAGAATTTGAAGCATTTAATGTAGATTGAGAAACCAATTTTTTTTTCAAACGCCGTCTGGCTGATTTAGTAAGTCCATCAAATTCTGATGTAGTTACATTTATGGAAGAAGTTTCTACTTCATTTATGATGGTTTCCTCTACAGGCATTGCAGATTGTTTCTCTTTAATTTTGTTTACTAGTAATGAGTATGAACAGTCAGCAGAAGGTTTGTACGTTATATTTGGTATAAATGGCGTCTGCAAATAAATTCAATAATACGTAAATTATTATTTAGTAGTGGTACTGAGTTGAGAGAGTTGTGTGCAAAATGGAATTTGAGTGTCAAGCTATTCCAGACATGAATGCTAATGACTTGAATAGGAATTATCTTAGGAAAAAATTGTATTGATATCTTCTGAAATATGAGCTTAATCACTAACTAGCCCACAATGAAATTAAAATATTTTAAATAGATTATTGTTGGTCCAATTCAGAATTTAGTTTAAAGTGATTAAACATCGATGATTTCTATAAAAATTTATTTTGGTAACGATTAAAGATATAGCATAAAACACAATAGGAAGAAAACGGGTTTAGGTTGAAGCTAAAAATAATTGGAGAAATAGTAACTCGATCTGCTCACAATTATTACCTGAAAAATAAAACATAACATTGAAATTGTATACAAAGATTATTTAAGATCAGTTAAAAATATTTTTTTATGGATAAAATAGTGTTTGTTAAAATGATTTATTTTATTTTATGAAAATAACTGATTTACTGATTGATTGATCAACATTAAAGATACTGTAATTTAGTATTTAAAATATCATGGATAATCCTTAACTTACCTTACTTGTTTAAAATTAATAGAATATTATCAAAAAATGTTAAAATCTTGTTCACGAAATGAGTTATGTTATCATAATACAACTAACTTAACTCTACAAACTCTTCTAACCTTACCTGTCTAAAACTTCTTTACATTGTTATTTATTTTATTATCAAATGAAACAATATTAGAATCAAACTTATTTTAATTAATTTAACATCATATTATTTGAACAAACTGCTTAAATAACAAACCTAAATGGTGTATACCTAATCTAACATAATGTTATTAAAGTAAATTATTTTATATGAAAGTCATATACGTTAGATCCAAAGATCTTAAAACGGTAATCTCGTTAGTATTTATTGTTTTCATAAACCTAAAATAAATTTGAATTCATAGTATGAACCCCAATATTTTACACTGTTTTTGTACTAGTTGTAATAAAAGTAGAAATTAAATTTTTTGGTTTAAAAGTGAATGTAATCTATAAATTAAACAAAAATCATCAACAGTTATAGAATAAGATAAATTAATACTGACACGCATAAAATGAAAAATATATTGACACATAGATGAAATAAATTGGTAGAATAAATAGAATTTTTTTTTTTTTTGATTTAACAGTGCATAATTATACTAAAAATAGCCTTAAATAACAAATTATTAAGTTGAGTTCTTAAAATGTGAGATATTCTAAATTAATAGTATCATAATTTTGTTTCTAAATTATAAAATAGTTAGTGAAAAATAATTAGTTTACAAAAATTGAATTTAAACTAAAACAAATATAAATAAAATCAATTTAAAAACATTGAGTTTACACAATTAATTCTAAGTATATTCTATCTAAGTAGCAATTGCAGCATTTATGAATTCAGTTTCAAATTATTACATTTGATTTCAAGCAATTTTTTGCAATAAAAGTGTTTTTGGTTTTATGAGATATATTCTTTCGGTAATTAAAACTTAAAAATACCATAATAATAGGCTACAGCATATAGTATTAAAAATTTAACTCATAAATAATTCAAGTTTTCAAATCAAATGTATTAGAACATTATTATTGTTTTAATTTAAAAAAATATAATGGATTAATTAAAGACTTTTTAAAATTCATCATTGGATTTAAACTTAACACTATTCTAAGATGAAGAGTGTTTTAGATCAGTGTCTATAAGTAATAACCTACCTAATAATGAAAACATATCTATTTAAAAAAAATATATTAACCCAATTACTAATTATGGAATTATCTAGAAATGTATCCAATCATCAAATTATTATTTTATTATTTTCAAAACATTTAACAATTTAAAAGGAATCACATAACTTACCAGAATCCAGACCGTGTGGCATTCAAGATGACCATTCTGAATACAGTCATGTATCATCTTCATTTGTATTGTAAAATCATGGTTATTTACAATTTCATCAGATATCTATATTTATGTTATTTAACCAAAAGTCTTCTTCTTTACCTTTTACCTCATTATAATCTTATATGTATATAGATGATGTATTCCACTTGCAATATTATAAATGATTCACTTATCTACAGTTATAACCAACACATTGTAATGCAATGATATCACTTGACGTCAAATTCCTACTATTTAACAGATCAGTTTGCGTAAAATAAAATAATCTATTCATTATCCTGAATATTGAAAAGGATTAAACATTTTTTTTTAAATATAGTATGATATAGTTATATTCCAATTCTTAATCAAAATTCTGAATAAAAATAATTTTTTTAACAAAAAAAGACTTATTTTATAATTATTATTTTATTTAAGATATAAAATAAATTCTTATCTTAAGTGTGAATGTAATTTATATAATGATTCTTCTTAAGTATCACTATTTCAGCAATAAATAATATCTGTTTTACTTAAATATATAATATAATGACGTTAGATATCACAGACAAGTAATGTTATCACATGTTTTCTTTTTCAAAATCAGTGAATTATTTTAAAATATTTGTTAAAATTGTGTAGTAGAAGAAATACTAGGGAACCTACCGTTTCTGGTTGTTTTGCACTTTTTAATAGGCTTGGATGAAGGTAACTCTCTTCATTTGAGGAATCTAACGAATCTAAAAAAAAAAATTATAATTTATTACTAATTTCCATAATAGAAGCATAAACCATACATTTTTTCCCAAATTACTATAGATAGACTTATAAAAATTATCTAGCAAAAAATCGAATGATAAAATAATTATTACTTGGGAGACATTGTGGAATTTAAGATAGACGAATGACATAATTGGGCTGAATACCTTATAATTGCTTATCTTGAATCCTAGGATAAAGAGACCAAGTACAAAAAGTCAGAGTTGAAAAATTGGACAAAAATTCCAAATTCAAAAAAGGTTTTAAAATAAAAATTATTCAATTCCAACATTTTGCCTAACAGTAAAAGTATCTGTCTAATCGTTAAAATCATACTTTTGACTAATTACCCACCTACTGTATACATGTAAAAGTTGCAAATTTCAAAAAATTATTTACTTTAACATAATATTATTAAGTTTTTAATTTCTTGATTTTTAATCATATGGTAATTGGAATAAAAAAATCTAAATTTTGAACATTTGTGAGTTGTGGTAAATAGGGAAATAGTAAAAATATAACTCAGTTGTAATTAATAGGTGGCTTATGACGTTAGCTTTAATATAAGATATTAATAAGATGGATCCGATATCACGGCCTGAGCGATGTTATGATTAAAATCTAGAAAATATCAGTGTTCTGTATTTAGTGCTGAAAACTCTATTGTATGTATGTAAAATTTAAAAATTTAAATTAAATTAATTGACTTTTTAATCAATAAAAAAATAGTCAATTTTAGTTAGTTTTCTTTCTTCTAACCAATGTGATCTTAACAAGACCCTAAACAACAAAAACTATTTTCTGGTTCCAAAAATTTGCATTGCTAAAGAAAAATCTGGCTAAAATTGACTATTTTTACAACGCAGATCTCTGAAACAAAAAATACGGATTTTGTTGTCTATAGTATATAAAAATAAAAAAATGTTCTATTCAATTTCTAGCTTCCTCTATTACTGCCTTTAACACAAAACACACTTAAAATAATAACTTAAAATAGGTAAGTCATTGTGTGAAGTGAACAACTTTACATGTGGATTCCGGCACAATGACATCTAGAAAGATTTTTCCCAATACCCTACAACCCAATGAATAATGTGATTAGAAACTTAGCTATAATATCATTATTCTTAGACTTTAATATTTCTTTCTAACTAAAACAATATTATTATTTTTTTTGTGTGCTCCTGTAAGATTGTAAAAATGTTACCTTCGGCACTATCATTAGCAAGTGTAGGATTATAACGGCAAGACCGGATAGCTGAAAGTACATGTTGATAGTAAGGGTAAAGTGGTCTATCGAATGACAAAAATTCAAACTGAGGATTGTGCGCTTGTTTAGCCTTTAATAAAACTTCCATTTGTGCTCCATGCTTGGATATAAACAATGCAGTTTTTTCAATAATAGCATTTAATTTTTTTGTTGGAGGCTAAAAGTAAAATCAAATGTAAATATGAAGCAATCCTTTTTAGTTTTTAATTATTTGTTTATCTTACCACATGCATATTAGAAGGAATTTCCAATTCTCTAGGGGGAATAAAAGCTTCTTCCAGTTCAGGATCATAATCTGTATCATCTGCAGTTTTTAGTTCGGAAGTATTTGAAGATTCATCCTCATATTTATAACCAACTTGCCCATATTCTTTTTCATCATTATTTAAAGCCTGGTGGAGCCGTTTAAGTTCTTCCTCTTTAAACAAATAATATAACATATAATGCTATCTATATATTTAGGCATATTGTATATATATATTATATTATATTTAATATTTTTGTGTACTCAAACAGTACAATTTAATGTAATTTGAAATAGGTAGGTATGATAGCAATGTTTAATTAACTATAAAATGACACGATATGTTATGTTAGCATATCACACGAATGCATTTAGAACAAAATATAAATATTAAAAATCTTAATTTGTAATATGTAACATATCATAAGCTTGAGTATCAACTAAAATTATAATTTTTAAAATATATAATAAGTTGTGGAACACTTTCAAATGTACATTAAATTTGATCAAAATTAAGTAAGCTGATAGGTAACAGAAGAAGTTATTTCAAATCTATGAAAAAATTGAACATTTGTTTATAACTGCAAAATTAAGGTTTTTTCAATAAGAATCATAATTACATATCTTACAACATTAAATACCTTGATAAATTGATTCTTCTTCACTTTTATCATTGAGAGACTTATACCTTTCTTCATCACATAACTGTTCGATTTTCTTTTCATCAGCTGTTAATCCTTCCCACCGGCTTTGTCCAAACGGTAAGGCTTCTACAGACTTTAAGTCACTTAAAGCCCCACGACAATCATATCTGTAAAACATACACATACAGCACGTACAGCTTTGATCCTAAACTCTTGGAGAATAAATGATGATGTTTACCTGTCTATTTTTAATGCATCATCGCCCATCCAAGGTATCAAATGCTTTCCTTGATCAATGAAAAGCGCTTTTTCATCATCTTTAAATAATTTGCATGAGTATCCAAACACCAATAAAGTTTGTTTTTCATCTTCAGACGTACCATTGGTGGTAGACCGATTCTTGTAAGCATTTATATAAGACATGACACGAAACAATTAACACTCACAATCAAAAATTATTAAACACTAACTGACAAATTTTACTAAGTACGAAGAAATTTATATGTTTATTACATTTTTTTGTTTTTGAAAAGCCAAGTTTAAAACACGTTAAGTCTTCAAACATCAGAACATTGAGACCTGAATATATAAAAAATGTGATAAATGATAATAATTATTAATTACTGTGGCAATACATTGTGGATTCCTTTTACAAACAAACCCAGATAAACATTTATGGTAAACAATGATAACAGCCAGGTCACATGGTGTAGCTGAACATTTTATTCTATAACCAAACGTGAAACGGGTCGCACTGCAAATATATTTTATTGGATCTAACGAAATTATGAAGTTTGTAAACATTTTAAACTATACGTTATTCATGAAATTGTTTTCAATTACTTTTAAAATTAGTTGTTAAACATTAAAATAGTCATAATATTTTGAAAATGTCATTATGCATAGCAAATTAGCAAATATAAAATAATAATAATAATTTCATTTACATCATCAAATAATATTTAAAATAAATTATATTAACTTAATAAAAATACTTGATAGTTGATACGTCTCCAATTAGCATAGGTAGCTTGTATATGGAGTATGGCGTTAGTTAAAATAGTTAAATTATTGGAATGTTAAGAATGTTTGAAGTTTCTACTTGCAAAATGATTAATATTTTTGAATTACAACCAATTAACAAAAATTCAGGAGAAATCATTATAGGTAGGTACCTATTTTACGTGTGGGTATCCATTGGTGATTGGTGTGAGGGGGTGGGACACCGGTCAAGTTGGGGAAAAGTAACCTCGGTGCATCCAAATTGCATGCTAAAAAGGTTTAAAAATGTATTACAAGATTTGTCATAAGTTTGTCTACCTTTATCAAAAAAAAATGTCTACCGAAAGTCAAATAAAAGTTTTTTTGAGCTTTGAAGTTAAATTTTTCACAACATTGGATATTCACTCGATCTCTCATAAAACATTTATTTCCTGTTTAATGTTATTCAAAAACTAATTTGCTTAGAGAATAAATCAGGAGATATATCAATGGCATACGCCATACACTATATTGTAATCAGGTCCTTGCACCTTAATTAAATTTTTTATATATATTTAAATTCTTATCATAAAATAAATCTAGAGGGGACTGCATCGATGAAAAAAAGTGTATTTTAAATAAAAATGTTAGACAAAACTGAAGGAACTTGGTTTGACCATGGAACAATTGGTTTGACGGATTGCAATTTTTAAAACTGATTTACATTGTTTACTAAGTTTATAAAGTTTCCATTTATTTAGCTGTGATATCCATGAATAAAAACATGATATTTTTGTATTTATTTTAATACATTAATACAATAATACGCATGACAAGTATGACACTAACAATAATTGGAATATTAATAATCGCCTCGATAGAAACCTAGTAAATTTATATTAATCAATCATAATCCGTTTTCAAAATTAAAATCCGTAAAACTAAAATTCTTTAATTTTGTCTGGCTTTTTGATCTAAAAGTCACTTTTTTTTCATCGACTTGAGCCCTCTTAAATTATATCTGCCAATTTAGTTCTTGACTCTTGTAGTTTCTAAAAAAAATATTAATTTTTTTTTAATTCTTGGTACAGCATCAACAACTAAGGTTATTAGCTTAAGGCCCTATTAATTTTTCATCAAAACCGAGACCTTAGCGACTGACAAAAATTAAAGTACTTCTAGTGGTTCAATTTAAAAAATAAAAAGATGTTTTAATTGGTCGACAAGTCTACTTTGCATCAGTCGGGGCTTATATTTTAGATATTTTTTAATATACTCAATATTAAAAAAAGGTTGGAAGTGGATGTCGCTCTGCTATACAGTAGGTGACCAGTGGGTGTCACTGTAATGGATGGTGTTAAATTTGAATTCAATGATATACTATCATTGTATAAGAAAAAAGATTCTGAGCGAAAACGGTCAGTCAGCCTATAATGATATTACCAAGTATATTTGATGATATTATTGTGAATAAAGTAATTTATATATAACCTATTTACATGGAACCTTGTTTTAAATTTTCAATCCTTAGTTATAAAAGTTGAACATTTTATAAATTTTTAACTACAAAATAATTATTAAATTTTAAATTTTGTCAACATTTGAACTTTAAATGCTTATTAAAAAAAATTATGCCTTTGTATTTCTAATATTTTTCAAATGCTATTGTAACAATATATCAGAAGCCTTGAATTAAATTTTCACGCGTTTTTACCCAACAAATAAAATTTTATTGATATTTATAGAAAAAAAAACTAAAAAAATTAAAAAACTGACAATGTCCGTAAACAGCTCAAAAAGAGTCAAAATTTCATGGTGTATAGAAAATGCTAATAAAAATATTCAGTGAAATTGTCAAGTATCTACAGTCATACGCTTTTTAATTACAACAATGTAAGAAAATAGTTATATGAGATATTGAGTGAATATCAAATGTTGATAAATATTAATTTCAAACGCTCATAAAAATTTAATTTGACATTCTTGCAGACATTTTTTTTTTTAATAAAGGTAGACAAACTTACGGGTAATCTTGTATTACATTTTCAAATCTTAGATTTAGAAAGAAAAATTTTTATGAATTCTTAACCCAAAATAATTTGCTAATTTTCGTGATTTTTCCGTATTTTGTCAAGATTTGAACTTTAAATGCTTATAAATAAAAACTGTGACTAAGGATTTATAATTTTTTTTATTTGCCTTTGAAACAATAATCTAAGAGCCTTCTATTAAATTTTCATGATTTTTTTAACCAACAAATAAAATTTTATTGATATTTATAGAAAAAAAAAACTAAAAAAAATGGAAACTGAAAATGTCCGTAAACATCTCAAAATAAGTCAAAATATTTGGAAAATGTAATGGTGTATAGAAAATGCTAATATAAACATTCAGTCAAAATTGCATGTACCTACGGTCATTTGTTTAAGAGTTGCACCAATAACCAAAATCGATTTTCTCGAAAACAGATCGTAAAAATTCCCGTTTTTCTTTAATTTTTCTTTTGTTTTTCACGTCGCTTTTGAAAACTACTGGGAAATGTTTACTTTTGACCCCCCCCCCCCAAAGTATCAACTAGATTCACTTTCCTATCAGAAAAGCTACTATTGAAGAAAATCCAAGCATTTTTACTGTCTTACAAGGTGATGACAGACACAAAAATAAAAAAAACACACATCATTATAAAATCAATACATTCATCATTTCACTCAGAACCTAAATTGTATAAATTTATAAAATGTAAAATATTTACTCTCGTCAAGAATTTGTTAATATTGAAAAAGTGCTCCGACCGACGCAAAGTAAACTTGTTTACCAACACAAACATTTTTACATTTTTTAAATCGATCCACTAGAAATACCTTAATTTTTGTCAGTGCGACGGCTATTTTACGTCCATAAATTGGTTTTCTATTGACTTTAAATGACTTGTGCATGTGCGCGCGTGCGACAATAATCCAGATAAGAAATTGATGTGGGTTGCGGGTGATGGTAAGGGAGTATACACACACAAAGACGATCAGTAATCGCAGAAACAAAATAATTGCCTAAACACAACTCCTGAAAAATAACACATTTGCAGTTTGATCTAAAAAAGTTCGTGCAAAAGAAATATATAGGAAATTATTTTATTATAAATAATATAGGCAAGTAAATCATTTTTAGGGTTCCGTACGGTAAAACTGGACCCTATTACTAAGGCTCCGCTATCCGTCCGTCTGTATCTCATGAACCATGAAAGTTAGAAAGTTTAAATTTTCACAGATTATGTATTTCTTTTGCCGATATAACATGTTGCCAACATGTTTATAGCTGATGATGGTACGGAATCCTTCGTGTGTGAGTCCGACTCGCACTTGACCGGTTTTTTTAACTTTTTTTTTCTGTTAACAATTTTTGAGGGGCTTGGCCTTTGATAAAAAAATATGTTTTTCTAGTCTACTGAACAGCCGTATTAACCAATATTAACCCAAATAATAATGGTTATTAACACCCATATATTTGTTTACCTGAATAAATGATTTGGGTGCCAAGCCCTGGTTATTTCTAACTTTCTCTAATACATCTTAAGCAAAATATTTAGGTTTAAATTTCAATAAATTCTCACATAATTTAATTATAAAAATCCTCAACTATTACACCCTACTTATATAAAATGCATTTTTACAAGCAGCCCAAGTGTTGCCTTTCCAGTAGTATACTATTTAATTGAATTAATGAAGACAACATGTTTATAAATACAATTGTTTATATTTAATGTCAAAATGGGGTAAATAAAACACACTATATAACAAAGCATAGATTATAAATAACTTGATTATTTTTTTCTGAATTTATTTTTAGTCTTTTTTCTTTTTGGTTCGTTTTCCTCTTCTGGTTCATACTTGGCCGGATCTGCTAATCTTTTTTCTCCACTAAAAATTAAATTTAGTTATAAAAAAAAAGTTTTAATATTATGTTAATATTTATTACCTTTTTACACTAATAAGACTTTTAGTTTTACCAGAATTTCCTAGAGCTTTTCCCCATTCATCTTCTGTTCCTTTAATCGCATATCTAGTCAGATTTTCTTGTTTTAGTTTTTCTAATTCTATGCGTTGTTTCTTTTTCAAAACCTGTGATATAATAATATTAGTATACATTTCATGTAAATTTTTGATATAGTAAATATGTATACCTTAGCTGCTTGTTCCAATTCTTCTTCTAGAGGTTTAGCTAAGGTCTTAATTCACTACTATCCAATTGTTGGATCACCGGCATTTTATTATCAACATTTTGTTCCATTATTCCATTAATGACTTGCAGTATACGACGCATCATTCTATTGTATAAACCAAGTAATTGGGAAGGTAATAATTCAAATTGCTCTGACAGATCTTCTACAGTTTTATATTGTAGTCCCAATCCTAGTAATAATGCCTAATAAAAATAGTATAAGTAAAACATTTTTAATAAATAACAAAATCATTTAGGTAGTTTTATTACTTTTTGAACAGCCGAGAAATGGGTATCTCCAATTTTACTTTGAAAGTAAAGCTTGGATAAGGTGGGTAAAAGATCCATTATAAGATGATAATCAGCCATATTATTGCAATATTTCTCTAATCGATGAATATCATAAGAACTTAAATGAATATCCAACTCTGTTTTGTCCAAAATACCTAATAATATAAAAGATTAATAAAAGCAAAGCAAGTGAATTTAAACATTTTAAAGTAAAAACTTAGAATGAGTTTTCCGACTTTAAGACATTGAAACAGTAGGTAATTTTATAGAAAATTAAGTTCTAATTCAAACATTTCGAGTCTGAGAAAAAAATCAAGTTCAAAATACTCAGATATGACAGCAGATTAACTAAATATTTTTAATTATAACTGTGTAAAGTATTGTTTTAATATTATTATATTTAAAAATATTTTAAGTTCAAAAGTTTAAATAAGATCCATCCTTGTATAAAATGATTTACTTTTATCCGTGTGCGTAGTAATATTAGTATTATGTAACACTCCAAGAGCCAATTGAGGTGAGAATTTACGAAACTGGTAACCAAGAAGTGATATAAAACGTTTACGGAAATCAACCCAAAATTGAGATAACCAGTCTTGATTTTTCGAGTCTGCTGTATTTAAAGTGGATATCATTATACAAGAATGTTCTCCTGTTAATTCATTATTGGTTTGTCTAAAACAAAATTAAAAATTAATTAACACACACATTTTTTATAAAATTTAAAATAAAATAAACTAATTGTACCTAATATATAATGGAATAAATCCAGCTTTTTTCCAGAATTTTAGAAGTGGACCAGTGAGACCAAATGATACACCAATATAATCTAAACGTTCTGGAGGCCGCTCACTTAGCTTCAATAACAATGGAGGTAAATTATTACGTGGTTCTATAATTGAATAAACATAATAATTGTTTAACAAAAATTATTTTTGAACCAATATTTGTGCACATACCTATTCTTTCTTCAAGTAAGTCTACTTCTTCTTCTAGAATAGAATCAATATTTTCTTTAGGAAGTTTTCCTTCTTCAATATTTGGAATTAAAAACTCATAATACATTTTTAGCAAAGTCAATGCTCTTGAACCATATCCCATCTATAAATATTTATTTTAAAAAATATATGTAAATTGTTTTCACTACCTAAGTATTATAAATAATTAAATAATTAATTACGCTTTGGTAGTCTGGATGTGTAGCAATGCGAACAATGCGAGCTCCAGCTAAAGATGGAAATTGTTCATCTTGGAAACATCCAGATATTGTCCATGGTATAAGATCACCAGCTGCTTTTTTACCACGTTTCAGAGCTTCTGATGCTGATGTTTGAGATACTTCACCTTCCAGACACACCTTCATAGAATATTTACTTATGATATTAAATCAAAAAATAATCATGTAACTGAGTGTCAGTTGATAAAAATATAAATATAATATATCTAGCTGTAATGCCTACTTTCACAAGGGAAAATGAACAATTATAATATTATGTAGTGATGGGTGTATTTTGGTTTAACATTATTAGGCGAACATCTAAAAAATAACAAGTATGAATAAGTAATAACACACATTTTAAAGTCACTGAAAAAACTGGATCGATAGCAACATTTTTCAGACAGTTGGGTCTATAAGACTATTCTTAAAACCAGACTTCTTGTGCTTATATGCTTTATAAAATGAAAAACCAACATGATGATTAGATAAGTGGTTACTGACCCAACCAGTGATGAAACTACCGATTTTAGTGGCTGATTCTTCTAAATGGTATTACTGAACATTCTAGGATACCCAAACTTTCCTCATGCTGTTTGTTAAATGCATTTTAAATTGTTTCCTACCAACTTTGACACTATTATTCAATGGTATTTACCTACATTATCTAAGGAACATTATAGAACATTTCTATACTCTGTTTAACTTAAGAAACATAGTAAGCGGTGGACATGATCGCAAGGACATAGATATACTTCAAAGCAAGTGGTGTACATATAATTGACTTAGTGGGGGCGACAAACAGGTTAACACTTAACAGACTGCTACTCAACTAAAAATGGTCGCTGCTGATTATGTTTCTTAACATGAACTGAGTATGGATAATGTCAATTAGTCAGTTTCTTAATTTATATTATTATATACAGATAAAGGTGATTTTTTTTCAAGTAAAACTTTAATTTTGAGGTGTGCATGGAAAAAAAATTGTTATGGCACATTTGTTTATTTATTTATTTTGATAGTCGTGCATGTCTATTTTTATTGTATTGATTTTTCTCACTCTCTCACTAATTCACTTATAATTTCACTGGTTCTAATACTTATGAAAGAAGTTTTACTTCCCCAGAATGTAAAGGTTCACTTTCGTTTTTTTTTTAAATACCAATATTACCTGAATGACACATAAAACTTCAGGTAAACTTTTTGTATTTACATCAACAGGACCCAAAAGACAAAATAAATGATGTGCTGGAGCATCTGACATCATTTGAAGATCATTTGGACTGTTCTATTGGTTAAAAAAATAAACTATAAATACAAAATAAGCAGACCGAAATAATTTATAGGGAAGAATATAATTTTTTAAAATATTTACTTTATAATGTGAAGCTACATACAATGAAACAATTCGCTGCAAGAAAGCTTCTGACGCCTTATGGTAACAAAATAAAGTATCTCTATTAATATAATACAGATCACATCTATCAGGAGGAGGGCAGCCTGAAAGCAGTGGAGCAATATTTGTTGCATCAAGACACAATAGATTAGTCAACCATTTTTCTACATCATCACCAGGTTTGTAACGTATTGATTCTTCTAAAGTCACCTATAACAAAATTCAATAAATATATTTAACATTAAGTAAAAAAAATTAATAACTGAATTACTGTGAAAACTCATTTTAACTACAAATTAAATCTAAGTACAATTTATTTATAAATAGCACCAGCAAATTAAATAAATTTAAGACTCTAGTAATGTTAAAACTTCTTGATTTCTTCTTTCCACCATTACTAGGAATTTCATTTTAATACATAAATTTTATAACTTATGTAAGAAATTAGGTAAAAACTAACTTCTTTTAAAAATCGTCCAGTGATAGCATTTTGACCGGCTTTATCATTTGCATTATTACCAATAGGTGTAGCTTGAGAGCGGAGTTGTTGCAATAACTTTAATGACAATGATCGACCAGTTCCTTCATAACTAAAAAAAAATTACAAATCATTTTGATATTTTCTAACCAAAATATCACTTTATGAATATATTTATAATACAAAAGTAATAAGCATACAATGTGTGATGATAAAAAAAATAAAATGTTTATTGAAGTCTTTCAATCAATGATCCCAAAGATAAGTAGGCACCTCAACAGTCTTACAAGTATATAACACTAAAAATGTACACATAGCAGTTCTCATTTGGCTTTATTAGTTTTAATATTAGTGAATTTATCTATTATCAAACTTTAAAATAACAATATTTTCTGAGGTTTGTATGAAATATTTTATCAATATTTTAAAATTGAAGCAAGTTTTATGTATTTTTAAATTATAATATTTTATTACATACTTTTATTATTTGTTTCAAAATAGAAATATTGAAAAAACTTCAGACAAAAATGTACACGGTCTCACAGAAAATGTTGGTACCTTTAACTTTAATAATAGGTTTTTATGAAAAATGCTGAACATACATTTGGTATGTTACGTACTTGTAAGATAGAAACATTATATTAATTTATATTTAGTATTTTATACAATTTCAAGTGTAAGACACAAGCTTTGGATAGTGTAATATTGTATAAACAATAAAAACATTAACTATTATTTAAGAACATAGAAAAAAACTAAACAGATTATAGGTAAAAGAGTTGGACATAAAAATATCTTTTCCTGTCAGCATTTTTAATTGTTACAATTAGGTAAGCATTATAATGTGATCCAAAAAGTTGGTAAGAAGGTTATTATAGAATTACTTTAGTAATAGAAATTAATAGGTATAGTAAATAAAATACACATCACTCTATAAACATTAAATTAAAAATTATACTACAAAAACTCAATAAAGGGTATAACCTAATTGTACTTTAAACATAATTTATAAGAACTAAAAAAGAAAAAATAACATTAACTTTTTGACATAAATTAAAGAAATCTTATTTTTCTCCAAATCATTGAAACAGATATTATAATTTTGGCTAAAATTAAAATAAGATTATCAGTTTTGTCGCTGGACAGAGTATGTGTTTATAGTATGAAAATAAACTTGTAATATGTTATACACATGTTTTATAAAATATAATTTACCCATTGATTGTAGACGCCAAAAATACTAGATACGGACCAAGCATGGCCTTTACAAGTGGAAGTGGTATAGCAGCAGCTTCGTCAATTACAACTAATTCTGCTTGACTTAATTTATTTGATTCTGTTGGAACTATATACTAAATCATAATATGTTTAATAAATGCTGATTAAAATAATTTACAATTTAAATATGAATATAACAAACTTGGATGGTTTGTCGATGATCTCGGAAAATATTGACTCGAACCAAGGCTTTATTATCATCAGGATTGGTAGATCTAACTAAACCATAATCTAAATGTTCTTGATATCCAAGAGCATCAAAACCTAAATTCAATAAAAATTAGAAATTAAGTATTTAAAATAATGTTATGAACAAAAAATAATATTCAATACCCTTAAAAATAAATTCAAAAAATGTTTTTAAATTTTCAGGTGAAGGTGAAGTAACAAAAATATTGGAATAACCAAATGCAACAGCAGCTGCAACAGCTATTCCAAGAGCAGCAGATTTTCCTCTACCTCGAGCAGCCGTTAAGGAAACAGTAGATCTTAAAGTTTTTTCAGAAATTGCTTCAATAAATGTCAGTAATGATTTGGCCTAAAATGTAACACTATTTAAACAATTTTTCTTAAAGTATACTTATAGTACAACAATAAATAAATAATACAAATATTAATTTAATTACCTGATCAACAGTTTTACAACAACTAACTAAACATCCAACTGGTTGTGTGTCTTTCATATTTTCTTTTAACGCTGCTAATTCTTGATCATTAATTGATTGAATATTAGTTTTTTCTTCAGGAACTAAATCAAGTACTTTGGATGAAATAGGTAATACTGTTAATTGGTCATCAACTACTAAACATCGATCACATGATACTAAAGATAACATGAACCTAGTTACAAAATAATGGATTGTAAAAATTTTAGTATTAAAAGAAACTTAAAAATAATATATAAATATTTTACCTTTCATTAAACCTAGCAACAACATCTTGATGAGCTTCAGTTCTAAATCGTTCATGAACATCCATGGTAAGGGTATATAATTGTTTTAAAGATTTCAAAGACCTTAATAAAAATACAATCAGTCCACCACCTTCTACTGTTTCTATAGTGCGTGCCAATAAATTTGGAGTCATAGCTTCAAAATCCTTAAAATAATAATAGGAACAAAAAAAAATTTTAAAAAATAAAAGATTCAGTTTAACTTACTTGTAATACACACATGCCATATGTGTTGCCAAGAATTTTATGAGTTTCTGAATAATAGCAATATCGAATATTTGTAGAAGCGACAAATAATTCAAATGGATCATCTTCATTTACATTAAGTTTACCCGCTTTCACTTTATGTTGTATAGTTTTCATACGTTTCTTACGATGGCTAAACACAATTAAAAATGATGATTTCAGTTGTACTGTGCTAAAAAAAATATAAATAGGTACCTGCTGAAACCTAATTCTTTTTTGTAGCACCATAATACATTAGGTCTAGCTTTGACGGATGCTTTTGACAACATATGATGTAAAATAACAACCTAAAAATTATATATTAAATAAATAGATGAACTGTTTTTTTTATGATCAAAATATTTCCTTTTAATTTTATACAATTTATAACAAGCTATTATATTTAAAAGTTATAGCCACAAAATATGGATATTATGTAAAAAAATTTGATTTATAATACCTGATCACGACCCTTGTCACCAACAATAACAAACATGGTACGATGACCGGCTGTAACACTATTTTCAATCAGTGTTCTGATCCGATTGTCGATTTTTTTACGAACCATGATGATAGTTTAATAAACTAATAATTGTATTAAAAAAAATTAGTTAACTTAAAAATTTTAAAACCAAAGATTAAAACATGAAATAATTCAAATATTATGTACTAATTTACGCACGTTTCATACTACTATATATTGTAAGGTTATAATGGTATATTCCATTCTACCACATATGTGGTCGTTAATAATATTATACCATGGTTACTACTTTTACCCACGAAGAACATCATAGAACCACGGACTAAAACCATATTGTTCTATGCTAATCATAGAGTGACGCTAATATATATCTAGTCCGTGCATAGAACAAATCTTAGATCATATACATCTAAGGATCATGATCATGATCTAAGGAACAAATACTAGTATTTGTAATCAATGATATGGTTCCATTCATGACAAATTAAATTGTCATGGTTCCATTCATGACAAATTAAATTGTTATAGTTCCATCTACCCATGGCTAAATATCAGATCTAGATTCTAACATAGATTCTAGTCGATCTACCATTGGCCTGCCTATAGTAATCTGATTTTACCGTTTTTATTTTTGTACCACCTTCTTGGTCTGTGTATTACCATAGAATATTCTATGGCAGTACCATGGTTGAATATTTTATTATTTTATCCGCTTTGTAGGCGAGTTTATCGCTTATGATTAGATTGTTGTCATTAAAATATGATAAAGCATGATATCTTGTTTACAATAACTGAAGCATTAACATTTGACGAGCATTGAGACCGCGCTGTCCGAAGTGTTCGACGTCCGTTCACTGTATAATTTAATATTGTGCATTAAATTGTGCGTTATAGATATTAGATTCATATTTCATAGGTTGTAGCTAATTTAATTTTCAGATTTATAATAAATAATTTTAAATATGGATTGCGACGATGGAACTCCATCCAGTAGCGATGCTATTGAAGACAAGACTGAATATGAGTCTTTTAAATCTCCTGTCTGTCTCATAGTCTTGGGTATGGCTGGCTCAGGAAAAACTACATTTGTTTCAAAACTCAATTCTTACCTACGGCAATACAAAAGAGCCCCGTATCTGATTAATCTCGACCCAGCTTGTAAAAATATGCCATACACACCAAATATAGGTATATCTATTATGCAATATTTTTATTCTGTAAAAAAATATGTACAAAGTACGTACTTAATATGTTTTTATTATTGATAGATATTAGAGATTCTGTGAAATACAAACAAGTGATGAAGAACTACGGTTTGGGTCCTAATGGCGCGATTGTAACCGCATTAAATTTATATACCACAAAATTTCATCAATTAATGAACCTTCTAGGAAAAGTAAATGTTGAAAATAGTCATGATATAGCTGTTATAGACACACCTGGACAAATTGAAGTTTTTACATGGTCAGCATCAGGTCAAATACTTACTGAAAGTCTCGCATCGACATTCCCAACAGTTGTAGTTTATGTTATGGATCTAGAAAGAAGTACTAGTCCAATAACATTTATGTCAAACATGTTATATGCGTGTTCTGTGTTATACAAAACCAAACTTCCATTTATTGTAGTTTTAAATAAGGTTTGTATAAAAAATAATTTCTTTTATATTTATTTAATGAAATAATAATTATTTCCATAGAGTATATGGCAAAAATAATGTATGCTGAGACGCTATTCTATATTTTTTACTGTTCGAAAAATTTTAAAAAACATTTATATTAGTCTAAAATCTTAGTGATAGAATACAGTAATGACTATACTTTTTATTTTATTTTATTAATATTGTTTTACTATACCTACAGGGAACAGAAAACATTAAAACTAAAAGGTTCAAATCTGCACTGAACTTATACATTATATTTTGAGTTGGGTCGAACTAAAAAATGTGGTCTCAAATCAAACTTTTTACCTATATAATGAAACTAACAATTTAGTATGACGTCAAACTAAAATCAAACCCAAAGTATACCAAACATTTCATTTAATACCGAACCAAACTTTTGAATTTAATAAGAAATCAAGCTTTTTATTCATGGTACAGCATCAACTACTAGCTTGCTATTTCATCTTTGCGATTTGTTGTTTATGATTTGGGCCAGTGTACGGTATTATTTTTTATTTCTCTGAGTTTGTTATTAGGTGTACGCACCCATTCAGATTCCCATAAATTAGTACAATAGGTGCTGATATTCCTATGGATATCAATGAGTGAGGAGTAGGTGCATATTTAGGTCAAAAGATTATAACTGTGTCAGCTACTTTGTCAGCTTTCCCAGTGCCATCTATTCCACAATGGCTTGGTGTTCATTTAAACCGTATGTTCTTGTTGCTTATTTTAATTGTTAAGGTGCTTGAATGCAAGTCAAACTTTAGATTTTTAAGAGCACTGAGCAAATCTGTTTGACGAGTTCAAATTTTTTTAGAGTTCCAATTAACTAAAGATTTTCAAACTAATTGTTGACTAATTTGATTTTTTTTAAAAATAGGTTTGACTTTTAAACTTAAACTGAATACCTACATTTGAATTTTTCGTACTTCAAACAGTTTGACCCACCTCTAATTATAATTTATAACCTTTTTATATATTAGTTTAATTGATCTCGTCCTTATAAAACAATAATTAAGGTGTAGTATAAAATATGGGCGGTCAGTATTTGGGCCACATTTTATTTACCTGCTTTATATAAAATATTTGTTAACATTTTTTCTACCCGGAGATTGGTCCACAAAATATGTATACATAAAAATATACGATTATTATTTTAAATAGTGTCATAATATTTAGATTTCAAACATTTAATATAAAACAAGGTCTATAAAACTAATCAAATAGTTATAATTTTTTTTTCTAATGTATGAAATAACAATTATTGTTTTAAATAATCTGATACAGATTTTAGGAATTCAGATCTTTTTTTTTTTTTTCCTATTTTTTAATTTTATTAAGAATCTTATTTTTTCATTCATTTAATTAAAGGCTGTGACCTGGCTTTTAATTTTAATACAAACTTCTGATTGAACTCCCAAAAAAACATAAAAAAGTTATGAATATTAAGATGTGACATAATAAAGAAATTATTTTTGAAATGCGAATGATAAGACTTGACGGCATTTGTAACAATGTTTTATATTATTTGTATATTATGCTTTTGGCTATTTTTAACCATTTCATTTTATGGCAGCTCCTACTAATTTTATATTATTTTACCTTTTGATAAAGCACACTTTGAGTAATAAAATTTAATAGTGGCCCAATCATCGAGTTAACCTGTTATAAATGTAAATCTGTAGTGGCCGTTTTTGAAAAAAGATTAACTGTGGCCCAATTTCCGGGCGTCCTAAAATATTATCATCAAATTTTAAGTAATAAATTGTTATACGAATAATTAAAAATAATATAATTTCTTCAACTTATTTGTACATTTAGAGTGATATTGTAGACCCAACTTATGCAATTGAATGGATGCATGATTTTGAAGCATTTTGTGATGCTGTAGAAAATGAATCATCATATATGTCAAATTTGACTCGTACTATGGCATTAACTTTAGATGAATTTTATAATGAACTAAAATGTGTTCCTGTATCATCATTGACTGGTCATAATTTTGATGAATTTTTTAAAATGGTTGATGCAGCAGCTGATGAATTTCAAAAGTAATATTTAGTTTGGTTCAATTAAAACATTAAAATATTAATAGTTTTGACAATATAAAGGGAATATCGTGTCGAATGGAATAAATTGCGTAAAGAAAAATTACAGACTGAAATTTCTCAACTGAACAAAAAATTGGACGATTTAGCAGTTAGTAGTGGAGAAGGAGAACTTGTACCTTTGTTCACCTCACTAAGTGCCGGTCGTGAGATTTCCGATATTTATCTAGCACCAAATGCTGATGAAATGTCAGGAGACAGTGAAGGAGAAGAAGAGCCTGGCTTTAATGTTAATGGCTAGTATTTATTTAATTATTTTATATACTAACGGTATATTATTTTGGGACAAAATTTTTAAAATATATTAAATTAAATATCAATTTTATTAAATTATTGATTTCAGTAAGTTTTTCCAATCTATGTTTAAAGAAAATATCAAACATTTTTGACAGTTTATTTTAAGTTTATTATGATAATGTTTAATAATATATTAATTATTCTTTACTAATTTTCAGATTGAACATATAAAAAAGTTCCTTTTGATGAACAACTAATCATGTGGTCAAGTGGATGAAATTTCAACATCTGAATGAAAAATTATTAAAATAATTTTTTATAAATTTAAGATTATTTAGAAAGACAAATCAAAACCATGTATTTGTTAATAAAAGTAATAAAATACATTATTTGTTTATAAAAAAGTTTTTATTCACATAAAAAATTAAGCTTCATGTGTGTTACATTTTATTGTTAACATTGAATCAGTTTAAGCATAGTTTAGGTAGTATAGTTATATTCTGTGGTTTAGGCAGTGTTTAGTAAAATTATTACAAGTATGTCTCTAGTTAAATTAAATATTTTTTATTTAAATTACATTCACGTTATATGACATAATTTTTATCATGTTATGTTACTTTTTTGTTCGAAAAGTAGGGCATTACAAATTTACAAATAATGTTCCTTTTTTAGAAATTTAACTTAGAGAAAGCTTTGGATTTTAGGAATTTAGACGGAGCAAAAGAGGCTTCAATGGGGCTTCATTAGTTTCAATAGGATACTGTCAGTTATATTAGAGTGAATTGACCTATTGTCAAAACTTTAGGTAACAACATTATTTGTGTTCTCCTGTTGGATTTTTACAATATTTTTAATTTTAAGTGAATTATGAGTATTTTCAAATAATATTTTACATACTCATAACTCACTTTAAAATTATAATATCGTAAAAAAAACAACGAGAGAGAACACAGATAATGTTATTACCTACAAGTTTGATAATAGGTCAATTCACTTTAATATCAAAATTCAAAACTGACAGTACCCAATTAAAACTAGCAAACAAAAAATTGATATGTAGCAAGTGTGTATTAAGTGTGATATGTTTAATTATAATTATATTAATGGCTGAAAGCGTATTAATAAAAGAGAAGTTGATACCAAGAGTGGATGACATTTAGTTGAGATCTATGGTGTGATAGAGATGAACAATTGAGAAGCAAATGTTGAAATTTGCAATATGCCCCATCACGGTTAGGTAAGAAACCATACAACTATATAAGCAATCATTGAGTCCCAATTTGAAGGAGTAGTGTAGTGTGGTAGTAAGTTATGACCAGTCACCAGTGCGTAATCTGGTTGTAAGAGCTCGTCTGATCTTTAGAGATTGAAACTAAACTCGAGTAAGAATGTTTTTTTATACTGTTCTAAATCCAGAAGTGTAGGACTCTGGGATGTTATCACAACGCAGCGTCCACAATTTCTGTATGAATTAGCTGTGTAGAGGGCTGATTTAAGGGCGGGCACCTCTGAAGAACAGAGTGAGAGTGGATGTAAGTGTAGTTAGTATAGCAGTATAACTATAACATTGATGTTGTATTTTGTTAATAACTTAATGTTATAAATGTATAAAATGTACAAGTATTAATTCCTGGGATCTTCAATAATATTCTTGATTATTATCTAAAATTTTCAGAATCGTAATAAATTAAATTGATTTTTTTAATTTTTCTCAAATACCCTAGTCCCTAGGTTTTTTCATATATTCTACATTCATAACTTATTTTAATAAAGTAAAAAAAAATAAGTTACTTCATAGACATTACTTGTAAAAAGTAATTTTGTTACAATTACATTAATTTAAATAAAACATAATAAAATGACTACAGCGTTACTGTAAGAGTAATTTCTAGGTAGTTTGCGTTATATAACTACCCAACATTGAGTTTAAGTTAGTTCGGATTAGAATGATTTGGAATGAAAATATATTGAATACTTTGACGCTTATGTTATATTTCAGTTCAAAACATTAAAATATTAATATTAATGTTTATTTGATAAACAAAGCAAATTTCAAATAAAATAATTTACCAATTACCATTCACTTATAATTATTGTTATGTTCAATAATTAAATATCTGTATAAATTCTTATCATATCCTGCGTTGATGCTGGTAATTTAGTAACTGGACATCTAGAATTTACTCCCACGAGATGTTTATGTAAGCACTTGTAACAGTATACAAACCTAAGCACAACAATTTAAAATGTAAGGCAAAAATTATAAAACAACATTAAAAAATGGTACAGTAAATTATAATTTTTCAATGGACAAATAAATATTACCAATACCTTGGCTATACTATAGAGTAGCGGTTCTCTAACTGTGGTATGCAGAAGGCAATATGGTGGCACACATATTGTATTGGTAGTAAGTAAAATTGATAAATTATTATTTTATTGGTGTTTATTTATAATGAATCTAATATTCTTTTATGTTATGTGTAAATATCTACTAAATATACTATAAATGTGCCTAAATTATTTAGTATTGTTTAAAAGGTGGACAGTACATCTTTTATATACATTAGGTGCCCGTGTAGGTCACTATAATAGTATAATGGATGTGATACATTTGAATTAAATTATGTAAAATCAGTGTAAACGAAAAAATGAATCTGAGCAAACAAATTCTATTAGTTTTAAAAATCATATTTTTAACTACAAAATATTATACTTTGTTTAAACATCTAATTTTTTCCAAATTTTAACTCAAAATATTCTTAAAAGAAAACTGTATATACTTTTTATATTTTTTGGTTACAGTGTAAAAAATCATTCAGAAACTAAATTTTTAAAAATCAATATTTCATTTATAAAAATAACATATAATTTAAAAACTAACCATAAGTCAATAAGACCATAATTAATTTAATTTATATATTAATATTCAACCAAATATTCCATAACCAATTACACACATGACAATATATAAGTATTTATGTGTATAGACAGTATAGTATATTGTGTATAGACGTTTTACATTAAAATTAAATTGGAAATATAAAAATATGTATCTTTAATTTCTACATTCACAATGTATATTGTATCTAGATACACTAAATGTGTGTATCATGTATCATGATACTTTTTTTTAGAATCTTGCCCAACCCTGATTACTAGAATTAATTATAATTCATAATAATATTAAGAACGTACCTAAGATTTTTTATTTTTTTTAGGTTTAAGGCTACGACAACTGACGTCATTAGCCTCTAAGGTTGGTATGGTGGTCGATTAGGAACACATATGTGTGGCAAGGTTTTTGCGCACTTCAAACTCGGATGGCCAATTATCCAAGAACTAGTGGCAGTGGCCATTGCTTACTCTCAATCACGTTGTGTGATTGATTTCAGCTACTGCACTGAGCCGAGCCACACCTAAGATTTTATCTACTATACTATATTAAAACAGGACTTGAAACCGGTTGCCTGTTTTTAATGGAAACCGGTTACCATGACCAATTTTAGGTCTGGTAACCGCTTCCCGTAGTTTAAATTTTGAGAAACGATTAACAACTATTTATAACCACTAAGTTCATTTAAGAGGTAATGTGAAGCGGGAACCTTTTTTTAAAAAAAAATCAGTCAATCCATCAAAACCAGAATATCAAAAACATTTACCTGATATAATAATTTTATATTTTTTTTTAGAAATTGTATTTTTATTTTTTTTATTAATAATTTTATTTACAAGATAATAAATGTAGTGTAATAATAAGTATGATTAAAGATGGTAAACTGTCTGTAGCCGCGATAATAAGTAATACGCACCAATCGTGGATATACTAAGTATAATTCATTGGTTCATACATATTATATTATTATACAACATATTAGATAATTATTATTTATTTTATTTTATTGTAATTGACGCCGCTTGATTAACACTTTTCCATAAGCTTTATTTTCAATCGATGGTTATGGATAATTTACTAATTTAATTTAAATTTATATTTATCATAGCTTCAAATGACAAAATATAGCCTTAGGTATTTATTTTTTTAATTAAGATTGTCCTGAACCATAAAGTGAATATTTGTTTTGTGTAAGAGAAAATTTTGGTAACTGGTAATCAATTACCACTAATTATATAAACTCCCAAAACCGGTAACCACTTAAAAAAATTTTTTTGGGTCGTACTGGACTTGGTAACTGAATTTTTCATATGCCCTGTATTAAAATGTATTTAAGTAAACAATATTACAATAGCATACCCAGATACAGTTAGTGCAGTTGGCATTTTTCTTTCATTTTCACATATAGGACACTTATTAGTGTTTCTGACTGAAATATACATATCATTTTCCTGTAATTTTTTATTTAATATAATTATTATTAATTCAACACAAAGTATAACATAGACCTATTAACCTATTTTAATAGGTCTATGAAATATAGCCATGAAATAAACAACATGGTATGATCGTAACCTTATGATGGTCAGTTATTTTGAGTTTTAGTAGGCACATGTCTTGCATACCATAAGTCAATATATTGATAATATGGGTAGATAAGTAACTTGCGAGGACCCAAACCAAAACCGGATTCTTACAAAATGTGTACCATGTTGTTTATTTCATAAGCATAGTAATAAATTAAATTATTGTTAAACATACCTTCGGAGGATTAGGTATAGGATAGGCAATAAATTTTGATTGTAAATTTTCAGAGTGCCACCAATTTAAAAACTGCATAAAAAATGCACCTAACTCCAAGGAATGAGATAATCCATACAATAAATAATTTTTAATTGATTCTTTAATACTGAAAATTAGTAAATTTATTATCAAAATATACATTATATGCAAAATACAAGAAAATAAAAAATAACGTTAAACTGTAAATATACTTTGTCTCATATATTTTGCGGTGGCAACAGTGATGCTTGTGTTTAACGCGTACCAATTGTTACACTATTGAGAACGTTACTTTATTATTCCAACAACTGAACAACCACCTAACTTGTGTTTTCTAACTTTCAAAGGTAAAAACAAAAATGGTAGAGTGATTTTTCCTGGCCGCAACCGATCATAGGAAACAAAAGCTGATAACAAAAATCATTTAATCCTCAATTACCTCTCAGGTTGGGTTGTGGCTTCCGGTTACTCTTATATGAGACAGAGTATAGAAACTCATTTTTATTTGTTGTACTTATCAAAATATTAAGTTCCCATTTAATTTACCTTAATTGAGCAAGTGTTTCATTATTTGAAGATTCAATATTCTTATAAGTTAATACCATTCCTGCCATAGTTAATAAAGGAGAATGTGATTGACTGGATCCATTAATATATTTTATATAGTATGTTAAACGTAATGCTTCCCAACATGTATGCACAATTTTATTTAATGTTATAAATACTTTCTATAAAATAAAAATATATGTATTAGTATAAGATATAAATGATTCAATAAACTATCACAGTATCACATACCTATAAATTATATTAAATCATTAACATTTCCTGACTTGTAAAAAATACTAATACTATTAATATTATAACTAAGTTAAAATATATTTTTAATTTTAACAATATACATTATACCTACATGTTATATTATCCAATATTTACATAATTAAAATAACAATCAATGTATTTTATTCAAGTTAAGAACCATACTTTGCCGACCAGTTTTTGTCATGCAACAGTCAGTTAAGACTCAAGACTAATGATCCAATTAAATTAATTATATAAATAAATAATATTTGATTACATGTTTTAGCTGCAATTTATACTTCATTTGTAATTTATCGATATACAAATCGCATTTTTTTCGTAGATAAGGTACACAAACCACCAAAGCTAAGCCCAAATACAACTGATTATTGTCAGGTTTAGAATTGGTTATACTAGAAACTCTGGTTAAATCATAAAAGTTTTCAGAGAATGTTCCTCCTAAAACACAAAGTATTATAATTTATAACTAAAGAATAATATTGTGTTACCGTTATAAAGGATTTTCTTACCATATTTCTTCAAATATTGATACTGACATACAGTATTAAGTGCTAGAAATACTTCATCAAAATATTTGTCTAGCCATTCCAATTTACCAGGATTTTTATTAGTAATATACTATACAAATATTAAAGTAAAATGTGATTAGGTATACAATTCTTTAAGACATAAATAGAACTCACATGAACAATTTTTTTTAATGCTGGATAAATTGTTGACGATAGATTTTCTTGTGCGATTACTTCAAAAATTGAAGGTCGATTTATAATAGTTGTTGTATGATGAGCGGCTTTTTCAGCCATTATGAATATATTTTACTGCTCAAATATTTTCCCAAATGACTTTGTTTATTTATCATTAACAAATCATTATAATAATCAATTTTTAGAGAAACAACTATTCTAGGGTAAATAGCATTCTTGATTTACAAAATAATTAAAATTAAAATATTCATCCTACTAAAGAAACTGAAATAATATTCTTAATAATCAATTTAATGATTTACTGATGGATAATAGTTCACTTAAGTTTAAATTTGTAAATCTATTTTCAATTGTTATAAGTTATATAATTGTTGTGTTAAATCATCGAACAGAAATATTCAAATATGCTGATTAAAAGTTAAATTACTTACTATACAATATATTAATTATTATTATTATAGTTAAGAAAATTATTACATTTTGAAATACACTACAGAGTTCATTACAAATCACAATCACGATTCACATTTCACGCGGCCCACAATATGTTACCGCTATTATCAATTCTAGTCATCGTCAGCTGCTCTTTCCCTCCATCATAACTGTTCTGTGATTATACTTCCCCTGTTCTGAATTTCTGATCATTGACACATACCTATATATATCACAGAATAAGTTTAATTAAATTTATTCTGTGGACTAATGCCGTAGTCAGGGGGGGGGGGGGGCGGCACTGGGAGCCGATCATAGAGTAATTACTCCATGGAGCTGATTGACAGACCACAAACCGTCTCCGCTCAGATTCGTTTTTCGTATACAATGATATATAATTGAATTCAAATTTAACACCATCCATTACAATTTACAGTAGCTCATATGTAAGTTGTAACATGCTGTACAGTAGGTTAGGTAGCTAACAGTTTTTGCACAACACTAAATTCTTTATAAAACTTGTATAGTTTAGGAGCGTATTAAACTTAATAGTCCACGCTAGATATTCATAGAAAAAGTTCTGCGAAGGTACCTACTACTTATCTATTTTGAGGAATCAAATTAAATAATAAGTTGTAAAAACCATTGAAAACTGAATTGTGGCGAGTTAAAATTAAATATACATGCATATGAGATTCGTAAACGTAATAATACCCGCATAGACATATGTAATCTATAGATTTTTTTTTCAATTCGCAATAGGTAGGTAGGTTTTTAATAATTCGAAACTGTAACGCGTTATTTTATCCATTATATTTTCGTTACTTGGAAATAATGCTAATGAAATTACGTAACGCGTTACAAGCAAAGTAACACCGTTATAGTAACGCGTTACTTTCGTTACGTTACTAGCCAACACTGAATTTATTATACTCATATTATTATGTACATGTTGACGTTGTATTGTGTTCACAATTTGGGGAACGGAAAAAAATTCTCGGGGAAAAAAAGTGGAAGACGAGCAAAAATTTGAATAATCAATAACTAGAATAGAAAATATTTTCCATTTATACAAATTATCATTTTCATAAAACTCGTTTCATTTAAATCTTCATTTTTGTATTCGACTTGATATACAAAATACAAAAGTTTGAATCTTTATTTGCGCCTTTATGATGACGATTATATACAATGTATATTTGGACAAATATGATTTCAAACTTTGTCGATTCACGACCATGTTAATTAAAACGTGTATCGTTTACCATCAATGTTATTTCAACCTAGTGTAATTTTTAAAGCATAACAATTATATTCAATGCATATTTAAACAAATAACATTTCAAACTTTGTCGATTAATTACTATGTTAATTACAATGCATCTCGTTTAAAAAATATGTGATTCAAAAAAATTATGAATCAATGCAGTATTTTTCAAACTTTTGTAATGCGTTCAAAAAAGTCTCGGGGTAAAAAAAGGTCATAAAACTATTAAAATAATTTTTAAAATTTACAGCGATAACAATTTATATATTATGATTAGGATTTTTATAATTATGTAATATTTTTTTTTCCTATTCTGTATAAATGTTCCTGACAATTCATCTAACTTAGCGATGTATAAATGTATAATATTTTAATAATATTATTGACTAAGATTCAATGTGTTTTTTTTTTTTATAATTTTATTATATTAGCTATTATTTTTGTTTTATCTGTTTTGTATTTAGTAGTTACTAGTTACCTATGATTATATGATTACATAATTATTAGATATTATCTTAAGAAAACAGACTTTTTACCTCGAGATTTTTTTTCCCCGAAACTTTTTTTCCCCGAGACTTTTTTTCCTACTATCACAAAATTTAGTCTCCAAGGGGGATATGACTTTCTCTCAGTGAACGGAGTGTAGATATTTTCGGGGAGTTAAGATGTATTTTGGACAATATTGAACACTGCAGTAATGTACCTATTTTGCCTATAGAATACGCCAGACAATACAATTCGTTTGCGCGATGTACGTCCTATGTAAAACAATTTATTTTATCTATAATCACAAAACCATAATTATGCTTACAAAAAAAAAAACATGACAACATTTTTTGGCTACACTGACGAAACAATGAGATATATTTTAAGGTTACAATGCATACTGACATTAATTTAATTTTGATAATATTAAATCACAGAATATGTTATGAAATTTCAGATACCTATTCTGTGATTAAATTTTCAAAATACTGACAGTAACTGTAGCAAATAGCAATAGTATTATTAACTATAAATAATACTATAAACTATTAAATATTAACTATAAATAATACTATAAACTATTAAAATTAACTCTATTTTTTTATAGGTATTCAGTAGGTTGTCCAGTAGTCTTTAGTTCGTATTCTACGTTCGCATGTTAAGCGTGTTCGAACTTCGACGTTAATTCTTTATCATGATTCATGGTCCATGTACGTAAGACGTTCATACTTTTGTTGTTTTAATAATTATTATTCTTTAAAATCTTAACTATTTTTTAGTTATACATGTAATATTATATTAATTATATAAAAAATTGAACAGTATGAAAGTATATACTATTGAAAAATAATGACTTCATTTAAAAAATCATTTGTGAAACCGTTTGCTCGTCCCAATGAGTTATATACTGTCGAAGACTCTTATTGGAAAAAACTTACTGTAAGTACTTATCTATTAAATTTTTAAACACGTTCTTATATTTTGTTTATTTTAATTATTTTTTAGAGCCCTGTATTGGTGAAAGAATTTGGTCCCATAGACTATGTACATTTTTCACGACGTGCACCTTATCATTTTGCAATCTCATGTTCTGCTCGAGTCAGTATTTCTTTCAATAAATTATAAATTTTTTATTAAAAACTTTAAAGTTTACATTTAATAATGTAATTTATTTTTTAGGTCCAAGTTTATAACCCTGTTACAAAAGTAGTAACTAAAAACCTTAATAAATTTAAAGAAGCTGCTTATGGTGCAACATTTCGTTCAGATGGCCAGTTATTATGTGCTGGTGGCGAGGAATCTGTTGTGAGATTATTTGAAGTTAATACAAAGTCTATGTTGAGACAGTTCAGAGGGCATAAAGCGTTAGTATATTTTATTATTCTAACATTTTTTTTGTTTACTTTTTAAAGTTCAATTTTATTGGTTTAGTGCTGTTCACCGTACATATTTCACAAGAGACGGACATCATATTGCAAGCTTTTCAGATGACAAAACTGTTTCATTATGGGATATAAGTAGTCAACAAATCAGTGGACATTATGAAGGATATCATAAGGTAATTATTACAAACTATTTTTTATATTTAGATTTCTAAAATTAAATGTTTGCATGGTATCTATAGGCCATAATTAAAAACTAAGTATTACTGAATATTTGGTACTTTTGGGTTATCGTGACTACCAACAGTAGTATTAGTACATAATATAGACTGGTTTGTTCACTCGCTCACTTGGAGAATTTAATTTGAAAACATCCCTTGACTTGTTATTCAAAATCTTTTGGATAGATATCTGAGTAATCTAACCTTACCTCGAGACCTACCTCAAGTGGTTTTAAATAACAAGTCAAGGTATATTTTCAATTTAAATTGTCCGAGCAAGTAACCTCGCTGGGTATATATTATATACTATGTTTGTAGTCCCAATAACCAAAAAGTACTGATTATTTTTCTATAAGTTACTTTCCTAACAACTATACTGTGCCACATCAGAATTATACTAAGGTATAATAAACATATTGTGCAGGAGGAAATAAGAATCCACTAAACTTAATCTTCACTAATTATAGAAAAGTATGTAGTATTCACATTTATAATTAATTAATTTAATATTCCTTGCTACCATTAATTGTTGATTTATCTTAAAAGTTTTATTCCCTTTTGAAGTAATAATAAAACATGATTAATTATATTATGATGTAGGTAGGTCAATTATCATGCCTAATTAAATCATGTTAAAGTTTTAATAGACATGGGACATCAATTTAACTAAAAATATATATATTATATTTAACTATCAATATTTGATACAGTAGACATTTTATTCCAGTAAAAATAATTAATATGCCAAAAATGTATGGTAACAAATTAATATATTTCATTAACAAATGGTTGTCATAATATTGTCAATAAAATGTAATTGTATTTTTTTCTTTAGGACTATATTAGAGCAGGATGTGTTTCTCCAGTTTCTGAAAATATAGTTGTTTCTGGTGGCTATGACAAACAAATTAATATGTTCGATTCAAGAACTAAATCAGTAACTATGTCAGTTGACCACGAGTCACCTGTAGAAAGCTTAATATTTTTACCTTCTGGCAGCTTACTTATATCTGCTGGTAATATACATATTTTTATTTATTTAACATGTATAGTATTTTCTTTTACTAATTTTTGAAATAAGTTAAAGGTTGGAAGTTATAAATAAAGTTTTATTTATTTTGACGTTTATTATTAAATATGTTTTAGGTGGTACTGAGGTTCGTATATGGGATGTTTTAGCTGGTAAATTGTTGGCTAAACTCACTCAAAACCATAAGACTGTAACTGCGTTATGCTTAGCTAAGCAAGGTACATCCATAGTAACTGCCTCATTGGACAAACATGTTAAGATTTACAATGTATCAACATTCCAACTGTCACATGATATTACGTATCCAAGTGCAGTACTTAGTATTGATATAAGTGTTAGTATCTCACTGTAACTAAGGTTTAATCAAAAGTAATTTTTTGTTGCAACTAATAACAGTTATCTGACTCTTGGGATCCTTAACTTTTTTATTAAATTGTGATGACAAATTCTCGTAATTTTTAAATATTGTACCACTTGTTAAGTGGTATTTTTTTTTTAAACAGAAGTTCCATTAAAATAATTGTGAAATTGTGAAATGTGAACTTTTGTTCGATTTACAGTTGTAAAAAAGAAAATGCAATTTTCATAACTATTCAAATGATTCATCTTTGGCATTTAGCATTTCTAGAAGAATGTGAGGGATGTGCATGGTGAGCAAAAGAGTGGGACACCTATAATTGATAATGGCAACAACAGCATTTGACGATTACTGATAAGTGATTTCATATCAAAATTTTCCTATTGAAACTAAAATCAATTTATGAAATTTGACAATACTTATTTAATTTATATTTACTTATTTAATTAATAGTAAGTTATAATTAGATCATGATATTATTGTAAATTCTAATCATTCCCAATTTGGCTGTCAGAAATATTGCTTTATTTATAGCAAATATAAGTAAAGGTTAATTTGATTCATATTTATTGATATTAAACTTTAGACTTATTTTAACTAACCTTTTGTTAGATACTAACTATTTTTTATAGAAGTTGAATTCTTAATTACTAAAGATTTTTGAATCGAATAACCAACCACAAAACAATATTTCTAATTTCTATTACTTATCTATTATGATAATTAATTTTTTCAATCATTTTTATAAATTTATACAATTTATCATGCATTTTTCCAGCTCAACATTTCCTTTTTGTAAATAATAAAACAGATATTTTCCATGTATCTATGAAAATCAATTCATAAACTTGATAGTTAGTTAATAAAATTTTATTTGAATTTTGTGTATATATTTTAGAGGGATGACAAAACAATTGTAGCTGGAACTGTGGATGGAATTGTGAACATAACTAAACGTGACACATCAGTGAAACATAACAATAAAAATAAAAAGAGGCAAGCTAGAGCTGCAGCAATTGTCCAATCTGATGGTATTGATATGAGTGTCCCAATGATGCAACCTGATCAGATGAGCAAGTTTGATACCGCTTTAAGGAAATTTAATTATAGCCAAGCATTAGATTTAGTTTTGGTTCATGCGGTTGCATTTAAGAAACCCCATATAACTGTTTATGTGTTTGATGAATTATGCAGGTAAATAATATCTAAATTATTTCACTACTTATAAGAAGTATACATTTGGTTTATATTTAAAACTCAATCAACTAATTTACTGTTTAAATACATTTCTTGTTTATTTATTTTGAAAAGCCCTTCTTGAATTTATATTTTATATTAAACAATTCACTTTTTAATTAATTGTGTGGAGTGATTATTAATTATAATTATTATATTTTAAATAAATATTTATTTTTTTATTTTTAGGAGAAATGGCTTAGTGCATGCAATATCTGGTAGAAATTCAAAACAATTAGCATTTTTATTAAATTTTATTGTTCGGTATATTGGCGTTAGAAAATTATCTAAAACATTGACACATGTTGCTTCAACAGTTATTGGTGAGTATATTATCTATTTTTTGTTAATCATGGTATATATATCATTAAGTTAAATACGAAAACAATTCATAATATTTAGTGGCAGTGATGGTTGTATTTTGTTTAGTAAAGCAAATTAATACAATATATCACTATTAGTAAAGTATTGCTTTAAAAAAATTATGTATACACGCCATTTTCAAGTAATTAAGTGACAGTTAAAAGTACTAAAAACCTATAAATAAAGTTTAAGAAAAAAGTCTTCACTTAGAATCGTTTTTCGACTTTCTATACAATGATTTTATATTATTGAATTTAAATTTACACATCCATTATTACAGTGACCCACTACACCTAATGCACATCAATGCTTAACCACCTTTTTTTATATTATTTGAATATAATTTATAAATTAATTTAATTTAATTTAAAAAATTGTATTCGTGTAAATTATCATTATGTTCCAGATTGTTATTGGGATTCATTTGATACTTGCACCCTTGAAGTTCGTGCACTGCTGACAAAATTACATACTGTTGTTGAAAATGAAATATTACTTACTAAGAGATTATTAGCTATTGATGGGTTAGTTAAAATGTTACTTATTAGTTCTGAAGTATTACCTGATGCATCTCAGACTACAAAACTTGATAATAAAATTGTTGTTAACTATTAATTTTAAGTGGTTTTTATTTGTATTTTAATTTGATCAATAAATTAAATACAACTAATTTTACTCCAGACAAATATACACACCAACATACAGTTTGAAATTCTAATAATATTTTTGATTAAGTAAATAAAGAACTTTATATAACTGAAAATAATAGATTTTTAACTGGTCTATTTTACATTTTTTGGAAAGTATCGAGTATTTTGTATTGCGATACATTATTTGCCCATGATTGAATAATGAGTATATTATTAAACTTTTTCATCAAAAAATATGCAATTACCTTAAAAATATACTATGAAACATTGATTTTTTTCTGAAAACTTACAATTTTTATTAATAGGAATTAGCATTTAATTAGACATATTTAAATCTTCATTATTGTAATTGTGATTAGTGTTGAATGTTATTATTGATAATTGATGTCTTAAATTGGTCCCACATGACATATATTACAGTGTCTCACCTAAATTAGTGTACACCAAATATTTTTAGTATGCCAGTATCTATAAATTACATGGCTGAAAGATAAAATAAAATTTGTTTATCCCATATTTATTTTTGATGGGACATTTTTAGAATTTGAATAATTGCTGGCTATTATTATTATAATTTGATATTAATATAACATAATACAATTCTTAAATTATATTTGTTAAAATAATAAAATAAAATATTTTATTTTTATTATTAATAATTATTGGTTAGTATTTTAAGCTATATAAAATATACACCCGTAGGTAAATATATTAAAATGTTTGTACTAAGGATAATAATCCTTAAATATGGTTTTACCAAAATATAAGCTGTATGTAATTTTAGATTTATTAGGTACATCATTAAAGTCATTAAAAAAACATTACATTTTAGATTCTGAGCAGAGCGAAGAATGTATTGATTTTACAATGAAGTGGTTTTTTATTACTTTTTTTGTCTGTCTTCCCTTTTAAGACAGTAAAAATGATTAGTTTTCTTTTACAATATTTTTCCTTATAGGAAAGTGAATCTAGTTGCCAGTTGGTACTTGGGGAGGGGGGGGGGTGTATCATCCTGGTATATGGTATCAAAATATAAAACCTGGTAACTGGGACAATTTTTTTTGTCTCGATTCAAATACAGCACAATGAACCCCGTCAAATCAGAAACTCCGTTAAGACAGAAAAATTGGACGGCCCCAAGTCATTCTGTCTAAGCAAAGTTTTACTGTAATTGAAATATATTTTTTTTTAACTTATTTAAAAAATATTAACAAAAATAATAATACATGTATTTTGCATAAATGAAAAACAACTTCACATTGAAATATTTTGGTTAACAATGGATACAATTATATATTAATTAATGATTTTTAACTTAGACAATAGGAAATTGAACAATAAATATTTGTTATCAGTACATTTACTTAAGAAATTAATTAAACTACTGTCAATTATATTATGTTTCATGTTCACACATTATACATAGTGTTTGACACTGTTAATAATAAATTATATTTTTGTATTCATTCAATTTAATGAAAACATAAGTTAATATGTATTTATTAAAATTACCCTTGTTTTCTATTCTTTCACCCCTAAATACTAGGGTATCAAGCACAGAATATTAATATCAAAGGTGTCTTAAATATCTTAAATCTAGAAAAATAAATTCTTAGTGACTATTGATCATACATTTTCCATCAGTGTAATGGCAACATACATTTTTATCTATTTATAATTTAAAACATTTTGCCAAAAATGTATTTTTACCATTTAATGTTTCTTTATATCATAATGTTCCAACAATGTTCCCATTGCACATTTAATGTATAATACAAAAACACATGATGAACTACTCGTCAAAGAATATTAGGTATTTTTCGTCTAGAATGCCAAACAGAAAATTTATTGTAGGCAGTATGTAACATTAAATTTAAATGATTTGTAAGCTGATTTAATTGACCATGATTAATAATTATTTGGTCTTCAAAAGGCTTGATTTTGGCGTTTTGAAATTTTTGTAAGGAATCATGAGTTTTCATTAGCTTCTCTTCTAACGCAGGAGTTGTTACAGGAAAACATGACCAAAAATGTCTTAATAGTTCACCTAAAGAAATGTACAACTGTCGCAAATCTTTTTCAACTGTAACTGGTACCAACTGTGCTAATGAAGCAGATTCATCACTGATTCCTTTCATTAAACTTCCGCCCGGTGTAAGTAAGCCAAGAGTATTGACAGCTGCACTAGGTTCAATAACTTGATTTGAAGTTGTCTTGCTCCATTCATAAACATCATAAATAATACTCTTTTGCACTTCCCTTGCTTTAGAAAGTTTGGAGGTAGTATTATCATGCTTATGTTCTCTTGTTAAACAATTAACATAACTTTCTACTCTAGATAATTTCAATTTCTTTTGATTAATATCCAAAGTTTCCGCTTCTGGATTTAGATCTTCATAGTCATTTTTCTCTTGAATTCTCAACCTCTTTGATGCAGTATCTGGTGTGCCATTTATATGAGATGAATTAGATGGCACTTTTAAGTCATTTCCATTAGGTATAGAGTTTAAATTAGATTTTTCACAGGTTTTAAGAACCATCATTGAATGTTGATTAAACCTTTTAATTATATTTTCATGCACAATATTTGCCATGGAAGATTTTTCTTCAGATATAGAATTTATATTGTCATCAGATCCATCATCTTCGATTGACCCAACATAACAGTCTGTATTATTTTTAGATAAATCTTTAATTTCATTTTTGAATAAATTATCGTCTAATTTGGCACAATCATTAAATAAATCTTTTGCACTTCCTGTGGTAATACGGTCTTTATGAAAATAATGTGACTCTAGGAACTTTTGCCAAAATTCTGATTCTGTTAATTGATGTGGTACATATTCTAGATGTTTTTGCCGAACTGCTGGATATGTTTTAAAGATACATTGTATGGTATCATTAGATAAATTGAATTTTTTTGTACCATCACTTTTGACTGTAACGTTGGTAAGAAAATTATTAGGTACACCGGTTTTTTGAGTAATTACTTTGGATTGAGTAGCTAAATGGTAAGGGACATGTTGCGACCAAAATTCTTCAGATGTTATGACGTGGGTAATGACTAGGTCTTGATATAATTGAAAGAGCATACGATTTTCACCAAGAATACGGCTTTTTTCACCAAATTCTTTGTTTGCTTGTTTTTGATATTTTGGCAGTAATTGTTGTATTAAGTCTTTAACTCGATTTCTATCTCGCATGGCTTCACTCCTGATAAAAAAAATTCATAATTAAAGTTACTACACACCTAGATTAATCATTATAATAAATTTAAAATTAATATTAGAAATAAGACTGCAATATATATTTAAATATTTTTGAACTCAACATATTAGGTATAATAACTTTTCTGATATTTTCTTTTACTTTCTAAAAATTAGTAAATCAATAATCTTATTATTTCAAAATTGTACCTCTCAGAGTTAGTAAATTGAAATAGTGAAATTGTTTCGTCGTGAAACACCAACTGTAATTGCACTTTGTTTTTGAACTCTGATGATATTTTTTGCATTTTAATATCTCTATAATGGTGGCTAATAGCTACAGTATCGCTAGAATTGAGGATAAATGCAACATGTTGGCTCATCACATACAATGTCCCATCGCCTTTCTTATGCCGTACTGGCCCCACTTGAAGGAGCACATCTTCTGACGATGTCATTATTACAGCTAATGGGGATCAAAAATTATTTTTAGTTATTACAAACAATTCTAACGATATTGTCGAAATAACTTGGAACATACAATTGTACCAAAATATACTTGATGTCCTGAAGATCTGAAGAGATTATAATGTATTTAACATTATAAAGTTAAACATTCATCAGAAACACTTGATCCGGGTGAAAATCTTAGGTGTTTGTATATATATAAAAAATAGAATACGTCCGGACAGGGAAAGTGGATATTCAAACAAACCACTAAGTAAAAAATATTCAAGTCGGTTCGAGACTTCAAGTAACGATGAATTTACTTATTTTGAGAACTATAAAAAAAAATTTAAATAAAATAACAAAATTCTCTAGCATTAAAAACCAACCTAAAAAAAAATTCAATCTTGAAAAAAAAACAACCCAGGGACAACTTAACGCCAACAGTGTAGCCACGTTAAGAGAATACTGTGATATAATATGCCATATTATTATACCTCCACCATCGTGCAACAACACTACACAGCTTATCACTGGCGACCGCGGTTACCCCGTACAATAATATTACGCCACTATGAGTTACCCCGCCGGTGGCGTCGTTGTCGCCACTACATTACTGAGCAATAGTCCACTCCGGTCGGTGGGCGGTCCCCCATCGGCCGTCCGCCAGTCAGCCCTCATCTACCGCGGTGTGTTGTCTGTAGTGTCGACTCTTCCGTCTTCGTCCGACCGACCTCTTTGCCCGTCCGCCGGTCAATCAGTCAGTCCGCCCGTCGTCACCACCGCGGTTGTTCGATACGTATTGCGCGCGACGGTAGGCAGCGGAGTGTTTGTTCTTGTAGTACCCCGCTAAACTCTAAAGACCCTTTTCCCTTCCAAAGTTCCACCCACTACAACTGACGCCAACGTTTTCCGACCGGTCGTCGCGTCGATATTATTATAATTAAAAAATATTAAATAGGTACCGCACTGCCGCCGAGATATAAATTAAAAAAAGGGTTGGTGCCCAAAATCATCGCCACCGTCACTTGTTGAATGCCGTGATTTCGTTCCTTTTTGTACATCCATCTGCGGTGACGACGATGGACTCTAACAACACCAGTACGTCTTAGACCGTGACATATGGGAAAATCTTTTTCGACCACCGCTCGTGCTCACTCACGGCAACGATGGGACCCCGAGTGCGGTGTCGAACAAAACATGCCCATAATAATAATACTAATATCATGCAAAGTACCCATAAGGGGTTTGAAAAGTGTAGAAATCTGAAATGGATATAGGTGGATATATGGACCCAATATGCGTGTATAAAACATGATATAATATAAACGTATTTACGGTCACATAAATTTGCACTTTTTGAACACTTTGCATTATGTATACTTGGAACGTTTGCCAACATATGGGAGTGTAGCATTTTTTTTCTGTTTTTTTCAGGTAAAAAGTTCAAGGAGCAACTCATCAAAAATGTGAAGAAAGAGGTACGTTAATATATATAATATATAAAATGCTCGTTATTATATAAGTAATATAATATACATATATATATTTATAAATTATAGACGCATAAAATTGAGCCTAAAATGTATATAGTAGTACACATATTTCAGTATTAAAGTTCGTGCCTTATGAATTTGCGTAATAGGGGTCATCATAAAGTTCAACTTTCGACCCTCGCAAAATTAATATTGTTTATAATTCCTGTTATGGTTGAAAGCATTTAAAAGTATAAGTAATTCGTGTATACTTCTATTTTTTTTGCGCAACAGTATATCGATGCCGCCATCCGCCCGACGCCCGTATACCAATATTATAATGTTTCAAATATAATCACAATATAATTTACATTTCACATTATCAGTTTTTCGCAGTGGCGATATCGTATGCATAACCAGCATGTAGCAATGAGCTAGTCTCTTTGAAGTGCGATAATTAGGTACCAGTTGACAAAAGAATTATCCTGTAAACTTTTAAAATTTTTATTTTGGCAGGCTTTTTACGAAAATATCACACTGTCCGTTGGAAATAAAATTGTTGTGTAAAATATACCTGTATCTTATACTACTATTAGTACATAGTACTTACATTATAGTGAAAACTGAAAATTATTTAACTTATTACTCTGGCTTCGTTAAGATTTTTAGATATAGTTATATTGATCACATTCAACCCATATATATAGGCAGTAGGCACCCTGCAGTTTAAAAATTTAACTGTGTCATACAAATATTGATTTATACATCATAAAAAAATTATATTTGATGTAGAAATAATTTTCGTTTTTATTTAAACAAATAACTACGTTTTTGGTAGGTATCATGCATCATATTATAATATACATATAATACGCCATGCCGCTATATATACACGCAGTCGTGTAAATATACACACATACCTATTATTTGTATCAGGTGTATATAGTCTCCCACCATACTTGCATGTTGCATAATATATATATTATACTAATTTATATACTAATAAATTGGCAGGGGTGAAAACATATAATTTATTCATACAGGTACAATTCACAATTATTAATTACCTACCTACTGAATTGGTTAAATGGGTATAAAATATTTTTATAAAATAATAAGTTAGGTACTGTAGATAAACCTAGAATATAGATACAAACTAAATATGTAATAATTAAAATTGTAGAAATGTAATCACTTCACATTTTTAGGTATAAATTCAATATTATTATTATCTACTATTAGGTATAATATATTTGTGAGAAAAATAAACAAATTTAATTGAGAGTAGTTCATATATACACAAATCGTTTGAAGGAAGTATTTACCCGTTTATGGCATTACTTATTTTAATAATTAGCATAATTAGATAAAATATTTATTTATTTTTGAGATTATAAGGATTTTAGGTCATATATCTAGTAGGTCAAGCACCTTTTGTGTTTAATACGTCGTGTCAGATCACCGGGAATTGCTGCAGAGACTGCTAGATTTTTTACAAGGGGGTTTAAGTGGTTAAACTGCTGTATAAAGTTTGTATAATATACTTAATGTAGTCTTGATTCTTCTTGGATGGATTTCATCTTAAAATCAAAATCTTTTGGGAATTTATTAATTTTCTTTGTGTGATATTTTGGAATTTGGCATAGACTGTTCATCACCGTAATCACCACTCCTCTCCATCTGTCACTGTCTGTAGCTATCTCTTCATCGTTAAAATATATTCCCAACATAGTAAGGTATTTATGGACTCTATGTTCTGTCAATCCATCGTTCTCTTGGACGATCCAGCGGTCTTTTTCTCTTCGGTATCTATTTGGTGACTTGCCCGATTATCTGTTCATACATGAATCCCATTTAAATCCCGCCATACGTATCCTACCCAACTTATCTTTTGACTTTTCATCGTACCTATACTATGTACGAATCTTCTAACATACTCATTACTTCTTCTTTAATTTTTCGTTAGTACTCGCCCGTATTTAGGTTTCTCCTGGGGCCAAAAATGTATCGTATAACACCTTTTTCTCCAGGTGTATCATTATTTTATATCTAGTAGTTGATTTGGAACTATTTTTTTTAAAAATGCAATGAGGAAAGAGTCACATTCAAGACATAGAGAAAATTTAAAGAGAAGCATAAACATTTCATATAAGAAACACATGGCATGAAAAACAGATACAGACCAAGAACGACTATCCTGAAATAATCGGACGGCACACTAATTGCAAATAAAAGCTAAATAGCTGAACAATTTAGAGGAAAGTTTGAGACTATATTCTAGGCTGGTGGTATTTTCAGTATTTTAGAATAAGTACCTGCAGTATGCCGTGAATCTGTAATTACCGTTGTTATCGAAAACACCGTTGATACCGGTAGTAAACAAATACCGGATACCGGTAACTACGCATTTATTATTTATTATTTTTATATAATCGTAATGAAATAATATAATAACACTATTTTTTTTTTTTTTTTGGTTGGGCTTCGTCCACTGAGGTCATTAGCTTGTAGAACTGTGGGGGAAGGTATTGTAGGTTTTGAACACATGTGTTTGTTTTGGCAGAATTTTTTAGTGATCATACGTAGGTGTTTGCCATAGCCGGGCGAGAGATGGCGGCCTCTCTCTCCGGACATCGTGACTGCCAGAAGAAAAATGCCGCCCGTGGCCGAGTCCGAACCGGCGACGGTGAGTGTCGCAACCGACGCCCTAGTCCGCTCGGCCACTCCGTCTCCCAATAACCCTATTCTTGGTTGAAAATTTGTAAACATTAATAAATTTGCCGATGTTTTTGGTAATTATTGAGGTACGGCCATTTCGATAATTACCGAAAATACCGTATAACCAGTAATACCGAAGATACCGGTAGTAAACAAATACCGGATACCGGTATCAACATTTGAAATACCGCCAGCTCTACTATATTCTATATAAACCAGGACAAGAAGAGTCTATAGAACAACGCATGCTGACACTGCTGCATACAGTACTACAGTAGACATGCTGACAACTGATAAATGAACCAACAATAGAAGAAAGAAATAGCTATTGAAATGCTAAAAAATGGTAAATCACCTGAAAAAGATAACATAACACCAAAGTTACCAAAAAGGGTGGGAAAATGGTGACTAAACAATTTGAAGAAAATGTTAAAAGAGCATTGAGGGAAGATAGAGTACCCAAAGCTTCGAATGTGTCAATCTTTTGCTCTATCTACAAAAAATAGTGAACTCCAACTGAAATTATAGAGGCGTCTTGCTACCTACTAGGGACATCATAAAAGTAGTATCAAACGTTATTTTTAATGAACTCAAGTCATATGGAGAATATAGTTTTAGAAGAACAGGAAGGTTTCAGACAAGGAAATTCTACGGTTAATCAAATACATACTGTAAAACAAATAATAGGAAAATGCTACGAATTCAAACATAAATTATTAATGTTTTTAGTTATATTCACAATAATGTACATGCACGGTAGGTACATTGTAACACAACTATATTCACAAATTCACAAAATACTGAAGCTGAAAATCGAAGAATTAATTAGACTACTTATCGTGTATAGACACAAAAAAAATTGTATTATTTAAAAATGTAAAAACAAAAAACACTATTGTAGTAAAATCAATACATTTTCAATATAAAAACTACCAAAAAGTTAATAAAGTTTGAAAAACTCAAAAATAATGAATTTTTCAACATGAAGAACTTTTTTCGTATTTGTGATATTGACAAATTAAAAATTTGCGTTGCACAATCAATGTGCTCCTCTTTTTAGTATGAAAATTGGTTGCATAACTTGAATTATAACCTGAGTGGTTTCTTACTCCCGCAAAACAGTTTTTGCTATGTTTTACATTTGTAAGACGGAGACAACACAAACGGGTGTAGCGTCATATTAGAGTAATTTATTGCCAAGAACATTGCATTTGAAATTAATGTCGTGTGTATCTTGGTTTTTTCAATTCTTTATTGTCAATTAATATATTTCGCTTAGTTAAAATGCTTAAAAATGTAATATAAGGTAATTATTATATAATATATAATATTATTATTATTATATTATGTTATTTTTATTATTTAATACTAATAAGTTGTTTTTAGTGTAATTTCAAAAAAAAGTTTAGCGTAAATTCACATTAATTTTTTATGAGCGTCTTAAGATAGAATTTGACAAAATTTGTCAATCACAAAAATCTGCAAGTTTTCCTATCTTAAACAAAAAAAAAAGTTTACTGGAAAGTCAAATCAATTATTTATGGGTGTTTGAAGTTCAAAATTATACGTCGTACCTAACCTAACCTGGGTATTCACCCGTAAATTAAGTATTTCTCCTCAATCGATTTTTATATTTTTTTATAATTCAAAAAATTAATAACCATAGGTAATGTAGGTATATATTATCATTTTACATAGGTCGGTACACTATACAATTTTCAAAATATTTTGACTCTTTTTGAGTTATTTATAGACATTTGTACTTTTTAGTTTTTATATATTAAAAATAAATAGGCATGATTTTTTTAAGCATTTCAACAAAATGCGTCAAAATCATGAAAATGCGCAGATTATTTTTTAGGTAGGTTTTGGCTAGATTTCCTACTTTTCGGCGGATTTTTTTAAAATGTTCTTTCATAAGAACCTTGTCCTGACAACTAGGAACACAACAAAAAAAAAATCTTATTAATTACTAATTAATCAAACAACATTTAAAAAAATTTAACTTTGCCACCGGTAGCGATGTAGATTAAAAAAGTGACCAGATCACGTGACTTTTGGATTCAACCGTCGGTAATGTAATAGCATTTTTATACCGGATCGTTGGGCAACCATACTATCTTAAATCGTACCCAAGAGGTAGAATATCGAGATTAATATAATATGATCGCGGTGGTTCACTGTGCAGTTTCTCGATATCTCTCCCAAGACCGGCCACAGCACTTGTGGCCGCGTCAACCTACCGTATTACTAATAGTAAAATTAGTTAATTCAATAGCACAATTATATCATAATATTTACTTAGTAATTTATACTGACTCAATTTAGTTTAGGTCTTCGTTCAGAATTGTTTGTTTGTATGCAATGGTATCATAAATATTTATCATTGAATTGAAATTTAAGTATTTAACACATATGTATACATTATAGTGACTTACTCAATTACTCAATGACGAGGTACACTCGACACCTACTTACATCAAAGTGGTTATACCTACTTTCCCCCTTTTTCAATTCTGAACCCCCCTTCACCAAAAATGTAACTTGTTATTCAATTTGCTACTAGAAGCCAGAAACCACCTTGAATGTTTTGGATTGGAGCATTCTTACTATTCTGAAAGGTGATGATACACACACTACACACACTACACACACAAAACACATAACTGTAAAACCGATATACCTACTATACTTAGATCTTATTATTATAATTAATTCATTGCTCCGCTCAAAATCTAAAATGGGTATTTAAACGACGTGTTGATTTAAAAAGTATTAATTACTAACCATTGCGTACTTATGTATACTTGTGTTTATTAATATTTTCTTTAAACAATTAAACTTTGGACTAATTTAAGGTACCTATAGGTAATATAGCTATATTTAAAAATAAGTTTATACCACTAACAACGAACATATTAACACTATTGTAGTATCGTCTATCCTATATAATATGGTATGATGGATACATGTTTTTCTTGGAAAAAACTGTATCAATAATATTATAAGATTTATCATCTGATGAATTAGGTAATTAATATATTTATATCTACAAAATCCGAATCCAGTACTCACTTCTCTTCATCTCTAAACTCCCCTTTTTTCTCGCAAAGCTTTTTACGCCTCCGTTACCGATTTCAATAATATCCCACTACGGCACTACCTAATAGCCACGCTAATGATAAGCCACTAACTAAATTTATATCAGAACTTTCCTCGTGAATTACTCCCCTCATTATACGCTTCTTACAGCTGTTCTAAACAAACAGCTTGTTCCATAGTCCAAACATCATTATTATCTCATAGTTAAATTAAAATATTTCTAATCGCCGAATATGTATTTATATTGTACCTTATAGGTCTTCGATTCATTAACACTATCATAGGCGGCATTGGGGGGGGGGGCACGAGGGTTTAGTTGCCCCCCAGATAAAAATGTAGCTGGAATATTATATAGATAAGTTGAATGTGAGAAGATTTTAAAATGGGTCAGTAAATTGTGATTAGTCCTCCCCCCCTGGACAATAAGAGCCGAGTGCCGCCTATGAACACTATATAACACTACTATCTCAATTTATAACCATATATATCTTATGAGGGTTCTTTTACTGGACAGCCACCCTCCTCATACTAAATCATCTTGTAAATATTTTCCGTTATTATCCTATTTTCTTATTGTACATATGTTAGTTACAGTTTGTAAATTTTCTATTTTAAATAAAAAAATATTTTCAAAACCGAATGAGTGCCTTACTTAAATGAATCATTCCATATATTATATAAATTCGTTTATATGTTTTCAAAACTAATTAATTTGATTACATCCTACTGCCTATATAACGACGAATTTGCATGGTCCCTTGAAAGTCGTTATAACTGATTTCCACTGTGTATTAAGTAATATATACGTTAATAATTTAAAATAATTGAACTTACGTCTTATAGGTTGTAAATAAAGTGCCTATATTCTACCTTATATGTAACACTTACTTTAATAATTATCTAACTCATTTTTTTTATAGGAAATTAAGTTGATTTTTGTGGCTTTTTTCCGAGTTTTTTTTTTCCTGGTTTAATTTATACCACGAAGCACTAATATGTAATAACGTTCCTATCACGACAAAATTTTGTAATTTGAATGAATTTATATCGGTATTCGTTTATCCTTTTGCTTTTATCACGATTATGAGTGTATTTTCAACTGAATTCAACTGATATATTGATACAATTAGAAACAGATTTATGGCAAAATTATTGATTATTGTTTTTAATAATTATTCCTTTTTCACAGCAGACATATTTCTTAATGTATCTAGGTACCTAAAGTTATATTTTCACCATAATATAGAATATTAATAAAATTGAATTGAACAAAAACAATTTTATTTTTATTATTACTCTGTTTTTTTTTAAGAAACAATATTATGTATAGTTATATTTTTATTCATACTATGTATTTTATTATTTAATATACAACAGGTAAAACAAATAATGGAAGAAGCTGTAACTAGGAAGTTTGTACACGAAGAAAGTGGCTCAATTACATCTCTGTGCGGTAGTGTATTTACAATAAATTATTACTTTTTTAATATAAAATAATATGATTCATTATTATTATATTTTAGTTATTCGTGTTGTTAATTGCTACGCATTTTAAATAAATATCTTCATGATACATTTTTTTAATCTAAATTTGAGTTTATTCAGAATGTAAAATAAAAATTACTATTGATAAACAATATATATATATATGATAGGTTTAAAGACAATTAAAAATATATACACGTATGGTAAATATTTGACCTACGGATTATAATATATAAATCTAAAAAATAAGTAAAATTTAGCTTAAACTCATATTTAAATTAGTTAATTTTTTATCTGTACTCAAAATTAAAAATATAACACAAAACAATTCTTTGCAGAGACTAGATGAATTAATAGATAGATGTTATTTCGCAGCTCACACCTGTCACTGTTTCTGTATTTTGTCTGCTTTAGTTTTCATTTATACAGAAATGTAGTAATAAGTAGGTAATAAAAAGTTTTCCAGTTGCATCAATCGTTTTTTCTGCTCCGTTAGGAATCAGGACAACATTATGAATTTCGATTTGAATCAAAATGTTTAATAGACAGTACCGTATATACTATAACTATATACTAAACTACCTACTATATACATACTACATATAATATATGCATATATCATAATAAATTATTTATAGTTAATGTTCTTTTCATATTGTATTGGGTATATGTCTAACTAATTTCACAATATTAAGCTATTGCTCTAGAGCAAGTTACTGGCGGGCTACTTTTAAGTACTTTAAAATCTAGCGGGCCGCACTGCATAGGAGAAAGCAAAAAAAAAGGTCAAGATAAAAAAAGTACGCGGGCCGCCAGTTGCCCATACCTGCTGTAGAGTGTGTAGACGAAGTAAATTTAATGTTTTGTAAATTGTTATAGATACCGATAATAAATATAGTAATGAGTGAATTATAAATTAACGCATTTCCAATGATTTAACCGCAGAATCTGTAGGCTAGGTAAAAAAATTAACAAATTCGTGTTTGATAAATAATGAATATTACATGATTGTAGCTGCTGTTGAAGCATGTCTATCTCAAGGATTGAGGCGGAGAGCATTGGGATTATTTAAAACTAGTTCAACAACAGCATTATTACATAAAATGGCGAAAAATTTTGAACCTGCCTCCATAATTAGTCAGAAAGTTCAAGAAATGGAAAATACTGACACAAATAAGTAAATATCTATATTACTTAAGCATCATATTTACTAATTAATTTAATTTGTACAGATCAAAGTACCTAGATATAATGTTTTGAAGCTTTAGAATTAAGGGGAAACATCGTTAAAGTAAATTAATTATACATACCTACCAAAAAAATAATATTTTTGTAATTTTTTGAATTTATACTATATACATGTATAGAAAATTATTGAGACATATAAATGCTTTATCTTATTTTTAATTATGCAGAAAATACTTTCCAAAACAAGTATAGCAATAACTAATATTAAATAGGTACTCATATTAATGTTATTAGAAGATAACTTACATTTAATTCAAGAGTAATAATAAATGAGTAGTAAATAATAGTAATATAACATTTTATATGATTACAATAATAATTTAAAATTAAATATTAATATAGGTAGGTACCAATGTATTATAGTATAATATATATTATCATATGAGGTATACTGGTATGTTATAAGCCCATAACTCATAACTTAAAGTTTTTCATTGTTTTTGAGTTGTATGTTATTAAACAAAAAATATGACATAACTCATAATTATAAAACTATTGTGTGTTATAATTTTATAAATAATTAAATATTTTATTATCGCTTCATTTGTTATCAATTGTTACAAATTCGCCAGTTATTAAAATTACTCAATAAAATGATTAATTACTTCCGTTTTCTTAACATGCATCATTTATAGATTATAGAACGCCTATATAGTTGTAATTAAAATCTAAATTTTCTTAAATAAAACCATTTAAGACATGCATAAGTTGTAAGATATTAGTATAAATATTGGTATTTAGAAAAGAAATATTTTTATTGCATGTACGTAAACTAATTATAATTTAGATTATTACTGTACATTGAATATATATATTATAATTTATACAACTAACATTATCAAATATCAATATATTATATAGTAGTTTATCATAATATATTTATTGGAAAAATATGTACTGACACACTTCTATAGTTACATAATTTAAATAGATTTCTTAAAAGTACATTCGCAGGATCAACGACCATTGGAGATCAAATGGGTTTATTTTTCATTCAAATATTTAAACAGCACTGCAAAAATAGTCACTCTAAAGTCTAAATAAGTTTTTTTTATAGAATGATAATACAATTATTTATACTTAACTAAACAAGTTACTAATAAGTAATAATATTTACTGAAATGTCATAATAGTTCGGGATTTTAAAGTTATATAACTTTGTTTAGCCCTGGCAAATAATACACTTTTTACTATTTATAGACATCTTTGTTGCAAACAAATTTGAACTATTATTATTGAAGATTGATAGTAAATTATTTATGTTAGGTATCTATATATTTTAAAAGATAATTGTATTAAGTTTAATTATATTAAAATCTTTAGCATTTTTTAGCAGCAGAATTTGTATGTTATAAATAGTTTACACGGAGTACCTATATATGCAAATCATTGAAAATGATTACCTAAGAACCTAATATATATTTGCATGTAGTGAATATTATTGTATGACATTTTAGATTCTAAATGGAGCAAGTTTTAGTGTTTTACAATGATGTGTGTGTTTTTAAGTCCGTCATAATGTTATGAAGCAGTAAAAATGCTTAGATTTTCGACTTCAACACTTATTCTGGTAGGAATGTGAATCTAATTGGTACTTTAGGGGGGGGGGGGGTCATAAGTACATAATTTCCCCATATATTTTTCTTAAAAGACTATACTCGGTCATTTGTTGTCTCCGTCTTACAAATGTGTAACATTGTAAATGTACGCTCAGCAGATCACGTTTAGCTTCGTTAGTTTAAAAATTAAAGTGAATCGGCCTATTTTGAAACTCTATTATAAGAATTTTAGCTGTGTTTGTATCTGGGTTTTTTACGATGGTTCAATTTTTTAGCAAAATAATATAGCGTAATTGAGTAAATAAAAAATGCTCATAACCCATCTAAAAACTGAATTATCGTAAAAAACCCTTATGCAAACACCGATTATGTTCTTACCATCACGTTTCATAATAGGTCGATTCTCTCTAATTTTTAAACTAACGGAGTTAAACGTGATCTGCTGTCACTGCTGAGCGTACATTTTGTATATTACGGAGTCAACAAATATCTGTGTAGCATATATACCACTATATGATGTACTGTAGTTTGCAGGTGTCAAGAGATATGTGGTGGGTCACTGTAATGAATGGGTTAAATTTGAATTCAATAACTTAAATTATTTAATTATATAACGATCAGAGCGAATAAGTCGGTCAGACTACTATACTAATAGCATATTTTAATCATATTAATGCTTAACTTAATTAATTATACGATTAGTAAAACAGTAGGTTAAATTCATTTTTACCGAAAACATTTAATTTATATAGTTACTTAAGTACCCATAAATAATCTTTTTAAATTACAAATAAACTAAAATCGTTATTCTCCGTTTACATTTTTAGTTTCGTTCAAATTTGAACGTAAAATAATTCGACTATACCTAATATTTATGGATACGACTTTGATGATTCTTGTCTTGAACGTCAGACGCTATTAAAATTTTTTTGTTAATTTAATTGTATTTCACATTGTTTAATTTCCACTAACAATAACTTAGAAGAAACCTATTGTATTAAATGTTCAAGTTTTCGGAAATTAAAAAAACTACTAAAAATTAAAATTTTTTTATACTGAGTTATGCTTATGCCTTATACATATATTATATGTATCGCTCAAAAAGAGACAAACTATCTTGAAAGTTGAAATGATGTGTAGAAAATGCTCGATAAAAATTCGGCACCTGCAGTCTAACTATTTCAGTTATTTTTTAGAGTTACACCACCAAAAACTCAATTCGATTTTGTTAAAAACTAATTTTGCGTAAAAATTCCACATTTCTTAACTTTTATTTTGTTTCCTCAAAGCTTTTCAAAATTACAAATTTTCAATTTTGACCTCTGCAATGCACTAACTAGATTGTGCAATGCACAATTCACTTTCGCTCCAAAAAATAAGTTACTGAAGTTCAAATTTTATTTTCTATAAATATCAATAAAATTTTATTTGTTGGGTAAAAAAGCGCGAAAATGTAATGCAAGGCTTCTAATATATTGTTACAATAGCAGTTGAAAAATATTAAAAATAGGCACAATTTTTTTTATAAGCATTTAAAGTTCGAATTTCGAATTTCGACAAAATTTATGAAATTTAAAATTTAATAATTATTTTGTAGTTAAAAATTTATAAAATGTTCAAATTTTATAGCCAAGGACTGAAAATTTAAAACAAAGATCCACGTAAATAGGTTATATATAAATTACTTTATTCACAATAATATCATCAAAGATACTTAGCAACAGGCGCGGATCTAGAAGGGGGTGCTAAGGTACTATAGCCTGTTTACAAAATGGAGTATACAGAATACGAGACCTTAACTTTAGCAACCCCCTTTAAAAAATCCTAGATCCGCCACTTCTTTGTAATATCATAGGATGACTGACCGTTTTCGCTCAGAATGGTTTTCTTATACAATGATATTATATCATTGAATTTAAATTTAACACCAACTTAACTTTAGAGCTGTGAATTTGAAGTGTATAGTTATATGCATTCTTTTTAGCTTATTGTAAAACCCATCTTTTAACTTAATTTTTAATACTTTTTCAAATTTTTTTACCAGTTCCATTTAATTATAAAAAACTTTGTATTTACTCATATTTTTTAATTATTTTTTAATTTCCATCTTATATGTTTTAGTAAACAAATAAAAATAATTAAAAAAATGTTTCTTCTAAATACAACTTGATAGATTTTCCTGTTTTATAATTTTATATTCAATGTTTGATTAATTATGTATTAATAATGTATTGGGTTTTACAATGATGCGTTTTTTTTTTTAAATAAAAATTTTTTTTGTGGGTGTGTATACAGTTGAGTAGAGTAAGAAATGGAAATAATTCTTGGATTTTCAACTTAAGTATCTTTCACGATGGGAAAGTGAATCTAATTGGTGCATTGAAGAGGTCGAAATTCCCACTAGTTTTCAAAATGCCTGGAAAAACAAAAGTTAAGGAAAAACCGGAATTTTTAGGCAAAATCGGATTTCGACAAAATAGTTTGAATTGAAGTAACTCTTAAAAAAAATTACCGTAGATACATGAAATAATAATTTTTACTGAATGTTTATATTGACAATTTCTAGGCACCATAGCATTTTTGAATTTTTGCGATTCGTTTGCGATTTCGAGCTATTTATAGGCCTAAGAAAATTCGAGTATTGTTAGTTTTTCTAAAAATATTTCATGCTTGGTCAAACAACTTCAAAATGTAATACAATAATTCTCATAGGCTGTTGTTAGTGGACAAAAAAAAATGAGTGTTAAATTTCTCAATCATTTTTTATGAGCGTCTGAAGTTAAAATGTTGACAAAATTTATTAAAATCACAAAAATTGGCTAATTATTTCGATTTAGAAATTCATAAAAAATTATATATTTATATCTAATAGCTTTGAAAATGTATTACAAGATTCCCCTTAAGTTTTCCTACATGTAACATAACAAAGACTACAGGAAAGTCAAATTAAATTTTTACGAGGGTTTGAAGTTACAATACTTGTATACAATAGTGTTCACTATGTTCGAATATGTAGATTTTTTCATTCCTCACCACTAAAATTCAACGTATAATACTCGACTTCCTATCCTTTGTCCGTAAAATGCTTATATATATATTATGTTATATTATCCGTAGTTCTCGCTAAACCTTCTCTCGGGTTCCATTCAAAAATTTGGTAATTTTAGCTTCTGAGTGATTAATTTTACAATGATATGTGTTTTATTTCAAATTTGTGTCTGTCAACACCTTTTAGGACAGTAAAAATACTTATATTTTCTTCAACAGTATCTTTTCTGATAGGAAAGTGAATCTAGTTGGTACTTTGGTGGCTCAAAAGTAAAAATTTCCCAGTAGTTTTCAAAAGCGACGTGAAAAACAAAAGAAAAACTAAGCATTTTTTATGCAAAATGTTGTTTTTTGGTGCAACTTTAAAACAAATAACCGTAGGTACATGAAATTATGACTGAATTTTCTATAACCACCATAACATTTTCCAAATATTTTGACTTATTTTGAGCTGTTTACAGACATTTTTAGTTTTTTTTTTCTATAAATATCAATAAAATTTTATTTGTTGGGTAAAAATGCGTGAAAATTAAATACAAGGCTCCTGATATATTGTTACAATAGCAGTTGGAAAATATTAAAAATACATAGGAACAATTTTTTTTATAAGTATTTAAAGTTCAAATTTTGACAAAATTCATCAAATTTAAAATTTAATAATTATTTTGTAGTTAAAAATTTATAAAATGTTCAATTTTTATATCTAAGGACTAAAAATTTAAAACAAGCCAACAAGGTTCCACGTAAATATGTTATATGTAAATTACTTTATTCACAATAATTTCATCAAGTATATACTTAGTCATATCATAGGTCTTCGTTCAGAAACGTTTTTCTTATACAAATATACAATTATATTATTATATCATTGAATTCAAATTTAATAAATGTGTGAAAGCGTTTACCTGCATGCTTTAAAGTCCAAACTAAATTAATTTAAAATCTTTTAAACTTGAGGACTTGAGTACATTTTATTTGTATACTTATTAAATAATTGATGTCTGTTGATCATTTCAGAAGGAAGAATAACTTTTGATTTTCCGATTTTTACGTTTCATCTTAGGTACCTAATAATGTATACATTTTTTTTTCTGCAGAATATTGTATTTAAGATTTATTTTGTCTACTTAAGTTCTTACTAATTATTAACTACTCATATAAGTTATCAATCACAAATTAGATAATATATATTATATAATGACTTTAAAATTGTAAAAAATATTTTTTTTAAAGGAAAACGCACAACATTAGGTATATAAACCATACAATAAACCATTTTTTTTTTCAAAAACTTTTTAACGATTTTAAATAATATTTAAAAAAATCTTTCCAAAAATAAGTGTTTACCTTTAATAGAATCATTCTGTATAATATGTAATATGAATCTGTCTGTTTAATATGTCACGCATCTTACCTGTATATTATATATTATACAAAACTATTTATATATAATATTAAAATAGCAATACTTCGAATATAGGTAATATAATATAATAATAGGTTAAACAAATATATAATTACCTATGATTTATTCATGTTACAATTTTTTTTATTAAATAAGATTTTAAGTTTTACTTTATTGATAAATGCAAGTAATTAATAATTTTCTGTTGTTGAAAATAATATTCTATTTTTTAGTCTATTCTTCGTATTGGTTTTCATAAAGAGACCCTATTTTTCAGACCAATAACTCTAAGACGTGATTCAATGGCCTCACCAAGAATTTGCCCATGCATTTTAAATAGAAGAGGTTCATTAACTTGGTTATTATTTAACAATGAAAAGTAAGCCTCAAATTATTATGTACCTACCAAGTTAAAATTTTACATTTTCCTCTAAAATAAACTATATACATTTACTGCGATTATAATATTATAACCTGTAGTTTTAGGAATTAGGTATATTAATCTGTTTTATCCTTTTACAAATACTATGGTTTTGCAAAAATATATCTGGCCTCTGAAAATATTCTCTTTTATTCTATATTCCATAGTTTTTATAAAATCGGACCATATTTTTCAGATCTGTAGTAGTTTCTCCTTTTAGAAGAAGCAGTAATTTAGCCCCAACACAAATTTGTACATGCACGTTAAACCGGAGAAGTTCATTGACTTGGTTACTATTTGGCAATGATAAGTAAGCTTGACAATTTTATGTAACAAAAAAAAATAATATTTTAATTTTTATAAAAAAAAAAATATTTGGTTAGTAACTCATATAATAACTAAGAACGTAAAAATGATTAATAAAAACTTAATCTAAAAACATATTACAATTGATATTTACTTATAATTAATAAAATACGTATTATTGACAGCAATGGATGTCAATTTTATAAAACATGACAAAGGTAGACAAGTAGTCAGGTATAGATGTCAGGCGATAGGTCTCATAAGGATAATATACAAACATAAATAAAAAGTACATGTAGTCATTGCTCATTTTGTGTCTTGTTCGTCTTGTATTATCGATTTGCATAAACGACTTTCACCTTGATATCAGATTTATACAATTTACACAAGTACTTCGTACTTGTATTCAATTATGAAATCAATACTTCTTAAGTTATATAGGTACCTACTGATATTCACATTGTATCAAAACTACTTTTATTTGTATAAAGGTACCTAATTAACTAAAATGTTAATGTTTAGTTTTATATTTTGATTATTCCTATATAGTATATACCTTGGGGTAGATTTAGGCAACTAAGCAATGGCGGATTTAAGGGGGACAAAAGGGCCCAGCCCCCCCATCTAGGTTGTAAATTGGCCGTTGCCCGTTTTATAATATTTGTGTTGTTAAAATGTAATTGTACAATAGTCTTGTAGAAATATAGTGTAAACAAAATAAAATTGAATCAATTTATTGTTGTAAAAATGTATTATAATAATTTTTAGTTTAAACAAATAAAACAGCCATGGGATTATTTTGCACAGCTGCAAATACAATATCAAAGACTGTAGAATGATTTTATACCTACAGAGTGGTACAAAATAAAACCATATTTTTGAAAATCTATACATTTATTAATTGTATTTAATTTATTAAAAGAATCATGTTGGAATTTTTTGTAATTAATTAATTTCAAAAGTACACGTCATAATAACATAACAATGTTTTTTTAAGATGAAACACGTGCTCTCAGCTTTTCAATGTGACCCCTTTGAGCCTTGAGACACTCGTACGACATTTAACCAGATTATATAATTCGTTTCACTGCACTCTGTAGCATCTCAGGAGTCAGGGGTAACCGTTTTGAATAGCCGTAAATATTCGTGTTTTTAATTCATTGATGTTAGCTGGTAGAGGTGGTATTTTTCCATGCATGTTATACTTAATAAAATATTTTGACTTTTTTTTAGCTAATTATAGACATTTGACGTATTTTAATTTTTTTTTTCTACAAATATCTATGAAAAATTTCACTTGGTCAAAAAGCTTGAAAATGTTCAATTGGGCGTAACTGTTTTCAGTAGTGGCTATCGCTATCCTATATCTCAAGTGTATCGGCTGTTTCACATACTTTCCCCCTGAATAAGTACTCGTGTACAAGGTATAGGTTTAAAATTATTTTTATTAAGTTCGATCTTCGATACACATAGTAAATGGACAATAGCCGCCACTATAGCTGTTTGAATAGCTGCATATATTTGGGTTTTTTTTAACCTCGATGTTAGTTCGATGGTAGAGAAGGCCGAAAAACGGTACCTATATTTAACATACCCTCATAAGAAAAAATTATAAGGGGTATTATCAGGGCTTCTTAAAAAGCTTAGGTACTGTTCAGCAGTTGCCATTATATTACAAACTAATAAGTAATAAAAAACTAGCAAGCCCAGATTATTCGTGGTGAAGGACGGTCCTATAGCAACATCTCTCAGCAATTAATTTAACTTCAGAAAGGTACCTAAACAACGACAGACAGGCAGACAGCCCTTAGCGGCTTAACTGTCGTTAGTCTTTTTATTTTTTTCAGAGATCACAATTTTCAAAGATGTGGTATTTTTTTTTTTTAATTACCTTATATTGCACAAAAATAATCAATGTCAATATTCTATATTATGCATATTTTTGTACGATAAAGTGAATCTAGATGATCTAAAAAAGTATGTATATAATTAAGCACAGTTACTGTAAAATGTATTGGAAAAATTTGGGCATACCCGATATTTACAGGCTAAATCCACCCGTGCTATACTTGTGTAGGAGATATAAGTTAATTACCGCAAGTAAAAAAATAGGTTAACTTTATTTATTACTTGTTTAATGTTATATACAGTATAGGTATATGTTCATACAAAGAGGTATCACTAAATATTTCTGCTGGGAGACCTTGGATTAAAAAGGTGGTTGCTGCAAAATATGATTTTTGTAAACATTTCTATTTTTTTATCTTTTCGGTGCACGCAGAGGGACCGGCTAACCGGATGAAACCATTGTCCGTATTACTATTTTTTAGAAAAAAAAACTAAAATTTATCAAAAACAGTCGTCTAACCAAGGTTACCATATAAATTTTTTTATAGTAATATTACAATTTTAAAATTTTAATTTTTTTTCTCGATTAGGTATTTTAAAAGTACCAACTAAGAATTTTCAATTACGACCTCCCAAAAGTACCAACTAGATCTAATTTTCTACCAAAAACATTTATCCAAATTGATGATCAGAGTATTTTTTTTTGAGAAGTTTAAGTTGTACAAACTCTTTCAAATACCTCACCTTATCATCTGATATTATCAGACTGGAATATATAAAAATAAAATTGTAATTATTAATTTTCAAGCACCCCGTCCACCATTAAAAAATCCTGCGTATACGCCACTGGGTGCCCGTATGTGCAATACTACTTACTTTTAGGTTCCTAAAGAAATGTTTAGGACACCTTATAATATCCTCCTCGTATGCGTCCGTTCGTTAGTTAGGTACCAGTACATACCTATAGTTATGTATTTACGATTCTTTATATTAAGATTTTATAACAGCGGTTCTATTCAAAGTAAATTCATACTAGCCAGTATATTAAAAAATATCAAAATATAAATGTTTGATATAGATTCATTAGTAAAAAATATGTAACAAAATAAGTTACCAAATAATTATTTTTCAATCACATATAATGTATATAATATGGAACTATAGTTTATTGTATTGTATTAAAATACGTTTATAAACTGGGAATTTAGGACGCTTACAGAGTGAGGAAACCTCACTTGTTCTTTAAATGGTGACACAAATTTTTCCTCTACAGATTCGGATGGACTATTTTTTCAAAACAATTTTTGTATAAAAAGTTGTTTTTAATACGTGCATGAATTTGGCCCCTCGACATTGTTTGATAGACTCCGGACCAATACGAATATTTTGTAACTTATTTGTAACTATTTGTAACACACTTTTAAGCAAATTTTGATAGCACCCAAAGTAAAGAGTTAAAAATTCTAAAAAGTGTGTTACAAATAAGTTACAAAATATTGGCATTGGTCCGGAGTCGATCAGACAATGTCGGGGGGGGGGGGGGGCAACTTCACGTACGTGTTTTTAATTAGTAATTCTTAGGATAAACTGAATCAGTATACAAGTATACCTCGTACCTGTTTATCTATAATAATATAATGTCTAATAATTGTATATTTTTATTTTTCTGATGTATTTATTGATTTGTATATTTAGTAGTGATAGCTGTGCAACTAGAGCTGCATCCGTGAACAGTACATTAACTAGTAGTATAACACTTCCGAATGTCCATCCACCACCTTTGACAAAGAAAAATTCAGCCGGTAGTGGTTTGGGTCCTACATCCATAACTCTTCCCAAGTACTTATGGATTCGGCTGGCATTGTTCGAAAAACTTTTAGCTGTGATAATTGACCATTTAGTTCAAAATTGCAGGTGAATAATTAGTTTAATTTAAATGTACAGATAATTAATTTACCTAATTTTTAAAATCATAAAAAAATTATTTTCAGTAAATATTACGAAAAAGATTCCTTGGTAGCAGATCCAGATTATGGAAGCATTTTAAGTTCACTACTAGGTAACTTTAAATATTTTTACATTAGATTTTTGTTTCTTAATAAACTGTGTTTTTTGTGTTTAGTTGGACCGTGTGCTTTAGATTATTCTCGTACAAAATCACATGATCAATTTTGGACTGATCCACCTGCAGATGAATTAGTTCAAAGACACCGTATATCAAGTGGTTATCATACATCTCCACCATGTCGTACTCCCATAAATGTATGCTGTATTTAAATTACTTTATTCAGAAACAACTAACCATTTAACATTCAAAGCTGTTAAGACGACGATGGTGAACATACATTTTACTATCTCAGCTGTCTCTCCGGCAGGCAATATAGAACAAATTTGGCTTCGTATTTCTAAATCTGAGCCTTTAACTAAAATTAGAATAAAATCACTAGGCATAGCCTAAATCCCACTGCGATAGAAATATAAAACTATTTTTTTTTTATGGTTCCTTGTTTGTTTTCAACTGCTGAGACAGTTAATTTAGATGTAGCATCTTTTTATATGGTTGGGATGTATATAGGTATCTCCTATACGTTTGTTTACATAAATGTATGATAAAACTTTTACAGTATCGTAGAAATCTACATGCCACAAGCAATGATGATAATCAAAGACAAACTCCTATATCTGCTAAAGACTATGTGGAATCATTGCATCAAAATAATAGAGTTACTCTACTATACGGGAAAAATAATGTTTTAGTTTTACCGGTAATTGAATAATTAACTAATCTAATGCTAAAATTAATTGATAGGTAGTTGTACTAAATATTTGAAAACATTTCTATTTTCAGAAGGATGTAACTGAACCTATGGCAGGTTACTTGTCTCTACATCAAACTGCTAGTTCATTGATTATAAAATGGACTCCAAATCAACTTATGAATTGTCATTCTCCTGGTACTAATCAGAACGATCACCCTGAAATTGATGCAAGTGATAAAAGGTTAGTTTTTAGTGTTGGTAGTTTTATTTATAATATTAAAAAAGAAATCAAATTTTTATTAATATAGTATACATATAGGTACCCACCTATTTTTTTTAGGTTAATTTTTAAACAATAAATTTACTTAAAATCAATAAATATATTTTGAATAATTTATTATAGTTTAACACATGTGAAAGCTTATGTGCTTATGTTATGCTCTTTTTAATTGTATAAATATTTAACAAAAAAATGATAAATAGTAAAATATTAGATTTTAAAAACTTTTTATTGATTCTATCGAGAGGAAGAAAGCTGTTGATTGGTTTTTAATAGATACCTTAGTATTTTTATTTAAATTTAAAAATAACTCACAATCGCAATACCAGTAGCCTCCTTTTAGCTCCAAATAATTAAAGCATTTTAAATGTTTAAAGTTAAAAGTAATTTTTTAGTAATAACTCTGATAAAGCTTCAAAAGTTATAACCATTTTCACATTTTTTGAAACAGATGTTTTGAGTGCAGCATGATTGAATTGAAAAAACTTAAGTAAATAAATAAACCTATATAATTCTTATCATTTAATTATGAAATTTAAAATTTTGAATATAGAAAGTCACTTCTCAGTGCGAGTAGGTTCCACCTTTTCTGCTCCTACTTTAATCAATGCAGGCGTACCTCAAGGTGCAGTCACAGCTCCCCTCCTATTTAACATATATATATCTGATCAACCTTCTTCCCTCCATACGCTTGTCGGTGACTTTGCCGACGATAAAGCTATCTTAGCCTCTAGTTCTGATCCTCATCTAGCCTCTAGCTATATTCAGGACCACCTTCACCTTCTCCAAGCTTGGTACAAGGAATGGGGAGTTAAAATGAATGAATCCAAATCGATCCATTGTACTTTTACGCTTCGGCAGGGAGTGTGCCCGACCCTTCTCCTTAACAACCAACCCCTCCCCACTGCCCAATGTGTACGCTACCTTGGAGTCAACATTGACCGTCGACTTACCTGGTCAGCTCACATTAAAAATAAAACTCGAATACTTAATGACCGTTTTCGCCTTCTTCGGCCGTTCCTAACTTCTAAAAATATTAAATTACCTACTAAATTACTGCTGTATAAACTACTACTCAGACCCATCTGGTCCTACGGTTTGCAGCTATGGGGATCAGCAAAAGTATCAAATACAAACCGTATACAAAGGTTCCAATCCAAAGTCCTCCGCGTCATCTCTAAAGCTCCTTTCTACGTCTCAAACAATACCCTTCATTCCGACTTCAATTTACCCACCGTCACTGAACTAGCCAAGCTCCATTATAAGCGATTTAATCGAAAGCTAACACATCATTCTAATCCCCTTATCGCCCAACTATCATTTGCAAATATTCCAGGAAATCCCCACAAAAGATTAAAAAGACAATAGTGTCGTGACCTGCTTATATAATATTTAAAAAAAAAAAAAAAAAATGTATCACTAATACTATGATCTTATAAGTTATAACTATTACGTACTCATTGCAGTATCGTTGTTATTATCTTTATTATTATTATTATTATTATTTTTGTTTTTAGGATTAAAACCTTAAATTTATATTCATGCTGAAGTACCTCCGATAGGTGGTCTCTTCCCTCAGTCTATTCTGTCTATTTTATTATATTTTCATCACTTAAGCTTATTGTTCATTAATTGTAACAGATAGCGTAATATAAAATTGTGTTAAAAAAAAATAAAAAAAAAAAAAAAAGAATATAGAAAAGTTCACAGACTTTTATCTTACTTGCAACTATTGAGGGGGTATTGAAAAACAATTATGCAATATTACCCCCACTATAAAATTTCTATAGTAATTTGTTTCATGTAGCTTACCAGCCTAATCCAATATGCTTCAATACATTTCATAATATACAACACTTCATTAATCAATATAGGTACCTAAATGAGATATATTACTAATAAGTAATATTATACATAGGTACTTAAATAAAATAATATTGTAGAGCTCACAATTTTGTATGCTGTGTCTATAGTAAGTATGGACTTCGGAGTATACCCTTATACTAGTACTTATATTATCTAAGAAGTGTATATAAATATACAAAAAACTATTCTGAAGGAGGTTGTCTGTATTGTTGAATATATTTCTGAAGATTATTTATAATATTCCATAAAATAATAATATGGTAGGTTAACAATAATAGGTAAATTAAAAATATCATTATGTAAATAAAATAATAATAGGTAGACGTAAAGGCAAAAAATTTCAAGTCCTTCAAATAATAATTTTTAAATTACAATAAAATAACTAAAATTGTTATATTTTGTTTAAAATAAATATCCAATTTTGCCATAATTTGAATTTCAAACTCGTAAAAATTTTTTTGGATTTAAGCTCAACTTTAAAAAAATATTCAATTTTGTCAAAAAATGTTCAAACGAATTAAGATCAAACGCTCTCATAAAAACAATATTATAAATTTATGTATTTTTGATGTTTTTTAATTTCAGTAAAATAACTTGAGGAATTTTGTTTTAAAATGTCAAGCTTTTTGACAAAGCATACAATTTTTTCATCAAGATTTATAGAAAAAAACTAAAAAACTCAAATACTTATTTTCATGTTATGTCTGTATAAATATCTGAAAAAGAGACTAAAATACTTTGAAAGTTACAGCATATATATAGAAAATAATAATATAAATATTTTTTGAAAGTTTAAAGTTATGAGTATTCATTTTTAAATAACAACAAAATAACTAAATAGATTTTATCAATAGTCATGTGTTGCATAAATATAGGTATCAGTATTTTTTTTTTCCGATTATTAAGAAGTATATGGTAATTTTTTTTTATTAATCCCTAAAAGTACCAAATACCAATACTAGATTCAATTTTCTTCCATAAAACACTATTGAAGTTGAAGCATTTTAAGTTCTCCAAAAAACAGACATAAAAACGCGCCATTTTCCAACTGCTCCGCGGTTGAAAGATAACTTTTTAGAGATTATTAGATTTTTTTGGAGGGGGGGTGGTTAAAAAGTAAGAAATTACCATTACTTTTCAATTACAATTCAGGGTTTTCCCTGGACAGTATTCATGCAACAAAATGTTTAACTGTAAATATTTTTTATGTTTTTATATTAATTTAAAAATAATGTCATAGGTTACTCTAATCTTTTAAGTAAAGATTGTAGTCCAGTCGATATCCACTTTTTACTTGGAAAGTATTTGGAAGTTAATGGAAAAAAATTGGTAAAAAGCCCAAAACTTTTAGACTTTTTTCAGATATTCGCTTATCTCTCGTAAACTAACCATATTTTGTGGTCTATAGGTCATTACAAAGTTGTAGACTACTAAATTTGCTAAAATTTGGTTGGTAAAACTAGTTAACCGTTCTTGATACCGATAAATTTGAAAAACCTTTTTTGAAACCGAAAACAAAACCAAAAAGTTTGGAAAACCGATCTTAGAACCTAAGCCAAAACCATAAATTGTAGAAAACCGTTCTCAAAAACCAAAACCGTAACCTTTAAAATTTGAAACGGTTTTGATCCCTGCCTACGTATGTGTTAATAATTTTAAATTATTTCTACGTATATACATAACAACAACAATTATCTTAATTTTGATTTTTTGTAGATAATTTTGATTCTATGCATTAAAATGAGGCATCTTTACATTTGGAGTTAGTGAAGGGGTGGGGAGGGAGGGTTATAGGTGTTCCTAGATGTTAATGTAGATGAGTGATTGACATAATTAACATGAAACTTATGGTATTAAATAGTTACGGAACCAAAACCTTCGTTTTTCAGCTATTTTTTAAATTTTGAGAAACTTTTTCTAATTTTGATCGGCTGTATTTATTTTTTTATAGTAATTTATTGAATTATTTTGGTAAATTTCCTTATAAGAGAGTTACCTATTTGCTTTAAGGTGAAATCATTATCAGTTTGGTGGCAAATCTCACTTGCAGCTATTTACTAATCAAATGTCTCTTTTTAAAACTACTAGCAACTAGCCTTTAAAATTAATACCCATCAATACAAAATTTTGGATCTTTCAATTTAAAATAATATTAATAAATATAAGTATAAATTAGTTAATTTGTACAATGTGTCAATGGAGATATAGGTAGTTAATTTAATTGTTTTAATGGTTTTTTCTTGTTCTGCTGTTGTATATAAATATTAATATATCAATATCATTTTGAAAAATCTTGAATATTAACAAATACTAACTTCATAAGTCATATCTGTCATTAGTTATTAACAAAATTGGATGTTTCCATGTTACAGCCAATATTGGGACTATGCGATGAATGTTAATGTAGATGAAATAGTGTATGTTCATTGTCATCAACAAGGTATTTTACTAATATACTTACTATTTTTTTTTTAGCTTGTTTCTAAAAATATTTTGCAACTTATATATTTCTGTAGTTAATTTTAACATGTACCTATTAGTGTCATTTAATTAAATTGGTGAACTAATTTCTGCTTTCTACAACAAATTTATCAAGTGTTTGGAAAATAATGTGGTAAACTTGTACCTAAAGACTAAAGAGACACAACAATTGTATGGTTAGATCAAACATGTTTTGATAATAATTAATATTTATTATGTATTTATATAGGAAATGACAATGGTGGAACTATAGTTTTAGTTGCACAAGATGGTGTACAACAACCACCCATACATTTTCCTCAAGGAGGCCACTTGCTAGCATTCCTTACTTGTTTAGAAAATGGTTTATTACCTCATGGTCAACTGGATCCTCCATTGTGGCCTCAAAGAGGCAAAGGTAATTAATTTCTAGTAGTGTGTTATTTATGCATATGATGTATCCACATTTCACTGGCCCTTGGCCCTTGGCCTTAGCCTTTCTGGGTATTTTATTTTGATAGTTTTATTTCAATTTCCATTATATACCTACCCTATTTAACCTAGGCAATCCTAATATTATCTAAATAAAATAAATGCAAATTAATTTGCTTGAATTAACTACATTAGATCACATTTTTAGTAACATGCATATTAGTTATTAGTACCTATACTTTTATTTAGGAAAAGTCTTTCCTAAACTTCGAAGAAAAGGAAGATCCCAAATACAAGATATTTCTAATGATTTATCTAGCAATACAGAAGAATCTCGAGATTATGTTTTTCAAATAATTAGTAAAGCTAGACATGAAGAATTTTGTAAGTTTTAATTTAATATAATAAATGTTGTTAGAATATTTAAATATATAAGTATGTAAAAAATAACTGTTTTCCTAGTATCTAGAGGAGAAGAGATATTGGATTCCAAAATTTGGTCTATGCCTTCAGCTGCAAATAATATGCTTAATAAAGTAAGAGGTCATTTGGAGTCATCGTCGACTAATTCATCAACATCTACATCCAGTAGCTTGGATCCTGTAGCTTCTCCATTATTAATAAATATTCAAAATACGAGTAAAGATACAGGGTAATAATAATTTACTTATCATTTCTTGTGTAATGTATGACGTATTTATGTAAATAATATTAAAAACAATGTAAGATGTTAAAGTTATGTAATGTTTTATACTTTAAGCTAGTCAAAAGTCAAAAGTTGTTAGTTTTCAATTATCATTCACCTATCATTTTTTTTTAAGCTAATTTAATAAAGCACGTAAATATCCATTAAAAATAATGATAGTACTTAAGTATGATGGAAGCTAAGATCAAAGTTATTGTAGAGTTATTTTTTCTATTTTCAGTGATTCTTTGCAAATCCTATGCGAAACAATGAAAAAGCAAATCATATCTAGAGCATTTTATGGTTGGCTTGCATATTGTCGTCATTTAACAACTGTGCGAACTCATTTATCCGGTCTTGTAAACACTGTAATAATAGATTCTAGTGATGCAGAAACAGGATTAACTAAGGAAAAATGGTATTCATTTAAAAATGATTCAAACCTTGTTAATGATGATACCAAATTAGAAATTTTTAGACTAACTTATTTTGGTGGAGTCCAACATGACATACGAAAAGAAGTATAAAATAAAAATATATAGTTGGGCATTTAAGTGTGTGATTCATTACATTTTTTTTTAGGTTTGGCCATTTTTATTAGGGCACTATAAATTTGGTAGTACAGTTGAAGAACGAAATGCTGTTGATTTACATTGTAAGCAAGAGTATGAAACAACGATGTCTGAGTGGATGGCAGTTGAAGCAATAATCAGACAAAAAGATCGTGAAACAATGGCAGCTAATTTAGCAAAACTATCAAGTGAAAGTACGTCTGGTGGAGATGCACCACCACCAACTCCAAACACCTCAAAAGTTCTCAGTCAAGAACTTAGTAATGATGTAAGATTTATACAACTAATTATTTAATAAATAAGTTTTAAATGTCATCAAATAATTATTAAACATAGGTATTTGAAGATAACATTAATTTTTCATCAGACGAAGATAATCCTCCAGTTGTTGATGATACTCAATTAGAGCACAATGCCGAATTTTGTGAAAATCGTATGAATATTTTTATTATTTATTTTTATTTTTTTAACAGAAAATTCAGAAATAATTTACTAATTTTAGCCACCAATCAAACAAATACAAAAAAACATATTGAAAATATACCTAAAGAAATTGATTGTGATAAAGTAAGTTGAAAAAGGTCATACATATTATGATCAATTTAAATTATATTTTAATATTTAGTACTTTCTTATTTTTAGTACATTCTTGACATTAGTTAGTCCGGATAATCGGTGTTCTGCGTACTGTAGTTAAATAAGAACAAAAACTAATTATATTTGTGCCTTTACATTGAAAATGTAATGATCTCATAAACTGTTAATTATAAATAATTTTTAGAAATCTTTATCATCAGATGAAGGATTAGGTAAAGATGAAGTTACTGAAAAAGACATGACCATTAAGAAAAATATGTCTGAAGGTAAAATATATAAGCATTAGTAAATTGTCATCTCATATTTTTTTTACATTCATATAATTATAATATTATATACCATAATTTATGTACAAATAAAACCTTATTGTAAAACTTTTTCAATTCCTCTCTACTATTGACATTTAAATTATTTTTTCTCCTTAGACACATCATTATATTGTCCTACCTCAGTAATTGTCACAACAAATATAAGCCAAGAAAAAACTATGGACAATCCTAGTGATGAAAACGATAAAATAGGTAAGCAAAATAAATGCTTTTATTTGATTTATACTTGGGCATTTGGTTCAAATAGTAGGTACCTACTGAATAATTATTTTATATTTGAGAGTAATAATAATCATTACAAAGTAATTAACAACAATTCTCAGTTAAGTGTTCATAATATTAGACACTGCTTATTTTTTTAAACTGTAAGTGCTTATAAAATCAATCGGTAATATACCTATATTTAATTCTTATTATATGATATCCATGCGATATAAATTAATTTCTTGGATTAAAATATAAAACACTTAAACCTACATGAATTTTTTTAATATCATGGAATATTTTTAGTAGATGATACTTATTAGTCATTTCTAATAAATAATATATTATTATAATATTTATGTACGTATTATTCTTAACTTGTATATTATTCACTATATTTATCTTTGAATTTCAACTTGATTCAAAGCTATGTCTCTTGTTCCTTTATTTAATTTTTAAATTCAACACAAAATACCACCTATACTTATTAAATTTATATCATGTTTAATGCATTAATGTTTTTTAATAATATATACTTTTTAGATAGTAAAGATAATAATAACACTTCTAAATTAGCAGTAGATGAGAATGAAGGAGCGGGAGGATCTAATCATGAACAAAGGTCTGCTTGCATATCTCCGGCAAGTTCTCAAGGAGGAATATACCCAGTAATATTGTTGAAATATAAAATATAAATAATTGGCCTACTGTATTCAATTGTATATACTTAACAGGTGGAGTTGGTTGAAAATTTTGGACTTAATGTGCATAGAATTGATAAGGATGTTCAACGATGTGATAGAAATTATCCCTATTTTACTCTTGAAAATCTAGATAAATTAAGGAATATAATATGCACGTAAGTGTTATAATTTTAAACTGAATCATTGAATTTTAACAAATTATGATTAATAATTACTGACAATTTTGAATTGTTTTTAAATTTTTACTTAATTGCTTTTTTTAAACATACAATTTGAAAGTTAAAATACTAATAACATTATTTATTATTAATTAACTAGTAAATAATTAAAAATATTATTGTTTTTACTACTTATTTTACTGCTTTTTAACTTCTTAACAAAATTAAAATTATCAACTAATTTAGTTTATTTTATTATATATTTAGATATGTTTGGGATCATTTAGAAATGGGATATATGCAAGGAATGTGTGATCTTGTTGCTCCTCTTTTAGTTATTCTGGATGATGAAACTTTATCTTATTCGTGTTTTTGCTTATTAATGGAAAGAATGTCAGCCAATTTTCCACACAGTGGTGGTGCTATGGACACACATTTTGCTAATATGAGGTGATATTATTGAACTATTATCTTCTGTTTTACTATAAACTTTAATTATTATGGTTTATAGATCCCTAGTACAAATACTAGATTCAGAAATGTTTGAACTTATGCATGAAAATGGAGATTTCACTCACTTTTATTTTTGTTATCGATGGTTTTTGCTGGATTTCAAACGAGGTAATTAAACATAATAAAGATAATGTGAGACTAAAGTTAAAAAAAGTAAATATTAAAATAAAAAACTGAATACCTATTATAATTTATAACTTTTTACATTTAACACTAAGTTATGAATAAAAATGTATTAACTTTTTAGAATTATTATATGATGACGTATTTACGGTGTGGGAAACGATATGGGCTGCCAAAGAGATGTCTTCTTCTCATTTTGTGCTTTTTTTCGCTCTCGCTCTTGTGGAAACATACAGAGATATTATTTTGGCCAACCATATGGATTTTACGGATATCATCAAATTTTTTAATGGTAATTTAAAATTTATTTCAGTTGCTTACAAGTGTACAATATATTTTGTAATGCGACTTCCAAAATTTCACTTTTTTATGAGGCAATCTCCCTATACATATACATACAATTAATAACAATATAATAAATAATAAAAATATGAATTAAAAAAAAATACAGAACAATAGGTAAATCAAATTTTAATTTCAAAATTATGAAATTACAAATTTAAACTTAGATAAAAGACTTGTTCTTGAATATTTAACACAATTGTTTTCCAAATAGGTTTTCTATTTGAAAATTTAATTAGAAGATTTTCTTCAACATACAATCTTGGCCTATATTTATTTTGTAGAGCAGAAAATGTGGTTTTGCCTAAATAATTTGAGGCAAACAGAAGTAGAGGTGCTATTTATTATTTTTATAATTCTATAATCAGATTTAATGGAAAACCAAATACCAAAGTCCAAAATGTAGTACATGTAGTTTCTTGAAATGTGTTAAGTACTTATGTAGATTTTCATCCGATGAAAACTCAATAAGTTTGTTATTTATTTATACTTAAATTTTGATTTACTTAATTTGTATGAAAATTATAGCTGTGTCTACAAATCCAATATAACAAAATAAGTTTTCATTTATTGTTAAATTGTTGCCGTTTCTTGATGGGGGAATGTTACGCTCCACTAAATGTATTAAGTACTTACTTGAGTTATAACTAAATACCATTTTTAAAGAATATTATGTTATGTTTATGTTAAATAAAACAATTTTTATTGGTCTAAATAGGAAATATCTATGTATGTAATGTGTATTTTTTTAGAAATGGCAGAACATCATGATGCTAAAACTGTCCTATCACTTGCAAGAAATCTAGTATTACAATTACAGACGTTAATAGAAAATAAATAAAACAGTTGTATTTACCTAATGACATATAATTATTTAATCTTAGGCCTTAGTTATAATTAATGTATAATTTAATTATTATATTGTATTATTTTTTTTCTTACAAAAGTGGTCTCCAAACTGCATACTTCAAAATTGTGTACATTGAACAAAGGTACATAGGTATTTTTGGACATTTTAAGTAAAACAATATAGAACCATACTTTTGCAAAACCTAAAAAATACTTTTTGTTATATGTTGCATGTGTATATCATACAAGTGTACAACATATAATTTATTAATTGCATACCATATACCATGTACCTTGTACGTCCCAGCATAATAAACTATTAACTCATTCCATAGTCATATCACTCATATACCATGTATTTAAATATTAGGTGAGTTTTAATGTGTTACAGGAAGTTGAATTTATAATTATACACAATAATATGTTCTGTGCATTTTAAGTTATATGGTTTAAAATATAATATTATTTATTTGGTTTATTTTCTTACAATTAAAAAGTGAGGAGGCCCCTGATTTAAAGTTTATAGATGATACTTTATTATGTTTAAATAATTTGTTTAATATATATGATCAATAGTTGAAAATTATAAGTAATATTCTTACTTCATATTTATTTATTTAATATATTAATATTATAATAATACTTAAGACTGCCTTAGCCTTGTAAAAGGTAAAAATTATAAAGAGTTCAATATATTAATTAAATGTTTTTGTTGGAATGTAATTTTAATTTTTAATATTTATTAAAATTAAAAATAATTTTAAACTATAAATTATAATAAAGATAAAAAAATTATAAACTATTGTTAACTTACCTACATATTTTAATTTAAAACTTTATATAAATAAAATTTAGTAAGATTTACAATTTACATTAACATTCTAGTATATAAAACAATATGTTTAAATTTTCCTACAGATATTATTTTACTCTATATTAGAGATGTATACTTTTAATGACATTATTCATGTGATAATTTTTTTTAATCACAATAATAGGTACCTTTTATAAAATTATTATTATTAATATTACCTATTATGTAACTATTTTTTTATAGTTCTTAAATATTATAATTGCCTATAACATTTAAACATAATATACCTGGATGTTATTGTATTATTGTAATATTAATATTATATCTAATATTAAATTAATTAAATACAAATTTATTTATTTTATTTGTTTTATTAAAAAATGTAAACATAAGGAAATTTAAAATAAACATATTTTGTTTTTATTTTTTTATTTTTAGTTTTTGTAGTTATTCTCTTATCATAATGTCTAATGTAAATTTTACATTTTCAAATAACAAAAAAATCATTTAAATCAAAACAAACATATTATTATTTTTAATTATCCAAGTATATAATATTATATCAATTGTGTACTTAAAAATCATTTTATTTTAATTTAAGTAGGTATATCATTGGTATTTCCGTCCTTTTTAATTTTTCCTTTTACCTACCTAACTAAATTGTATTTTTATGTTATAATATTAATTCAATTGTTGAAATATTTCAAATACCTCTCATCATAATAATTTTACATGATTTCTGATTAATTTCTAATGAGATATTTTCTATTATAATTATTATTTTATACATTTATTGAATATAAATAAATTAATATAAAAAAAAAAACATATTTTTAAATACATAATCTATTTTATTGCTATAAATGAATGCTGTTAATTTGAATTAAAATCTTAACATAATCATATAAACTAATTTTACTATTTAACAAATACAATTACTATTATTTAAAAATAAATGTCCATGAATAAAATTTAGTCTAAATGTCCTAATACAACTAATACATGAATTTGTTTTATTTTTACTCGAGAGTTAAAAAATAAAATATATACTATAGTTATTTTAAAACAATATAAATCAAGTACCTATGCTCAATTATGAATTATGATTATATAATATTCTATAATTCGTCCAAAATAAAAATACAAAAATGATACCTAATGAAAACTGCAACATATACATAGAATATTATTAATGTTTTTCTTTTATTCAGTCATCTCGATAAGCAATAACCATTATAAACTCAATACATATTTAGATGTATTTTGTAACTTGTACCTACTAAACAAAAATAGTATTTAATAATATTTTAATTGTTGAGTAAACATATTATACAGACAGGTATTGTGTTCAATTAAGAAAATGTACCCGTGCACAACAAATGTTTAAAGTATTTTGAAATTCTTTGATGTCTGGCTTATTAATTTATACAATAAGATATTCAAGAAAACAATATGACAATCAGTTATTCCAGTCTTCAAAAATATCAATCTTTTTCAGTATTTGAAAAAATATGAATTCATTAAATCAATAATGTACACATTTCAAAGGTAAAATGCCTATACATATATAACCTTCTAAACGTTTCCAAGAATTTCTTTAAAATAATCTAATTTTAACAACAAAAATTAGACTATAATATATTTTAGATTATCTTGTATAAGAAAAAAAAACGAATTAAATCAAAATTATATTAAAGTATAAAAAAATTAATATTTTTAAAATATCCTCATCCAAATGTAATTTTATAGTACCCATAAAGAATAAGTGTGAATTGTTTGTTATGCTGCTTAAAAATATTTAACTACAACTTAATGTCTTAATTTAATTATTCATACATTATTAACTATATTATATCACTGCAAATATAAACAAATTTGGCTATTATTATAAATCCTGATACCTGTCATATATTTAAAACCAAAGATCTTTTAGGTTATATATAATAGTCTTAAAACATGTCTATAATTCATCTGATGTATATATCAGTGGTCACATACTGGCGAACATATTATTTACAGTTTAATTGTCACATAAATACATTATTACTAATTATATCATAGTTCTTATATTTTTATATAATAATAAAAAAAAAATGTTGTCTTTAAAATGAAAAAATTATTTTAGATCTCTGTCAATAGTTGATACTTTACCATATAATTAAAAATCGGTTGCACTAATTTTATTCCAAATATTAATGAGCTTGTGAAAACTTAAAAAGAAATTTTAACATTAAATCATACTAAAAGGTCATGTCTTGAAATTTAAATACTTAGTTAAATTAATCTTGTTTTATCATTTGTGTTAATAATTGTTGCAAATTTTAAAGGAATACAGAAAGTTTGAAACAATTTTATTTAAACTTGTTACATATTATATAGGTATTTTTATTTGGTAAATAAGATAAATATAATATATTATATACAAATTTAAAAATATTGTCAATATTTCAGCAACTTTCAGTGTTTTTTGGACCAGGGAAGTTTACAAGTTTCAAAACATCCCCCTCTTCATATGGAAATTAGTTGGTGACCACTGGTATATAATACTATATAATCATTTAAATTCTTAAAAAGTAATGTAGGGCCTTGCCTGAGGGAGCTCTTGTAAGTGATGCCATGGAGATCTGATTTGATCCTAACTCCTAAGAATTCAATATTTAAGTTTTTTAGTTGGTTATTGCATAGGTAATAAATAATCAAATATGTTGTCTAAAGTGTTTCAAATGATTATACTAAAATGTAGTTATCACCGTGCTTCTAATAATATATTGTTCGTAGAGTTATACTAGTTAATAATTATAGTCTATGATTAATTTTTACATTTTTTATCAATACTCCAATAACTATTATACGCCATTAAGGTTTGCTTTTTATTCATGACATGTATTTATTATATATTATATTTATTACTGAACCAATTATATAAGTTACCTATAATAAAAGGAAACTTTTATTTTAAACATTGTATTATTGACAATTGTTATTAGAAATAATAATTGTTGTGATTTTAAAATAATTTATTAAAAATCATATTATTCTACTTAACATTTAAATGCATACAGTATTAAGGGGATTCGATACCGTGATTTTCTATTTTTGTCATACGACATAGGATTTTAGATGTGTTTTTTGCCAAACATACCAATTGATCTAATGAAGCTATAAGAATTCTAAAAACAGATTTGAATTTGTTGTCAAGTCTACTTAAAAACGACCTTCCCACATTTTTGATTTTTTAATTTTAATTTCTCCAAAAATTAAAATACGAAAATGTTTAAATACTTTTTTTTAATATGAAATTTTTAGGAATGTGGGAGATAATATCAAATATGTAGGAAAGTCGATTTCAAGTAGACTTGACGACAAATTCAAATCCGTTTTCAGAATTCTTATCACGTCAATAGATCAATTGGAATGTTTGGCAAAAAACACGTCTAAAATACTATGTCACGCGTGTGTCAGACAAAAACAGATATCATGATATCGAATCCCCTTGTTGTGTGTTATACTTATGTTGAAAAATTATAAAGTAAAATCGAAACATCAAGCATTTGTGTATCAAATACATACAGACAACAATTTGAATCTCAAATGACTAGGTACTTTTTCATATTGGTGTGTATTTAATAGTATTACATTATTAATAAATAATATTGTTTGAAATATATTTGTAAATGCCTGTATTCTGTATAGAAAAATAAAAATAATCAGTTACTTTTCTAACAATTCACTCACATATTTTTATTTATTGGAAAAACCTGAATACTTATTTCTTTACTAAAATATAATATAAGTTGCCTAAGATTCTGAGTGTGAGAAAAGAACTGAGGAGTTCTAGTTTTGTACACAGTTAAAGATTCAATTTGTGATCATGATTTTGTAATATACCTAATGTACATTTCTGGTACATGAAGTGCCTTAATTGAATTTTAGATTCTGAGCGAAGCGATGAATGTATTGATTTTTTTTTTTAGTGTTTTTTGTGTGTGTTAAAGAGTAAGTAATATTACTCTAGATCTGTGTACACAATAAGTAGTCAAAATAATGCTTTGATTTTCAACTTCAGTATGTAGTGACTTGTTTGTTAGAAAATTTAATCTAGTTGGTCGCAGTAGTTTTCAAAAGCGCCGGGCAAAAAAAAAGAAATTAAGGAAAATCAGGAATTTTTACTCAAAACCGATTTTGGTTTTTGGTGTAACTCTATAACAAATGACCGTAGACTTATTCAATTTTCACTGAATGTTTATATTTGCATTTGCTATACTCAAAGTCAAATAAAATTTTTATGAACGTTTGAAGTTCAAATTTGTACAATATTGAATATTCATTCGTTTTCTCAATTTCTCATGTAGAGATTTCCTTATTTTGTTGATTCAAAAACGAATGACTATAGACATTTGAAATTTACACCATATTTTTATTTTATCATTTTCTATACTTAATAAAATTTTCAAAATATTTTGACTCGTTTTTTTCTATAGATGTCAATAAAATTGTTTGTTGAGAAAAAAGCTTGAAAATTTATTACAAGGCTCCTTATATTGTTACTATAGCTATGGAAAAATATTAAAAGTACAAAGGCACAATTTATTTTATTAAATTGACAAAATGCACCAAATTTAAATTTAAAAATGTATAAAATGTTCAACTTTTAAAGGTAAGAATTGAGAATTTAAAACAAGGTTCAATGTAAGTAGTGAATTTTATAGTTATTTTATTTTCAAATTTAGACAAAATTAGGTACTTAAACTAAGAAAAACAATTTTAGTTTTGTGTTACATTTATTAATATTATTCATGGGTACTTGAAATTTCTAAGGTATATTATTATAATATACAAATAGGATAATAAACAAATAGTAACAATTCAATCTACCCGGCTACCATATCAATAGTAACAATATAAATATAATACAAAATATCAAAGACAGGCTGACAAACCATCCTCGCTCAGAATCGTTTCCCATATACAATGATATTATATCATTGAATTCAAATTTAACACCATCCATTACAGTGACCCACTTGTAACCTACTGCACAGAAGAGCTACACCCACTTGCTCACCTTTTTTTATTAGAAATTTTACTCTTATTATAATAATTAAAAATATAATTGGGTAAAAACTGCTGGAATTTAATACACATAATATACAATAAACCATGCAAGTCTAATTGGTCTTAGAATATTTCTAAAACTACTGGCCGTTTTTATCCTAAGTGTTCTAGTATAAAGCATTTTGATTTAACATTGATGGCGACAGGGAAAAACAATAGTAAAAACATGGTAGATTTACATAGTGGTGAAGACAGAGTAAGTAGTAACCGTAGTGGCATTGTACAAACCAATATTCATGCTCTTTCTACTAAATTTATAAAAACACTTATTTGTGCAGGATAAAGTGCACACCTTCAAAATATTACAAAATGGAATTTTATATTCTGTTATTGCTACACATATTTGTTTAATTGATGCTTGTTATTTATAGATTTTGATCTTAAATTCCATAATAAATAGAATTCAAAACTAAATCTGGATTGGGATTATTTAAAATAATTATGTATATTCAATTTTAATTAAATTTATTTTACCTTAAAAAAAAAAAAAAACATTTTTATAAGAAATATACAGACAAGGTGAAAACATTTTTTTTTATGTATTTGAAGTATTATACAACTCTTCTAACTTCAAAAAATCGTTTTAAATAATAAACTTGACCAACAGTCATTGAAAGCAATACAAACGATTCAAAGAATGACCACATCACAACACGTTTATTTGTAGATTCATTAATAGCTCTGTGATTTCTATCGCGCACATTCATATATTCTTGTTCGTGTTTAACACTAGTTAATGCAGATCCCAGATTTCGAAGCATGGTCTCTAGTTTTTTATGTTCACCTTCTTCGCCAGCTGTAAAATGATAACAATTATTTTTATTATATTTTCATTTAAATAATGACACAATTAGGTATACACAGAAATTGAAAGTCTTGTTGTAATTATAGCATTGCAAAGTAATATGCTGTTTTATAGTGTTTGGATAAATGCTAACACAATACAATACAATAGTAACAGGCAGTCTACTCTATTCAGTTTTAGAGTACACCAGTTTGCCCATATGCTAATACTACTGCCTGCTGTACATTGCCGGATCCCCTGATTGATCATTTAGAAACAATCGTATGCTGCCATCACACGTTCAGAAACAATTGTAACTAACCGTACACCGTTTTCATTTCTGCTGCCATAAGTCAGACACCAAGACCAATAATCAGTAGTAGGGAGATTTACACAGACACGAGTTTATCTACCACTTGGAGTACTCTTAAACTGAATAGATTATATCACTATAGCACCATATAAGAATTGCTTTTAGACAGTAATAATAATGTTTAACAGAACGTTACACCAACATTTGTTGTCTCTGTCTTACAAGTGCGTAACATAGCAAATTGTACGCTCAACAGAACACGTGTAGCTCCATTACTTTAAGAATTATAGTGAATATACCTCTTATAAAATTTAAACTTAAGATTATTATCTAGGCAATCTAATGGGATTTTTGTTATATTTAAATTTTAAAGCGAGCTATGAGTATTTTAAAATTGTAAATTGTTTATTGATGTTAAAATACTCGTAACTCGCTTTAAAATTGAAATAGAACAAAAATCCCATGAGATTGCCTAGATAATAATCTTACGTTTAAATTTTATAAGAGGTCAATTCACTCTAATTCTTAAACTAATGGACCTACATGTGTGTTGCTGAGAGTACAATTTGTTATGTTCCACACTTTTAAGCCGGAGACAAAAAATGCCAGTGTAACGTCCTCTTAATTTAATATTTATATAATAAATTCATAAATGTTGAATTTGTTAGTTCATTAGTTTTTAAATTAACAAAACAAATAAATAAACAATAATGTTTTAATTGCAGTAGTCACCCTATTTTAAAATTAAAATATAAAGCTAATTTATGCAATCTTAACAAAATTACTTGGATTATCTTTTTCCAGTTCCACTTTTTCTGGTTCAGTTACTTCCATACTGAATAGAACTACTTTTGGTGTCATTGTAGACATTTGATTACTGAAACAGTATGTGTATGCCCCTTTCTTAGTGGCAGCAAATGTATACTTTCCACTAGACTCCCTCAATCCTTCGTATATTAATTCACCATCGGGATCAATAATTTTGACATCAATATCCAGGAAACCACCCTCAGATATTTCATACATGAGACCTAAAAATAATGAATAAATATTACAACAATAATCAAAAATGTGTGTTAGGTTAGTACACATTCGTGTAAGACTGCAATGACAAACAACATACCCAATTTAGAACCGACTTCGACTTTGTCGAAAAAACATTCTTCAGCGTGAGCGTCAACGGTCAAAAAATAGCTCAACCCTTGTTGAAATACACTGAATAATGTAAGGAACTGAGTTAAATACAATAGCGGTTTCTGCATGTTTACGCTACACGTCGTCTTATTATATTTGAACACCTACAAATGTATCAAAATAACATGACATAAAAATTAAAAATCTAAAATGATTTACAGGAAAATAACTTTACGATTTACATTACTCTACAACTCATCAACATAATATTCGGTGTTGGTGTTATTATCATCGTTATCGTTACTGTTTTGATATGATACACGTCATCGAATGAGGAACCGTCACAACCGAATAAGTTATACCACGCAGAAGTTATACTCAAACTAATCGAATGTCCTTTTGTACGAAATTGTATGATCTCCTGCATGGTTGCATATAAACCAATAAACCATAGGCAGATTATAACAAAATATAAGACGTATCGAATTCTTAACTCATTTTCAAATTTCAATATTCAATACTTAATCATTATTAATTACACACGTATAGGAAAAACGTTTCTGAGCAAATACATGTGTCAGCACTATCTCAGCCTCTACTTCTAAATTTCTAGTGAGTATTGAATTGATACTTGAGTTGATATTTTATAATTGTATTTCTATTAATATTGGTAATTTATTTTTCTATTAGTAACGAGTAACGTCTAAACAGTAGGTTAAACTAAACTAATTTATCCCAAAAACATCACATACCTACATATTCTTTTACTACGTAAATATGAAATTTCTCCAGGAAACTATTTTGACAATTTTCAATTAATCCGGCATAGGTAGCGGACAGGTAACCAATAACCATAATCCCAATAATTGTTCACTCTAACTTGTACATAGGTATCTGTTGGTTTGTTTAAATCAACCTGATTTATCATTTTATACTTATTTTAACCACGTTGTTTTTTTGGCTTGTCCCTTATTTATGAATAAAATATAATAAAAATAATACACCGAATTAACTGCGTTAGTGTAAATAGTGTGAATATAGACCATACAGTAAATATTAATTATTATAATATTTTGAATTACATTATTACTTATAACTAAAACCGTTATTTTTCGTTTCAACCTATCCAATTTCGACAAAATTTAAACCTCAAGTCTATAAAAAAATGTGTATGTATTTTCGATATTAATATAGAATGCTCTAAGAACTAAGTTTATAGTACGGGCAAACAGTATATTAAATTTTAAAGCTTTTGACTTTTTTATTTTTTATCTTTATTTGAAATAAACAATTTATACCTTAGGGGCGCAATAGGTTTATGTGGTTAGAGTATACATATAAATTAATTTTAATAACCATTTCCACAATATTAAATGATTAGATATTAACAGGCTACACTTGATGTGAGAAGTCATCCACTAATGACACTCATTAATTTACATCTTTTTTTTATACAAAATTATTTAAACAAAACTGGTGCTCTGTCTTCGGATTAACTGATGGGAGGGCATGGACAAGTAGGCCACGACATCATTTAGATGTTTAGGTGGGTTTCCAGGAATAAACGGGACTGCGAGATATCGTATTAACGGATTGCTGTTGGAGGTAAGACGATTGTGGAAGCGTTGGTATATGTGCTATAGCTTCTTCGTGCACTAATTTTATTTTTAAATCGGAGTGAATAGTGTGGTTTGAGACGTAAGGAGGGGCATTTAAAAGTTTCCTGAGTGTTATTTTTTGAAAGGTTTGTGTTTTATTTATGCTGGATTTTTTTGAATTACCCCATAACTGTATACTATATGTCCAGACTAGTTTGATTTAAGATTTATATATGAGCAGTTTTATGTTGATATTAGTGTAGGTATTTGCTATTGTTAATAAATGTTTTGAGAAGGCGGTATCGAGAGTTTAGATATAGTCGTTTAGATTTAATATGCTGGGCCCAGGTTAATCTGTGATCTTGAATTATCCCAAGATATTTTACTGTTTAAGAGTTTGGAATAGAGATACCGTGGATGGAGACAGCTGGGCAGGGTGTAAGTCCAAGGGTAAAAGTACAATGCTACATTGGCGTAACTGGGGGGCTTAGCCCCCCTAAAAGGTTTTACTTTTCAGCCCCTCCTTATAGGCTCGTAATTAAAACCCAAATCCTTACGAAGAAAAGAAAAATGTTTTAAATAATTAATAGGTAATGATTATAACATTATAATAATATAAAATATAATATAATATACGTGGATGTACCAAGTACGAATTTATCGTAATATTGGTCATAGTTTTCGCGGAAGAAATGTGCATGTTGTGTATAGCTTATCTGCTTATTGCATATTAGCTTCAAGCTTATATAACGCCCCTATGGGCTATGGCCCATCATAATATATATTATTTTATTATATTTAAATAGGTGCCCTTATTGGTGTACCTACCTATTCTTATAATATTAGTTGCATCGTACTGAGTGATCAAAAGTAAAAATTCTCAGTAGTTTTCAAAAGCACCGAGAAAAACTAAAATAAATTAAGGAAAAACGGTAATTTTTACGCAAAATCAATAGTGACCGTAGAATGAAATATGTACATGAAATTTTCACTGAATGTTTATACCTTAGCATTGTATTAGCATTTTCCTTACACGATACAATTTTCAAAATGTTTAACTTGTTTTGAGCTGTTTACGAACATTTTTAGTTTTCAATTTTTTCCATAAATATCAATAAAATGTTGTTAGTTAAAAACATAATACAAGGCTCCTATTATATTCTTACAATAGCAGTTGAAAAATATTAAAAATACATAAGTCACAATTTTCTTTTTTATAAGCATTTAAAGTTCGTATTTTGACACAACACGTAAAAATGACGAAAATGTGAAAATTATTTTAAGTTATAAATTTGTAAAAATTGTTCTTTTTAAATCTAAGATTTGAAAATTTATTAAAAGATTGCTCATAAGTTTGTCTTCCTTTATCAAAAAAAATGTCTACAAGAAAGTCAAATTAAATTGATGTGAGTGATTGAAGTATAGATACTTGATTTTAGGAAAGTTTTTGTGACTTAAATTTCAGTGATGCTGATTAGGGGGGTGTGGGGGGCTTTAGTAATGTGGGTGACTTTAGCTAGCCCCTGTAACTATTCAATCCTAGTTACGCCCATGACAATGCATGAATTTTTATTGGTTTATTTTCAACCGCCAATTGGTGTACCGTTTTTTCATGAGGGAGAGGTGTTTTTGGAGATGGTGGAAAGCAATAACCGGGTCATGATTTACTGAGATTATATAGCTTTATAGTCAGTATAGTCGGTGACTAGCGTGTTCGGGGAGGTGGGTTGATCAGAGGCGTAGATGTTATAGAGCACAGGCATCTGTTTAACTTTATTTTTTATTTTATTATTTGGCTAAACAAAAATACAATTTTATTTTTGAAAATTCACCCCTCCCCCCTTGGGTGACTTATGGATCCACTACTGCTTGGACCCGCGCTTGCACTGTTGGAATCGGCATGAATGGTTCCGATAGAAGCTGACGATTATCACAGATATGTTCAAATGTACAATAATTATACATTAATTTATAGTACATAATTTTATCTGCGAAGGTTATCATTATTTTACTATGAAAAGATAGTTTATAGTGTTTATACCTATTTACTATCTATTATATCTATATATATAATATACAAACATGTTTAGTGGGGCCCATTATCTTATTGAGGAATAAAAAAAAATATAGCTACTAGCAGTGGCATCTTGAAGGTATTATTTTGGAGAAATTGCTCCTTCAAAATTCTTGGTGGGTTTGTGTCCATCTGAATATCTGATCATACAAATTGTTACAAATGTACGCATATTTTGTAATTTAAACTTTTTTGCTGAGTTGTACTTTGTATACATTTTTGCCCCTCACCAAAAATTAGTTCAACACGCCACTGGATACTAGAATATATATACCTACAACCTACTGTATATGGAACATCAATAATAAAAAAAAATACGGTGGATGGGGGGGGGGGGATGGTTCCTCTGCCTCCCAGGCTATGCCACTGTACACACGGATGTATATACCCATTATTATTATAATTAGTAGCAGTTATTGACGATTCTGTTCCATGTGCCACAGGGGCGGTTCCAGAGACTTGGTTGGGGGGGGGGGGCTAATAGTTATAATTTTCACAAAACTTATAATAACAAATACAAAACAACAATTTTTACAACACAAAGACAAGTCTTTTATACTTAATTAGTAATCTCGTAGTCCATACAGATAGCAGATACATGCTACAAGTTATACACCGACATACCTCCAATAATTACATACTTTTGCGTGTCTATAATAGTCGATACTTTAATATGTTTTTTTGTTTGTAATTTTTTGTTGGCAATATACAATTTTTTAGAAATACGGGTTTTGGGCCTTGGGGGGTCCTAGGCCCCCCTGGAAACCACCCCTGATGTGCCACCATTACTAGAACTACACTTATATAGGCATAATCTGGGGGGGAGGCAACTGTCCCCTCAGATATTTAACTGAATGAGCAATAATGTCATTTTACCTTATAGATTTTTAGTTTTACCACAGACTGCCCCCAACCGGCTCAACCCAAGAGTTTAACCCAGATTACACCTATGTCTACACTCGCCAGTCACCAACCAAGTTCTGAAGATATTCGTCACTCACATACAATTAATATCACAACAAAAACCCTTCGTAAACTTCGTATAAAAATGGCTAAGTAAAAAAAAAATATTAGATCTTTAAGCACTATAAAGATGTGATATCATGAATTAATGCTAAGTATATTGAATTTAAGTAAACGTATTTGGTTTCAATAATTTATTTACTTGGCGAGGAATTATTTCTTAAACGAAACAAAGTGTGATGAACAAAATAATTAAATGGTTAGTGCCATATTTCCCAGTAAACACTTTAAGCTAGTGCTTTGGGCGCCAAATTGTTTTTAATATTACATTTTTATTATATGTTACTAGAACTGAAAGCAATGCAACTAATTATAAAATGTTTTTAGACCAACGAGATTGTGGTAATTTTTAATTTCAAATTTGTAGATTTTATCATCTTATAATAGCATTGCTGCGTTAGGTATTTATGATTATTTTAATAATATTATTATTCATATTTATATTATTCTTAAATTTTTTTAAGAAATAATTCCTCGCCAAGTAAATAAATTATTGAAACAAAATACGTTTACTTAAATTCAATATACTTAGCACTAATTCATGATATCATATCTTTATAGTGCTTAAAGATCTAATATTTTTTTTTAATTAGCCTATTTTAGTAACCATTATGTTTCGATATTTTTATGTACTATGTACTTGAGTATGTAGATTGTAGTCAAGCCGTACTATCGTGTCGAATACTCATATGTTTATATGTCATATAGGCTATAGTAAATAGGAGAGACGTAATTTAGGATTTCAGAGCTATAGGGTCGTATACTGTACAGTGTATAGGATGTTATACAATTGATATTTTTTAAATAAAATTGTATATAGGATGATTCCTTCAAGTGCCTACATACATTATTTTGAAAAGTTTCAAATTTTTTAAAATAATTTGATGTTATATGTTGTTTTGAAATGACATCAAATTATTTAAACAGAATATTTTCAAATAATTTAAAACTGAAATTATCAGTATAGATCTTAATAGAATCACCTGATATATTCCACTCCGTCACCGGTTACAGTCCGTATCTATACAATAAAGAGTTTTCTTAAATTAGTTAATGACATAAAATACAACACAATATTTTTGGTAAATACCTACGTATGTAATAGCCAATAGAACATGGTGTCCTCTGGCTTCTAAATATATTATATAATGATTAATGTTATACGTTTCTAAAAAACTAAAAAAAATGTATAGTTTAGGTCCATTTTTACATATCAGATATCTTAAAAATTTAATTTTAAAAAAGAGAGATGCTCAATTCCCTAATCAAAAGTTGGTACCTACTTTTCGGTTATTATACTTCGGCAGCCAATAGACTAGTTAGCCGCTGGCGGAAATTTCGAATCTATTATCATACTCCGATCTGTTTAGTATTTATTTCGATGTTATGCAGGTCAAAAAAAATAAATACCCACTGTCCCACTAGCAGAAAAAAGGCTCTTTATTAGTTACATAATTTTAGCAACTCCTACAATGTTTCATCAATGTCTTATATATGTATGCATCATATCGTATTATATGTATAATAGATAATTTATAATTTATATGGTAATTAATTATTTACACGTTTACATATTATATTGTTATGATGTCAATTATATTAGCTACCTACTTTGGATTTAATGTTATAAAGTAAAATGATAAGTCATAAGTGGTATTATCTCTTGACTCTTTGAGAGTTAGTGATATATTTAATGAGTATAATAAGTGCCTGATATAATTGAGTAGGGACTAAAGTGAGTTTATAACAGGGCGTGGTATAATAACAACAGGATTTGGACAATGCATATGTAGACTACTGCTGTAGCGCATAGGTATGATATTATATTATGTTATGCCTCCCATAATAATATGTACTGCGCCTAATTCGTATTTGTATATTACAATTTAATTATTTGTGTGTTATATTCAGTTATATGGTATTATAAAAGTACAATCAAAACATTTATTTTTTTAACTTTGTTTTGAAAGGGATGTGATTCAATTTCATTAATTGTTGCAGTCATCGTACGCCGCACTTACGCATGTTATATATTATACTTACGATCGCAAAATGGCAGATTCGACGGTAGACATTTGCCCCACGATAAATAAGGATCAGGTTGCGGAAATTTTGAAAAACGATTATGGTTTTATCAATGGAAAAATCCAAGAATTGGATGGTTCGATGATAAAAACTATCACATTACAGTACGTATGATGTGTATTATTACTTGGTAGGAACATTCTATAAATATCAATAAAATTTTATCTGTTGAGTAAAAAAGCTTGAAAATTTAATAAAAGGCTCCTAAGTTATTGTTTCAAAGGCAGATGAAAAAAATTAAAAATCCTTAGTCATAGTTTTTATTATAAGCATTTAAAGTTCAAATCTTGACAAAATACTGAAAAATCACGAAAATTAGCAAATTATTTTGAGTTGAGAATTCATAAAAATTTTTCTTTTTAAATTTAAGATTTAATAATGTAATACAAGATTACTCATAAGTTTGTCTACCTTTATCAAAAAAAAAATGTCTACAAGCAAATCAAATTAAATTTTTATGAGTGTTTGAAATTCATATTTTTACAAAATTTGATATTTTTGAGCTGTTTACGGACATTGTCAGTTTTCAATTTTTTTTAGTTTTTTTTTCTATAAATATCAATAAAATTTTATCTGTTGGGTAAAAAAGCGTGAAAATTTAATACAAGGCTCCTGATATTTTTTTACAATAGCAGTTTAAAAATATTAAAAATACATAGGCACAATTTTTTTGATAAGCATTTAAAATTCAAATTTCGACAAAAATTATAAAATTTATAATTTAATAATTATTTGTAGTTAAAAATTTATAAAATTTTCAATTTTTATATCTAAGGACTTTTTGTGGCTACTAAATTTCAGTGACACTCAATAGAGGGAGGAGGTGGGCTTTGCAGCCTCTGATCCCACGCATTATTATACACATTGATTTTCTAGGACTCTAGCCTCTGAAATTATTCAATCCTAGTTACGCCCATGTTCGTGGGTACTTGAAACTTTTAAAGGATATTATTATATTTTATGACGAGAATAGCATTATAAAATGCAATGTTTTTGGTAAAAATCAATTCAACTTATTGTATTACTAATAGTAAAATACATTACTTTAATAACAATATCATATAATATACTTATTATAGGCTGATGGACTTTTCCTCAGAATTGTTTTTCGGATATAATGATTTTATATCATTGAGTTCATATTTAATACGCACCCATTACAGTGGGATCCACTACCCACATGAGTCGTATGACTCGTATTTATGCGGGTCATAACCCCACGGAGACCATATTTTGTACACAATACAACATGTATATAATAATATGAAATATGAATATATATGTATAATGCATACTATACTGAATACATTTGTCTATTTAAATCTTTATATCAACCCCCCCTCCCTTGAAAAAATCATAGATACGTTGCTGGTTACTACACGCCACTGCCTAAATTATTAAATTATTTTATTATATATTAAATAATTAAATGTATATAATTTAGAAAACATCATGATTCCAGGCATGCAAATTACATGCAGGATAAGTCGATATTTGTGATATGATATTATTCTAATATCAATATATTATATTTATGATGATAAATCGTTATTTGTTATTAAGCATCACAGTTTAAAAGGTTGAAGAACTTTAGTGTCTAGGTTGATCATATTTTTAATTTTATAAGAATAGCCAGGTCAGTGTGAACTAGCAAAAAAAAATGTTTTGGTAGTACTGTAGTAGGTATATTATATAGAAAATAGAGTAGGTAAAGGCACAGTCACACTAAGACAGAATAGATATAATGTCATCTATTCTATGGTATAAGAACTCAATTTTAGAATCGATATTGTAATTTCTTATTTCTGTAGGTATGTCAAGTTTAGGAAAAATGATCATCTTTAATGAAGATTTAACTAGGTATTCAAGACATTTGTTTAAGATATTTTGATAAAGTGTAAATAGATAACTATAACTGATAGGTAAGTATCATGATTAAAGATAGTCAGCGGCGTAAATTGGGATAAATTGTTAGGGTTGCAATAAGTTTCTAGGTTGGACCATAGACATATTAATATTTATATGTCTATGGGTTTGACAGACTTTTGGAGGGCTTAGCCATCCACACCTCCCTAAAATGTTTTTTTTATTCTATATTTACCATTACAAGTACCTACATAAATTCAACAAAACTGGTGTACTAAACGTACTAAACAATTATACGAATTTAAAGAAAAACCAGACACTTAGATACTTTCGACTTTTTCAATATTTTTACAAAACATTTATCCATTTTAGCAAGTTTTCGAAGCACTTTTAATTTTGAATTGTTCGCGGATAAGAAATAAAATAATACAAGTGTCAAAAATAAATGCATGTATACAACAAACAAATAATAATTTTTAACTATGAAACACGTTTTTACTATCATCCAAATATGATTTTTTCCGAAAATTTTACGTACACAAAAATATTAAAAATTTCAAAATATGCACTTTTCCTAAAATATGATGAAATATGCTAAGATACCTATGCAAATTTAAATAAATTAAACGTATTTAATTTGGACATTTCATAAAACAAATTTATAAATTACCTAGAATAATATATGACCTCTGCAAAAAAACATACAATGCAAGAAGTCCCTAACCCTAAGTATGAGATATAAATGTTATGAATTAATAATTATACTATTCCATATTATTTCATTCTTGGGAGCGGAGGCGGGGGTGTCGAGACCCGGGAACCCCCCTGAAAATACGCCACTGAATTTAGGTACCTAGTATTTTTTTATGGTCCTCATGATGACATATTTACTTGCATAATGTAATATTTAAATATATAATTGCTATCCAAAATCCACGATAAAGTAAAGGTTAGGTACCTACTCTATCATGTAAATATGAACATACCTATATATCAATGTATCATATTATACATTCATACAGACTACAGATGTATATAAATTATAATATTGTGCATTTGTTATTCATGGAAATTTGAAAGCAATCAAATTAACTTTAATTTTTACTTCTATAAGTATTAAATAAGTCATAACTCAAAATTCATCCTAATCTGCAACCTTAATTTGTATTTTGATGACATATATAGGATGTTGAAAAATACACTGAAGAAATTGAATTTCCAATAGACGGAATAGTCATAAAATTCATAAATTCAATAGACTCGAAGAATTTGTTACTTTTAGATGGACAAACGAAACTTACTCTGCATCTTGGTCAGTATTTATTTAAGATAGTTATAAATTATTAAATATTTAAAACTTTTCTTTTAGTTTATATACGTCCATAGGCATATTATATACCTACGATTTAGCTATGTTATTTTATTTTTTGATCACCATCTTTCAGATATCATATCTACCCCACTAGTAATAATATGTATAATATAATATAATATGTCTATGAAATATTTTAAGAGTTATCTAATACTTAAAGGTACCTACTTAATTGTTTTTAAAAATAGAACGTTCTGGAATATATTGTCCAATACCCGTGTTTAATAAATATGGAGAAAGTTATCGGTCTCACATTCTAGGTAAGCGGTATAATAACTTTTTACACATTTTACTATTTTAGGGACTACTTATTGTACTTTGACAAATAATCCATAATAAAAAGTACTGTAAACTAAACTTTAGAGTCTTATGCCTGTTTTTAAAGATAATAAAATACACGCAGTCAGAGTCTACAAATATGTTAAAGGAGAAACTATGAATAAAGTTAAAATCAATTCTGAAATAGCTACCAATTTTGGTTCTTATGTTGGTCGTTTAACATTAGTTCTAAAGGTAGATTTAACATTTTTTACTTGATATGTTTTACTTATTAAAACTACATTTATTATATAACTATTAAAATGACTTTTAGACATTTAATCATGATGGATTCCATCGAAGTCATTTGTGGGCTCTAGAGAAATGTCCAGAGGTTCTAAAATTTGTAGAAGTTTTTGATCAAGAAAAACAGCAACAAACAATTACCATAATAATAAACAAATTTCAGTCTGATGTTTTGTTAAAAGCTGATCATCTTGAAAAAAGTTTGAGTTTACTTAAGTAGTTAAGTAATATAATTATTACTTTGTTTAAAACAAATTTGTATTTACAGGTGTTATTCATGACGACCTCAATATGAATAATATAATCATAAAAGACAACAAAATACTTGGTGTTATAGATTTAGGTGATGTTGTCCATTCATTCACAATTTTCGATTTTGCTGTTGCATTATGTTACCTAATTATGCATGAATTTCAAGACAATAATGCTAAGTTATCTAATGTACATATTAAGAATTTTGTTGAAGCTTATGAAAAACAGTACAGAAATTTAAATGATTTTGAAGTCTCCATAATACATGTAATTATACAAATTAATAATTATTAATTTATTTTAATATTTCTAATTTTTAAATGATATGTTGAAATTCTCGATGTGGATATAGATTTACTATTATTCTTTTTACATATATTAATTATTGATGACGGAGAGTAATAGAGTGCATAATGTATATAAAGTTACTTATGATATAAATTGAATGTACATTACATTTGACTACATATATAAAACAACTATTAAAATAAAATACAACTATTAATTTAATAAAAGTTTCAATATTTGAATATAAAGATAATTACTAAAAATAAATATATAACATGTAAACGATTAATTACCTATTTAAAATGCAAACATAAACAATACATTTTTAGATTCACAATATTGCAATTGAAGTCAAAATTATCAAGGTTATTACAAACCTGAAATATACAACTTTTAGGTTCATTAAAACTATACAGTTGTGTGTGGAATGACTCATAATAAGTAATCTCTTAGATCTGATGTAAAAAGTTGGAACCAACCAACCCATTTCTTTTAATATTTTGGCTCATTTATATTACCATTCAAAATTTTAAAAGAAACATCATATAAGTTGAGTGTATTTTCAGCCTTGCAGGTACAATTCTAATCAAATATTAACAGTTTCTTTGACTAATATTAATTTATATAAAACTAAAAGTATTTTTAAAATAGTAAAATTGTTTGTCTTATATTATTTATCTTATAACCATAGTCAAATTGTAAGTCTCAAGTTATAATTGCATAGCTGAATAATTATAAATAATAAATAAATATAATAATTACTTGGTTACTCTAGGTATATGAATTATTTTATTTAATTTCAGACTTGTATATGTGCCAGGATTTGTCAAAGTTTAGTTTTGGGTAAAAAATCAAGCCTGAGAGATTTATCAAATAGTTACATACTATCTTCACAGAAGAACGGGTGGAGAGCATTAGAAGAATTAATGAACATTGAAGATGACAAATTTGTTATGTTACTGAAACATTAGTTCAAGAAATTATATTTTAAATAATTTTTATCATCATTAATGAATTTAGTTTTACATTAAATACAATAACAATTAACTTTATAAGTATCGTTATTTGATATTTTGATAAATAGTATAGCAATAATGCAATACAGTAGTCACTCGATAATTCGAAATTCAGGGGACCGAGTTAAAAATTCGATTTACTGAGTGTTCGAATTATCGAGGGAAAAAAATTAATTCGAATTAAAGAGAGGTGGAAAATTGTAATAATGTATGTATGTAGTATTACGTTTATTTTTACATTTACTTATTATAAATATTATTACAATGTATATTTTAAAACTATTAATAGATATTTATTTATTATACATACATATTATTATATTTTACATTTATTTTTAATATTATTCAACTGCTGCGATCACTTTTTTTTTTCGGCTATCGACAAACACTTGTACACTTTTACTGGACCCATATTGCGATTGACTACGTTAGCTACGACTGATTACGTTTGTTCAATTTCAATAACGGTTTACCCATAGCAGAGGTTTATTTTGGTATAGATTAGGTAGGTAAGATACGATAACATTAAACTACGATAATATTTAACTATCATAATCCTTATATGTACATATGAACGTACATATAATCGTGTTTAAAGAAATTCGAATTATAGAGATTCGTGAAAAAAAAATTCGAATTGTAGAGTGTGCCTCACCGACAGACATTTCGAATTATCGAGGGGACCGGAATACATGTATTTTTTTCTAATTATAGAGGTTTTCTCAGGGGACTTAGCGTTTAGTTCGATTTATGGAGTTTTTCGAATTATCGAGTGACTACCTACTGTATATTGAAACTTTTAATACCATTAATACCTAGGTATATTATATAAGTATAATACTTGTAGAGTGTAGACGTAGTTATGTACGGCATTCCACAGTTATATTTAGAAAGATACCTATAGGTACTATATTAATAATATAAAAGTACCTAAAACTATGTATACTGTACAATACATACTTTATACATGATATATTCATTATTATTAGTCTAATCTAATATTAATTCTACTATATACAATATAATATGATACATTAGTATAATTATTTACCAAATTTCCCGTAATCATTAATATTTATTATTTAAATATAATTTTTGATTGTAAATTTATCATATATAATATACATAGCATTGGCGTAGCCAGGATTTTTTTTCGGGGGAAGGGGGGGGCTGATCAACTTTTATACTTTTACACATTAAATACATACTATCAAATATAGATAGCTAAAAAGTGTTAATACTTATAGTACATTACTAAATTTTTAAATATTTTAAATACGATTTAAGACTTTTAAGCGACTATATCATAGACCATTCTCATAGACCCTCTCAACCCGTTCCCTGATACATAGACATATTTGATGAGAATCAATTTGTTTTTTTATTAATGAAATTTATTCTATAGTTTTAACATCAAAGCAATAAATTATAATAGTACATTGTACATAGGTAATTTGTATCATCATATCTTTGTTCGTAATTTGTACGAATATTTTATTTTAATATAATATAGTACCAACTCATTATTCAATAAATATAAATTAAATAATTAAATAAAATTTTCTAGATTTATTCTGTGAAAAAAATGCAAGACTTAATTTTAATAACATACCCACCATTATAATATTGACTGTAAATAAATAAATTAATGTTTGCTGGCTGATACTATACTATATTATACTATTATACTATAATAGTATTTAGTAGTTATAGTATTTTACACCCATGCTGAATGTGAAATGTGAATATTCATGTCAGAATTGATTATAATATCTAGTATGCTAATAATATTATTATGTCGTATTTAGATTTTTAGATTCTGAGTGGAAGGATGAATGTATTGATTTTACAATGATGTGTGTTTTTATATTTTTTTTTTTTTTAAATTTTTTTTTGTGTCCGTGTACACGATAAGTAGTCGAAATAATACTTTGATTTTCAACTTCAGTATCTTTTTCGATTGGAAAGTGAATATCGTTGGTTCATTAGGAAGGTCAAAATTTAAAATACCCAGTAATTTTCAAAAGCACCAAGAAAAACAAAAGAAAAATTAAGAAAAAACGGGAATTTTTACACAAAATTGAATTTGGTTTTTGTTGTAACTTTAAAACAAATGACCGTAGATACATGAAATTTTCACTGGTTGTTTATATTTCCATTTTCTATATACCATAACATTTTCCAAATATTTTGACTTATTTTGAGCTGTTTACGGACATTGTCAGTTTCCATTTTTTTTAGTTTTTTTTTCTATAAATATCAATAAAATTTTATCTGTTGAGTAAAAAAGCTTGAAAATTTAATAAAAGGCTTCTAGGTTATTGTTTCAAAGGCAGATGAAATAAATTAAAAATCCTTAGTCACAGATTTATTTATAAGCATTTAAAGTTCAAATCTTGACAAAATACGGAAAAATCACGAAAATTAGCAAATTATTTTGAGTTGAGAATTCATAAAAATTTTTCTTTTTAAATCTATGATTTGAAAATGTAATACAAGATTACCCATAAGTTTGTCTACCTTTATCAAAAAGTTTTTTTTCTATAAATATCAATAAAATTTTATTTGTTGGAAAATAAAGCGTGAAAATTTAATACAAGGCTCCTGATATATTTTTACAATAGCAGTTGAAAAATATTAAAAATACATAGTCACAATTTTTTTTTATAAGCATTTAAAGTTCAAATTTTGACAAAATTTATCAAATTTATAATTTAATAATTATTTTGTAGTTAAAATTGTATAAAATGTTCAACTTTTATAGCTAAGGATTGAAAATTGAAAACAAGGCTCCATGTAAATAGGTTATATATAAATTACTTTATGCACAATAATATCATCAAATATACTTAGTAACATCATAGTCTGACTGACCGTTTTCGTTCAGAATCGTTTTTCTTATACAATGATATTATATCATTGAATTCAAATTTAACACCATCCATTACAGTGACCCACTTGTAACCTACTATACAGCAGAGCGACATCCACTTACCCACCTTTTTTATTTTTGTGTCTGAGTACACTATTAGTATTTGAAATAATGCTTCGATTTTCAACTTCAGTCTTCAGTATTTTGTTCGATGGGAAAGTGAATCTAGTTGGTTTTTTTGGGAGGTCAAAATTTGACAAATAGTTTTCAAAAGCGCCTGGCAAAACAAAATAAATATTAAGGAAAAACTGAAATTTTTAACCAAAATCGATTTAGCTTTTGGTGTAACTCTGAAACAAATATTTGTAAATACATGAAATTTTCACTGAATATTTATATAAGCCTTTTCTATACATTTTGACTTGTTTTGAGCTGTTAACAGATATACTCAGTTTCCAACTTTTTTTGGTTTTTTTTCTATGAAAGTCAATAAAACTTTATTTGTTAAGTAAAAAAACTTTAAAATTTAATACAAAGCTCCTACTATATGGTTACAATGACAATTAAAAAATATTAAAAATCTTTCGTCACAGTTTTTTTTTATAAACATTTGAAGTTGCAATCTCGACAAAATACGGCAAAAATAGGAAAATTACAAAATCATTTTGAGTTAGAAATTCATAACATAAATCTAATGTGTTAAATCTAAGATTTTAAAATGTAATACAAGATTCTTTATAGGTATGTCTACCTTTAACAAAAAAAAAAAAAAAATATTTGCAAGAAAGTTTAATAAAATTTTTATGAGCATTTCATGTTTATATTTTTACAACATTGGATAATTACCTGATATCTCATGTAGCGATTTTATTATTTTGTCGTAAATCAAAAACGAACCACCGTAGAAAATTTGACTGAATGTTTATATTTTCTATATGTATGCCATATAATTTTGAAAATATTTTTACACATTTTGAGCTGTTCGCGGACATTTTAAATTTATTTAATTATTTTTTTATAAATGACAATCAAATTTTATTTGTTGGGCCCAAAAGCGTGAAAATTTAGTACAAGGCTCATGATATATTGTTACTTTATGATTTAAAGAATTAAAATTACATAACCTCAATTTTTTTTTATTATTCAAAGTTTAAATTTAGATGAAATGTATCAAATTGAGTATTTACAAATTATTTAGTAGTTAAATATTTATAAAATGTTCGACTTTTAAAGCTAAGGATTGAACATTTAAAATAAGGTTCCACGTAAATAGGTTATATATAAATTACTTTATTCACAATATTATCATCAAATATCATAGGCTGACTGACTGTTTTCGCTCATACAATGATATCATACATTGAATTCAAATTTAACACCATCCACTACAGTGACACCCACTGGTCACCTACTGTATAGCAGAGCGACATCCACTTCCAACCTTTTTTCAAATTCAAAGTGCCGCCAAATCATTACAACAAGTTTTGATAATGAAGGTTACATATTATACCACATGCTATCGCTTTGACGTAATATCGTAAATCTTAACCTAACTTTTATTGTTAGTCGATTTTAATCACGATTTACGAATTTACGATTGTTGTAAATAATCATGATCGTAATTTTTAAATTTTAAATAATAAAATTAACACAAATTGTAAATTACTTAGTAATAAGTGATTAACTTAATTTGTAAAAGTTAAAAATAATTAGTTTTATGACGTTACCATTGTTAATGGTGGCATCTCAAACTCGTGTCATAATCATGGACATTCAAATAATGTATCGATGGTTGTAATCAAATTATTTTATCGATAGTACGTGTTGTTTGCTGTATTATTATACACTGTTTATGATTTTAAGGTTGTTTTCAAGCCATTTTGTAATTTGTTTTGGTTTCGTTTCTATCACCCTTTTCACCACTCCTTCGCGTTTTGTCTAGTACAATAATTTAAATATTTTTATATACTAATATATCATTTTTTAATTTACGAAACCATAGAATGCTGAAGGCTGAAATGAATTATGCCGTAGGCAGCAGCTGAATACTGGCTGTTTTCCACGTAAACACGTAATTATATTCCTAGATTTATTATCATTTTTTTTTTTATATATTATTGGTAGGTACTTTATATTGTGATACTCTTTTCTTTTTAGTTTAACTTAAACTATTTTTGTGTTTAATTTGTATAGTTATTGCTGTAACTACTAGAATCGAAACGTTTTTGAATTTAATTTTGCATTGACGCTCAATGATCCTCAGTACCGTGACGTCTATTGTGTTTGTTTTAAAATTTAACAAGTGAGTGCGCTCTTATATTGTATTTTACATACCTGGTGTTGTTTAATATAGATGAAATTAAATTAGAATATGTAATTAGATATATCGCTTATTTAATAGTGTTGTGTCACTATATTTTAATTAAATAATTGATATTTCTAGGTATTTTAATGGTTTTATTGTGCAACAGTGTGAATGACTGGATTGCCTAGAGATTTTAAATCAAAAAAAATCACTGTAAAAATTGATAATATGAAACGTAGAAGCTATGGTGATTCTCCTCCTATGTCACGTAAAAAACGTCATAGCAGTATTAACAGGTATGATGGTAGTTCAGATGAGCGAGGATCCCCAGAACGTGTACGCCGTAGAGCTCGCTCACCACCTAGTCCTAGGCCATCTAGGTATTCAGAACGTGACGAATTTGGCCGTTCTAGAGATTTGGATCGATCGCATCCCACTTATAAAGTGTTGTGTGTGAGTGCTTTACATCCAAAAGCAAGTGACGAACAAGTCAAAGAAACATTGTATAGAGAATACCGCAAATTTGGTGAATTTTCTGTTAGAATATCACATGAACTAGAAGAAAGAGTGGCATATGTGTGTTTTAGAAGCTCAGAGGACGCTAGAGATGCCAAGCACAGTAAGCCTAGAATAAGTTTGTTTGATAAAATAGCTTTAGTCACACCTGTTTATGAAGGCCGTAGTTCTAGAGATCATTATGAACCAAGACCTAGACGTTCTCGATCCCGAAGTTTTTCTCCAGATTTTGATCGATACTATCATAGATCTCCCATTCCTCAAGAACTTCATAGGCCACATCCAGCTGATAGGTTTTATGAAAGGTTACCTTATGGTACTCTTCCCCCCATGCTGCCTCCACGAGACTTCCGAGAATTAGGTTTGCCACCAATACATCCTCATGAACTTATGATACCTCGAGGACCGTTATTACACCATGTGGCTCCTATGCACCCTCATTTAGGGCCAATTCATCCGTTGTATGGACCACCAAGACATTTTATGCCGCCATTTAGACCACACCCACATCCTCACTTGTTGCATGACAAAAAAGATAAATTTCCAAACTATTTGCAACACATTCCACCAGAAGACGACCCGTTAGCCACACGTACATTGTTTGCTGGAAATTTAGAAATTTCTATTTCGGATGAAGAACTTCGCCGTATATTTGGTAGATATGGAGTTGTTGAAGATATTGATGTTAAAAGACCATTGCCGGGAACAGGAAATGCATATGCATTTGTTCGTTATCAAAATTTAGACATGGCTCATAGGGCTAAAGTAGAATTATCTGGTCAATATTTAGGCAAATTTCAATGTAAAATTGGCTATGGAAAATCTACACCAACACAACGAATATGGGTTGGTGGTTTGGGTCCTTGGACATCACTTGCTCAGCTAGAAAGAGAATTTGATAGATTTGGTGTTATTAAAAAAATTGAGTATGTCAAAGGTGATATTTGCGCCTATATACAGTTTGAAAGCATTGATGCGGCAACTGCAGCTGTTAAAGAAATGAGAGGAGTGGCTTTAGGAGGCCCAGAACATAAACTGAGAACAGATTTTGCTGATGGAGGTGTCTGTGGCAGTCCTACATTAACCTATTCATCAAAGTCTAAGTCATCTCATGACGATGCTGCAGCAACTGCAGGAGATTTACGAGAACTAACCAGACGAGATGAATATCCATATGGTTGGCCAGACGGTGAGTATCCTTCTTATAGTTCCAGAGGTTATCGTAAAGGTCGTGCAGAATATGGTGAAGAAAGCAGAGAATTTGGCAATTATGAAAACGGTCGTTCATTCAAGCAGCATTCTGTTTCTGATATTGGTTCTCCTCGATCACCACTTCACCAATCAATTGACAGTGATGTAGAATCCGAAGAAGGAGCAATACAATCTGCAGGTCTTTTGAGTTCTGTTCGTACTCTAGGAGATTTGGCTCGTAAATGTACTGATATATGGCAAGGCAGTCTTGTATTAAAAAGCTCTCAGTTTCCAGCTAAATGCTATTTAACTTCTGGTGATCCAAATGTCATAGAATCAATGATGAAAGATGAAGATGGTAAATCAACTTTACGCATAACTCAACGATTGCGTTTAGATGAGCCAAAGTTGGAAGACGTTTCTAAACGTATAATAACTGCTGATATGCATGCCATATTTTTGGCGATGCCTTGTTCTACTAACTCAATTTCCAACGATGATGCATTGGTACAAATTAGACCTTTACGTAATTTAGTATCCTATTTAAAACAAAAAGAGGCAGCAGGGGTTATATCATTAATAGTAAAGATCCTGAACCAGCTGGTGTATTATATGCATTTCCTCCATGTGAGTATTCAGCCAAATTATTGAAACGAAGTGCAAAGAATTTAAGCAGTGAAACATTAAAAGATGATCATTTAGTTGTGGTAGTAGTTAGTGGGGGTGTTTCGTAATAAGTTATTCATTTTTTAACTACATTTTCAAGTATATTTACCTATTAATAGTATATATGGGATGATCCAAATTTTTTTATATCAATATCATTTAATAATTAAATAGTATTAATTATTATAAATTCTAATAATACTAGAATACATTTTAGGTTAAATATTTTTATTGACAGTAAATATATTTGACTGTTGATGCTAGAGTATTTATGTTCTTAATTTGAAAGCAAAAGTTCATAAGAAAACAAGTTATTGTGGTTTATGAAAGCTGTGTAAAAGTTTTTAATATGTGCTTAAAATTTAATTAAAAATGTCAGTTTAATTAATTCAAGTTCACACACACAGCTTAATTACATTTAAAACATGTGGAGTGCGTAACATCATTTATACACATTGTGCTGATGTATCTAGTTCGTAGAATACTATTATAAGTTTATTAATGTGTATTAAAGTGATTCAATATTTTTGATAACCATTTATAATATTACAAAATGCATTATTTTATTACTATAAGTGTTAATATTTATACCGATTCAATTAAACCGTTTCTCTTATATTTTTGAAAATATGGTGTAAATTATCAAGCAATCCAGTTAACTTGGATTGTTCAGTAATCTTTTTTGAAGTGTTGTAACTATTTTAGAAAAAATAAATAGTTTTATAATTAATTAACTAATCTTGTGCGTTATAGTAGCTTTATAATAAAGTGTAATTCGCGATTTAACTGTTGTTCTTTTCAAAAATTATCTTAAATTATGTATTACATAGTAATGTTATTTTTGCTTATTTCAATTAATTACACAATTACTTAAATATGAAATATTGGTGTTTCTTTTTTTAAATTTTTATTAATGGAGTTTAAATATGGAAGTTAAGTAAATGTTGTGTCGGGTATCTACAATTGTTGGTGTTGTGCTCAGTGTTTACAGAGTTTGGTGTTTTATTTCTTATGAAAATATGTGTAAATAATGTTGTATTCAAATAGTGATAATTGAAATTGAAGAATTATAAACATTAAAATTACAACTTTATTACATTTTATTACAGGCTGATTAATGGAATTCAAATCATAAAAAATTTATTATAAAAAGTATTTTTTTGAAATTTTAAATGTAGGTTTAATGACTAAAATTTTAAATTTTAACCTTATTATTGACACTTCAATATTGCATCAGTAATTATTATTGATTTATTATGAAGTGTTTAAATTGTCATATCTCACATTATTATCAATATTTGTATTCTAAAATTCCAAATATACCAAATTAACATTTTCCTAATATTGTATCTAAAATAAGAATAATGACAAATAATAATGATAAAGTAGTTTAATTATTTGTCTTTACACCAAATTAATAATTATATATAGGTACATGGTATTCATTTTATTGATTGGTGGGTAATTTAAGCTCACTTTGTTTACTTAGGGTATGTTTATTAACTAATTAAATTGATATCAGCAGACTACCTACTAATACAGATTTAAGATATTATAAATTAGACAAATACAAAAACATATTTTTGTCCATTCTGGGATTTTAGTGTCCAACCAAATCCCGTTGACTTGAGACTGATAGAAAAATATTAATATTAAATTGAGTAAGACTAATTTTTTAGCTTACCTATCCAAAATTTGCTATTCACCCATTTGAGATCATAATATGTGTAACCGTACCAAAATTATGTCCTTAATGTATAAGCCTTAGATTACTGTAGTGTAGGTCCTAAACGGTAAGACTAATGAACAAATAATCATGCCACATCGTTTTAAGATCAAAGAGCTGGTATTCCTAAAATCTTGATGAATATTGTATGAGTTTTAAAATTTCTATGACTTTCTGTACACGACATTCTTTTATGTAGGTATGTAATTAAAATGTTACACGGTTTCATTAATACAGCAATAGTCATCCGTTTATGTACTTTGCTTTGTTCATCAACGAAGATCGGTAGAACCAAGACTGAATAAAAATAATTTTGTAATTCATGCAAATAATTACCCAATACATGAATACCTACATTAAAAACTAAAGGCCGTCAAGGGAAATATTAGTAAGAAAATGTAAATGTATAATATTATGACAGTTTGGTGTTTATGGTACATAACAGTGCCATAGCCAGAAAAACTTTTTTTGGGGGGGGGGCGCCCTTAATTTTTTTCTCTAGCTTTTGACATGCTAGAATATCTAATTATGACCCCTTTGTATCTACTCTTTTTATGACTATATTTATTTTAACAACTATGGTACCTACATCTAATATAACAATGTATTAATATTATTATTGTAAACCATAGGTTAATGTATTCAGTAATATAAGCATATTAATATATTATCATTATATCAAAATGTGTTGTAAACAATACATTCCATTTTTGTTCAAATATTAAAATTTACTAATAAAAATTCAAAACTATATAGGGATTTTGAAAACTGGTCGTTTTTTGAGCATTTAGACCAATAATTCCAGAAGTCCAATTTTAATTTCGAAAAAATATAAGAATTTCTCCTCTTTTTGTCTGTGTTTTGTAGGGAGCAATTTTATTTTTAGTGATATTAAAGTAAAAGTGAATTTTGAAAAAAAAAAAATTAATTTGGTACGATACGTCTATACTAATTAAACAATACTACAAATCAAAAATCCATTTCCTCCATAACTTAGAAAAGAGATTAAGGAATTCAAATATGTTTTCAAAATTAAAATAGGGCTTTTGGTACTGGGTAAATTTTTCTTCCACTTGTTGGAGGTTACGTGGCACATGGGAATTGAAAATTTTTTCATAACAAAATATAGTGACGTAACTGAGCGTATCTACGGTACTGAGGTTCAAGAATCTTAGTCGTCGTTTATCTTTTAAGAGGATGTCAGCGCAGTATTTGTTTTCTCTCTCTGGCCCACGTGCAACAGACAAAACTCATTTACGAAAAATAATTTTTTCTATGTTTTTAAATTATCTTAGAGTAACATTACATATTACAAAAAAGATAGAGAATAATATTTTTAAGGACATGACCTATCGATTTGTCGAGATATTCTACCAAAACAATTTAAACATAATTTAAATTTACATTTTTTTTGTTTTTAATGTCGAATACAAAGCAAAATAACAATAAAATATAAAATCGATATGTCATTCCCTCAAAAATATTATTCTCTATCTCTTTTGTAATAGGTGATTTTACTCTAAGATTACTTAAAAACATAGATAAAATGATTTGCGTTACTGCGTTTTGTACATGTTGCGCGTGGGCCAGTGAGAGAAAACAAATATCCTCTTAAGAAGACGTGATACCCGTATGAGTTGTCTCCGTCTTACAAGTGCGTAACATTGCAAATTTTACATTCGGCAAAACACGTGTAGCTCCGTTAGTTTAAAAATTAGAGTGAATTGACCTCTTATTAAATCTAAAGGTAAGATTATTATCCAGGCAACTAGCTCACGGGCTTTTTAGTATATTTTAATTTTAAAGCGAGTTATGAGTATTTTAAGATGTATAAAACGGAGACAACACATGCGGGTATCACGTCCTATTAATTATTATACATAAAGCATTCGGGGAACTCGCACACACTCATGATTAAAGACCGGATTTATATTCTCTTAAAATACCTAAAGTATGATGCTAATATTCTCTAAAAAATCTTCAAATATTCTCATTTTATTCTCTTAAAAATATGCAATAATAATCAATAAACATCATTATATTTGCTTAAATATGCATTTTAAAATTTATTTTTTCAACTTTATTTTAATTATGAGGTATTAATAAGGTATTAAAAGTTGCGTATTCTAATAGAATACTATTGCACTTTATTAATAGTTGGAAATGATAAAAAAAAAAATTGTAATTGTTCAAAAAAAATTTTTCTGGGACCTACCGTAATATTAAAATTCAAAATAAATACAAAATTTTTCTCACAATTTACGAAATATTCCAAAATATGCTAAATGGGTTCAATAATTTCTAACCCATGAAATATTCTCAAATAGGTAAGAAAAAAATTTTTTTCTACGCATTCGGAATTGAACAAATTGTCCACATTTTTTACTTCCATAAGACTGCATAGACCCAATAACGATATGTAAAAATTTAAAAATCCGGTTTTTACTGATGAGCAGTCACACAGCAATAACGATGGATGTACAATATTTCCTAAATCCGCCCCCTTCAAAATGGTTCGCTTTCAACAGCCTCAACTTTTAATTTTTATCAAACATATAAAATAATATAAAACAAGCCAAAATAAAATTTCGGGGACCTTCTCCGTTCTTTCCCACGCTTAACAGTTTTGTGTTTTTGTAAGACGGATACACCGCGTGCCGGCATAACGCTACATCCCATTGTTGGTCTTAAAATTGCCTATACTAAACCCCTTATAGCAAGTTTTAGACCTTATGTTGTGCTTAAATGGTGGAATCTTAGATCATTTACTAGTACTTATATGATCTAAAAGTGGAATCATCTTCATCTTTCTATTATCAGTTATGCCTAGTTGATAAAAATACTATTTTAGAAACAAAATTTCAAGGATTCAGCCACTCTAAGTACCTATTACCTACCTACTTAATTTTGACGCTTGAAATGTGGTATTGCTGCTACTTACCTAGTGGCATCGATCGTGAATTGATAGGTCTACCGGAATACCTTACTCCGTATAATGTTACGTCGAAAGTGTTAAACATACCCAATTGTCCCCTCCCTTAAATGTGCCATCGACAAATTTACGTTTGAAGTTATGTGGCAGGCGCCACATGTGGAGCTTGCTTGAAGAGTACCTACAACGCCGATTACAGCTGCTCATTTAAACTCAAAACCAGGCTTATATATTAAGTACTAAGTACGTTGATCGTGTACCTATTTGTGTCTACCTACTTTCAATATTAAATAAAAGAAAAAAAAGAAAGAAAATAAGAAAGAAAGATTGAAATGTAAACAATGAACGACAATTACCATGTACGTTCTGCAGTCGTTAATGATCATTAGAGTCGATTCACCTTATAATTGTAATAATATATATTAAATATATTTCATATTAATTCACATTTATATGCAATTGACAATTGTTAATGCACATTATATGTCTATATAGATTAGTTAATTTGGGTGTTGGGTGCATAATATTAATTGTATCATAATAAGGCGTATTAACTATACGACCATGGTCCATACCATATTAAATTTTAATAATGTGGTAAATTATATTAATTAAATAATTCATGCGCAATTGTGTAAACATGCTCAAACCCTTGCCGAATCAACTTAATCTTATTCGTATTACAGATGGTTAACAACAGTGTAGTATAACATATTAACATGTACACACAACCTACTATAGTACTATGTACAGTTATCAGATGAAGAACATTTAACTTGCCACGTTTGTTGAGCAACTCAAAGAACTCCATCATGTGTCATCCACAAAATTTATCAGCAGTTTAAATAATGTTACTGAATAAAATGTTCTAAAAAAAATTTTTGTAATAATAGAGTATAGACGTACTTAGGTAGTAAATATGTTTTTAGTTAAATAAAAAAAATCACAATATTAAAGATATCAATAATAATAATTTTTGACAAATGGTTTTCATCATTGTTATAATATCAAACTTATAGCATTGGTTATAGAATAGATTATTCTTTGAGGTGATCCATTTAACGTAATACACTCATTATTTGAGAAATCACTAACTTTTGAAAATATTTCTTTCACACAATTTGAAGTGGTTACATTCATTTTGAAGGGTAACCCTCTAAACTTATAATGCTATCTCATAAGGTTGTCTAAAATTAGATTTTTATGTATAAAAGTACTCCAATAAATGTACTACAACTATGTAAAAAAACCTAAAAACCCTAATATTTTTTGAATTAATAAGTGTCTTACGTTAAATGGATCACTCAGTATAATCAATGATAAAAGTAACTAGTCAATAAAATATAATTAAATAAAATATTGCTTGCATTTTAGTTTAATATGGTAATTAATATATACCTAATACTTATTTTGTCTGATCAAATTTTTGTAAACTGATCACGTGACTGCGTAACAGTTCATCAATCTACGTAATATAAACTAATAAGCATGGCTAAATATATATAAATATATTTAGACATGCTAATAAGTAATAACTGTGTTGTAACCAACGTTAATAAACAGATAAGTATTTTCTCATTAGCCTGAATTGTTTTTACCTGAAATCTTTTTCTATATACATTTTGCTCAATCAAACATTCATTACTATAATGAGTGACTGCAAATTATTAAAAATGTAATAATGGAACACCTAATATACATCTTTTAAATATCCAATCTATAAAATTATAAAATACAGTTATTTAATATTGCAATAACTTAGTATAATATTAATTTATAATACAAAAATAAAACAAATAATATTCAGTTTATTATATAACAGATAGTTGTAAAATAGGTATCAGCAATTGTGCAGCATCTTGGATGTATGAACTACTATTGGATGACTGAAAAAATACACAAATAATATTGTACATATAGCTTTTTAGTAAGCTAAGTATAAAGTAAGTGAATTACCTCGAGATAGACATCACTAATATTATTAGAAGTACCATCAGCATCGTATTTTGTCAACAAACTAGCATATTTATTGGCAATAAATCGAATTCGGCAACATACGGATTCATTTAAGCTAAAAATATTAATAATTATAATTTGAAGTAGTATATGTAAACATGTATAAAAATCATACAGAGAAAGTTTTTCAGCTTTTACAGTGACTAGTTGATTTTGTGTATCAATCATTATCATTTCCCCTAACTTATAGAATAATTCCATTGCGGCTGCAGTTAATTCGGCTAATGCAGAAATAGCTTCATCATGAATGCTATCCTCACTATCAAACTCTTTGTTTGATTTTTCATCAATCAAATGACTAACCTAACACAAAATATAAAATATTTCATTCATTGATAATATTTATGAAAATATAAGAACCTACTCTCAGGATCTTCTCAATTTTTACATCAGTACTTATTTGATTAATACAAGTAATTAGAGAATTTTTAAATTCTTCTATGGTCATTATTTTTTCATCGTCATCAAAATCAAGATAACACAAATCTTTTATTTGATCCAATTTATCTTGAATATCGGTTAACTGAGTTCCTGAGTATGACAACAAAACAGTTTGAAGTTTCATTTGACATTGTTTTGATAATAGTTCAAGACTCTCTAAATGAATTAATCCTGGAAAAAATATACAATTTATTTTATTAATTATGTTCTTAACATTTAATGTTTAAAAAAAAAAAAAAATCAAGGAGTAACCAGCACACTACATATAGATACATCGGTATATATGTATATGTCTTGTAAATTTAATACATTAATCGCTACCCTCAGAATCTAAAAAAGTATAATGAGGTTGCAGTGGTAACCTAATTATATTAATCATCGGTTGCTAGGGAAAACATAGGAACTTTATAACATTCATTTTATCTTTGTTATTATTGGATTGTCATGGCAACTGTAACATGTAATTGATCAGAAAAATACAATAATATTTAAGGCTTTAACACAACCTTAACACAATGACGTCACGATAACACTCTCCGTGTTGCACAAAATTATAGAATGACCCCCAGCCTTAAGACATACATGTTAAAATGTTCGATTATTATAATATATGGTTATACAGTAAGACATTTTTTTTAGTATTGATATTGATTTAATATCACAACATTAAATACCTATATCGTAATATTTAAAAAAAAATTTAGTTTACTTTTTTACACTGATCATAAAACATTATAATAAATAAAAAAATAAAAATAACGTGAATGTTATTAAATAATATTTAGCTACTTATAAAAAGTTATAGTAGGCGATATTTGATTAAATCATTAAATTCATTTGCTTTCAAAGTATAAATAAATAGAAAAAAGGTGGGCAAGTGGGTGTCGCTCTGCTGTACAGAAGTTTACAAATGGGTCACTGTAATGGATGATGTTAAATTTGAATTCAATGATATAATATCATTGTATAAGAAAAACGGTCAGTCAGACTAAGTATATTTGATGATATTATTGTGCATAAAGTAATTTATATATAACCTATTTACGTGGAGCCTTGTTTTCAATTTTCAAGCCTTAGCTATAAAAGTTGAACATTTTATAAATTTATAACTACTATTTGTGTAGGTATTTTTTATATTTCTTATACAGTTATACGTGTAATTTTTAAATCGTTATAAAGTTAATTTCCATAATTAAATTATAAATTTGATAAATTTTGTCAAAATTTGAACTTTAAATGCTTATAAAAAAAAATTGTGCCTATGTATTTTTAATATTTTTCAACTGCTATTGTAAAAATATATCAGGAACCTTGTATTAAATTTTCACGCTTTATTTCCCAACAAATAAAATTTTATTGATATTTATAGAAAAAAAACTTTTTGATAAAGGTAGACAAACTTATGGGTAATCTTGTATTACATTTTCAAATCTTAGATTTAAAAAGAAAAATTTTTATGAATTCTCAACTCAAAATAATTTGCTAATTTTTGTGATTTTTCCGTATTTTGTCAAGATTTGAACTTTAAATGCTTATAATAAAAACTGTGACTAAGGATTTTTAATTTTTTTCATCTGCCTTTGAAACAATAACTTAGGATCCATTTATTAAATTTTCAAGCTTTTTTACTCAACAGATAAAATTTTATTGATATTTATAGAAAAAAAAACTAAAAAAAATGGAAACTGACAATGTCCGTAAACAGCTCAAAATAAGTCAAAATATTTGGAAAATGTTAAGGTGTATAGAAAATGGAAATATAAACAAACAGTGAAAAATCGATTTTGCGTAAAAAATTCCCGGTTTTCCTTTACTTTTCTTTTGTTTTTCTTGGCGCTTCTGAAATTTACTGGGAATTTTAAATTTTGACCTCCCCAATGTACCAACGATATTCACTTTCCAATCAAAAAAGATACTGAAGTTGAAAATCGAAGCATTATTTCGACTACTTATCGTGTACACAGACACAAAAAAAAAATATAAAAACACACATCATTGTAAAATCAATACATTCATCGTTCCTCTCAGAATCTAAAATAAATTTTAATGTATTTATACAAACAATGGCAGACAATTTGTTTGATATTGTATCTAAAAAGTAAAAATATATACATATAATGAAAATTAAAATTAAAATGTAGATTGTTTGCTTAGACAACCATTTCTAAAGCTGGAAATTACACCAAATCAATAGTTTTGAAATCTTTAAACATAAATCATAATTTATGTGTTAACTTTTTTTTTTTTACTTTATACACATGATATAATTTTTTTAATTTTTTGCATGTGATGAATAATTATAAAATTTTTTTAATAATGTTAATGCATATAATTTGTTACCTTGAAAACTATCTAACAAATATGCATATCCTTTTCTTATTTCAACTTGATTATTTTGTTTGGATTCAACTTCAGCTTTTGCTTTAGCTTCTTGTAATACCTAGAAATAATCCAATTGACAATACAAAATAATACTTAGATTAAAGAAACAATCAATTAACAACTATCAGTGAAGAATTATAAGGAAGGGAACATATCTTCTCTAGAATAAAAAAAATTGCACTTTCGCAAATAGATATTAATTTTTGTTTTATAAAAAAAATCTAAAATATTTAATAATAAAGTGTGGATATACATTTCATGTATGCACACATATAACCCCTCCTAGGCATTTTATACCCCCTTCTCCCCATGAGAAAATCCTAAATCTGTTAACTGATTTATTGACAAACAATTAAATAATAACCAATAAATATAATACATTAAATGATTGCATTGAGGTATAATAAGTATATTTCAGAAGATCTAGAATTGAATAATCCGTTTATTAAAATATCTTTGTATATAAAAATTGATCCCTGTTTGACTGATTCTTTTTTTGTTGTGTTCGTAATTGTTTGGACAATGTTTTTATGAAAGAACATTTTAGGAAAATCCACTGGAAAAGAAGAAAATTTGGATGTCAAAAAATACAACAATGGCACCATTTGTCCGGAAAAAAATAAACTAAATAGTAAAAAATTTAGTTGCACATTAAAATAATAATGTTGTATTGTACCTATATTGCTTGCTATTGGTTAGAGATATGTTTGTTAATTTGTATTATTATTTTTTGTCAATCTATATATATATATTGTCTAATCTACACACAAAGATTCATTTATATCTATATAAATGAATCTTTGTGTGCAGATTAGACCTCTGGGAAAAAGATAGGCTAATTTAAAAAGAGTTAAATTTGGTTTTTTTTATCCATTGGTTTTAGTACGGTTAGGTTGGATTAGGATTTCGTAAAAACGACAAACTTGGTATAACTTTAATATTTTAGAGTTATTAAATCATACACTTATGTATAAACGGCATAGGATCCACAATCTACCATAGGTAAATTGCCTACCTGATAATATACTGCAACGAATCAGAATTTTTATTTTGGACAACGGAAAAGTTAAGATAAGTTTTGAACACCATACACCGAATATAAATAAAGTTTGAGTCATAAAGAGTTGGTACATTAACAGGCAACAAAGTGCACGGGATTAGCTAGTAGTATTATATAAGTAGAACATTTTACAATCTATACAATCTATAGTCTTGTAAAGAATACTTTTATTTTGTATTCAGAATACTATTAGAATACTTTTTCTCACAACTAATTTTTGTCAGTTTTTGAATGGTTGATAATTATTAATATTTATTAATTGATAATTAAAAATACATCGTAATCATAAGTTATTTATAAATTTTGACCACATATGATACGGCCCTATAGGATACAACACATTGGTGTTTATAAAATAATCATATGGGCCAATATAATACTTTGTTCAAAGAATAAAATTAATGTTTATGATTTATAATATGTCTTGTTACAAATTTAAAACTATTTTTTTGGGATAGGAAAAAAAGTACTTTTTTAATGAATAAAAAATACAAATAAAAGTGTTCAAATACTTTTATTCGAATACTTTACAAGACTGTTTATACTTTGGAAAACTATAGAAACTTAAGAAACTATATATTTTATATCATTTTGTTCACTGAAACCTATCAGGTTTCAGACTCCATAAATATATATTTCTTATAATAAACTAATATTTTATGATAACCTATATAATATATTTTAATGAATCAACTACCTGTGACAAATTAATTTTTTCAGTATTTTGAAAAAATATAGCTCTTTTTTTTCGCAAACCAGGATCACCGTCTTGTAACACTTCTAAAGTTTTCTTGCCAACTGTTTCTAATGTATCAAGACCTCCACTGATAATTTTACTGCCAGTAGTTTCAACAATTTTTGTAATCTGACTTACATTGCTCAGAAAATAATTGGTGTCTAATATTGATTCTGATGGTTCTTCAGTTAATTCATCTAAAATAAAATACAATAGGTACACAACAATAAAATAAGAAAATATATATAAAAATAAAAATTACTACCATTGACTTTTGTTTCCTTTAAATCTTTTAATTCTTTGTCTTTATCTACTGATGCTAACTGTTCAGGTGCTGGTGCTCCAATTACATTAGTAATACCTTGAGAAACTTGGTTTGTTAATGCACTTGCTGTTGATAAAAGTGAGTTAACACTCCAACCACTGGACCAACCACCCCAACCCTAAAAAAAGATTTTGCTCTTAAAACCTAATTTTAAAATTGTATTTTGTGCATAGTATTATAGTAATCATAGATAATCAATTAAATAAAAAAATTAAAAAAATTGTTTGTTTATATATGTTTTAATTTTCAATTTAATAATAGTTAATAAGCATATTTCACTTACTTGTGTGTTAGTTTGTTTGATTTCATTTTGAACAACTTCAGAAACTTTGGGTCCAGGTTGTGTGTGATTGTCATTGTTTACAATTAATTTATCCAATTTAGACTGTGCCATTGAAACTCCGCTGGATGCATCATTTTGCCCAGATTGTTTTATGTTCTCGTTCTCACATTTTACATTTTGTTCAGTATTCACTTCATCAGATAAATTGGATAATGTAGGCAATGTTGGTCCAGTTGACTTTGATTCTACAGACACAGGTTTAACATCTGGCAGGTCAAAATCGTTTTCGATTTCCCATCCATCTCCGCCTTGACTGCCTTCATCAGCACTCTCAAACTCAACTTCGGAATCTGACATGCCCTCGCTAAATTATATACAAATATGCATGAACAAAAAACCTTAAATATTTATCTACCACGATTCCAAAACTATTAGTTTTTTTTTTAGTTTTTTGTGCTTGATTTTGTTTGATAAGCTCATTTACTTAAACATCATGATAAGGTTGATATTTGTATAAAAAAAAATTAACGTTGATAGTTGATGTACAATCGAGCATAGACTTGTAATCACGGTTAAACTGTGCTTGTAATGTATAATGTTATGTATAATATATTTATGATACACACACCATACACGTAATAAGTAGTAATGATAAATTAGTATCTATAAATTACACAGACTATATAGTCCGTGATAAATTATAATATAGTTAATAGATTTTATTATCATTATCATGGCTAAACATATTTAGCTATGGCTCTTATGGAGCCATTCGTCCCGCCTCCAAGATTTTGTAAATAAAATGTTATCACCTTTTAGAGTGTCGCTAAATAAGTATGAATCTATTGTTCTGTGATTATAATATCATTCCACCTAATCATAAATTATTGTTTAAATATGATAGTTAAATATGATAAAACTGATATTTCGTTGTGGACTTGCGAGTTATGGTTCGATGAAAACAAATTCGTGTTGTTTTTAGTTTTTGTTAATTACTATCATTATTATCATTACTAATCATTAGTCATTACTCATTAAGGCACTATTGTTCGTTATTCTCAATTCTGTTGCCTATTCAAGTATCAAGTCCACCACAACGTACATATTATTTTGTAATTTAATTCTCGAATTTAACCGATTTCACATTTGTCTTTTAGTTATTTGTACAGGACCACTGGTCAACCGAAAAAATGTAATATCGTGTTTTATTTAGACAGAGTGCTTTCATATCGTTAATATGTGGGTGAATCCTAAGGAAGTGTTAATCCCCAACACTTTTTGGTAAATTAAAATTTTTTTATTTTGTGTCTATGTAAATTGTAATACCTAATGCTTTCATGAATTATGATTATTTTGTTGTTTTTAGGCAAAACGAAAAATTTAGTGTATACTTTCTATTACAACACCGCGTCGGTCATGGACAGGGGAATAATTTATCTTCGTTATTAGTTGGGACGTTTGATAGTTTTTTCGAAACCAAACCAAGTCCTTACAGGATCTTACATCAAACACCGAGATCAGAAGTGTATTATGGTATTCTTGTTGTTTAACAGCTACTTGATTAATGATTAGTGACTAGTGATTATAACACTGTGAATTACAATACGCTTGTAATAAAACCGCTAGTGCGTTACATCTGTCAAACATTAGTTAATCAAAATTTACCTTTATTAGAGTATTATCTTAAGCTTATAGGTGCAAATATTCAAAATTCAATCAATTGGGTTGAATAAAACATGTTTGAGCCTTGTAGTTTTTAGTGGAAAACTAATGGGATACACCCCACACTGCCCCTAGGCCTAAATCAATTCAGAACATAAACAACTTTTCTAAAATATGAGTACATATTTTGTTATTAAATAATAATAATAATAATATCAAATTGATTCTACTGTTCGAATTTACAAAAATCATTTAAGTTTATTAACACATTAACAATTATAATTTTTGCAATTTTAAATAACTTTAATCTTGCCCTAAATTGCACTTACAATATTAACCTAACCTGAACATGTTTTTAAAAAAAAGATGTATTTAATGATGTTTGTGTAGCTGCAAGGATGTCAAAATAAAGTGTTTTATATTATATTCTAAATTATGAGGGGGGGGGCTTGATTTCCAGTTGGCACAGGGGCCTAAACCCTCTCAAACATCTTTTTGCTTATGCTTTATTATATTTCCTATATGCTATATGGGTAACTACAATTAAGTGTTATTTCTTAGGTCTGAGCATTGAAATTGGTTATGACTAGAATATAGATTTTTAGGTTCAAAGAAAGTTGAAATATGATCCTAATATTTTCTCAAAAATAAATACAATTAGGTATTCTCTTACCAATTTTTGTTTTAAAAATGTAAAAATAAAAATAAACATAAATATGTTTTAATAAACAATTTTTTTTTAACAAGTGTATTCAAGAAAAAGTTAGAAACCATTATAGGTAAGAAAAAAAACTTCTAATAAAATATGCTAATGAAAATAATATCTCCTAACCCATGAAAGACTTGTCTACATTATTTACTCTATTTAAAATTGCTAAGCTCAGTAATGATATTTCTTCCCATCTGTTTCTGCACTCTTCACTCCAATTATATGGAATTGGTCACCTTTATCCTACACCTCCATAGGTCTTTGTCTCCCTCCTCTCATTAACTCACACTCAGCAATGATGTATTTAAACCTAAAAATTGGAACCTTTGTTATGACCACAGTCTAAATTGTTATTTTTAAAGATACATTTTTATTTTATTTACTTGTAGATATAACAATGTTTTTTTTATTATTATATATCTCTAGAAATAGCTTGTGCATTGACTGAATCAGATATTTTAAAAGATTGGGAGTGGTTGGAAAATAATCTGGATCTCAAAATATTTGAGAATGACGATGATGTTACTGACTTTGTTCGCTGTAAAATTAAAAGTTTAGTAGCAACTAATGTATCAGAGACACCAGACGAAGACAATTCTGAATCATTTAAAGATGCATCTATAAAATTTCACCGTCTGTTCAATGTGTCACGTGATACTACTCTCGTTTGCTACTATGCTTGCAGGCAAGTTTAAATTTATTTTTATATTTTATAAAATATGTTTTATTTTTTCATTTTATATTTTTAGCTATTTGAAAAATAAACTCCCTCGCCGAGGTTGGCTATATTTGTCTGTAGAATATTTATGTTTTCATTCATACTTGTTGGGTATAGAAGATAAAATAGTTGTAAGGTGGACCGATGTAATCGATTTGGATAAAAATAATAGTATTTTATCAGATACAATCAAAGTAACAACAAGAGACAAAAGAGAAGTAAGTTGTAGTACAACATAGTTTTTTTTTCCATAATCCAAATATGACAATTTAATTAGTTTGTCAAATAGCAAATAAAATATACAATCATATATTTTTTATTATGACTTATGTTATCCAGATATAAACACATTAACTTTTAGGGTCATTCTTATGTATTACATTGTTTTATAATTTTAATATCTCTACCCTTTAAAGTAGTTTTACAGTGGCATAGACATGATTTATGAAATGGGAAGGGGGGAATCAAAAAAAGAAATAAGACATCTCAACACTTTTTACTAAGGTACCTAGTAAAATATTTAAGAATAAGGAACAATGAATATAATTTGATTTGATTCAAATAAATATTACTTTGCTATGAATAAACGAAAATAATATTATAATAGCATTCAGTAGGTATTGACAAAATTGTCAAAATTCAATAGCTTGATAGATATGACGAAATATTACATTATAGTGCATACTACATAATACAAGCAAAAACAAAAAATAATAAAAAGCCAATGGGTGGGAGGGGGGATCTGACCCCCATGCCCTTATCTACGCCACTATAATGCCAAAATAAGATATTGCTTGGTGCAAAAAAAAAGAAATAAATCACTGTTGAACTAGTAATGCATAAGAACACGTTAATAGCCTCAGGTAATAGACTAGCCAGACATGTGTCCCCCATAATTTGTTTTTTGACACTTCGATATACCACTCCTGACTATACCAAACTTGAACCGAATTTTAAAATAATTTATTACTTAGATTACCTGCCAATTAGTAACTCATGACAGTCTCGTGTTAGTAAAGAATTTTTCTTAGAACAATTCTGTCTCTTTTTGATCTATTTGAAAACTTCTGGCTATGGTAGAATGTTTTTAAAACTAACAATATCTAATTACCAACTGAGTAATAATTTACTCAAGGGGTTGCTAGATTGGCCGAGATCCCAAAACCTTTTCAATGTTTCTTCAAAAATCATTGAAAAATATTTGAATAGTCATTGTTAATTACTTAATTCAAATAGGTTAGCCTCCCTTGACTCCTTTCTAACCTACTCTGTCTTTAATATATCAGTTTATGTATAATACTTAATTTATTAATTTATTTTGTGTAGTTTTAATTTTACATTTATATAATAACAGCCATTTTTTTATTAGTATAGATTTTTTATGTTCCTGCATTCATCGGATACATTTGAATTAATGAAGCAATTAGTTAATCTAGCAATGAAAGGGTAATAAAAAATATATTTAATTAATTATTAAAAATACAAGTATTTGTGAGTAATTAATATAGGTATTATTTTGGCATCTTTAAGAGTTTAAACTTATGTTGTATGCAATAAGACCCTACACAGAGATGAACTACTAATATTCATATGTAACAAGCAACTTAATACTCATATTAGTTATTAAAAATTGATACTTGAAATCATAAAAGATTTATAAATTAAGAAAATTTAAAATTGTATTAATTTTTGTTTAGAATTATTAATGATGTGTGGTTCAATAAAGATCATAACCTTCTACTTAAAGTCAAGTAAATTGATTTAAATATTTTTAAAATATTTTTAAAATATAAATGATTGTTTTATTTTTTTCTTACAGTAAATATGTTCCAAAAAGACAGTCTTTTGTAAAACGTGACTTGGATGCAAGAGCTATGTCTGAAACATATCGGCTTCTATTCCGATTACCTTTGAATGAAAAACTTGATGGAGTTACTAATGCTACATTGTATACTCCATACAATAAAAAACATGTGTTTGGACAAGTCTACTTGTCTCAAAACTTTATGTGTTTCAACAGTAAAGTATGTGAATATTATTTTGTATAAATTATATTTAAAATAATATCTACCTATATTAAATCCTAATATAAGATCTTTTTACAGACAAGTGATCCATTGAATGTGGTTATTCCATTATGTGATGTATCACAAGTTGAGAAATTAGAACCTATACCCAATGATCAGTCATTTGATAATTCCATTATAATAACTTTGAAGCTAACAAGTACAAATGAAAAACCTCCATTTTTCATATTTTCACAAATTATAGAAAGAGAATTTTTCTTAAAAAATATATCTGAAATTTTAGGTAATTTAGAAACGTGAGTATTGCGTTGTATTTATCATTATTTCTTTTTAAGTTAATGCCCAGGATACGTCATATACATTTTTAATTTAAATTTAGAATTATTAATTTAACATATTATACATTTTAATATTATGATTTTATACGTTATATTTAATATGCGACATATATTTATAGAAGATCAATTTCTAAATTCCAAAGAGTTGATTCAATATCAGATAGCGAAATGAAACTACCATTGCGGTTTACTTTTCGAATGAAAGAGCATGATAATTGTATAATTAAAATCAAACAACGAGCAAAGGAAGTTGAATGGGATTTGTACTTCAAAGATCATGGGGACGGTGTTTCAATGTATAAAACAAAAGAACTAGTTAAAATGGTTTTAGTGGGCATACCAGAATCATTGAGATCAAATCTTTGGCTAAAATTTTCTGGTATGAAACATAATTAATATTTATTACTTTTTAGTTTTTACTGTTTAGTAAATAGAAACTCATTATTTTATTATTATTTCAGTAATAGTTTAATATAATTGTTGGCATTTAATTTTTATTAACAATTTTGGATTTGCATGTTATTTTTAGCTATCAGAACTAGGACACACAATATTTCATTTTTCCACTTTTCCGATACAACTTATGAGTTATGAATAATTTTTGAGCGCATAAAAAATCCGAAAATATTGTGTTCAATCCCTGTATTTTAGCCAACAGTTTTTTAGATGACAAACATTTTGGTTAACAATATAGCAGACAACTAAAATTCTGGTTCTTGTGTTTCTGCTAAAATAATTTTAGGCAGAAATGAAGTTAAGAGTTAGGTCTCAATATTCTGATATGATTATTTGATTTTTTATGCACTCCCTATAAAACAGGGATTATAATCATTTTATTATTCATTGTATGTTTGATAATGCTGAGGCATCGGATGTTGGCATGGACAACGGTGACGATAACTACAGATTTCTTGTGTATTACAATTATTATTGCTATACAAAGTCGAGTCCAAATTAAAGTTTTCTTTTAAAAAATATGAAAAATTATTTAACATACAAATGAAGCTGTGTATTCAGCTACTTAATTATAAATTTATGATTACAAAATTGAATAATTACTATCACTACGTATTGTGTTAGTCAGTTTAAGTAGAAATGTTCAAATGTTTATCATCTTTTTTTTTAATTGTAGGTGCTTACCATGATATGGTAGCTAATCCAGGACTATATAATGAGTTAGTAAATATTGCTTCTACAACTAAATCGATATCTCATGATGAAATCGAACGAGATTTACATAGATCATTACCTGAACATCCAGCCTTCCAATCCGAAATTGGTATTAATGCATTACGTAGGGTGCTTACAGCCTACGCAACAAAAAATCCTCAAATTGGTAAAAGAAAAAAAGCAAAAGCTATTTAACTTAATCTTGATAACACAGATTTCTTTTTTAGGTTACTGTCAGGCCATGAACATAATTGCATCTGTGTTGTTAATTTATTGTACCGAGGAAGAAGCGTTTTGGCAGTTGGCCTGTATTTGTGAAAATATGTTACCAGATTACTATAACAACAAAGTAGTAGGAGCTTTAGTTGACCAAGGAGTTATGGATAATCTTATAGCCAATCATTTACCATTTATATATGATATTTTGTCTAGACTTGGTTTGATTCAAATGATATCATTGTCTTGGTTTCTTACAATATTTCTCAGGTTAAACAATTTAAAACAAACTAAATTAATTTAAAAATATGTTTATTATTATTATCATTCTTATGTTAATAGTGTGATGCCATATCAAAGTGCAATTTATATTGTTGATTGGTTTTTCTTTGATGGAGCTAAAGTCATTTTTCAAGTAAAATTTATGATCTATGAAATTATAATTTATACTATTTGGACGTGCTTAAATATTTTTCAGGTAGCTTTATCTATTTTAGAAATGAATCAAAAACGATTGGCTTGTTGTCGTGATGATGGTGAAGCAATGCAAACTTTATGCAATTATTTGTCCGGAATCTATAATGAAGAATTAGAGGAAAGTGAAGTATATAAAGATGGTGATAAAATAGATCGGGTAAAAATAATACTCTAATATAGATATTTATAATGTACACTAAAAAAAAAAACATTCTTTCAGAGTGTTTCTGTTCAAAAACTTATCAACAATGGATACAAGAAATTTAGATCTGTTAATAGCAAAAATATTGAAAATCTTCGTATTATGAACAGACTTAAGGTGGTTCAGTCAATGGAAGATGGAAATGAAAAAAACATAGTCAGATCATTAGTCCCGGATAATTATTTTTCATCTGATGAACTGATGGTAATCATAAATATTATATTTTATTTCTTTATACTTTATTAATTTTAGAATGATAATTATTATTGTTTAAATTTGTTAAATATACTTCAATTTTTGTCCTTTTCTTTGTTTAGGATTTGCTAAAATTTGTTAGAGAAGAAGTGGTTTCTGTACACAAAAGAACCCACGTTCAACCTCTTAAAGCAGAAACACCTATGGAACCTTATGAATTGTATAGAATTGACTTTTATCTATTTGAAACCATGTTTACAGCGATTTCCCCCTTAGCTAAGAATAATGGTGCCAGTAATTTGGCAGTTCGGCTGTTTAAGGTAATAAAAAAATTTGCTTAAAATAATATCTAATTCATCATATAATTTCTCATTAGTTGATGGACATGAATGATGATGGTTTCTTAAACTTCCGTGAGTTAACAGCAGCCTTGGGCCTAACATCTACTGTTGATGTAACTATAAGGCTAAAAATGCTCTATTTACTACATTTATCACCACTTCTTTCAAATGATTTACTGTCTTCGACTGAACCAAGTAAGGGTAACAAATAAATAATTATTCAGTTTGATCATAGTCATAGACCAAAATCATAATCATATTATTTTAATTAGATATTTCTGAAAGTGGAGCTGAATATGCGTCTGATGCTGCTGAATATTTTAATGCTAATATTTCAAGAGGTATAATTTGTGGCAAGTTAAATATATATTTATGTTGTTTTTCATTTTATACATGGGTTATTTGTATTTTAATTATGTTTATTTATTTTAGAATCAAACTTAAATGATTTAAAATCACTTAGAAGTGTTACTAATTGGAAACACTCTACAATTTGTTTACCATCGATGTCTGAAGATCGTTTTGTTGCATTGTGTAAGACTATGTATGATCTTATTGAAAATTCAGCTGTAGACCAAGAAATGCATAATAACATATCCAAAATAAGTAATTTATATACATTTTTAAAAATATATTTGTTAGATAAGTCTTTGTGGTAATGAGTAATTATAGTATAACCTCTAAATTGATTATTATTATTAATATAATTCTGTTTAAGAGGTACCCTTTATTGGGTGATGTGGCCATGTGAGGATGTATCTATCAATTTTATATTTTTATGTAACCATTCAAAATTATTTATTTTATATACCAATATCTTTTTTTACCTTTTAAATTTAATATTAATTGTTCATGTCAATTCTTAATAATTCTCTATTATTGTTAATATATTTAAAACTAACTAATCCTGTGCACTTCGTTGCCCAGCAACCAATAATTATTATTATTATAGCTTCAAAACCCATGGCAACCATTTAAAAACAAAAATTTCCATCGGAAAACTCAAAATCTCTGTTTGAGCATCTCCCGGGGTTGGCCCTCTCCCTTTTTAAAATATCCTATCATTTGCCCAGAGGTCTAATGTATCTGTACCAAATAATCCCTTTCACTTCATTGCCCAGCAACCAATAATTATTATTATAATAGCTTCAAACCCCATGGCAACCACTTATAAACAAAAATTTCCATCGGAAATCTCAAAATAATATATAAATGGTCGCCATGGTAATATGGACACACAGACATACATTTATTTTTACTTATATAGATTATCTTTTATTGTGCTGATAAATTATTTTTGTTAATTATTATTGTTTAATATGTTTTAAATGTATTAATAGCAATCAAAATGTTCTAGGTGCTATTTTATTAGAACTCGGTAATTTGAATCAAGAAGAGTCAAATAAAGTGAGTATTTTAAAATCTAGTTTAAATAACAATACATTTTTAAATTATTTTTGTTAAACAGTCAGGAAATCAAAATAATAGCGAATGGTTTATAAATGCAGAACAATTTGTTGCTACTGCATTAACAGTACAAAAACTGGTCGAGTTTATTGGTGCAAGAGCTAATGTCTCACAAGCTCTTCACGAATTGAGAAATAATTGAATATTTGAATGTGATAATATAATGTTATAACTAATAATGGATCATATGAATTAAATTATTGTTATTTATACTTTTGACAAAATCAATGCAACAGCAGGGTTTAATACCAAATAATAATAAAATATTTATAATTACATTTTTACCGATTGTTAATACTTATTAATATTATTATATAGTACATTTATTTTTATATATTATGTCAATCATGTATTTTTATATAATTATTGTTTATTGTGTAATGAGAATTTATCTAATAAAAATATAAGGTCATTTACGATATTGTATATTATATTGTACATACTATAATCAGAATATGGACACTGATAACAATACAAATTATTTACAACTTGCCGAGGGTGAAAACTAAATGGGAGTGCATACAAATCCAAAAATATTGTGTCTGAATCGTGTTTTAGCTGATCATTTTTTTATTGGACATGTATTTTAGCAGACATTATTTCAGCCTATAAATAATTCAGCAGACTATATTTTAGACGGTGATATTATTTTCAGACTTTTTACAGTCCCTCAAACGAAATCATTCAGTCATCATTCAAGAAAATAAAAACTCAGTGTGACTACAATATGCTATGAAGAATATACCAGATACCTCATACCTATTAATCTACTAAAATAATACTGGAAATAATTTTTTAACATAATTTAATAACTGTGTGCCTCGAAAAAACTGAACAAATTGAAAAAGTAAGACTATTTAGTATATCATTAATTCTATATATTAATTTAGTTTTAAATTTAAATAATAAGAATAATATACAATTTAAAAAAGATGGGTAAGTGGATGTCGCTCTGCTGTACAGAAGGTTACAAGTGGATCACTATATAAGTTTTTAGTGTAACTTTAAAACAAATGACGTTTACGTATATAGATACATGTATTTTTTACTGAATGTTTGTATTAGCATTTTCTTTTCACCATAACATTTAAAAAATATTTTGACTTGTTTTGTGTTGTTTTCGGACATTTTCAATTTCCAATTTTTTTTTCTATAAATATCAATTAAATTGTATTCGTTGGGTCAAAAAGTGTGAAAATTTAATGCAACGGTCTTAATATATTGTTACAACAGCAGTTAAAAAATATTAAAAATAAACGGGCACACATTTTTTTATAAGAAATTAAAGTTCAAATTTTGACAAAAATATATCAAATTAAAAATTAAAAAATGTGTTGAAGGATCAATATTAAAACAAAGTTTCACATAAGTAGGTTACTCTGTAAGCGAAAAATCAAAAAAATATAAAAAACTATTTTTTTATTGTTATTTTATATTCAAATGTGGACGAAATTAGATATTTAAGCGAATTAGAATAATTTTAGTTTTTTGTTATTAAATTTTATCCACTTTTGTTTGTCGGAATTTTTTAATTTTTTTTATCAATATTCATCATTATTAAAATAGCATAAATATGCAAATATGTTATAACTTGATATGAATAAAAACATATAGGTAATATTAAAATTATAGAGTTCATGTCTATAATAGTACCTACAGAACAAGATGTTACTACTTACCATATAGGGCTTATGACAACTTTATATCGATATATCGACTGAAAAAGTTAAAATTGCAAATATTTTAAATTTTTATGATACCAAGAATAAGTCAATATAGTAGCCTACGGGTTACGACGTTACGTGTTGTACAGTAGCGTAATAGTAGATAAACTCGTCTATTTTTAGAATTCAGTGTACCTATTCGAAATGTCGTTTTTGTCGTTTTAATCAAATATCAAATATACCTATATGTATACATACAAATATTTTTTGGAAATAACAAAAATACTATTAAATACTGACGATGCCGAATTGTCAAAAACTTTGACCAAGTGCAAATTTGCCGACTAAATATTTAAAAAAAATCTTAAGTGGTGGTGGTGGTGGGGGGGGGTTGAGAAACCCCTCTATACCCCCCTTAAAGGACAGCCCTGAGTCGACAGTACGCCAAGAATGTCAAATAATGATATAAATTACCTTTATTTGTATAGCTGCGTCGTATGATTTTTGACATTTACCTACAACCGTTGTGCTATTTCTCATCTCTTTTTAAAAAATGTATTTAGTGATATCTACCGGTATTTCCATTGTTTTTACTGTGTGATCGGTTTGATAGAGTTTTCTTTTATATAATGAGATCATTGGTTATTCCTAAAACCGCACATACTTTCTCTAAGTTGTTCAAGAATTAATTAAATACATACTATAGGTAGGTACCATTGTACCAATATACATTAGATTCTGAGTGGAACGATGAATATATTGTTTTACAATGATGTGTGTTTTTTTTTATTTTTGTGTCTGTCATAACGTTTTGGGGCAGTAAGACTGCTTCGATTTTCACATACAATAGCAGTAGAAAAATATTAAAAATACATAAGCACAATTTTTCTTATAAGCATTTTTTTTTTTATTTATTTATTTGAAAAGCATATTTACAATCTATACAATTTGTACAATAAGTAAATTTGATAACATAGGTAATATATGGCTTGAATGTCTTGTGGGGGGAAAACTGTCGATCAACAGTACCTCCTATTTATTTGATGGGTTCATATATTATGGAGACCGTTTTTTTTTTCTTTTTTTTTTTAGGCAAGAGCGTCTCTTGGCCATTTTCTTTTTAACCACCTCGGAGGGTTGTTAGGGATGGTTATAGAGGATATGCGGGAAATTAGAGAGTTTTGGTTTGAGTGCAGTTTGGAGTGAAACTTCTTGTAATGATAAGTTGCTATTTCGCTGACTGTTGGGATTATTTTGTAGTTAAAAATTTATAAAATGTTCAACTTTTATAGCCAAGGATTGAAAATTTAAAACAAGGCTCCACGTAAATAGGTTATATATAAATTACTTAATTCATAATAATATCATCAAATATACTTGGTAATATCATTGGCTGACTGACAATTTTCGTTCAGAATCGATTTTCTTGTACAATGATATTATATCATTGGATTCAAATTTAACACCATCCATTGCAGTCACTCACTTGTGACCTACTATACAGCAGAGTGACATCCACTTACCCACCTTTTTTATTTTTATGTTCCTACTTTAACCAATAATTAACTATCATAATATACTCATTAATTATATTCTTATATGTTATTTCCAATTTTATCTTGTATTTTTAAGTTATCAATTGTTTATCTTTTTGTAACCATGTTGAACTGCCATTTAGCGTAAATTAATTAATTAATAATATGATTTTATGGAGGGAAAATTGACTATATTTTGACTATTATATAACTCTATATTGGGTTGGGACGTGTCTGCTGGAAAAAAAGTTCAGGGGTAGCATAATCTTATCAGCTGCCACCCATGCACGCGTCTGATTTTTCTAATAACTGTATCAAAGTTCAAATTTGACAGGGCATACAATATTGCATTTATAATTTTTCTTATTAAATATTGTTAAAATTTTTTATTTATCTCGTATTATTATGCAACGACGAACGGAAAAGCATCTGCAGTATACTGCAGAGTAGATGGGTACTGTGATCATGTTCATTAATAAAATGTCTTTATTTGTCTGTGTTAAATTTATTACTCCTATTCAATTTTTAATACCAAAAAAATGTATTTGTATTGTCAACAATAGTATTTATAAGAATGTATGATGGGCAAATATGATGTACAACACGCTGTGAGGGAAAATTCTGTAGACAATTTTGTATACGTCTATACAACATATTTAATTTTATGGTCAGCAATGAGCATTTTAAAAATAAGACAACTTAAACAAAATATACTGTACTATTATATTTACTTTTAGGTATAGGTATATCGTACATTCGTACATAATATATATATAATCATCGATTGAGCGGCTATAACGAATCGAAATAAAATGTTTATGGTGTACGAATTCGGAAACAGGTGCCACCATGAGTTAAAAAGTTTTAAACATATTAATGAAAGTTTAATCTTCAATATGCATTGCGTGCAGTATATATTATACACTTTAGCTGCGTAGAAAATTATTCCGAGCAAATGTGTGATTATAACATTTTGATATCTACCTATAAGATGTTTGGAAATTTTTTTTCTTTTGACTTTGAGCATCTAAAACTATGACCATTCCGTACGTGTTCCCCAGCCCCCTCATATGATATTTAGCCAATTGTTTGACAGACATTGTATGACATATCGGTTACACCGGAAAATGAATTTCAATTAGTTTAAATTTGAAGGGAAAACAAAATTCCCGGAGTTAGGACGAGGGGTTAAATCCCCCCCATTGTCCGATCAATCTCCTTTTTTGTATTCTTTGGTATAATATCACCACAATTAATTTAAATTTCTTAAAATCCCTCCCTCTTCCCTACCCATTAAATATTCCTGGGCACGCCAATGGAGGTTGTAGTGGTTGTACACATCAATTATTAGCCCTGGAACCGTTACCAACCCATATGTGTATATTTATATTATATATTTTGTCAGAACTCCACTTTAAGTTTAACTGTTTGCATTATTATAGAAGTGGTGTAAAGAATTTTTCCACCTTGCATGAAAATCAAAAAAATTCACTTGCAAACCTGTTTTATTTCCATGTTCATAACATTAATAACTGGTATAAATTTATAGATGACCAATATTTACCACCTTAAAACAATATATTTATCACCCGACTAAAACTTCTAATTTAAATGCTCTATTTTTAAAATTAATATGCATAGTATACATAATACATATTATAATATATATAAATACATTTAAATATTGTTAACTGATAGACATTATTAGTATGTTAATGTTTAGTCGTAGAATACTAGAATATGACAATAATAAATTCTATAAAACAATAAACATTCATAATGATAATTTACACTACGATTTATGCAACATCCACAGCGTGTCGTTTATAGATATTAGATAGGTACCTACCGCATATAGTATTGCTTTTAGTACTTTACTACCATTTTAATATGTACTATATACGCTTCATTGTGGCAATTAGAACATTAGTGCAATCGGAATATTACCCGGTACCGTTGCTATGAATTATCTGGCTATCTGTATACTGTATAATATAATATTATTTATTACTTAATTATAAATTGTATCACTGACATGAATTTAAAAGTATTGGTAACAACATGTCAACATAAACGAGTAGAATTTACCCATGTATAATTTGCAGACCGTGAAAATCAAATATGCTTACCTATATTATAATATATGTATACCTACAATATATATAGTATTAATTGAGATTGCAATTATATTAGATACCAACAAAAGACGTCGTATGTTGGGTCTGGGTGTGAGGGTAATTCACGTACCACGCAATGAGTATTATACTAAGTCCGATCTCTTAAGTATACTTGATGCATATATTACATACATGAACATGATGCATATTTTATTGTCATATACCGCAGTACCGCACATATCTATAAAACATTATGCGACCAGTTAGGTATATATAATACACACCATATAAGTATACGCCGTTTGAGTTTCATCACCTACCGCCGTGGAATGTCTGTGGAAGGTTCAATGGTATTCTAGCGACGTTCGTAATAAAATATTTATTAGGTAATGTACACTGATATCATACATATTATTATAATATGATATATATTAAAAACACATGTTGTGCATACACAGTGAGTACCTAGGTGGGTTGTAGGTAAGTACGTATATTAATTCAGCAAAACTACAAAACTAATAATATAATGATAATACCTTGCATATATTGTATAAGCGACGTGCGTTTGTTATAATGAGACTTGACTTAAAATATAGTAATAATTTATTACAATTTACGTCAAACGGCAATGGTACATCGCACTATCTCTCGTCGTCGCGTCTGGTGATGTATATATAAATAATGTGTAATATAAATATACGACCACGACTGCAACTTGCGTCATTGCAGTCCGTTGAAGAGATGCAAGCTGGACGCGCTCTGTATTCTCGCAGTTGACATTATTTATATTTTATACTCGTGGCACTGTGGCAGAGTTATTTATATTTTAACATATACGAATTGAATATAATATTTAACTAACGGCAACCGGCTACCTATCATCATTGAATATAATTGAATTTTGAATAGGTATTTAGCAGATATTATACTGTCTACAGAAATTATGTTATTGTCGTTCCGTCTGATTCCGACCTTATTTACCTACCTCGAGAAACGATGATGTACCTAAACATTTAATAAATTATGTTTAACCATGTGTGATACATACGAGTTTAAGATATAACTAATCTCCATTATATTCCATACATTTAATTAAGTATAAATATATTATTATGGACTATGGTAATTGGTAGTTAATATACATGTACCTACTATAGTATTTTTTTTTAAGCATTTAAAGTTCAAATTTTGACAACATTTATCAAATTTAAAATTTAATAATTATTTTGTACTTAAAAATTTATAAAATGTTCAACTTTTATAGCTGAGGATTGAACATTTAAAACAAGGCTCCATGTAAATATGTTATATATAAATTACTTTATTCACAATAATATCATCAAATATACTTGGTAATATCATAGGTTGACTGACCGTTTTCGCTCAGAATCGTTTTTCTTATACAATGATATTATATCATTGAATTTTTTCCGGGCAACGCCGGGTAATTCAGCTAGTTTTAAAATATAAATGTAGCTTAAATTATTTTATAATATATAGGTACCTATATTAACTACCAAACAATCGTCATTAATTCTAATATTGTATATTTGGACAGGACCATTTACCTCCTGTAGTGAGTATAAAATTAATATGTAATAAAAAAAAGAGAAGAAAAATTGAAACGTTGTCAACACACACTATTTTAGCTTCATTGGTTTTTGTTAATAAGATCTGAAGTAAGTAGCCAAAAATTATTAATATATTTATTATTCATATACCTATAAAAATTTATTTTTAACTTATAAAAGTATATGTATAATGTATTTAATAATATAATAATTATAATACGCAGGAAATTTATAATAATGTTGAGTAACATTATTAAGTACCTACATTTTACATTTTTATTATATTTTACGTAGTTACGTATATACCTAAAACTAATAATAATATTATGTCCAATGTCCCATATAATTCAACATTTTATAATAATTATGTGCCCTATAAATTATTATACTGGTCTAAATAGTCTATGTATCACCCTATGACATAATAATATGACAATATATGTACTCATAAATCAATAAATTATATTTGACACGCGTATATACGTGGTTATACGTTATAACTACCTATCTGTTTATGAAATATATTCATATTCTTATACTCAAAATGTTTTTTACTAAGAATAAAAAAGGTCAAAAGCTAATTTTATTATAATTTGTGTTTATAGTTACCTACCAAGTGATACTGTTATAATTACTAATTATTGTAGGAAGGTTCTATCTACTAACAATTCTGACATACATCTGTCACGTTATACGGATATTTTCTAAATTAAATTAAATTATTGAAAATTTGATTTCGTGATATTATTTTGAATTTTGATGATAGTTGGCAACATTCTTTTTCTTTCGTGTTTAGCTAAATTATTTATTTTTTTCTATTATTTAATATTTTAAATTTTAAACATTTGAAATATCTAATTAATAGGCTTGATCTTTGTAAATAATTAAAAACTATACAATTTATTTTCATATGAAATATTTATAAACGAGTAATTATATGACATAGCAGTAGGTTAGACAGGTCGGGTTAATAATAAAGCGTTTAAATAATTAATAAAATATGATAATATTAATAATAAGACTAATATTGTTAAAAACTGTATTGGATTAGATTACCTAATAAGTTCATTTTTATCTACATAATACAAAACTTAAAATAACAAATTTTGTATTAAATAAAAATAATTTAAGATAGATAGATAGGTACTAAAACATACAAAAACTGTAACCATCCATCAAAAAAATAATTTACTAGATTCAGACATTAAAAAAAGAATAATTAATGGGAACAAATAATACTCGGTGGCAATGTGTGATGGGATGCCTTCTGGCATGCTTGTTTGATATAATAAAATACCTACCTAGTTGTTGTACCTATAGTAATAATTTTAAAAATAATCAATAAAATACATAATACATTTATTATTCAACGTAGGTACATTGTACATGTACAATAAGTTACGCACTATTAACACTATAATCGAAATCGAGAATAGTCATTACAATATAGTTTTATAAATTTTATAACATATGGCATTTTAAGTTTTGACTAGGTAAACAGAAGAAACTTGGATTAAATTAATTTCAAAAATACGTAGAAATATAAAAAAGCTTTTGAAAACTACTAGGAAATTTTTACTTTTGACCCCCCAAAGTACCAACTAGATTCACTTTTCTATCAGAAAAGATACTGTTGAAGAAAATCCAAGCATTTTTACTGTCCTAAAAAGTGATGTCAGACACAAATAAAAATGTAAAAAAAACTACGATCATCTAAACTGTAAAATTTAAAAACATATAACCCATGTCATATTATGTCATAAACTACTCAACATGAATTCGATTTTTATGTATCGAAATAGATACTTAGAAAAATGTCTGCTTATGAATATACAATTAAAACTGTATGTTGTCGTTCAAAAAAGTAAAAACCTAAAAAAGGACAAAGATAAAAAATATAGGCACATTAGGTATATGTATCATCATTGAAGGACTATCATATATTATAGGCACATCGCACAACTGTATCATCATTGAAGGACTATCATTAATATTATATTCATTTATGCGCTCGTTGGTTTTTATAATCATTTAAACCTATACCTTTAATATTGTGTATACCTAATATATAAAAAGTCGTAGAGTATAATATTTAATTTTTTCTACACGTAGATTTTCGCTAGATTTTTTCTACCTACCTATAAAAATTACAAAAAGTACATAGGTACCGCGTGTTGTGTGTAAACAATAATTATAAAAAGTTACTGACAAGAGAGGCTATATATATTATATAATTTGTACAATAAATATACCTATATATAGTTATTTAAAACTGAGGAACAATTACTTTGTTTTTTCTCTCTCTTCTCTATACATTATATGACTCACCTTTTGGCGTTATAAGCATTAAGCGGTATAATTTTAAGTTTAATAACCGTAGTATACTATATGTATATCAGGGCAACGATTGTATAATGTATTTACATACAGGATGGTTACTAACCATGTTCACCCCCATTTTTCATTTAATAATGTATTTATTCAGATTCTGATTTTTTGAATTTTTAAATACTATACCTAAACAATAAACATACTTCTTATAAGACCATAATATACTAAAAATTTTGATATTTTTCGTACTTTAGGTCCTTATTAGGAGTGTCCTGTGGGCTGCGGTGACACAAACTTCAGTTTTTCAAATACGAACCCCTTTTTTACTGTAAATTATTTAGTAAATCATTTTTTTGAAAATTTTAACGTAGGTACTAAATTAAAAATTTAAACGGTAAATAATCTTTAAATATAGTTTGACAAAAATATAAATTAGATGTAACATTGAATCTATATTCTATATAGTATTTATTATAAGTAGGTACCTACTTGGCGCATTTTTACAAATTATAAGTATTGGTAGATCAATATTATAATAATTATAACTTTCAAATCACCAAGCTCTCTAAATTATCTTCCATTACCATGGACCTATTATCCTTAGTACACAAAATTAAATAACCAAAAAAATACTCGTTCAAATTTTGATTTTGATATACATATTTTAAGAAAAACTACCTGCTAAATAATTTACTATAGAAAAGAGGGATTGTTATTTTAAAAACAGGAGCTTATATCCCCATAGGACATTTCTTAAGTTGTCACAATATGTCACAAGAATTGCGGTCTTTATAAAAGTATATTTATGAGTATATTTTTTGATTAATTGCATTGTATTTAAGAATAAAAGGGGAATGAGCACATGCTTGGTGAATCACCCTGTATAATATATACATATATAATATTATGCATAATTATGTAACAACTGTGAACTGTGTGAAAATTCAAACGACACGACAACTTAATGGTGCGAAGTATAAATATTAGGTAGGCGTACCTTCTATGCCGTGGAACAAGTGTTCGTGTTTACAAAATTATTGTGATTATAATAACGACATTAACACCTATATATTATTTATAATATTTCGTAGCAAATGGCGTAGACAACCACCTCCTGCCTTACCGAGTTACCTATAGATAAATGCATAATCGTAAATCGTCTGCAGGAGAGGATCTGGTATTATCTTATGGGGATTGCTATATGATTATTATTATTTCACACATTTACCAGACACAAGAATGGGCCAAAGAATAAGGTTTCATAGAACTTTATCACCCCTCACCCCATGTTGATTCCATGTAATCGTATAATGCGACAATAATGCGCAGGAAAAATACGCCTGAGTATTTTTTAGGGTGGGAGTCAAGATGTCAAATAAGTTAAAAAGAAGGGCATTGTAAAAATCTCCCGTCCGTTTCATAACTAAAATTTATATATTAACATTGTTTACGATATTATGCGCCGATATGATATACAATTCTTTTTAAAATTATTATTATTATTAAATTATTTGATATAATATTTCAATGAAATTAAAATTAAAAAGCATAACATGGATACCTTAAATTCAGGCGGTCGGTAGTTGGGTCACATTTTATTTATCTGCTCCGTATACAATATTTGTTTACATTTGATTACCCGGGTATTGAGCCTCGAATTTTTAAAATTTTTTCTTTTGAATAAATATAAAATATAAAACTACATGTACAGAGCATTTATTAATTACAATACCAGTATAGTTTTGTAAAGTTTTGTTCCCTTTTTCATATTTTTTAATTTCATTAAGATTATAATTTTTTCGAATTAAAGTTCGACTTCTGGCTTTCAAGTTTCAATGTTCCTACGACAATTCTGATTTTAATATAAACTTCTGCTTGAAAAATCCAACACACCGGATTCAATAATAAAAAAATTGCTTAAAATAGTATAATCCCAATCACCGGGTCGGTCTACCTGTTTAAAATGTAACATTATGGAGGCCCAATTACCGTATTTTGAGAAAAGGTTTATTGTGGCCCAATTCCCGGCAACCCATAAACTTTTTTTTTTGAGGCTATAATTGGCTATCTAAATATTATTCATAGAACGTTATAGAACATAGAAATCCCTATTTTTGGCAGGTGGGTCCTTAATTTATTTCTCGTCTAAAGTTTAAAAATTGTTCAGCACGCCACTCTACGTTTGTACAATATACACATCAATGTATTCGTGACATTTCGTGTAATCGTGTCATCATAATATAATATACTGCAGTGCAACAACAATACAACAAGTAGAGTGAAGTACTTATTAAATATTATAATTTAAAAACACGGAACGACACGATGACGTTGACAATGTCGTTCGTATTAAAGTATACAACAATAATTATTATAATATATCATATTATTATTATATCGGATCAATAACAATAATATTACTATAATGTTTTAGCGAGAGCATATTATATTATACATTAATTATTATACGTAGCGTTTTGTACACGACGACACTCGAACTACTACGTCATCGCGGGCGGCGTTCGCGTAAACGATAAAAGACTGTGCTCGCGAGTTATAACTCATGATATTACAGTCATCGTCGTTATAATGAATCACTACAATTATTATTAATATTATTTCCCGCGTCCGGATTTTCGAGTTGTCCCGTCGCGACGAAATGTGTTTCCCGTGCGTAATAGCCGGCCGGTCCCGACGTCATTCGTCGCGACGCGGCCGAATGCGTCGGTCGTTTAAGCACGGTGATCTCGGTTTGGTGTGGTGGGAAGTGGGTAGAAGAGCGTGTAGTGAGTGGTGAGGGGGGGAGGAGACCGCCGGCGCTAAAGTTCGCTTTTTATTCCGCTGGTCCGCCCCACGACAATCACTGCTTTGCGCATGGTTCTGGCGCGGTGCATGTTGCAATCGTTCCGTATTCCGTCGAGAGCGTTCGTCCGCACTCCACGCACAAGCAGCACACGCCGCGGCCGCGCACGCCGCACAATCAGTATCCGCGTAGTGGGCGCGTCGATCGCACGGTAGAATCGTTCTTCGATAATAATAATATAATTCAAAATATTATCATATCTACGGACGTAGCTGCACTATCGCGTGGTCGACGACATCACCGCCGTCGTCTGGGCGTGTCGAAAAAGAGTCGGACGACGACGACGACTGTAACGCACGCCAAAGACCCTTACGGTGGCGACATTCCGTCATAGGAAGTACAACCAGAAGAAGTGGCGACAGTTGTTGTAGTACTAACAGTCGTCCACTGGTGCTCGGACTGCTTCAGCTGCAGTCTTCCACAGACCAATTGCAGCCCGACGCTCGTCATCTGCACCACCACCGCCACCGCCGACATCAGTTGCAGCGACCGTCGCCGCTGGTGTGCCGCCGCCGTTTGATGCCCAGGCCCGTGTTTCCCATCGTCCGGCTGCCGTACGACCAACCGGACCGAGTGGCGCGCGTCTTGGACGCGGTCAGGCGCGAGCTCAGAGCGTCCCCTCGGCGGCAATCGGCCACGGCCACCACCGTCGCGGGAAACGAGGAACCGGACCACGACCGACCGGTGCTCCGGCCCGACACCGTCACGATGACCGCCCGGGTGCAGAAACAGCACGCCACCAGCGAACCCGAAAAGATAACTGACGCGGGCACGGACGCCGGCACCTCGGCCGTCGAACAGGTGACGGTGGGCGTGCGGGACTGCACGTTGACCCCCAAAGCGAGGCCCGAAATCATGGTGACCACCAATCTGCAGGACAACGATGAAAGGCAGCGGCCGGCCCAGCCGGGCGCCGGTGTCGGACCCTACTTGCTCGTACCGCCCGTTAATATCACCGCCGAGATAAGCAGACCACCGCTGACGCCGTTCCAACATCAGTATCATCATGCCGCCACATCGTAAACATTGCGCGGTCTTTCTCTCGAAGGTGTATTTGAGTATTTGAACTTGATAGGGTGGGTGGGGGTGAAACTGTTTTTTTATTTTATATTATAATTCATTAGGCATATATCGATCGATATTGGTGGTATTACCTGCAGCTATTCTGTATTACATTATAATAACACAAGTCACAATTTGTGACTTACAAATCATATTTCTCTTCTATGAAAAAGTAAATTTTTTTACAATTTGATTACCTATATGTTCGCGGGGATTACCTTATACGAAAATTAGTCAATTATTTTGATTGATAATGACTTAATGTGTTTTCAATTTATAAAAAAATATAGGTAAGATAAATCAGGAGGAGCGTAATTTCTAAACTACGTGTAGGTACTTTTAATGTATTTATTTTATATTGTGGATACCGGTGTACAGTGGTATTTACACTTGGTAAACAAATGTATGGGTATAAAGCACCTTTGTAATAAAATAACCGAACCTAATCTACACATTTTTTCTCCCTGCATACTCATAATATATAATATGACTAGCTTAATAAAACCAGAAATTTATTTTATGGGTATCCTTCTTCACAACGTTTGTGTTATAATTTTATCAATTATAATATCGTGGGACGACAAAACTACATCAAACATTCTTGGAAATTAAACATTAGTGCAATACATTTTTTTTTTAATACTGAAAAAATATAAAATATATATTAGATATAATATAAAACACTTAGATGCCTGGGTATATCGGCACTTATATTTATTGTTGGCAGGCCAAACAAGGCGTTTTAAAAAAAATTTGGTGCAAATGTACACCCTGACACCCCCCCCCCCCCCAATGAAGCCCTTGGAATAAACGCCACACTTATAAATAATTTTCAAATAAAGTTTGTGGAAAATAATAATAATATTATTATATAGGTACCTTCGCTTTGGTTCATTCGTCGCGCACGTTTAGTAAATATGATTTTGCACTTGCTACTCAATTCCAACTTTCAAGCAAAAAGTACCTTAAAAATCAGTTTGTAGCATACAATTTATGTATAGTTATACACATTTACTATGAGTTGTGAAGGAAGGTGAATGTGCCCCATCGACACCCCTTGCTCAAATACGCTCACGCTCTATCATCTTCATCTATAAAATATATAGGTATTATAACAAATCATGCTGATATTGGTACCATTATTTCTCGTATTCCATTTTTATTGTTATTGTTATTATTATTATTACTACTACTACTATACTGATATAATACTATTGTTGTCTTAAATTGTTTATTTAATTTGTTTGTACAATATAATATAATATATTGTTTGTAAAATTTACTATATTATATATTATATACCTAATATGTGTGTGTACACTGTATACATATTATTATATTTTAAAACAAGAGAACTATACTTTTTAAAATTGTATTATTATTAAAATCGTACATATAGGTACTAATATATTATGGTAATATATATATAATATAATATGTATATAACAGGTATTACCTGAATTTCTCTCAAGCAATTTTAGATTCTGAGCGGAGCGAGGAATGTAATGGTTTTACAATGATGTTTATTTCTTTTTTTATTCTGTAAACACTTTTTCTCCCTCTAAACTTGCTCAAAAGTATCAAGTATAGCATTTTTTCTGAAAGGTAATGTTCTTGAGCTGGGACTTTAAAGAGGTCATTTTTCGATTTTCGAAACGCTACTCGAATAAAAGCGGTTCAAGGAGAAAAAACGTACGATTCACGATTTTATAATATTAAATAATTACGGACGACGTTTTCTACCAGAAATATTGCTTCAAATGAAAAATGACAAGAGATATTTTTGTAGTATTTGAGATTTTGTTTCTTATGGTTTAAAGTTCAAAATTTTTAGCCATTTTTGAGCTATTTATAGACATTTTATTTTGGGAGTTTTTTGTTGTTATTCGGTTAAAAACATTCGTAAAAATTTGGAATTTGGTTTGTTTATTTATATTATCCATACCTAGACATGGTAAAATTTTCAAAACATTTGAGCGACTTATGAGCTTTTTCTTTTCTTTTATATTTTTTTTCATTTTTATGATATTTCCTAATTATAAATATATAAATCGTTTTTAAGCTGTTCTTAAAACGCTTTGTTTATCACCATAGAATCGAATAAAATTAAATAAAAAAGATTCCATCGTCCGCTCAGAATCATTTTTTATCGATTGCAATCATTGCATTCAAATCAAATACAGTAAAATTACACTATCCTGTCCGAGGCCCGAAATGCGCTGACCTACTTTTTTTTTATATTGCAGCAATGCGCATTAGTTGCCCAAACTAATAATTTATAGAATATAGACTATAGTCTATAGTATAATCATTAGTCACCCGATGTACCTACAGAAGATAACTATTCTCTACATCGTATGATAATATAACAAGAATAATATAGGGAGAGGTTTTCTGAAAATTTTGAATCGTTCAAATAATATTATCAATGGGCTGTCGGTATTTTCGATGTTTTAGAATACCGGTATGGCGGTATACCTTGAATCGGTAATTAGTAATTACGAATTACCGTTTTACTGAAAATACCATGCCACAGCAATACCGAAAATACCGTATATCTACTTTTATTATTTATTATTTTTATATAATCGTAATGACATAATGTAATAGCTCTATCCCTTGGATGGAAACTTGGAAATATCAACAAATTTGCAGAGGTACGATATTTTCGATAATTAGAGGGAATGACATATCGGTTTTATATTTTATTGTTATTTGACATTGTATTCGACTTTCAAAATTAACAAAAAAATTTTGTAAATTTAAACCGTTTTGATACAGTATATAGAGAAATTGATATGTCATTCTCGTAAAAATATTATACTCTATCTTTTTTTTTTTTGTAATGAGTGATTTTACTCTAAGATTACTTAAATTAGGGCCGTGCTCTCCAACCTACTGGCCATCACATGGCAACCGTCACCCCGATACCCTTGACTTTTTTCTCACTAATCTTCCTAATCACTTTTCCACTGAAACTGTTAACCTAAACGATCCAGCTTCTGATCATACACCTGCATTACTTCTCATCGGTGCCCAATCCTCTGTCAAGCAAAATAGACCAATCATTACTCCTGGTACTACAAATTGGAATGAATTCAGAGCCACTATTTCAAGCAAAATTATTCTTAACACTAAATTAAAATCCCCTTCTGATGTCGACCATGCCATCGCCAAACTCTCCGATCTCATTCAAATCTCTGCCAAGGATTCTTCTACCCAGCGCCCACCCGCCTTTGTCCCAAGCATCAAACCTATCACCAGAACTAAGATATCTTATTGCTGAAAAACGCAGAGCCAGATCAAAATGGCAACAAACTCACTATCCAGCCGATAAGACAAAATACAATTCTATTACAAATAACCTTAAGTCCCTACTAAAAACACATAAAGCCAATCTTTACAAAAACCACCTACAAAACCTTTCTTTAACAAATGGATCTCTCTGCCGCAAGACAAAGTCATTACTACGAATTAAGGTCTCCCCTCCGCCTCTCCGCCGAGCAGACAACTCACTTGCTACTACAGACAAAGAAAAAGCAGATATTCTCGCTGCAGAATTATCGGGCATTTTCAAACCACATCTCATTCCTACACCAGCACCACACATGTCGTTAGTCATGGAGTCTCTCCAGTCAACCATACCTATGGCTCTACCTACAAAATCTACTTCCCCAGTAGAACTAATGGTCATTATAAAAAAACTTGCAAACAACAAATCGCCAGGTCATGACCTCATCTCTAACAAAGTCGTCAAAAATCTGCCTCAGAAAGCGATCGTTCATCGTACTCATATCTATAATGCAGCCATTCGGTTATCTTATTTCCAAACTACCTGGAAAGCATCTGTTATTGTTACTGTTCTTAAACCTGTTAAGCCTCCAGAAAACCTCTCCTCGTACAGGCTCATTAGCCTACTACCAGTCCTAGGTAAAATCCTTGAAAAAATCATTCTTAAGCGAATCACCACCATAGCACAATCAAAAAACAACATTCCAAACTTCCAGTTCGGCTTTCGTGCTCACCATGCCACAACTCATCAATTTCATAGGGTTGCAGACACTATCCGATGCTCTCGAAACCAAAAAATATTGCGCTGGTGTCTTTCTGGACGTCGCGAAAGTATTTAATACCGTCTGGCATGACGGTCTCCTTTTCAAACTAAAAAAATATTTTTCCAGCCCCTTTATACCTAACACTAAAATCCTATCTTGCCAACCGCTCTTTTAATGTACGCCATAAATTACAACACTCAAAACAATATCCCATATTTGCTGGTGTCCCTCAAGACAGTGATATTACTCCTTTCTCGTCGGACCTGCCTACAAATGAAAATATTATAGTTGGAACATATGCTGACGATACTGCTCTATTATCAGTTTCTTCTGACCATACCACTGCATCTCATCAACTACAAACCCACCTAAATTCCCTCACAGTGGTTCACCAACTGGAAAATAAAAATCAACGAATCCAAGTCCTCTTTTGTGACCTTCTCACTCAGACCTCTAAATTGCCCAGCTGTAACAATCAACAACATCATCATTCCTCACTCAACAGAAGTAAAATATCTTGGTCTTATATTTGACAGACGCCTTACCTGGTCCTCTCATCTTAAGGACAACCGTAAGAAACTTAACTCCAGACTTCACCTTTTAAGGCCACTGCTCCGTTCGAATCTCGCTGTGCCCATAAAAATCATTCTCTATAAAACTCTTAATCAACCAATATGGACTTACGGTATTGTAATCTGGGGCTCCGCTAAGAACTCGAATAAGAGAACTATACAAGCTTTTCAAAACATCACTCTTCGGTTAATCACTGGTGCACCCTGGTTCGTCTCAAACGAGACCCTAAACTCCGACCTCAAACTACCATCCATCGACAATACAGCTGCTTTCTACTATAAACATTTCCACGCCAAACTTCAAGACACTCCTAACCAACTAATCAATGAGTTAGCTTCACTAACACTTCCAGGTAACCCAACCAGACGCCTCAAGAGGAAATGGTGCCGTAATTTGATAACTTAAGTTAAAACTTATAAATTCTAAGAGGTGTTACAAATGTGTAATCTCCTCCTCATGTGAACATACACTGTCAACTGTTTTGTAAATACACGGTGTAAAACAAAGGAAAACTACGGCGACTGGTGGGGGCAATGCCCCCTTTGCCCTCCCCTGGATCCGTCACTGTTTGCGGAGTATTTGTTTTTTGCACGAAACGGTTTTTACAAATAATGAATGGGTGTTTTGCTTGGTTGCGTCCTCCTTTGCAAACAAAATATTATTCGATGTAGTTATTATTAATTATTTTACAAATTAAGCTGATAAGCCTGGAACATAACAATTTTTATGCGGATTACTGTCTACAACTTAGATCGGCCATATTATTACGTATATTATGGATAGAGTTATAGGGTTGACGGGTTTTTCGATATCTACTGGCTACTATCTAGTATCTACACCAGTAATTTATGATGTACCGCTTGAATAGATATGCCGAAGTCCGAAATGCCATGATATGGGTAATATTATCGTCATACGTCATCGTTGAATGCGTCAAGAAGCCATTTATACTAATTATACTTAACATTATAATATTATTTACTCGGCCAATGGACTGCTTGAACCTTGAAATATTCGTTTTGAAATGTAAATTATACTTTCCACAAAATTGTCATTACGTGTCGTGAAATGTAACGTAGGCAGTGTTCACAATTATTTACATTAAGTTGTTCCGTAAAAGCTATGAAACATTATGGTGACTGGTGAGTTACATTATTTCACTATGTACCTTCCTACATAATGCCTACTAATTTATAATATATTATATATGCATCGTCACTGATGCTTTACACGCCTTACACATACCGTAATACTGTCCAAGTTGTATGTTGGCGAACACCAGTAGATTATGCTGTTATAAACATGTCTTAACCATATTTATACTATTGTACTTATTTTTAATAAACACGTATAATGATATGATCATGGGATTCAGAATTTTGATCTATGATTGTCTATAATCCAGTTCATGTTTCAACCTTATTAACAAAGTCACGATACGATTTTTTAGATTCATATTTGAATCTGGCACGGAGTAGGAAAAATCTTTATAAGTTACTTAGCGCATTTGGTCTTAATTTAAACTTTTTATGCGCTAGTTTCTTGAGTGATAAAGTTTATTTTTATCTTAGATCCTTTGAATACCATTGTGGGAATGAGGAGGTTTTAATGTGGCAGTAAGGTACAAATCCAATAACTGATTTATGCAATACTTCATAGAAAGCGTGTACCGAAGAGTCAAGATCGAGTGGGATAAATGTAGAGGTCCAATCAAATAATGCAATAGGGTATTTTATTTTTGCGAAGTTAGCTTTACGAAAATTGAAAAATTAGTCTCCACGTTCACAGCAAGTTACACTGTTACAGGCGAGTTAAAATTTGTTATTATTTTTAATTATTCTTCAAGAAGATAATGGGTCCCACTGAACATGTTCGTGTGGGGGCCCAAAATAATGGACAGAGACATAACGCTGGGTGGTATAAATCAATGGGTACAATTGGTTCATCAGACTTCTCAACTATTAAAGATCTGTTACGAAAAACCAGATCTAAGAGAGAACCGACGTCGTTAAAAATATTATTTATTTGGAAAAAGAGTGAGATGCAAAAGTTTCAGCAACACAGTAAGCACTTAGCTTACAGGCGTTGAAAAAGAGTAAACTAACCCGTTTACATCATTATCCCAAGTAATCCCCGACAAATTATAGTCTCCAAAAAAAATATAAGTGTGATTCGAGAATTGATGGATAACTATACTGATTCCACAGACTGTATATGTGACTTTTAAATGAGTGAAGTGGCAAAAAGAGGAATATAAACTCCACTAATTACAAACTTTAATGGAGACACCCACAAACAGTGGTTCGACATTTAATTCTAAAATAGAAATTAGATGTGTAGCTAAATCTTTACGTACGCCAATGAGAATGTTGTTCTGAATTGTTAGTGACATTCGATGTACCTATCAAATAAGTACTTAGATGATATTGTAAGCCACACCGTCGCCGTGCGACGTGCTTAATATAAGCATATATAAATTATATAATACATATTATAATATGTCCTTCGCCAAAAGCTAACATATTAAGAGGACGTCGCACCCCATATTATGTTGTCTCCGTCTTACACACGTACGGCATCGAAAAAACATTTTGGCGTGTGAAAGAACCGAAAACGCTAGTCATAACTAAGAAATGAAATTTTCACCACATAAAAAGTAGGACTTCGGCTGTACAATATCGTTTTTATTTTTTTGATATCACTTATACGAAAAAATTTCTTATTGTTTCAAAATCCATTATTTTTGTGTTTTTCAAACTTTAATAACTTTTTTTGAAATATTGATAATGAAAATATAAAAATAATATTGCACAACCAAAGTTCTCCTTTTTATATGGTGAAAATTTCGTTTCTTAGTCATATGACTGTAACGTTCTGGGTTCTTTCCTGCGCAAAACATTTTTGCTATGTTGTACATTTGTAAGACAGAAAGACACATGCTGCAGGTGCAATGTCCTCTTAACCTTAATCGATAATTATAGTACCTCGTATAATATGTTTTGGGGCCATAGCCACTGCAAGGGTGGACAGGACACTGGTGTCATATACTCATATTATGTCCCCCAGGCTGGGACCAAATAATTTACATGGCGGCTGGCATATTATAATTGTTGATGGTTTTTTTAGGACATCTTCTATTTATATCACCTATTGGGCGAACATGATCCACTACGCTCAACTAAACTTTAAATAGGTACCTTACTTATAACACATAAACTACACATCCATAATTAGGAATCTTAGGAGAAAATGTTTGGTCAAATAGATTATGAAACACATTTATTATAAAATATTATAATATTAAACTTTGCTTTAGAAAGTAAGAAATAAAATGGTAATTTTTCTATTCAAATCCTAAATAGATAAATTATAATGAGAGGAAAACATATTGTATCATGTTTAAAGAAGAAAACAACAAATATTTTATATAATATATACACACAGACGGTCGTTGCCAGATAAATTGAGACAGCGGCGGCGCGATAACGGAAAACCAGTGGTTCTCGTATTTGAATATTATTACCAAAAATACATCAATAAACCAACAATTGTCACTAAAATTATTTTACGATATTAATTTAAAATCAAATATTCTGACAATCATTTTTTATTTAAGAACAAAAAGTAGAAATTGTAAAATAATATAAATAATATAATAATAATAATAAATAAAATTATTTGTACTGAGCCGGGTTCTAACTGGTGACTGCACGCATCGTAGCCAACTATGTGACCTTTGCACCACACTGTCAGCGACTAGTTTGGGCTACACTTACTGAAAAGCGCCGCCGCCGTCTCAATTTATCTAGCAACGATTGACACAGAAATAATTATAATATATCTGTAATGTGTATATGTTTAACTAGAATATAGTTTAATATTACATTATGTATCCCAAAAATATTTTTTGAATACAATGATAAATACAAATGTAATATTTTTTATAGGATCTTTAAAATAATATATTATTAAAACATAAATACGAACAATTAAAAACACATAATTCGATAGTATATAAATAATTATATTTTTTCATCCGTACATTTCATATGAATGCAATATTTATAATAATATAACAATTTCTTTAACAGAATAGATATTAAAGAAACCCTAAGCCGTAGTAGTAAAAGTGTAATAACATATCGCTAAAAAAAATTTTTTTAAAAAAAGACGAAGTACTTGTAATATATATTTTGAATGTAAAAAATAACGTGAAAAAAGACATTTTTGTTCCAATAATGAAACCATACAAAATAATGCATTATAATTTTGTTATTTTTAATAATTGTTTGCATTCTTTTTTTTTACTTTAAGACCAGAAACCATATTCAGATTTTAAATTAGAGAAACAAAAAATATATGTCTGCGTTCCAGCTATTTAGGCAGTATTATTTTGGATCCTGTAAACAAAAAAAATAAACATAAAAAATTATTAAAAACAAATTTTTAAGAAAAGTATAGTTTAATAGAATGTAACCAGATATTAAAAAACAAAGAACATTCTAATCAGCTGGTATAACTTAATATCTTGAGGATAAATATATTTCATAGATTGAATATTTGTTGGTACTTTAACAATGTACATTCATTATTAACAGTAAAAAAGTAACCAATAATTTTTAGAATTTTAGAGCTATTATTTTCATATGGAATTCCATATCTTTACCATGTTTCAACGATCTAGGTTTTTCATACCTTAAATCTTCAACGATTAACAAAACATGATGAAGTATGCACCTGTATTTTACCAATGTATTTCCAAACTTCAAAAAGTCCAGATTCAGTAGTTCTTAACTTTTGCTTATTTTTGTCAAAAATAAATTTAGTACATTTCTATCACACTTCTGACAAATAATAATTTTCATTTACACCCTTGTATATGATTAATTTAATTCTTAACAATAACTTCTACCACCTCTCATTTAACAAGATTTTAACTCGTAAATACAGTGGTGGGTATATCCCGATTTCGAAAATCCCAATTATTTGTATTTATCAAATCCAAATTTTATGGATTATTTGAATAATTCGGATTTTTGAAATTCAAATATGCTGATCAATAATTAATTTTTACATTCTAATAAATTTAATTCTATAACATATTTTCATTACAATAAAATAAAAAAATTTATATTACGATATATTAAAAGTAATTATAAATCATATAAAACTAAATCCATAAATCCGGATAAGAATTTGATTCAAATCCAGATATTCCGATTTCATGCCTATTCCTATGTGAACATCATTATTAATTATTAATACTGTATTTATATTTGTATGCAATTTTGTGTATATAAATATTTTTTAATCAAATTAAACAATAGTATGTAAAGGTAAAACAACATTAATATTAAAAAATATAATTAATGGGATGTATGTTTTGTTTATTTATATTAATTGGTAGATTAACAAAATATATTAAAATCAATGTATCAAAACCTCTCAAAACCAAAGAACTAATATGCCACAATATCATACCATAATAATTTAGACAATATGAGATTATTTATGATTTTATGTTGACTCAATGAACTATACAAGTCTATTAAAAAGTTTTTTTTTAATTACTCACAGTATTTATTGTAATAAACCAATGCATAAAAAAAGCTTGAACATCTTTAGACCATACACCTTAATTGTTATTAAAATAGTATGACAGATATAAAACAATTTTCCCTTGAATACATAAAAGTAACAATTACTTACGCCGTGTAATTAAAAAATGAACGGAAATGGTGTGTTCATAGGAGCTTGCTGCTGAGACTGTTGTTGGGCTTGCTGTTGTTGACTTCTAGATTGGTCCCATTCTAATTTTGGGTCAAATGCCATTTGTCCAGGACCATGATGATTTGATGCTAAAAGGTGATGGGATTGTTGTTCTAAGTGACCATTTGCCGCAAACAATGGCATTGTTTGCATCATATGGTGATTCATATTAGCACTCGTTAGATGTTCAGTGGACTGAGGAAAAATATATAATTATAGCATAGTTCATATTAACTATGTACTCATGTTTTAAAGCTGTTACCACAAAAAGCAAGAGGTGACCTCATAGGTAATGACGTGATCCAAGTGGTAAAAATAATTGTATTAATTTTAAAAAATAAACGTTATATTAATATAATTGTACTATGTTTACAAACATAAGACATGTTTTTTTTTTAAATTATTACCATTGATTCTACAGTAATTACTCACTTTTTGAGGCCTCAACTAAAGTTAAAATATTTTATTTTAAACAAATTTGTATTTACCTGGTAGGTATCAAATAAATTATGTTCGTCCATCATAGGTCTAGGTCCAAGTGGAAAATTAACAGGTGGTGGAGGAGGGGTACGGAAAAGGTCGTGATGAGCCCAATGCATTTTCATGTCTGACCAATTTGCGTGTTGTTGCTGATGAGGATTTTCTCCTATTAGATTTTGCTTCCATGCTCTTTCTGTACCAATTGGTTTAGGAGGAGCTTTTCGTTCATCAAGATTAGGTGACATATTAGGTGGGCTAGCAGTTGCTTCCATTCCTGCAAACATTTCTGCATTGCCATTAACTGGATGTAAGGCAGGTCGTCCAAACGGAGGAGGAGGTTGATTAATAAAATGAGTCCAACGATTAGGATTGTTGGGTGCAACTCTTAAATTTGGTAATTGTTGATGAAACTTTTGTTGAAATGGCATAACATTGGGTACCATAGGAGGTTGAAGGAAATTTTGTGGTACTTGATTATTGTAGACTTGTTGAGGTTGAACCATATTTTGGTTGGATTTAATAGTAGCAAAGTCTGGTGCTCGTGGGTTTAATCTTGAACGTTCAACATTTATTTGTGCTGACTGATGAGTTTGATCAGAGATGTATGGATGTTGAGATTGTGTATGGTAAGGTTCTGGTTGAGGTTGTTGAACAGTAGGTTGGATGCCTGTATTATTGTTGTATTGTGTGACAGGTGAACTCATAGGAGGTGTTGTGGTACGACTACCGTTTGTACTTCCAGTATTTCCACCTCCAGTTTTGGAAGAAATTGGAGATGATAGGCCAGCTCCTCGATAACCTGGTGCTTTTGATGCATCAGCCATTGGTGTGTCAGTTTCCAAATATTTTTTAGGTTGACCAATTGTTCCGATTGATGGGGTAACAGCTGGAATATGATTACCTCCGGTAAATGTAACACTTGGTTTTTGTCCTCCACATTCCCCATCTCTACCCCACATTGTTTGAACAGATATCTAAAATATGTAATAATGCAAATTAATACTTATATACATTACATAAAAATGTATTATTTATTATATATACTTTAGAAAATGAATCAAATAATGAATACTCTGAAGCATCCACAACTTGAGGTTTGATTTGTGGCTGAGGTGGTAATGGAGCACTGCTCACCATCGGTGACACAATAGCAACTGGATGATGAGTAGTAACAGATGATGATTCTTGTTGTGGTTTAGGTTGAGCAAGAGGTAACGCATTGGTAGATTTGGTCACAACAGTTAATGAAGAAGCTGACACACTTCCTGTTGTAATAGGTGTTACAGATACAGTAACAGTAGCAGTAGTTGATGGAGTTACAGAAACTGATTGAACAACTTTAGAAGGAGCAGGTGGTTGAGGTTGTTGTGAAGGTTTAGATATTGAATCTGAAGAGGATATTATGGCATTTGTATAGGACATTGTTGGTTTGACTGTACTTGTTGTAATCTTCTTTTCGCCTATAAGAAAATAATATTATACATTAGAAAACACATAATTTATTGATATATATCGTAACATTTTTTTTTTAGAAAAATTATAATTCATTGCTATCTAGTTCAAAATATATAACAAATTCAAACGTATAAATAAAACAATTAGATTAAATTTTGTCAATTTGACTAACAACCGGTACAATACTATGATTGCAAAACTACATTGTCACTGATTTTAACTTTCATGCTATTTTAACGACTGAAAAAATATTTTATTTACTTTTCATATATGTAATAACTAATAAATATAACTGACATTGAAAATTAAATTGTTTCTAGATTTTAAGATTGAAAAGAAATTGAGTTATTACATTTTGTGAAAAATATATGTTGATGAATCATAAAGTTTTAATAATAGGCATAAATACATGCTAGAAATATATAAATAGCCATACCAAAAAATTGGATAAAAAAAATTAAGAAGCAGGGACTAAGGAAAATTTGATGAATATGAAAGAATAGTGAGCATTATTTTCATTTTTTAAGCATGATCAGCCTATTATTATGATTAAATTAAATTCAAATTTAAAATTCTGATTTTTGGAATTTTTGAATACTACACTTGAAAACCATATTTTCGAATACTTGAGTTTTTTTGTACCACTTAAGGATGATCCTGTTACTTATAACTTCTGTTTTTCAAATAAGAACACTCCTTTTACTTTTAATAATTTTTTGACAGATATTTTTTTTGAGAATTTTGATGTATTTAAATCAAAATTTGAAAGAGCAATTTTGAGTTAACTTCGTGTACCTACCAAAGATAATAATATCACCATTATGGTAATAGAGTAATTAGAATTTGGGGCTTAGATGTTAGTAATTACTAATTACTATTGATCTATCAATATAAATAATTTGTAAAAATGATCTAAGTATAATCTAAATACATGTTTAAATACGTTTTTGATTTTCCGATATCAGCTTACTTTAATTGTGTTACTGTAATACAAATATAAATGCATAAACCCAATGCTAATCAAGTTCGAATCATAGTCAATATAACAGAAAAGTACCCAAAATTATACAAAAATAAAATTGTATTATAGATTGCTACAAAGAGGAGAAAGATCTATAAATTCAAATTTAACAAATCTAATCAGGAATCAATGTAATCACTATTCTCCATAATGATTAAAGAAAAATTTAGAAAAGCCTCCTTATAATGGAATCACTCGGTACCAACTGATTTTTTTCAGTTATAAAGGAGGTTCCTTTTTAGGGAGGGTTTACTGTACTAGATTTAATTTGTTAGGTTAGGTTATATATTTAATATGTATATTACCTGCAGCTACAGCAGCAACGGTAGGTCGAGGTCCATTGACAGTGATTGTAGGCTTTATGGTCATAGAAGCAACAATCGCTAAAAAGAAATAAACATTAGATTCTATAAATGTGTTTCTCTTTTTAACTGTTTAGACTTACATGGTGTAGACGTTAATTTAGAAGTAGCTACAACTGTAATTGGTTGAGTAACAACAGGTTTTTGTGGTAATGCGGCAGCTGCTGCAGTTTTGGCTTTAGCATTATTCTTAATAAAAAAATTAAATACAATTATTATAAATAACTATTTAAATGCAATTTTAAGCTTAATTACCACAGATTTATCCCAAGCACTAGTAACTTTAGGATTTTTGGCAATAACGCTCATAATATTCACTTCTGGATCTTTAATTAGCATAGCAATTAAATCATGGGCTTGTTTAGTGACATCTGTTGATCCTCTATACAAAACATTTTAATAATTATTAAATTTACAATTTATTAACATTTAACATTTTGATTATTTTACTTACTTTATAGTAATTATTCTTTCTCCTTGTCCTTTACTTTGATTATCCACCTCAATTAATGCTCCAGTTGAAGCTCTTATGGCATTTATATTACTCCCACCACGTCCAATTACACGGCTAATTGCATTTAATGGCACAGATACTTTTTTACTTCTGTAAGGAGAAGCAAGGTACCGAGTTCGAACAACTTCTTTCCATCCTTCTTCACGTCCACGAGTTTGCTTCACAGGACTAACATTAGAAGTTTTAGCACCAACATGAATATATTCTTCAGTTCTAGAAAACAATAGAATAAATGATAAAATATACAACCAAAGAATACATAAAATTAAATTTGATAAATATCATACGGATGTTGTTTTTTATGCTTAACAAGAAAGTTTTCACTTCCTGTAGCTTCAAAATCTTCACGAGCAGCTGGATTCTGTGTTGATTCAAAAACCATATTATTGACAACCTTGTTATTTCCTTTGTAATTATTCACTTTAACAGATTCTTTACGGGTGGTATTTGTAACATTGTTATTTGGCTGTTGAACTTTTGTTTTTAGTTGTGCGTTTTTAGTTACTATTGGAGGTATAATCTCAGTTTTGGTGGGAGGTACTGCACTAGTAACAATTTTACTCTGAGTTGAATTGACTTGATTTTTCTTCTCCTAAAAATAAGATCCAACATTAAATTGTTATAATTTTGTTTAATATACTTAAAATATTTTATAATACCTACCTTATTTGATTTAGTTTGAGAAGAATTTACTTTGGCTGCATTAGTTTGAGTAGCAGCTGAATTAGTAGTTAATTTAGAATTTGTAGTAGATGAAGTGGGTTTGACTTCTACTGCAACTTCCTTCCCTTTTTTCTTTTTATCTTTTTTGTTGGAAGATGCAATTTGGGTTTGGGCTACTACTCGAGCAGCAGCAGCAGCAGCAGCAGCAGCATTTTTAGCATCTGTACTACTACAACTTCCTTGGCTGTTGGCATCAATTCCACTATCACCCTCTTCAACATCTGCTGACATCACATTACTTAGTACAGTAACTTTGCCCTTCTTTTTTAAATCAACTTTTTTCTTCATTTCAACCAATACTAAAAAAATACACATTTAAAAATTAAATTTCTAATACAAAGTCAATAAATTTATATATATATTATTAACTATTGTACCTATAACGGGGATTTCTTCTTCTTCATCTTCTTCTTCTTCTTCATCAATTTCTTGTTCATCATTCTTTTCTTCTGTTTCTTCCTCCAATTTTTTACCACTTTTGGCTTGTTTTTTCTTTTTCTTTTTCATTTTTCGACGAGCAGCAGAAGCCTTTTTTAATTCTTCTTTAGTCTTTTCCATATCAAGTTCTTCAAGCAATATAGAAGCATTTTTATTGGCTCTAGCTGCTTGCTGGTCTTTTGATATCCGAATAGCAATCATACAATCATGGCATTTATCAATAGACTCCTTGAATATAATAACAAGATTATGAGGTTATTTAAATTTAAAATATTTTATAAGAATAATTAATAACTACATACTTTATCACTCAAAGTAGTAAGGAATCGTGTCATTTCTTGATCACTTGGAAACTGTGATACATGGTTTACCATCCACCTCACTACTTTGACATGGCCTTTACGAAATGCAGCCATTAAACAGGTAACTTTTCTATTATCTTGGGAATCTATATTGGCACCAACTTTGTAGAGTAATTCAATTACACCTAAATGACCACCATTGGCAGCTAACCATAAAGGAGAATTTCCTTTTTTATTTTTTACTTCCACATATGCATTTCTACAACAATCATGTTCAAATTAAGTATTAATATTTTTTAGTTTAGTTTAATGTTAATACTGTGCATACTTTTCTAGTAGTAGTTCTACAAATCGTACATGACCCTTGTCTGCTGCTATTGTAAGAGCAGTATCACGAGAAGATGGCACTGGATTAGCATTAACATCTGCTCCTTTATCAATTAATACTCTACCAACTTCAACATAGCCACCACTAGCTGCTTCCATCAAAGGTGTTAATCCAGTCTGAACAAAATATATTTGTGTTAATTAAATAAGCAAAAAATAAATTAAATAAGTAGACATATTTACTTTAGCTCTATGTTCTACATTAGCTTTTCGGTCTAATAATAATGAGACTACTTCATGTCTGCCTTGGAAACATGCTAATGTGAGCGCAGTATTACGGTTTGTTTCAATTTGAGCATTTATATCACTGCCCATATCTAATAGTAACTTGACAGCAGCTAAAAAAAGTTTAATATTAAATATTTAAGCCATAATTTCAAGGAATACTAAATTTACTAACCCGTATGTCCATTCATAGCAGCTAACATTAAAGGAGAAATTCCCAACTTGGAACCAGTTCGAGAATTTATTTCTGCTCCGTTACTCAATAATAATTTTATAATGTTCACATAACCACCAGAAGCTGCTAAACTCAATGGGGTATAATCTGAAACATTTCTATGCTCTTTGTTTGCTCCTCTTTGAAGCAATAGATCACAAACCTAAATCAAGTTGAGTTAGTTTCACAAAACTTAAAATAACATTTAAATAACTCTTTCCTTACCTCATAACGGCCACCAGAACATGCTAAAGATAAAGGTGTATCTTTTGTACGTTCAGACTGTGCTTCCATATTAGCTACATTACTCAGGAGAATTTCAACAATTTTATCAAAACCTCCTGTAGCTGCTAATATTAATGGTGTAAATCCTTTCTTATCTCTATGTTCAATATTTGCACCTCGGACTAATAAAAGTTTAACTAACTCTTCATGTCCACCAGCACATGCAACTGTTAGAGCTGTATCATGGTTGCTCTCTGTTTGTGAATCTACATTGATGCCATATGATATGTCAGCATCACTGCCATATGACTCTCCAGTAGTCGTGGAGAATCCTGAAAATACAAAAATTTAATAATTAGTTTAATCTATAAATTAAGTCATAATATAATTGCAACAATATTCTCAGATATTCTCTTACTGGAGCTAGCGACATCCGATTGGGCAACAGAATTTGATGCTGGGGTGTTATTTGATCCAGATTGGGGGGCTGAACTTGGTGGCTGGGGCCGAACTTGATAGCGCGCCTTTTTACCTTTATTTGTAGTAGTTGTCATAGCAGTAGTTGTTGATGTAGTTGTCGCTGAACGCTTATTTGATGACACTGACTCTGATGGTGTTTGAGTAGCGGCAGCCACTTGCGTAGGAACACAGTTGATCAATGTAGGTATTGTTGCAGTAGTAGGTTGTTGTGCTGCCGTTTCATCTACAATTGTTTTAAATGTTAATAATTGAGTTTATATCACATTTGAATACCACACTTATATATTATATATTTTGTAATTAATTAAGAGAAGTATGTACAAAAATTAAAATCATGAATAATATTTTAATCAATACTTTAAAATCTATTTTATTTTATCAAATGTAAGGAAAAATTGTTTTAAAAATATCAAATATATCATGATATACACTAACTAAATTCACATAAGAGTAGCCTCAAAGTAGTAAAAAGATTAGAAGTATCTTTAAAACTAAAATTTAAAGAAGAATAGATTTTTATAATCTCAAATAGCTAAGCTTTATACCAGAAAATAGGTATAGCAATCACAAAATGTTGTGCTTAGCGCGGTGGTTACAATCAGTCACACAACGTGATTGAGTACGCACCAAATGATTTTTTGATTGAATAGATATTATTAACCTTCAAATTTTTTGAAAAATTATTGAGTTATACACTCAATAATTATCTTTCGGTAGTTGCACACGTCATGTACAGACGAGTTTTAACTATCGATAGTTTTCCTTCGGTAGTAAATAGTAATACATAAAACTAGTTTTGACTATCGAATTTAAAAAAAACAATCGAGTGATTTTTCAATATTATGGACTGAATTCAATAGTTTATAAAATAATTGAAAAATATTTCAACACTAATATTTCATACTATTTTAGTTTATTTTTCTGAATAATTTTTAAAATTAATTATCAAAGATGTGAAAACTAATAAAAAGAATTGTAAGTTAGTTACATATTTTTTTAAGAACAAAAATTAATAACTCACCCAAACTAAGCTGGGACACTGCACCCGCAAAATTAGCTATATCCATTGATGATAAATTTTTAATTCTAAAATCAATAGATGTTTGATTTTGAACATAATTCTGGAACAAAAATACATATATTGGGATAAACTCAAATATATTAAATTAAAAATAATTTACTTTGAACGATTGAGAAGAAAAAGTACTGCTTAATCCAGAATCAGAAGAATTGATATTGCAACGGTGGTTTTGAATTTCTTTTTGAAGACGTTCATCTATATTTGGTACTTTAAAGTTTAAATTATGAATGACAAAATAATATAAATAATATTATAATATAAGATATTTTTTAATACTTACAGTTTGATATATCTTCAAGTGTGAGCGGGGATTCCCTAACTAAATTTTCTAGAAGTTCTGCATCAATACAATTTAAAGCTTTAAAGTCAATTCGTGTATTAATATCACCGGGTAATGGCAACAAACCAGTTGTACCATGAGGTAAACTGTCATGTAAGGCTCCAGACAGTGGCAATAAATTCTTCACCATATTATCTGGAATTTGTAGGTCTTTACGAACTTTTAATAGGTGTTCACTCATTAGAGAACTAATCATTAATTCTTTAAGGTTGGCATGTCCACCATCATTTGCTTCTCGTTTAGCAGTTTGCTCTTCACAAAATTTGATCATACGAGCTGCTAATTCTTTATCACAGCCATCACCTGAATGTCTTTCAATAAACTAAAATTTAAAATTAAATACATGATTAATATAAAACTAAGTAGTTTCTATATTATAAATTTAGAAAAGGTTGCAAGACCTTAATTTAACCAAATTTTCAAAAATACATACTTCAGCTTTAAATTGTGGTTTCATTGCTGCAACTCCTGCCATTACGCCTCTAGCATAATTGGCATCTAATGTTGCTTGAGTTGCTTCATTAAGACTCGTCATTCCTGCTAGTGGCTGGGCTGGTTTCTTTTTAAATTTGGCTTTGATTTTAGGTCTGTCACTAATTGCAGTTGTTTGAACTACATCAGAACTAGCAGTCACAGGTTGGCTAGGATTATTTTTTGATGCTTCTCCTACTTTATTTGAACCCACAGATGTGTTACTTGCTGATGATTCTGTTGAAGTATTTTTAAAATATAATAAAGAAAATTATTGAATATTGTTAAGCAGTTCTGGAAAAATTTATGTTATCATAACATATCAAATAGTTTAAAATTTGTAATTACCTGCAATTGAACCATTAGATGAAGTGCTAGAATCTAAAACACCGGGTGATGATGCTGATAACGGAGGAGGTGTTGTCATCAACGTAACCATGGAAAGACTTCCATTTTCTTTTAACTCTTGTTCGACTCTCTGTAAAATAAAAATAATAATAATATAAATAGGTATATTGTTTTCTTTAAAATATAAGCCATCTATACTCCGCGCTACGAGAGAAGGAACCCATGTCCCGACCGAAACACGTTCGATTCCATGCATCGACGTGTATTTGACATACTCTAAATGGCACTAAGCAGGAGAATGCCTAGTTTGTATGTGCGAAACATGTCGTGCCTCGGATTAAACTTCTATATTTCTCAGACCAATTTTATGATTTTGAAAGAAAATTTTTAAACAGTTAATGCTCTTATCTTAATATATTCAATTTTATTTAAGTTTCTATTAATTACTAACTTATATTTTTAATTATTAATTTCTGAAGCTCAATAGTATTTTTATTTTATTTTAATACTACTAATGAAACAAAAATGGTACTTTTGTATGTACTATATACTTACTTTAAGATCTTCAGCAATTTGTTGCCTTTTAAATAATTGTTGCTCGATTGCAGCTGTATTAATAAGTGGTTTGGAAGTAGGAGTATTAGCTTTGACATTGTTTTCTTTGGGTAATTGAATTTTAAACTAAAGATGTAACAAAAATAATCACATAGTTGTTAGTTAAAAATATAATTAGAAATAAATACTATTAATAAGATAGTAAAATTTACCTGAACATCACTAAACGAACTATTGGGTGCGTTAAGTTGTGCTTTCCTTATCATAGCTTTTTGTATGCAAGAATTTGCATTATGTTTGGCATTAGGCCCATAACTTTCTACTATTCTACCAGCAATTGCATGAGCCTTAGACATAACCTGCACTTCAGATAAGGCAGATTCATCAACAACTGGCACATCTTCAGCAGGAGTAGTAGGTACAGGTGATACAGGAGGTGTTAACATAACTGAATGCGGATAATCTAATAACAATTTAACAACATTCGTATGACCACCTTTGGCTGCTTCTATAACCATTGTTGAGTTGTCTTTTAATTTATGAAAAGGATCAGCTGAATGAGCGAGCAATAGTTCAACAACTGAAAGGTGACCTCCAGCACAGGAAAGTGACAAAGGTGTATGGTCATTATTGGCAGTGACTCGATTTATATCAGCAGCTTTAGATATTAGAAATTGAACAGTACATAAGTGGCCAGCCCTACATGCTTTCATTAAAGGTGTACGACCACCTTCAGATTCGTGTTCCTGATAAAAATAATAATAAGATTAATATATTTAAAATTATGCATAAATATTAAAAAGTACTCACAAGATTAGCACCAAACTGAAGTAACAAATCAGCAACATCTGTATGGCCATTTTCACAAGCATAGGTCAGTGCTGTATCAGCTGATGTAGTTTGAGCATGAACATCTGCACCACATTCTAAAAGGTATCGAACCAGGTCTATATGTCCTTCTTGAGCTGCTTCCATAAGGGGTGTTGATGCACCAAGCTCCAAAATTGCACCATTTTTTATTAGGAAATCTGCAACATCCAAGAATCCTCCACAACATGCTAAGGTCAGAGCAGTCTCTTGAGTCTCTTCAGTCTGTGCATTAATATTTGCTCCTATATAACAAACTCTCAATTAATATTTCTAAAAACAAGAACAGCATATTCATAATAAGTCCTTGATAATACATATAAATTACAAACTAATTTTCAACTCAGTAAAATCATCGTTCTATAAAACGTGCTTGAATTAAGCTAAGGTACTCCCTCATTAACATGAACTTCACAGGTCCACGCAATAATTTGTCCTTATGAAAAAAAACATATACGCTCAACACAAATTTGTTTGTGATAACAGAGGAAGTTAAATGCACTACCAAATACCAATACATAATTCAAAATATAATAATTTTATTATGCATATAAGAAATATATTATATAGGTACATTGATACCAAATAAATTAACTTTAAAAAAAAGCGTTTGTATATTTTTTTTTTTTACATTTGCTTCCTTTTCCAACTCATTTTGGTTGAGATTTTAACTGTACACAACAAATCACTAACAAAATGAACTGTAAACTAAATATCAAAAGATAAAATCATATAATAAATCGAAAATATGATCATTTATTACAAACACAAAGACGATTAGTAGTCGCAGGAACGAAATAATTGCCTAAACACAACTCCTTAAAAATGACACATTTGCAGGAGCCTTAATATCATTGCCATTGCATACGTAAGGTAATTGACGGCGAAAATAAATAACAACCTACTTGGCAACCTACTTGGCCGTATAATACAGGCCTACTGTATAAATTCAGGACACTTCTAGGAAATATTGATCGAAAACGATTACAGATTAAACTCACGCATACTAATGTTTGTTTACGTTGCACCCACTTACAAATGCCATCATGTTAAATTGCCTATGTCAATTTCCTTAAAACACGACCGACTAGAAATTACCCCTTAAATTAAAAATAAATGCCGATATCCATCTTACTCTGTAGAATATCATGACTAAGATATATAATAAAAGTTTATTTAATCAAAAGGATATAATTTATATATTAAATTAGATTAAATTTCTTATATATAGCGAAATTTTGTGGTTAGTTACTTTATGGAGTTTTTATGGTTTTTGATATTGATACTGTATAACCATCAATGCATTAATGAACTTATGAAGAAAATATTAGAGGTTAATAATTTAAATTAATATATTAACTAAAAGGTAAAAATATTTAGTTACCTTTACTCAACAAAACGGACACCATATCTTCATGACCTTCTCGAGCAGCTTCCATGAGAGGAGTGTAGCCTTCATCATTAACTTCTTCAATATTGGCTCCACGGTCAATCAACAATAATGCAAGTTCAACGTGGCCACCGCATGCAGCTAATGTAAGAGGCGACTCAAAACTGTCAGTTGGCATATTAACTTGAGCACCAGAATCTAATAAAAGTCTCGCAACTTCGACATGACCATCCATCGATGCCTCCATTAAAGCAGTATGCATTTCATCAGTTTTATGTTCCTTCAACAGAGAAATAACGGAATAAATATACAGAGTACTTCAAAATAATTATTTACTTTAAAATTAAATTAAAATATATCATTGAAAATGATTTGAAATTACTTGATCAGCTCCAGCAGCTAACAAAAAACGAACCATTTCTAGATGGCCTTTATAACATGCTAATGTTAAAGCACTTTCCTTAAATTCATTGGAATGAGTATTAATACCAGCTCCATGTTCGAGTAGAATCTATTTGATGAAATATTAATAAATAATTATAATAAAATATATAGTCTTCAAACAAAAAGGTAATATTTTAGTAACTCATACTTTTGCCACTGGAACATGCCCAGCACTTGCAGCTTCCATGAGGGGTGTATGTCCATTTTCATTATGATCTTCAACATTAGCTCCATAATTTAAAAGTTCTTTAACAGTATCAACATGGCCTCCAGCACATGCATACATTAATGGTGTATTTCCTGTAAAATAAGCATATTTAAATTTATTATAATTACAGTTTATATAATAAAATAAAATTATATAAATATTTAAATATGAATACTTAATTAGAATATATTATACCAACCTGTGGATGATAAAGCGTTTACAACAGCTCCATGAGCAAGTAAGAGCCTAACAATCTCCACAAATCCAGAAGACGCAGCTTCCATAAGTGGTGTACAATCTCCTTTAATACCCCTATCTTCAACATTGGCTTGCATTGCTAATAAGACCTAAAATATTTTTATTCATATTTTGAAATATGTCAAATAATTGAATGTTAATAAAATTGTTATCTTCACAATTGTTCACTGAGTTAAGCAAGAGCATTTAAAATATATGAAAGTACATAATATTTATAAGTGTTTTAAAATAATAACTAACCTGAGCTAATTCGTAATAACCTGCTGAACAGGCAAGGGACAACAAACTTTCTCCCTCTTCAGATGTCTCATGAACTGATCGACCTCTGTTAGCAGTTTACGAACAGCTCCAACGTCACCATCATGACATGCTTCGACTAGGGTCCTGAAATTTGATTTGATAATTTTTCGGCTTGTACTAACTGTGGCCATAATATCCAACATACTTATTATCATTTTTGGTTTCTGCTCTCATCCGTGTCAAAGCTGCTGCCGCCTCGTCTAAAGCACAAGAAACACTATTCGTTAATTTTCGCAGCACTTCAGGGTCTGTGGTCGTCTCAATTGGAACGCCCAGTTTAGTCAGACCTAAACCGCATACGTTTGCACCTGTTAGTTCATTCAAAATAAATCAGTTTTTTTTTTAAGGAGGAACCTAAAATTACCTTATTTTTTATAAAAATTACTTACTTGGCCTAAGCATAGATCCTGCTGCTTGAAGAAGTGCTTCTAATTGGCGATGGGTGTCAGGATCTCCTTCTATACTCTGTTCAGTATCTGTATCGTCTGCTGCTATTAGAAAGGTTGAATTTAAATGGTTATTAGGATCTCGACAAAATTTCTCTCGATTTATACCAAACCTACCAACCTATAACACAAATTAAAATTTGATATAAATGCATTGTTTAAATATATAAATATTAAGAAATTAGAATAAATTCAAGTTTTAAAAGTAACTTAAATACAAAATTTAAAAATATATTATATTTATTATTCATTATAACGCCTAATTTAAAATATATATTAAAACATTAGTCAAAGTCATTTATTATTGATAATATTATTTACTTATTGTATAGATTGGTTGTAGACTAATTTTGTCAAGAGTACTTATACCTATGTTGATTATTAAAAAACCTGCAAGATCATTTAACTTTGATTCTTTAATAATAATAATAATTAATTGAACTGATAAGAAAATAATAATTCACATCAATTTAATATGGAAAACATAATTTATTTACCTACTAATGTATGATAATTGAATGGTAACAAATTATTTAATTCCACATCTACTTAAAACAAAATCTTAAATAGAAAATGTAGGTATAGTAGATCTATATATATATATAAATAAATAATAGGTATCTACATTACCTAAATACTTAAATCATTTATATTACAATATTTAAAAATGCATAAGTTAGAAAATTCTATTTAAAATTTTAAAAGTTAAAGGTACAAAAAATAGAAATTTTTTAGTTTTATCCGAAATAAAATAAAGTAGGTAATTATTTTAAATAAAAATAAAAATATTTGATAAAGGTTTGTGTGCTTGATAGTTAATTAAGTTGTACTAAATAACAATTCACTTATTTATGTAGTTAAATTAATATATATATTAAATAATTACTAATATTTAGTTAAGGATTTATTATCTTTATTTTAAAAAGTTGTATACCTATCACATTAATTACTTATTTGGACAAAAATATATCATTGATAAATTTAAAATTAATGACTAAATTTACAAGCATGACACCTAACTTTATAAAGTCATGTAAAATAATTTAATAAATATCATCATTATTTCAAACTTATTCCACAATATTTATGTAAATAGGGAGTACTTAAATTTTCTATATTTTTTTATACATTATTAATATAACTAAACTTAGGGCTGTTCTTACAATATCCATTCAAGTATCCGTTTACATTAAGCCCTAATTTTACTGACTCCGATATAAAGAATTAAAGGTACAGTTTAAAACTAAACAATATAAATTCTTATGGCATAAACAAAAATAAAATATTATAGAATTAAATCAGACAACTAGAACATAAAAAAACAAAACTGGAGAACTCAAAAATATATGTTATTAAAGACCATAAGTGAAAGATAAATACGACAGATAAATTAAATGAGCCAAAAGTGGGGAGGGGACATTACAAAATACAATTTTGAGTCAAATGTTGGGTGAGAAAAAAATAGAACGCCCATCAAATCTTTGATTTATAGACCACGGCACTCATCGTACTGGACGCATGTATCATAATATCGTGATAATTATTAATTACCGTACGATTAATTGCAAAATGTTTTTTTATATTTTCGAAGTCTATAGTGGAAAACCTATCTTTGGTTCAAAAACACGCACACACACACAAACTGACGGTCGCGAAAATATCGGGACGACTCCTACACGACGTCGGTTTTGGTACACACGTCGATTGTGCAGAAAATCACCGACGGACAAACATGTCAATCGCGCAATAATTCTTTGACAGAGACACACAAACACGACTGCATTAGAACGTGGTGACGTACGTAAGCGGAGTCGCCGAGAACAATACGCCATCCGGCGAGGGAGTGGAAACGGTGGCGGTAGTGGCGGTGCTGGCGGCGGCGGTATGCGCCGCGTACATTAGAAAATCTCGATGCGATTGACCCCGGGTTGGAGGAAAACAAAATAATGAGAATACCAATAGTGGGCAAAAAATAAAACCACACTAATGCTCGACAGACTTCCCCATACTCATAATAATAATAATTAATATCATCACAATCGTAGTTACTACATATTATAGTTATTATCATTATTGTTGTCGTACGTACACAGTCAATAGCAAAATACGTACAACGCCATTGTTATCGGTCGGAGAGACCGGAGAAGTGTATAGAAACAAAATGAAAACAGACCGGGCTAAACTACGATAATAACAGCGGACGGAATACGCGTTACCATCATTATTATTATTATTATAGGTATAGACGTCGTATAGTAATGTTTTAATTGACGAGAGAAAATAATTTTGAAATAAGGTACTCTCGACACTCGTACGATATATATATTTTTTTTTAGGTTAGGTTGTCATGCACACACACTCCTCCCCCCTCACCAGGTCCGACTGGGCGGAAACCAGTTGTGACAAAGGGTGCCCCACGGCTGTGGAATGTTGGGGGGGATCGGATTTTCATGAAAACCCCCGAAAGGTCACGGTGACGTCACGTCGCACTAAAACCGAAATTATAGTTGTTACTCACGGAACTGTAGACGAGGAGAGCGGCGGGGATCACGAAAGCGATCGAGAGAAAAATTATAACTTAAAAAAATATCAAATGCCTATAACGATACGAATAATATACGTTTTAATCGTTCCCGTACGTTGGCGGCCTATGTACTAATAATAATTTATCATTATCACTACTACAGTATGAGATTTTACTATATATTGTACTAATATTAATGTGTATACGATGCGTGCGTACATAACAATATGCGATATATATTATTATGATATATGCGTACTTCTGATAATTCTCCTTCGGAACCGGACGACCCAGACAAGTACATTTGGTGATCAGGTTCGTCGTACTCGTCGTCTTGGTATTCCGACTCGGAGACAGACTGCAATCTTTTGTCGATGCAATTGTTGTCCGAGGGCTGGACGGGTGTCGGGGGCGTGAACGAGGGGCCGGCTGACGACGGTGCAGCCGTGGCGTTTCCGCCGCTCGATGTCGTGGGTATTTGTTCCATGACGACGACGTTTATCCGGCTCCCTTTGGTGGAAGGCCGACGGTCGCCTTTTTTCTTTAATTTACCGATTTTTGCGCGGGCGGTCTCAGACACGGCACACGATACCGCAGACGGCGCACACTAACTAACTACTATAGTTAGTACTCCAGCAATTACAACTACACGACTGCGACGCGGCTCCCCAGCGCACCACTCGCGCGGCGATGACCCGTGCGCGACCGCGATATCAATGATCCATCACGCGCAACACAGTCGCGGTGGTATCACGGGATGCCCGATAGCGAACAATAATGTGATATTATTTTTACGGCCACTGGGCCGCGGCTGAATATTGTAACGTCTACAGCACGAGACACTCGCGGAATGAACGGTGGGCCGAACGAGCGTGCGTACGGTCGTTTTGTCGAGGGGTTTACTGGCGATTATTCCGTGTCGGCGTTTTTTTACGACGAATTATCAAAAACGAGTGCGGGATTGCGGAAAAATAGTTCGCCATGTCTACGACGGTGCCCCCTCCTCGACCAGAAATTTACTACTACTGCTGCTGCAGGCTGTTACTACTACTATAATAATAATACTACTACTACTACTACTACTACTACAACTATTACTACTAGTTACTACTTCCACTGTACAGAGATACGTCTTTTTGTATACACGGCGGTAGCTCCATCTATCTAACAATTAAACTATCATCGTCGTTATGGAAGGAACTTGTTATAGGCATATAGTCGTAGGTATTCTGTCCTCGATTAGGTAATCATTAATCGTGATTCCGTCCCTGTGACCCTGCTGCTCATCCTTCATTCGGCATCCCACTCTTTTTTCCTCCAAGAGTCAATGTATACTGCTTCGCAGAATTCGCTCATCTCCATTGATTCATTAATTCATTAATTCATATAATTTCATTGTTCATTCATCTTCTGTGTTTTACTTAGTTACTCATTCGATTATTCAACATTCCTGAATCATTGAATCCTTAATCAACCCGTATAATAATAATATTAATTATTATAATAATATATTACCATTTACTACCATGGTTTAAAACATATTTTATATTAATAATCATTCATTAATCATTACCAAATACCACCCACCAATTTTTAAACACATGACTCATTATCAAATATCAGTAATCATTCAAACCATGACAAAATTGAAAATACATTATACATCTAATTATGATGATTTAAACATTTCAATAATTTGAACCACTGAAGTTGTACGGCAGATGTTTAAGCTCAATTAACACTTAAGCGGCCCTCACACGATCTGTATTACTGAATATTCTGTATATTTCTCAAATGGTTAGTACCTACAGACCCATGATCAATTTTTTGTGTTTTTACTATACAACTGCTTAAGCCAAGGGTTCAGAGTCAATACTGAATTAATGTCATTATTCACCTCAATCCAACAATTTAATCATCGGTAAGCAAATACTGGAGACTCAATATCCAATTTTTCCATCAGTCATCTGTATGACAGTATCATTTTTCTATACTGTCTACTGATGAAATGTCAATAATTATTAATCGCACTACAGAATCATTAATACATTTAAGAGGTCCCATCCACTTACATTCTCCCTTTCTTACCAACATAGAACATATCAAATTGTAAACTCAGCAGGACACGTATGAATTTGATAAGCAGAGAGAATGCATGCAGATGCAGGTCACTCTTAACCATGGTTTAACGCTATATGATCAGAAATCAGGACCTGAAATACTGTCAATAATATTCATTGTGTGAAGGCTGCTTTATGTATATTAAAACATTACATTTTGTTTCATTACATAATTTGCATACAAAGTACAAACATTGAAACATTTATACTCTGTAAACAAATTACAAATTATTTACAAGACACTTCTGCTGCCACTCGGAAATAGAAAAAATTCAAATAAATTTAGAAGAATTTCATCAGTTACCTTGTTGATTGATTAATCAAAATGTGATATCTTATTAGAACATAAATGGTAAACAGAACACCTTAATAAATCAATGATAGAAATGAAACTGAACACTTAGCCGCTAAAATCAATAAAAAGAAAAATTAATTTTTTTAAATACATAAGTATGATTAAAGTATTAAACTACAATCAGTTACGTTTGAGATTTCAAATTTACATACTATATGTTTATTGAACATAATTTGATATTTCATAGGCGATCAGTGAATCACTGAACAGAAATTAGTTATCCTTATCAATAAACATCAAATTTAACTCCAAACACAACACTGTATATTTATAAAGATCTTATTTTAATTAATAAAAAACCCGGCTTGTAAAAAGCAAGTATACAAAAATAAATATTTAAAAATAAAATTATTTCCCGTAAAAAAACTATAACAACATTAACATATACTTTAAAAATATATCATATTATATTATGCACACCATTAACCATACATAATCTTCCTTCCTCAACTAAATAACAAAAGTTTAAAATTTAAAAACTTGTAATGGAACTGGCTTATATTTTTTTAAAACTCTTTCAAGTGATTCACTTGATTTGAGACCAAACGTATCTAAACAATGTCGATCAATTAATCCTACAGATCCTCCAGATACAGATTGTAGAAATTTCCAATATGATGGTCTTAAGTTATGTGGTTCAAGTATAGCTGCATGAAATAAAATAGCTGTAGAAAAACAATGAAAGAATACATTTGCTTGTGGTAAATCAGGGAATAGTCCATTGCTAGAACCTTTAATATACATTATCTGAAAACAGAATATAGTTGAGTAATTAAATTAATCAATACAGTGTTTAATTATATTAAATTGATAAAATAGTACCTGCAATGTTTTCAACATAACATATAAAGCAATTGTGTTATTACGATACAAACAAAAAGTAAGACTAGCCAATGATCCTGCAGGAATGCATATGTATTTTGAATCTTTACCTAGTAATCTTCTCATTACACATGATACAATCTAAAATATAATAAAAACAATTTAAAGAAAACAAATCTAATAACATCAATCTTTTAAAAAAAATAAATTAGCTACTCTATAAATGGAAGAAAATCCTCCAAGAAACGCTCCTAAACTAAATGTATCTGGCGATATCATTAGTTTAAAAATATAACTCGGTTTACGTAAAATTCGATTGGCTTGTAACAATGACTTCAGACTTAATTGTAGTGTATAACCAACTAAAAATAATCTTGTTCCTGACTAAAATTTAAAAAAACAATATGTATAGAGAAACAATATAAATTTTAAGAACTATTTTTTACTAACACTAAGAATATAATGTAAACAACCATAAGCGTGCGGACAAACATCACTGGTCCAAATTATTTTTAATTTACTGTCTATAGTACAGTAAGCTTGACGTATATCAGTTATTGCTTGTCGAATAGTATCTTGATTTGATTTCTCCAACTGAGGAGTTTGAGGAGATAACAATGGTTTTACATAATCATTTTCTTCAGAAGGACCAACAACAAACCTTCAAAATATATGCAATTAATTTATGTACCTACAACGATTCCCAAAGTGTACACCACAGTGTCTTTATAGGGACGCGATGCTGCTGTAGAATTTTATATGGCCCCAAAAATAAATTTGAAAACAATTATGTAAATAAAAGTGTATAAGTTATGTATAATTTTAATTAAATACCGAAGAGCGGATTTTGTTGTTTGGGGTCTTGTTAGATTCACATCAGTTAGAAATGCAGAGAAGATTTTCAGAATTTTATCTTTAATAGATAATTCATTACAGAACATTAGAAAAACTAAAACAAATTTTATTGGGCGTTTTTTGATGTTTTTCAGCTTTACAGCTTTGTAGTGAATTAACGATTGGGGATAAAGTTCTGAAAATCTTCACTGCATTTTTCCTAGCCAATGTGAATCTAACAAGACTCCAAACAACAAAATCCGTTCTTCCGTTTTGGAAATCTACCTCGCTAAATAAAAATCTAACGAAAAATAACTCTTTTTTTATCTGTGAAAAATTAAATAATTTTTTTAAAAAAATTTAATTCCACATTTAGTATCTACTTAATAATCCTTTTTAAGTAAGTTATCAACCAACTTTCTAGAAAAGTTAAAAATCAAGAAAGTAAAATGAAAACTTGATAATTTATTGAATTACAATAACACAAAAGACATTTTATAATACAACGTATTTTATTATGTTGAATTGAATGTTTTGGTTTAATTTAGAAATAAGAAAGCCCCGCTTAAGACTAATTATTTTAAATTTTCAAGAGAGATACTGTTGATGAAAATCTTGAGTTTTAACCTAGATTAATATTTCAAAGTAGACAGCCATGGATTTAATATTATAGCAAATAATTTGAATACAGTTTAATATTAATTAATACATGATAATTAAATGGTTATTGTTAATAATTATATTAGGTTATTTATACTGAAAATACCAACACTTATTTTTAGGTATAATATATTTATGTAAAACTCATTAATGAACATCCAATGCTAAAATTGTTTATTAACTATTTAAAGGATGTCAACATACTATTTGTTTCATTCCTCTGACACATACATAACATGGCAAATTTGAGTTCTGCAGAACCAATCTTGTGTTGTTAGCTTTAGTATGATAGTGAATTGACTTTAATCATTATCTGTACTTCAATGTTAACTGATTACAATATTTCAATTTTAAAGCGAATTATGATCATTTTTAAATTATAATATTTCAAATACTTATAGCTTGCGTTAAAATATTGTAAAAAAGACAATTTACCAACAAAGATAATGTTCTGAACCTAAGTTTGATAATGGATCAATCAATTTGCTCTAATACTAAATCTAACAACCAATAGAAGACTGGTTCTGCAGAACATAAATTTGCTATGTTGGGTGAGTGTCAGAGTAAAAAAACAAATAGTATGCTGACATTCTCTTAATTATGCACATTATATATAATTGATACATTTTAAAACATTTAAAAGCATTACACAAATGTGTTAACCATCGGTTCAATCAACTCGCTATTTTTAAATAGTTAAATTTTGTAGAACACTATAAACTAGTATATTAAATAGTTTTAAGTTTCATAGATTAAAATAATTGTATTTACCTTAAAAGAGAATATATTGAATCTGTTTTATTATGCTGTCCTCTAAAAAAATAAAGCAGTAGTGTAATCGATGACCCAAAAATAAACAAATCTCCATAAGGAATCGGTTTTATAATGCCTCTATTAACCATCATATTATAGAATGTTTCTGAGGCCTTAAAATAGAATATTACTTTTATATACATTTGGCTTCAACTAAATTATTATAATTTAAATACACACTATTGTGTGATTAACTTGGGTATTAAACATAAGTTATTAAAATAACTTACAACATTTGTTACATAGAGACTTAATAATCCTCGTCTGGATGGCCTTTCAATTAATATAGCAACTAGACTGGATAGAAAACATGGAAGAAATGCTACACTTAACACATTGAATTTCCCAAATAATCTTCTGAAATCATATAATAATACTATTAATAGACAATATACATTAAATACTACTTCTTTTACATTTTATTTGAGACAACCAATAATTATTTTGATAAAAAAAAATGAAATAACTATAGACTTCAGTGGATTAAAATACTGCCAGGCTGACAGTAATGTCGGGTAATCATTAAATTCACCTGACAGCTGTAAAATCTCCAAGGCTCCAAACATGTAATTACTTATACAAATTATCAAGTACAATATTATGCAATGTATTTTATATATTATGATCATCATTCATCATATTACTCATGCAAATGAGATGTCACACAATTATATAGTTTCTGAGAGTACCTTAATAAGCACCCAGCAGATGAAAAACCGAATGCATGGCACGACAGGAAAGCAGTTGACTGTAAAATACTCAAAAGGGTTCGTTTGAGTTCCTTCTTGGTCGGCTTTCGACCTTTCATCAGTAAAGTCAACTGCCAATTAAAATAAATAAATAACACATGGGTAGTTTAAAAATTAATGCAATAGACATAAGAATTCAATATAATACCATGTATGTGGTAACATAAATTCGAAACGAAGCTTGGATCGAATGAATGAGTACACCGGCACTTGCATCGCAACATGAAGACACCCACGGATGCATGAATTCATGACAAGATGTATCTATTGTTTTTAATATTTTACTAGCCACCACCATGTTATATAAAGGTACGAAATACCAATTATAATAATATGATCGTGTATGTTTGAAAAACACAGCGTCGACAGAGATTCAAACTGTCTTACAAGAACTTGCGACAATACCTACATTATTTATAATTATATATTTAAATGAAAAATATTTGTAAAAATTTAGTTAAAAACAACCTATAATATACTTAACAGTTGTCAGTTACTCACTAGTAATCACAATATCAATATTAGTTGAAATGTATAATAACGATTTCATTACTATTAAATGTCGAATCACAGAATAGTGAATACTGAATACTGATCGCCTAATCTTTGACCTGGACGTCTTCTATAATTCTAATAGTTCTATAACCCGTTGTGATTTTCGATTCTGAAATATGAATTTCATAGTTATTAGTTTCCAACTTTCACGAATTCTTATCTCCGTACCTCTTATCTATATCTTCTAAGACCGTAACCACGATTAAAGGGTGCGTTCGAATCATAGACATATTGATAAATAGACTGCGCTTTCCTCACCCCCAATCGATCTGAATCTGAAATATAAATTGTGTGAGTGAGATAGAAACTGTTGGGGGCAATCATGAAAGAAATAATAATTATATTTCATTCATGCCATGAAATTATTGTAATTTGTAGATTAAATAAAACTGATAAGTAGTGATAACCATCATTGATATTTGATAATGTCATAAATAATATCATGGAATAATTTGAGTATTCAATTATTTCCCCCATGCTTGCCCCCAACAGTTTTTTTCTCTCTCATCAATGTCGGTTTCATGATTTCTCTCTCTAAGCGCAGTTCATTTATTTATGGTTCGAATATGAATAGTTAGAGTAAAGTACGTTTAGTTAGAGTAGAGTAGAGTACGTTTAGTTAGAGTAGAGTAGAGTACGTTTAGTTAGAGTAAGTTTGAGTTAGAGTAGAGTAGAGTTGATTTTGTTATCTTCGTAGATAAGCATTATTATCAGTAAAGTTAAAACAACCTACTTATTTTTTCGGGGTCAAAGAGTTAACCCCCGGAGTATAACAACTCGGTGTTACCGAACGGTAGTACGGAGTTAACTCTGCGTTCCCGACGTGACGGCTACCAGCCAAGAGCTCGTTCTTAGATTCTTGGTTAAGTACCTACTACAACTACATTTTGATTTTGCAATTGTTTTACATTATTGTAGCTGTTTCCATTGCGAAAATTGGTTCCACGCATCTTTTAATGTTCAAAGACTCCTCAGAAAATACTCCTCCGTAATATTTTGATCCTTAATGCCCCAAATTAACTGATCTCTTAAGGCGTCGTCCAAATGTGTGCCAAATTTACAAAATTCTGAAATTTTTTTTAACACTGCAATGAATTAAAAACTGTTCCATTGCCCTGCCTCCGTTCCTTAAATTTGAGACGTTGGGTAACTATATTTAGCTTAGGATTCATGATTCGGATAATAATTTTTTTAAGATTGACATAAGATTTCTCCAATGGCTTAACAGGCAAACACAAATCTCGTAATAAATCTCCTGCGGTAGATCGCGGAACCCGTGCTATTCGTATGATATTATTTTAGAGAGAATGACAATCGGTTTTATATTTTATTATTATTTGACTTTGTATTCGACTTTCAAAATAAACAAAAAAAATTTGTAAATTTAAATTATATTTAAATCGTTTTGAAACAATATTTAGGGAAATCGATAGGTCATTCCCTCAAAAATATTATTCTCTATCTTTTTTGTAATGATTGATTTTACTCAAAGATTAATTAAAACATAAAAAAAACAATTCTGCGCAAATGCATTTTGTCTATGTTGCGCGTGGGCTAGAGAGAGAAAACAAATAGTGCCCTGACATTCTCTTAATCATTTATATATATGTATTGACAAAAAATAATAATAAAAATCAACAAACATGCCCAATTAACCAATAGCAACCAATATATTACACACTATTATTATTTTAATCTGCGACAGTAAACTAAATTTTAATTTTATTATTTAGTGTATTTTTTCTGGACAGATGGCGGATTTTCCTAAAATTTTCTTTCATATAAACATTATAAACCTTCTCCGTAAAATACTCTTTCGTTTAAAAAAAATATCAAGAAGATCTGATAAGTAGTTCAAGAGTTTAGCCTGTGGACAGATTTTCATTTCACATTTATATAGTTAGATAACAACTTTATTAAGCGGACTGTCCACCTTGTTGGTTGCCAAAAGACTGAGCATTTACATATTGATATAGGAGTATAAGGACTGTTACAAAATTATCAAATTATCGTAAAAAGTTATATAAATATAAATACAAAGATAAAATATCTACTAGGTAGAATTAATAAAGATTTTATATAAAATGAAAAAATTTATAAAGTATTATGTAATCTTTTTTCGACATTTTTTACAAATAAAATACAATTTTGTTACCCCCCCCCCAAAAAAAAAAAAAAAAAAAATCCAATGGTCCAATCGTAGTTACAAATTATAGATGAGGTAGATCATTATTAGACACAGAATATAAAGTATTTACAACATTGTTAATGGAACGAACCAACCCATATGCATTATAGATTGTGGTGGAATACCAATGTGTATTTAAAAAGGGAAAATTAACTATCGATCATATCCATACCATCAGACAACTAACGGAGAAACATTATGAATATAATAAGGATCTTCGTCTGGTATTCATAGATTTCCAACACGCCTACAAATTTGTCAATAGACAAGAGTTATGGAAGATTTTGAGTTATTTTGGTATTCCTCAAAAGTAGGTATATAGACTTAATAAATATGTGCATTGTGCAATGGTAAGACTATTTTAAATTTTTAAAATTAAATAACAATAACTAACCTACTGTACCCAACTCTACCAACCTTACAGGCTAATGACCTCGGTCGTCGAAGTCTAGAGGTGGATTTCCACTACGTGTACGTTTACGTGGTATATTGACCGGATACGTTCGCTATAAACGGTCTCACAAACGTTTCCCATCGGTTAATTTGGGTTAGATCGGTTAGGATTGGTAATATATTAGTTACCTCTTAGATCATATACTAGTTACCTCATATATTCTCATACCCCTCTAAAGCCGGATTCACAACAGCTGCGTCGTGTCGATTAAATCGTATTGTTATTGGATATTACTTTTTTGGTATCATGTAATAACCAAGTTGCAACCGAATATACTAAAAATTGACTACTGCTCAACTTTTAAACCATATAGGTTACCAGTCGTAACCATATAATAACCAAGCCCTCGCACGACACGACACACGACGGAGCTGTTAATGAGCCTTTAAACCTAATAGATCCTAACCGGCATTACCTTTGTCACGAAGGCGTGATTGAGAACTCAGAGGCGTGACAAAATAGTATGTGTGGCTTGTGCGGGAAGACAATTTCAGTCTTCGGCGAAATGCGGCCCTTGCCTGCGGCCTGTGTCACTTTCCGCTCTGGCCACACTGTATATACTATATTGTAGTTAAAAATTTATAAAATTTTCAACTTTTAAAGCTAAGAATTGAAAATTTAAAATAATAGATTCTACGTAAATAGGATGTTTTCAGAAACACCCTGTATATAAATTACTTTATTTTAAATTAAGTCTTGCTGTTGTACACTAATTCTGCTAATGACAATTACATATTAATCGAATAATTAATAAAGTACAAAACAAATTTATAAAAATGAACTCATTTCGTAGCGAGATTAACCCGTATAGTTTTAAATCTCTAACTAATGGACTCGTTGAATTTGATGTTACCTTTATTTACAAATACTGCATAGTACCAAGCCACCGGACCTGGTAGGAGAAGGGATCTGTTTGCGGAAATTTAAAATTTTTTCAATTTTTTTTTCTATAATTGTAAATAAAATATTATTTTTTTCGATGACCGTTGAAGCGTTTGAAAACGACGTTTTTCTGTCCAGCGGGTGGTAAAGTGCAAATCCCCAAGAGTACTGAACTCAGATATCACGCGTATTCTCTGAACAAATACTAAAATCTATACTACGGTCTTCATGAACTTTTGGTTACATCTTATATTCATATTATAACCTCCATGCATGACGCTTAAAATAAATAAAACCAACTCGTTTCTTTCATGAAATATTGTTTTTGTAGAATAGTCTGGTAGTTGCATAGGTCCTAGCTGTGAACATTTAATACAAGGCTCCTAATATATTGTTACTATTGGGGAAACAGATTAACAAAACGCGCTCTGGTGGAAACAATTTGTACCTTCCAATTCGAGATGTATAGATATAGTTTTATATTGGTTATTTTACTTTTTATAATAAATTAATTCTGGTATCGAAACTTTATATGCTTTTATAGCTAACTGTATACGTTGGTAAGTACAATTTCTACTAATATTATCAAATACATTCAAATACACTTCACTTAAAGCAAAATATATGCGAAATATCGGAAAAATACATACAATCTCCGACTCCGCGTAGGGGGGAACCCGCCTAACAAATCAGTACGATAGGTGTCGACAGTGCTCCCAGTGTTAATCTGTCTTCCCAATAGCAGTTGAAATAGTATATTGTGTGGCAAGGGCGGGAAGTGAGCTATTTCAGTCGCGGGCGACTTGTGCAGCACGAGTTGCAGGCGGGCGCCGCATTTCGCCCAAGACTGAAATTGCATTTCTGCACGAGCCACCCATACTATTTGTTGTCACGCCTCTGCATTCATCGATCACGGCAAATGTAATACAGGGATCTATGCAACAACTAGATTATAATTCTTCGACAACAATATTTCATGTAAGAAAACCATTTGGTTTTTTTTTTATTTTAAGCGTGACGCATAGAGGTTATAATATGATTATAAGATGTAACCAAAAGTTTATGTTTTGTAAGAACCGTCGTAGTATAGATTTCAGTGTGTTTGTGCAGGGTATACGCACGTGAAATGTGCGTGCAGCACTTTTTGGGATTTCCACTTTACCACTCGACACTATTAGAAATTCCCACTTTACCACCCGCTGGACGGAAAAAAGGACGCAAGTTTCGGTGCAGGCATGACAAAAAATATTAAAAATACATAGGTAGGCACAATTTTTCTCAAAAAGTTTCTAAATTTTAAATTTTAAAATTATTTTGAGTAAGAAATTCATAAAAATGTTTCTTTTTAAATCTAAGGTTTGGATAAAATGTTTTATATATATATGTATATCTAACCGTGATACCCAGGTAATATTTAAACATCATTACATATAATTATAAACAAACTATAAATTGTAGATAACACAACCTAATATTAATTAGTCAAAAAAATCAACAGGTATATTTCAAACAAAATAAAATAATGTACTAACTACTAAGGGCCAGTATTACCACCTGTGGTTAAATTTAACGGACTCCTAACCGGCCGAATTCTAGGTGTTTAAGTAGATAAATCAGTGCCACAATTAGCGGGGGTGCTGGGGGTGCACAACACCCCCAAAAGGCCCCATTATCATATTTAGATGGGCCTTTTCAGACATAAAGGATTTTAAATTTTAAACTAATATGAACTTTTTCACTAATTTACAACACATGATGAAAATTGAAATTTTTTGAAACCGGCAACGTGTTAAGTTCAACATATAATATTATGTTATTGATTATACTTATGAAGATAATATTTTATACTATACATTTTTAACTATAACTTGGCCCCAAAAATAAAACTTTATTACTTTATTGATATTCATAGAAAAAATTAAAAAATTTTAATTTTAATTGTCCGTTAAAAGTTCAAAACGAGTCAAAATATATTGAAAATTTTATCAAGTTGGTATTCGAATTGATAAAATAAATATTCTGTGAAATTTTCGTGTATCTACAGTTATCGGTCTTTGAATTACAAAAAAATCTTAAATTTAAAACGAAAATTTTTTATGAATAATTTAAATCAATTTAAATATTTTCGTGAATTTTACATATTTTGTCAATATTTGAACTTTAACTGCTTATAAAAAAAAATTATGACTATAGATTTTTAATATTTTTCATCTGTCTTTGAAACAATATATTAAGAGCTATCTATTAAATTTTGAAGCTTTTTTACCCAACAAATACAATTTTATTGATATTAATATAATAAAAAACCAAAAAATTGGAAAATGAAAATGTACGTAAACAGCTCAAAATAATTCGAAATATTTTGAAAATGTTATAATGCATAGAAATTGCCAATTTTGTAAAACAAAAGTTTGGAATAAGGGGCCCTAAAATTTGACTCGCACCTGGGCCCTTTTATCTCTAGTTGCGGCACTGTAGATAATGGTAATTGGTAATAATAATAATGGGTGGTACTAAAAGTAACGTATGATTTGTGTTTTTTAAATGTCATCGCTCCAAAATTCTGGCATTTTTATAGCCTTGTTTTTTTCTCATTTTTTTAGGTTCTTCCTCGAACTGTGCGTAATTGATTTAGTGTCCTCCAGACCATTCACGGGGTACCTGTACGATGACAGTCGTCGGTGGTAATTTGTGTTAAAAGATTTAGACACTTGATCAAAATAACCGGGTTGCTTGATTCACGTCTCAATGTCACACAACATAGGCGCAAATTGACACAATTTTTTGGGGGGGACTCAAGCCCCCCTTTCCCCATTGGCCATATTGCTTAGTACCACAGAATATAAAAATTCGTACTAATTACTAGACTTTTAACTGGGGGGACTTGACCGACATTTGGGGGACTAAGTCACTCCAAGCCTCCTCCCCCTATTTACGCCAATGTCGCACACAATTAAACACACGTATAATATTATGTTTCAATTTTGATAGTTGATAATTTTCTTGTATTATCTTAATTTAAAAAGTGGATATGAAAATGCTAGGGGCCAATCACTTTTTTTGGAGGGGGGAGCTTAATTCCGCTAGCCCCACTAAGTGCGCCCTAGCTTTATACTTTGTTAATCCCTATATATTATAATTTACTACACAACAAAATGTTCACAATGTTTTGATAAATTTTTATTTATTGCCTATTTTTACCACAGCCACACATCTAGTACGGTAAATTGGTATTTATTTAAAAGTTAATTACAAAGAAGTATGATTAAAATGCATGCAAATAATAACTAATAATGCAATTCAACAGTATTACTATTTGTAAAATATACTACTATAATAGAAGCAATATAAATATATCATATAATATACTCAGTAATAGTCTAACAAACCATCTCAGCTCATAATCATAATTCAAATTTGATGCATCCATTACAGTTACTTATTCATTGACAAGGTACGTTTGCCACTAACTGTACAGCAAAGTGGTAATACCTACTAACCTATTTGCCAATTTCTTAATTTAGATTATTTGCTTTCAAATATTATTTTATGATTTACAAACTAATATGTATAATCATTAACATGTAAGGGTTGAATTTTTTTTTAATAAACTTATTTTCTGAATTGCAGTACATATCTGTTAAAGCAACCGTTGAACCAAAAAATATCAGTGTGCATTTTTTTATACAACCAAAAACCAAATTTGAGGAGATAATTCAACATATTCATTTAGTTTCAATTTATTTTATATATACAAGTATTTCAATTAGCATTGATAAAAAAATATAATTAATAACGTATAAAGAAATTGAGGTTAGCTGTTATAACAAAAATTTTAAACATTTCACAAAAGAAATTATGAAGTATAAATTGCATGATAGGTATATAATAAGTTTAAAATAAAAACAAATTTCGGTACCAATAATTGATGTTTCATTTAAAAAATAAAACAAAATATATAAGAAGAAAATTATAATAAAGAAAATAATTATGTACCAGACAAAATAACACAATTAAAAAAAAAATACATTGAAGGGAATAACATTTTGAGATGCAAGAATGTTGATGTAAATATGACCTGTAGTAGCATTAAGAATTGGCACTCACGCACTTCTTATGCTTTGTATGAGTTGAAATATAACTGAAAATAAATAAACACAAATTACTATGTATTATTAATAGCACATTTTAATACAAATATAATATAATTATCTAATTTTTTCAAAATACATTTTAGGCTCATTTATTTATTTTTAAAATTAAAGATAAAATAACTAACACCAATGATTATTAGTGTTACTATACTCTATTCAGAATAGGATTAAAAAGATCCAAAATCAAAACAACAAGCTAGTGAGGCTTTTTGATCTAGAATTATATATTGTTTTAGGTAAATTACATCAAAATGTCATAGACATCTGATAATTACATATGTATTAGTTTGCTTCAAACTTCAAATAATTGAATAAATTCTAAATTGTTTTCATCTCTTTCATAAAATTAATATATGCCTACAAAGGTATAACAACTGTGCAGTCCAAAACTGTGACGTGACAATACAACAACAGACAATAAATATTGTTGTTTGATCAGTTACAATCATAATATGTATGGTCCCCGTGTCATACACTTAATCACTATTAATATTGGCCCATATAATATCATTGAGGCAAACAAAATAGTAATATGTCAAAACAAAAACGTACCAGATCCGCATACAACAAATAAAAATAGTGCCAGCAGCCATGGACTAACAGGTGTTTTATTTTTCTCTGATTTCTGAAAATGAAAAATGTGAAATAATTAAACTGAATGGTGATGACTGATGAGGAATGGAAAGGAAAACAAAACGTAAATACTTCTCTGTTTTGGGATGGAGGACGTATTTCACTTACCGTAGATTTGGGTACGTTGCCCCGCTGCGTGATGTTTTTGCTGGCCTTCTCGTTGGCGATCCTCATCCTCTGTTTGGGTGCCATTATGCACGTATCGAATGTTTGATGGATATGGGTGATTCCAAAAAGGACGTGAATACGTGGCAAACTGACACGTTACACGAGCAAATAGTACTAACGGAGTACCGACGACGTGCCCACTGCACTGAATAGTGAATACAGACCACTGACGTGTCTAGACTAGAAGTGGACGGTGGTGGAGTGAAAATTTACACTGTGAAATAGTGAATGTGAAATAACAACCGTTATTAGTTTTGACGATACTGATTGCACGTATGTAGTGTGTACGCACTATGCCTCGACGCCTCGCAACTTGTAAGGCGGGTGGCAGTCAGTGGCGGTCGTCGTGGTGCGGTCCGCGTTGGCACGTCGTTATCACATACGATTCGTAACAACTTGTTTATAGGAAGCAGTGATGACGTGGGCAGATAGTAAAGTCAGCCTAGCCAACTGTGAAACGATAATAATAATTAATAACACCGAAAAATGATAGTGAACAAATAATTATTATTTTGTTCTTATCAAATTCTGAAGCCAGTCCACGGACCAGCACGAACCTCGATATCTTTCTTGGTAATCGGAAAAAAAATCCCCAGACTACAATATTACTCACAACCACATGCAACCACATGAACAAATATTTTTCAAATTTTAATTAGTATCTATAATTACCATTTACCACATTATTGATTATTAATATTTAATTATAAATACGTATCAAGTACCTATCAATGTATTGTACTGTTAAATAAAATTATAATAGTATACAAATTTGCCTATACGAATGTAATATGAAATTTCATATATTCTGTGGTATAATCATTGAATTATTCTTAATAAAGCTGTAATGATAAATTTATGCAAAAAATGTATGCATAATTGATGCAATAACTGTAATTGATAGCACAATAAAATTGTTGACAGAAATCAACCCTAATGATCACACAATGAACAATTTCAAATTTCTTTATAAAGAGTTTGCCATCTTACTTGGAACAGACCCAGAAGCCGATTTTAAAAACCATCATCGTAAAAGATTAGCTCCTAAACGACATGATTGCAATGCCACAACTCAAGCTGAATTCACAATGCATCTACTTTATAGAAAATAATTTAAAATGGTTCTAGGTAGATACCCATGAAAACTAACAAATGACAATTTAAAATCATGTATTTCTTCTATTCAACCATTATTCACATTATTTTCTCAACCATTTAATAAAAACAATATTTCATTGGATAATGTAAATAAATCTATTTCTTTATTCTTACCAGTGTAGGTACAAATCTTCTAGATTATGATTTAGTTCAAACAGAACTAGAATTATTATTTAGTATGTTAAAAGAAAATAGAACATTACCATTTAATTATTTAATGGAAAAAAGCAGAAGAATATGTATAAAATAGAAAAAAATATAAAAAAAAAGTGGGTAAGTGGATGTCGCTTTGCTGTACAGTAGGTTACAAGTGAGTCACTGTAATGGATGGTGTTCAATTTTACTCCTTACCTATAAAAGTTGAACATTTTATAAATGTGATAAATTTAGTCAGAATTTTATAAAAAAAAACTGTGACTATGTATTTTCATTTTATTAATTACTTAATATTTTTCAACTTCTATTGTATCAATATATCAGGAGCCTTGCATTAAGTTTTCACGCTTTTTTACCCAACAAATAAAATTTTATTGATATTTGTAGAAAAAAATATTGAATATTCACTTGATTTCACATGTAGTTATTTTGTTATTTTGTTGTAATTCAAAAACGAATAAATGCAGATACATGAAAATTTGACTGAATGTTTACATTAGCATTTTCTATACACCATAACACTTTCCAAATATTTTGACTTATTTTGAGCTTTTTAAAGATTTTCAGTTTCCATTGTTTTTAGTTTTTTTTCCTACAAATATCAATAAAAATTTATTTATTGGGTAAAAAAGCGTGAAAATTTAATATATGGCTCCTGATATATCGTTCTAAAATTAATTGAAAAATATTAAAAATACATAGGTACAATTTTTTTTATAAGCATTATAGTTCAAATTTTGACTAAATTTATAATTTAATAATTATTTTGTAGTTAAAAATTTATAAAATGTTCAACTTTTATAGCTAAGGATTGAAAATTGAAAACAAGGTTCCACGTAAATAGGTTATATGTATATAAATTACTTTATTCACAATAATATCATCAAATATACTTGGTAATATCATAGGCTGACTGACCGTTATCGCTCAGAATCGTTTTTCTTATACAATGATATTATATCATTGAATTAAAATTTAACACCATCCATTACAGTGACCCACTTGTAACATACTGTACAGCAGAGCAACATCCACTTTCTCACCCCTTTTTTTTGTTGATAAATATAGATAAACTTAGGAATAATCTTGTATTACGTTTTCAAATCTCAGATTTAAAAAAATCCTGTTTTTCCTTAACTTTTATGTTGTTTTTCCCGGTGCTTTTGAAAACTATTAAAAATTTTGAAATTTGACATCCCAAATGCACCAACTGGATTTACTTTCCCATCGAACAAGATACTGTTGAAGAAAATCGAAGCAGTTTTACCCCCAAACCCAGGGACGAACCGAAGGAGGGTATATTTGATTTTCAGTTGGCAAAATGGAATTTATTTTACCATGAATTAAACCAATTTTTTAAGACGAGAAAAGGAAAATTAAATAAATTGTTTAAATGTTAATATTGTTTTAACTCAATATTTTCGTAATGGAATATGGAGCAGATTCGTAAAAGTATAGCGAGACTGCAAGAATCGGCAGTCAGTACAAGATAAAACCTAATGAACGGCTCATAAGCGCAACTAGGTGGGGATTAGCCCTAAAAATTGTAATAGCCCCCGAAAAATAAATTATTCATTTGTTTCTTAAAATATTAATAAATCTTTAAAAATTAAACTGTATTTCTTACTTTTTTTTTGGGGAAAAAATGTAATTATCTAATTTTTATTTAAACTTCACAATTATTTTATATTGCCTATGATAAAATATGGTGAATATCATTATATCTGTATGCCTGTATTTGTTTAAAGGAAACGATTAGTGTCGGTATATTGGTAAGATTGTTATACATAATTTCAATAAATATGCACTGAACTAAAGACGTATAGACTATACAAACAGTGAATTGCGGAATAAAAATCCCCGGAAAAAAATTCCCGACGAATAATGTTGGAAAAAAATCCCCCATACTATAATATTACTAACAAATAGGTTTATGATATTGATTGATCAAAGATTTTTAAAAGCTAATTAGTGTAATAATAATCCTATTATTAATATTTAATTACAACCATTTTATACTTATTAGAAGTATGGTATACCTACTTTTCATTAAGAAAATTAAAACATAATAAATAATTTTCAAAAATTAACAATAATATTATTTTGTTTTATACCACGATTTTAAACAATATATTATGTTAATAGTATATTTATAAGATTAGATACCTGTTACCTACATTCATTGATTATTTGGCATTTCGATCATTTGAAATATTTTAATTTTTTATTTTATAATCTTTTAAATATTGTATCTATAAATAAAACTTGTAAAATCGACTTCTAATAATAATAATAATAATTATTATTATTATTAATATTGACATTTTGCTTATCGTCATTTATATATTATTAGGAAATGTAATATTTTATTTTGGGGATATATTTTAATATATAGGTAATATAAATCAACAGACGAAGTATACCGATTATCATGTATCGTAAATAATGTGTCTGTTTGATGTCTGTAGAACGGTTGACAACAGGATTGTGGGGGGGGATGGGGGAAATGGTCCATTGGGGGCCCATTTTTATCCCCAAAATATATTTTTTAACGCGTCCTATAGTTTTCAAAAAAAAATTATTTAAGTAAGTAGGTATGGTAGGTTAGGTTTTCAACAATTTTTATTTTTGGAGCATTTTGGATTACCGATTTAACTAATTAATTATATAAAAAGGTAGGTATATAAGAAAAAACTATTTAGCTCTTATACCTAAATAAGTTAAAAGTATTAATGCATATTATATTAAACTTCAGAGAACCATAGTTCATAACCTAGCGAACCAAAACTGATCATTTGACTATCAAAATGTTCAGAAAAAAAGCTTTAATGGAATCCATAAAAAATATAGTGGTTACCATTTGAAAAAATAAAGTCGATTTTATTATTGGTACAACCGCGTGTTGAAAAATTTTGAAAATGTTATAAAAAATTGCCTGTTTAAAATAAAGAAACACGTGTCTTTTTTTGTTTTAACGAAAATCCCTATCATTGATCCATAATTGTTGTTAAAAAAAACCTGCGTACAATGACATAAGATACACTCTGTATATACACTTTTGTATATTTTTGTATAGTAAAATAATAATAAGTTAGGTATATCTAAGTTTCAACTTTAAATTTAGTTCAAACTAAAAATTGAAACATAAGGTAGTAAAGAAATTATACATTTATAGCATGTAACTAAAAATAACTTAATAGTTTACAAAAGCTTTGAATTTGAAATTCTAGTCGGCAATTTTGAAGATTAGATCCCCCCATGATTTTTTTTTTGAGATCGTCCCTGCCCAAACCATGATGAATGACACAAAAAAAATAAAATACAGTCCGTATCATCTATAACGACGGTCAAGGGACCGTAAAATATACGTCGTTATAACCAGATGTCGTTACAACCAAATTTGATTTTTTTATTTATACATTATACACTTGTATTCTACTAGTACAATTAATTTTTAAGCTACGTACACAAGTACATATATTAATATAATTTACATACATACATAAATAACAGCCAATATGCATACATATTATTTTATTATCAATTTACATTAAAAATATGTATTGTTTAAATAAATATGTAATTTTTTCAAAACAATTAATCTAATCAATAACAAAATTAAAAATTAGTACACAATTATTTTAAGAAGTCAGTAATTTTTAAGTGTTTTGATTTATCATCTAATAGCATATTTTGTATAGTGATTTTTAATGAATTAAAATTTTGATTCAAGTCAATATTATTTAGTAATGAAAAATTAACAATATTTTCTACTGATTTATACGCTTCGTCTACGGTTAAATTATCTTTATCTTCATCAGTTATTTCTTCTTCTTCTTCTTCTTCTTCCTCGTTTGGTTTGGATATTGTACTCACTATGTCCTCGTCACTTAATATTCCTGTAATAGCTACCTCAGTGTCTATATCTACAAAATTTTCGAAGTTCGGGTATTCAAAATTGTTTTATCATTATCAATATCTTCATGATCACTACCACGTATTTTTTTAACGTTATATCTTTCGCACTCGAATTCTCGTTTTATTTTATCTCGACTTTTCCATATTGTAGATATTGTAGAATGACTTACACCAAATTCATTCGCAATATTACTGTTTTTTTCATTATCTCCAAACGAAAAATTATATGCGCTTTTTTCTTCGACAGAAAAATGTTTTCGCTTATTCATTTTAACGTTTTAATGAAACACACACGTTCAGCGACACTAATATAACTAAAATATCAAAACCAATATTTGTAGATTTGTGGTAATATCTCACAATTTGTACCACCTTGTGTATTATATTTCTATCTTGTTGATAGCAATCTCGTTTACGCATGAAAGCACCTAATATATTATATAATAAATGTGTGAAGGTACCTTATCTATGAAGGTAATTACACCGATAAACCTAACCTAACGATCATTTGTGAAAATAATAATATACAGTCGTTATATACGATTAAAATGTGTGTTGCGGCCCGATTTTTTAAGTCATATTAGCCGATATTGTCGTTACGTCCAATGACGTTATAACCAGTTATTTTGTATGTATAAATAAACAGAATTTTGCCGGGACCATTAAATTAACGTTGGTATACCCCATATGTCGTTACGACCGGCGTCGTTATAGATGGTACCGACTGTATATATCATTGTAAATCAATACATTCATCGCTCCACTCAGAACCTAAAATATGAAAAAAAAAAATGAATTATATAAAATAAAAATATCTTCTATTTCAAGCTTAATGGGCCAATGTAATGATTTTTTTCCCGTGCTAAGATTAACATCGACATTTCAAATTTATTGTATTATACGGGCTAAATAAGGATTTGACGAATCCTTATTCTAGAACAATATCATAATTAATAGTGAATATTGAAAAATATAAATAAAAAACATATTTTTATCAAGATTTTATGTTTAGTGCCTGTACACTAATTACTGAGCTCAAATTTATACAATAGATGGTGCTATAAAAAAAATCAAAATTTCGACGCTGAGTTTTTGCTTCAACGTAGTATGGAATTGTAGAAACAAAAACTTGACATTTTGAGTGTAGCAAGAACATTTTTTTAGGGTTTTATAAGTATGCATGAATTTCAGTCGTCACTCTCGTTAGCCACGACCCCTCACAAATATTACTGACGCCGGCCCTGAAAATCCCTAATAGTTTTCAAAAGCGCCGTGAAAAACAACATAAAATTTTTTAAAAAAAATGAGAGTTTTTACGCAAAACGGGTTTTCCACAAAATCGATTTTGGTGTTTGGTGTAACTCTAAAACAAATTAACATATATACATTAAATTTTTACTGGTCGGTTATATTTGTATTTCCTATACACGATAAAATTTTTTAGGAAAATTTTCTGTTTCCAATAATTTTAGTTCAGTGGCAGCGCCAGATATTTTTTATTGTGGGGCGATAAAAAGCCAAATTTTTATCTGGTGGGGCATTTTTGTATCGCTACTCGATCACCCACTGATTTGCTCATACCATATATTCAGAAAGTATTGCTAAAAATGTTTTGGGTATAATATGCTATATTTCTAAATAATTAAATAATTATCTAATTAATAAAATGTCTTTATTTACTTACATATTTTTAACATAATGGTATAAGGTATAACCTAAAGTACTTATAATATGTTTTTTATAAACTTGTAATAACTAATAAGGTTATATGACTTATGACATACGAATGTGTTATATGCACATTCATATTTTATGTTCATTGCAGTTAAACAAATACAGTCACAGAGAGGGATTTAAATAGCAACATATTACTATATTAGTATTTAGTATTACCTATTAAAATAAAAATCAATAAATTCAATATATTATGTAAGCATTATATATTTTATTTAATTATCATGATTACATCCAGTGGTCGAAGTGGCTCAAAATACGTGGAGGGATGCGTTTCATATTTTATACAGTTTTCATATATGAAATTAATTATAAGGGGGACACATTATTTTCGATAAAAAAGTGGAGGGACGGCATCCCCCCCACACAGATATAATATATAATAAACGTTTTTTATATATATCTGTGCCCCCCCCCCACTTTTACCACCGATTATATCTTAATATCAACATACCATTAGTTATTAGTATTAAATTAATATAAATAATTACAAATTATTAGGATAGTATTTAAATGGCATTTTCAGTTTAGATTAAAATGTTCATAGATAAAAATATAGATACATTATCGTTATTTGCATTTATGATAAAATTTAGTGATATCACAACAAAAACCTTTCGTAAACTACGTGTAAAAATGGCTAAATTTAAGTAAATTTATTTTGTCTCAATAATTTATTTACTTGGCAAGGAATTAATTAGAATAGTAGGTGTATAAATATTAATAATAATATTTTTTAAATAATAATAAGTTATATTTTAACAGTCCTTCGCCATTTAATTATTTTGTTCATCACACTTTGTTTCTTTTAAGAAATAAATCCTGGCTAAGTAAATAAATAATTGAAACAAAATAAGTTTACTTAAATTCAATATACTAGCATTTATTTATATCACATCTTTATAATGCTTAAAGATCTTATATTTTTTTTACTTGCCATTTTTACACGTAGCTTACGTAGGGTTTTTGTTGTGATAAGTAGTCCACTAGAAGCGCTAGCACCGGCATTCAGATTTAAACCCTATGCCGTCTTATCATAGCTCGTTGGGCAACCATACGATCTAAAGCCGTGCTCGTGAGTCATGTGACCATTATTTAGTTGATTGTTATTTATATAATGTTATCGACTATTCAACTATCGTATAAAGACAATCGCATGTGACACGGTGTTTAATTTGATGACGATTGTTGATAATATAAATTCCTTCATCTCCAGAGACGGGGACACGAGTCGTGTACTGCGTAGTGCGTAGGTCGTAGGACACTAGGACAGCAGCCGATTGAATGTTTCGTCGTTTTAATTGTAATTTGTAAATGATAATAATTGTTTTGTTAATCGTTCACTTACATACAATAAAGAATAAACTCTATTGAAATTCTCGACCTAAAAGTGATTTAAAATGAATTATACTGTAATCGTTTTATAGTTATACATTCAACCGCAATTGTTTTTTGATATTCTTAAATTCTAAAATGGGAGGCAAAAGCTCCAAACATGATCGTGTTATAGAACCATTAACCTTCGACGAAAATGATTCTATTGATAAATTGATGAGCTACAAAGAAATCGTTACCTTAGACGAACTGTTACACAGGTGGAATTCATACTTAACTCATAATATGAACGGTCATATTAAACAATTGTTTGCAACCAACAAACCGTGTCGACAGCGTGTGGTGCATGTCTATCGTTGTTTATCGACCTGTGAAATGTACCATGAATCTTACCTTAAAATAATGTCAATTGTACTTGCAAAATCAAATATTGAACGATATACAATTGATCTCTTAGAAACCATAAATCTTTGTTTAAAGGATACTGATGAGTACGCCTACTGGATCAGAATTGGAGCCAAAGCACATACCATTCTTCAACTTTCATCTCAATTATCTAAAGACGGTTTGACGGGTGATATTGCAGCATGGGTGCGAGGCAATACTCTTCTTGGACTTTTGCATAGAGCCCTGGTTACTACACTTTACTCAGTGCCACGTAAACTGGATTTACTTCCAGCTATTAATATAAATCAAAAGTACATACAGTCGTTCAAAACCATTTTAGATCTTGGATGGATAATGTTCATAAAGAACAGTTTACCACCTGATTGTCAAGATAATTGGAGATTATTGTTTTCATCTACTTCACACGGTGAGAGCTTCCAATCACTCAGTGCTGCCATAATTGACCAAGGAAGTACAATTTTGATTTTAAAAGATAATTCCGGTAATATATTTGGAGGATACGCTTCACAATCGTGGTTATTAAGACCTAAATTTTATGGAGATTCAAGTTGTTTTGTCTTCTCTTTATATCCAAATTTGAATATATGTGCTTCATCTGGACATAATGATAATTTTATGTACATGAATAGTGGTCAGCATACATTACCAAATGGCATAGGAATGGGAGGACAATTTGGCTATTGGGGATTATGGATAGATTCAGAGTATGGCATTGGCAAAAGTAGTCCTTCGTGTTCAACATTTAATGATTATTCAATGTTATCAGCTAACAAAGATTTCACTATTGATTCATTAGAAATATGGTGTGTTAAAGAAAAACCAAAACTAGATGATGAAGAGGAAGAAAGAAAACTTCCTTCAGGTAGAGATGATTGGGATATGAATCTATTGGATATGGCTGGACGTACAAAATACTCAGATGGATTAAGAGATGAAGATGAATTTAAATGAGTGCCAGTGACCTAACCTAACCAATGAAGGATGTTCAATTATTCAATTATGTTATTAGTTTAACTTGACTCAAATGATAACCGTTTTTAGTCTAATAAATTACATTTTTGCTTTGTCATAAATCTTAATAAATATCTGATGTTGTTTGATTATTATTTTTTTTTTTTTTAGTTTGTTTTATTTATTTTAATTGAGCAAGTTATGTTTAATTATTAATTTTAAATTATAAATACATATTTCTAAAATAACATTAAAAAAAGTCTGATTTTTTTAATTTAATAAATAATAAAAGCTTATTAAAAGGTTTGTGTTTGTCTATATTATTCCTTTATTTTACTCAGAAACAATAAAAAGATTTATGTATTATAAAGATATACAATTACAATTTTTTAGGAATCTAACCTATTAAGGACGTCGCACCTGCATATATTGTTTCTGTCTTACACGTGTAAACACATAGCAAATTTTACACTCAACAGGTTACGTTTAATTCTTTGTAAAATTAAAAGGTTTACTCATAGGACATCTCATAGGATTTTTGTTATACTTTAATTATAAAACGAGTTATGAGTATTTTAGGATGTACATACAATTTATAATTTTAAAATAATCATAACTCGCTTTGAAATTAAAATATAACAATCTGACCTTTAAATTTAATAAGAGGTAAATTCAATCTAATTACTAAACTATCGAAGCCAAACGTGATCATCTGCTGACCGCAAAATTTGGTGTGTTGTACGTGGGCAAGACGGAGACAACATAAGCGGATGTGGCGTCGTCTTAATATAACCATTGTCATTTGAGGAAGACAAGATAAATTTTTTTATGAAGATATTATTCATCCTGCATTATATGACATATTATAATAAAATTACGGTGGTTTATACTAATAAGCATAAACATTTTTTGGTGCAGTTTTTTAATAAATTATATTTATGGCACAAATATAAGCCAAAATTACACTAAGTTGTAGAAAATAAACAATATATCATTAAGCTAAATTAACCTGATAATTAGTCACAGGTAAAACATGGTGAACCGTACATGCCTAAGACATTTCTAACTGTTCAGTTACTATCCCAGTGCAAGCCACCATATGGCTTACAGTATGGATAGCTCTAAATGGACTTGGACAGCATTACTTTAGAAATATGCCTCCCCATTGAAATATTTAAGTAACACCCCCTGTTTTGAAGGAAGATAATTATTGTTAATGTTTCATAAAATTGTTCGTACTATGTACCCAGTACAATAATGACAATAATAGGCATATAATTGTAATTGCAAAGTGTAATTAATAATTTTGCTATTACAACTGTTTAATATGTGTCATAATACTCATAATCATAAATCATTTGTATCAATCATGATTAATAAACTACTGATCAAGAATAAAATATTACCATTTACCAATTCATAAACATTTTGAATGATTAAAATTAGATGAATTATTCAATTATTTAATTTTAATTTTTATTTAACGTTCAGAAAATCATAAACACAAGACTTGGTATTTTAGTCATCACTTACCATTGGCAATTTAAATGTTATTTCAACTTAGTTACAATTAAATATAAACCTATGGCGACAAACCAATTAGAACACTGTTTAACGGATGCAGTTTGTGCAGCATGTGACATTGTTTACTATTTTATAGCTTTGAAGTTTAAGACATAATTATTAATTACTTGCTGATCTAGTTTAAAATACATATTTTATGAAATTACTATTATTGATAGTTTTCATAAAAACTAAGCGTTTATTTATATTTTGTCTGTTTCAGCCACAACGCATTTATTATTGAAATTATTTTTAATGCTCCACTGTAGATTTTCTTAACTACACATAGATTATAAAAATGTGTTATCAAAATAAATTACAGATTATAAATGAATTATAACTTTTCAGTAAACACAATATACAATTAAATACTGCTATTATACTTGTATATTATTTATTTGATTTTACAAATTAACAAAATAATAATTTCGTACTGAAACATATAATAATGATTTCAAATTTAAATAAGAAAATCTCCAATAAATGCATTAGGTATACAACTAATCATAGGCATACGCACAGGGGGTGCCAGGGGTGCCTGGGCACCCCCGGACCCTTCACCAAAAACTACAAGGGCCCTAATCATTAATTAAGTGTAAATTAAATTAGTAAAATTATTGACAAATTCAAAAATGTTGTTCCTTTTAAACGTCGATTATCATTATAAGATTGTATATCTATATGTATATTGTTATGTAATATTTATTAGAATGAATAATAAAATAAAATAAATATTTTTAGTGCATTTGATATTTTTAAAACCTATGTCTGTATCTATAATTGTTTTCAAAATTATTGTGGGCCCTAATTTTTAGTGTGCACCCCCGGAACCAAAAGTTTGCGCACGCCAATGCAACTAATAGATTACTATTTATTATTAATATCAACGATCATTAAATCACAAAGTTTAATACCATTTGGAAAGTTATGATTTTAAAATAGAAGTTAGCATTACACACAGAACACTTAAATGGAATAAAAAATGAAGATGTTTAAAAATATGATCTTTATTAAACTTAAAAATTTCAGTCTGAATTGCACAACTATTAAATAATAACATGATGTCACACTTGGCAAACAAACTAACCTGTTCATTGTATACACAAACAAATTACACATTAGTCTTTGTCAGAAAAAAAGATACAAACTGTACCAAATTTGAATAAAAATATTCCCAAGCAAAAAATCTTCCCCTCACCCATGAGAACTACAGAATAAGAAATTACTAAGAAAAACTTTTTCAATAAATCAAACATTAAATTGACTCAGAACTTCAATATATAATGATATTATAATATACACAATATTTAATTCAATAATATAAAAATTATATCATAAAACAGATTTTTAATGAGCAACAAACCAAAATAATAGGAGTATCAAACTAATTTTTTTTTTTTATAGAACCATACATATTGTGATACTAATCAAAATATTATTAACTTTGTCAATGTTTGAAAATGGTAATATAAAATGTTAGTCAATGTTTATTTTTACAATTAAATATAGCTTGGTTTTATAATTTTCATTAAATAATGATTCTGTAATACTTAATTAAGATTAATTTTATTTATATTAATTTAATTTATCAAATATACATATTTGTAATAAAAAATAGTAATGTTACAATTATTATTCTGTCAATTTCAATGAAAAATCCTGTATAATATTGTATTCCTGGAATTCTTTTTGGAGATTTTCATTTTATACATATATTTTTAATATAAAAATAAAGAGTATATATCAGACAAGGATAAATAAAAATATAAAAGTTTATATTTGTATGACCAATAAGAAAATAGTATTATGGAAAAAAATATTTTTGTTAATATTCTTAATTTTAGTTTGATAATTATATTAATAGTAATAAAAAATAGGTAAGTACATAGTTTACTGTTTATCTATTATCTTGTCCAATTGAGCTTTAGCCTTATTGATTTCATCAATGTTTTTCTCTATCTCCGCTTTTCGTAATTCAATATCCTTTTTGATTTTATCTACTTGTTGCCGTTGCTATTTAAAAAATAAATTTAATTCAATTAAATCCAAATGAAATTGTAAAATTAAGGTACACTAACCTGTATGTAAAAATATTCTTCTTCATTAGCAGCTTCACGTTCACCCATAGCACCACCAGCTTCTCGGATGGAACCTCCACCACCACCGCCTTTGCCAGCGCCACTACCCAAATTACCCAAACCATCGTTTTTGAATCTATTAAAACTGAACAAAAAATAATAATCAATGATCATAGAAAAGAAATGAATAATTCAATAATCAAATTGAAAAAATGAAAAATCCGTTATAAAAAGTATCTTACCTCATTGCCGTTATATTTATGGAACAGAGCGACTTCGAAGCCTTCGCCAAGTATATGTTCATTGTAAGTTATAACAGTCTAAGATATTAAAATATGTTGTACTAAAACAAGGTGTTTAAATGTAAACTTTCAAGTTTCAACGGCAATATTACGTCGAAGAGTGTACGTATTACAACAATAAATAAAAATAGTTACTATTTAATGATTATGGCCGCAAAAATAACAATATAATATTATAACGATTACGGTTGGAAATTTAGGGATGTATTGCACAATATGACGCACCACAGCTGAACAGTCACTCCAATCTCGATTTACAGGCTTAATTTTGGGTAAACAAAAATAAACGCAGTCTAAATACCATTAAACTATAAATATTGTATATTGCGTTCTGAGATACAACGAGTAACCACTGTACAGTGTGCGGCATCTCAATAATTATAGTACCCCTACCCAAGTACTCACCTTTATGGCCGTATGTAAAAACTAGTACCAATGCTATTTTTTTTTAATAGTACTCTATGCTATAAAAATAGTATCAATCATTTATGAAAAGGAAAATTTGAAATGGAAACTATCTTTAATAAAATTATGAGAGAAAAAACTTAACGAAAAAGATAACAATATTTTTGGAAAAATAAAATACTTATACTTTAGGTTATTATATTTATTTGATTTTATTGAAAAATACTAGTATTTATAGTTAATGATCATAATCATATTATTATATTATATTATTCTGTGGATGTACGATGTACCTAAAGCATGATTTAAGATATATATAAAATCAAATCGTGGAAAAAAGCCCAAAAATATAAATATAAATATAAATGTAAACACGTCATGTTGTATAGATACTCTATGACGTCTCTACTCCTACTTAGTAATTACCATGGGCCTATAACAAAATTGTTAAAGGTTTAACTTATAGTAGTATGTATACCTCCTAAGACTGACGTTTTCTGACTTATAACTTATAACACAATATATCATGATTCATGACATACCTTTACTTAATATTATTATTGTGTTCATATATTTTTATTTTATTTACAATCTATATCTTATACAATTAACAATTAATTATTATTTTTATTATAATATATTATTATATTATTTTATAGGTACATGGTAATTACTAATTATGAGTAGAGTATACAATTAGTGTTCACATTTATATTTCTGGGCTTTTTATCTTGGTGTGTATATTTTTACCGTTAGGTTTTATTTTCTGGGCTTTTTTCTGCCTACCGTATTTTAACCATTATATTATAAGAATTATCAAAAAACAGAATACTAAATACTATATAGGATAGACCCATTATCTCATTTATTATCATGACATCAGTTCTGTATGCTAAGATCACGGACTATGATTATCAAGAGTGGAAACGAACAATAGTGCACTATCTAATGCTTAGATCATATACAATATATAAGATACAATGTATATGATCTAAGGTACAATGAAAAGATCCACATCTGTTATGGAAAGTCAACGAGCGATTGTAGCGCCATCTCCTATAGTATCTTTTTCATCAGCTTCCTACACTGCTCTATTACTATATACAGTGACTAAATTTTAGTTACTCAATTTTGTCGCCACGATCGCTCGTTAACTTTCCGTAACAGATCTTGATTAAATGATAAGGTTCGTTTCCAGTCATGTATATTATCTTTGTCCGTGGTTAAGATATTAAGATGGGAGAATTCGGATTTTTGCTTTTAGTTTTTATACTTTTATAGGTATTACGTGTAATAATATGTAATTTTCTTAGTTTATTCTTTGAAAAAGGTACCTTTCGGCTCATAACCATCAATACTAACCATTATACCTGTACATTTGTAGTCAGTATTATTTTTCTGCACAATGGCCGAGCAATAAAAGTAACATGACATGTGCGATGTACACTCAAATCGAGAGAAAAATTACAATTAGTTATGAGCATCATTAATTCGATTCGTCGATTTTTATTCCATTTGCCTGGCAAACGGTTTGGATATTACAGGTAAAGTTATTTTTTTTTCAAATCAATGAAAAATAAGTATTTATTAACTAAGAATATTCTGGTTTTTTTAGAGCTATCCCGATATTCGTGATTGCTGGTGCTGGTCTAGAGTATTTGATGATAACTTGGCGCCCATTCGGTGTAAATTTTTATGAAGTATATAAACGTAAACAAGCCAAAGAAATAGCTGCCATTAGATTAAACAAAGAACACTAATGTCTGGAAATATATCAATTGCTGCTTATGTGAAATTTTCGCTAATGGCCATAACCTCTATGATGTTTGGATCACAACTAGTTCATAACCAATACAAACCGTTAGATGATTTAGAAGATTATGTAGAAAAAGAAATGGAAAAACTTAAAGCTGCCAAAGAATTAAAAGTATAATGGATTGGCAGATTACTTAGCTAAGACATTTTGTGATTATTATTTAACAATAATTAGATAAAATAAAAATATTTAAAAAAAATATGATATGATTTGATTTGATTTCCAAAAATAAGTTCAACAGTTTTGTTTATTATGCAATATGTAACAATTGTATTCTATTTTAAGGATTAGCTATTTTATTATTTTAAGTATAGTATAGTATCTTAATATTTTTAAATACTATACAAAATGTTTAATTATACAATAGTAAATAACAGATTTAGTCAAATATTTACATGGAATATTGAAGTAACCATAAACGTGCACCAATAGATTTGCCGTAATAAAAAAGTATTTAATAAATAGTTAAAAAGGAGGGCAAGTGGGTGTAAATCTAAATAGCCTTCCAAAGTTAGATATTTTACGTTTATTCACATGCACGTAACACTAGTTCAATGTCATGCGGAGGACGTTGAGTTTGGCGACTGGAGCGGGTAGGCAAAGCAAGTCACTTGCCACTTTAATATATTGATGTTACTTCAACAAGCAAGGTTACAATATACTCATCAACCTGATGTCTACCTGAAGATAATTGCAAAACAACTTAATATAGCCTGTTCCATTATTATAAAGAAAATTTTATATAAAATATAGTAATATCGATTTTTTTCTGATAATTTTAGGCAATTTGCCTCAATTACCACGTCTTCTTCCCATGGTTTTCTTTACTTGTCATCTCTTCTGGATTATCTACTCCTATCAAACTTAGGTCATTATGTACAGTGTACATGGTCACGCCATCATTGTTTCTGTCGAACCAACAGTCTTTTTTTGTCCAGTTTCCATAAAGTTATTTTATTTAAAAGTTTTCAATCAGCACGCCAGACATGTCTTGCCCATCCGATTGTTTTGCTCCTCATTTCTGCTATTATGTCCGGTTGGTTGTATAGATTAATCAAGTCATCATTAGTTCTGAGCTCATATAAAATAGCGATATAGATATAAATATAGAACTTTAGATAGAATTTCCAAATTGTTTAACTCAGGCTTTTAATCGTGTTATTCTTATCAATTATCTACACGTTCTTAACTTGTTAAAATATGTAAAAAAAAATTTGCTATAGGCGCTGTGCATGGTAGTAGTGTTTTGCGCATTCATATAAATGTAAAATCGCAAACTTTGAAAGTCCATTACTTCCAAAATAATGCTTTAGGCAAAAAAAATGTAACAGTTTCAAAATCAGCGTTAAATAACGCGTTTTTTTTAAATAATTTTGAAATTTGTGAGGGTAGTTAGTGCATATGCTCCAGGCTTTTGCCTTTTCTCCTCTTAAACTGTATTTTTAGTTCTGTCTAAAAATCCATTAATTTAAAATATAATTAAATCTTATCTATAATCTTTTAGGTACTAAAATTATAAATGTATTTATTTCTGAAAAAATTTAGCTACCTCCCACATTTCAAAATACTACATCTGCACCTGCTAGTCTTTAAGATTTTACAAACAACTTAGATCCAATTTCATAATAATTGTCACATAAAATATTATTTTAATTTTTAATGCCACATCCATAAGTATTATTGTTAGGATGATATTGAACCACTAAAATGAACCTTCCTTAAATAAATAACAAGTATATAATCTATATATTTTTTTTATTTTTTATTTTTTTTTATCATTATAAATAATATTTAATTATTATTATTTTTGATATTCATATAAATATCATAGCTCATGATTGTATGAGCAATACAATACAAAGGTATTTATAGTTTTACAGTATTTAATAAGCCTAGTTCTAAAAAAAGGCTTAACATCCCAACAGTTTAAATCTACCCTTACAGACCTAAGAATGCAGTTTTAAACTGTGCGTGTAAAATTTAGTATGACAAAAATTCAAATTCAACTAATTATAAAAGATGGTGGATAAACAATTGACTAAATTAAGATATATGCAATGAATATTACTAATAAATTAAGATTATCTGCTTCTATAAAAACAGAATTGTTGTACTTAAAATAGATTTAGTTAAACAATGGGTAATAAGTTTATATTGAGATCAATGTTTTTACCAATCATAAGTTTAACGGAAAAAAACAGAGAAAAATATCTCATACACAAATATAACTACATTACATGTTACATTCTGACACAAATTGGTCTGCAAGGGCGAGAATAGTCAAGATTTTACATTATTTATACTATATATAATTATTTTATAATTTACTTATGTATAAACCTTAATTTACAGATTAATAGGGATGCCCTTATATATATATATTTATATAAATTTACAGCGAGCTTAAATTTATTTAAACATTCTAATTAGACAAAAAAAAAAAAACTCACAACCGTTAATATCTAATTTGTTTTATCTTCAATATTTTTTCTCATAAGAAAATTTCTGTAAAAAAATTCCAAAATGTGGATAAGTTTTCCCAAAATTTACTTATAAAGTACAGCTAGAGTTACATAATGATTTCATTTTTGTAGAAATTTCGTCCATTTCAAAAGGAATTAAAAATGTAAGTTACTTTCAAGTTATGGAAGACTATACCTACAACTTTATTAATACTATACTTATGACACAGTTGTCAGACATTGGACGGAGGTAAACTGTGCCAGCGGAGTCTATCGGATCGGTTGTGGTTCATTAGCAGAAGCTGCTGCTGCAGTAGTTGGATCATACTCCATAACTTCTTGATAGATAAGCTCTTTCCATTGATCAACAGTATGTTCACGTTCATCTACTGAATGGTCCCATGGTCCTGGTGCTGGTGCATTTACTTCACTTTCATCATACCAAACATTTATATATGGATGTAGCAATGCGTCGTCCACAGATATACGCTTTTCTGGATCAATAACTAGCATTCGAGACAAAAGGTCACGTGCTTGGCTTGCTATATTATATAACAGTTTAGTATCAGTTAAATTTAATTTTTAATTTATTAAGTATATAAATTATTAGTTGTAAATCAGCATTAACCTCTTCAAAATTAAAAAAATTTAATATTTTTTGTTGATTTATATACAATTCATTTATTATTTGTCTATTATAAAAATAACAATATTACCTTTTAGTTTATTATGTTCAGAAGAATCTGATGGAAATAGTACATCAGGGAATAATCGATCAAATGAATAACCTGGATAACGAGGTCTATTTTCTACATAATTTCTCACAGTTGGTTGTAACCTTCTCATAAATTCTTGTGATGGTGTGCCCAATTGTTCTATAGTTAAAATGTATATTTAAATAATATTATTATTAGTAAAAATACTGCTGATGAAAATATTTTAACCTACCTATAATTTTATTCCATTGATCTATATGATCGGTTCCAGGAAACAATACGCCACCTCTTATCATCTCACCCATAATACAACCTACTGACCAAATGTCAACGTTTTCCTTATAACCCATGCCTAAAATTACCTAAAATAGATAACATTAATACAATTATATTATTATTACTTAGTTTATGATCAAAAATAATAATACAATAAATAATATTTACCTCTGGAGCACGGTAGTATCTAGTAACGACATATGGTGTCATCATAAATGTAGTTCCAGCTGTTCGAGCTAATCCAAAATCCAAAATCTTTAATGTGCAGTCAGATTTCACAACAATATTACTAGGTTTAAGGTCCTAAAATAATAACGTGTTACTAGAATCCAAACCATTTATCAAAAAAGTTATTAAATAATTAAAATACAAACTCTATGAATAATTCCCGCTGAGTGTAAATGTTTAATTCCACATAACATTTGATATAAAAGATATGACATTCGTTCATGATCAAGGTCCATTTGGATTACCTGGCATAGATTAGCATCCATGAGTTCCATTACCAAATACACATCTTGAAAATCATCTAATGTCCTTTGTGGTGTGAAGGCATTTAGTAAACCAATAATCTAGTAATTAAAAAAAATGTATACTTATATATCACTTATATATCCTATTATTGATTTAATTTATGATACATACATTTTTATGATTTACTAATTTCATAAGTTTGAACTCTCTATATGCTCTTTTGGCATGTGTTACATTTTGAAATGGTCTTGATAGTTTTTTAATAGCAACACTTTGTTGAGTAATAGTATCCATGGCCGCACTATAAGAAGTTAAAAATTAGGTAAATTACTACCACTAAAAATGTCTTAGTACTTACACCACCATGCCCTGGGCACCTAAACCTTTGGGTACAAGATCAACATATCGTCTGGGAACTGAAAATTCAGTATCACCAAACACTAAAGTGTAGAACATATCAGCTAATTCAGTCATAGTGTCTGGTTTATTTTGAGGTCTTTGGACAAACCTTGATTGTGTTCCGAGCATTTTGTGGAACACCTCAAATTCAACTTTACCATACACAAAAACAAAAAAAAAATAGTGCAACTACAGAAAAAAAATGTAAATAACATAAAATTATAATAATACATTCATGCTATTCATGCTTTAAAAAAATGTCTGAAATAACAATTTTTAATAGACACTAACTACAGCATCTAAATTAACATACAGCGCAAAATATGTAGTATATTTAATCACAATATCAACAAAGTTAAAAGATGTAATAACATTTTTAACTTAACTTTTATTAAATTGAGACTTTATCTCATGGAGTTGTTATCTATAAACATTATTAAGCAATAACCATTTTATGTATTACATATTTTAAAATTAAATATATTATTGTTTTTAATTTTTTATTAAATTAATTAATTAACTGTATTTATAAAATGTATATATTTAATATCTACACAATTTTTATTTATACATTTTAATGTAAATAAAATATATTTTTTATGTTTAATACATAGATTACTAATTATAATTTACAGCAGTTACCTATTGGTATATTATAATTTATAAATTATATTTTATGAACTGTGCGTGATAAAAATATATTTGTAAACTGTAAACATAATATATTGGTGTCTAACAACTATAAACAAAAACTAATAAATAATAATAAATAAATCATATTTACTACACAATATAAAAATAAACATGCTATACCCATTTGAGAATTTACTAGAATATGCTTACCAAACTATGCCTTGTGCTCCAGATCCAATTGGTTTCAAATTTTGATATCGCTTCAAAATAGTGAACTTTGTATCGCCCACCTCCACTGTAAAGAAAATGGAGGAGGACACTCTAGATGTCATCCTAGGGTTAATATGAGGCATACGACTGAAGTTTTGTTCTTAGAAGCCAAAATGATCAGAAATACAATTTACACAGTAAATGTAATATGGTTTTTTTACTTGAAATAACTTTAAAATGTGTTCACTTATTTAAATAAGGTTTAAGATCTGCAACCAAAACAAATACATAAAAATATATTACCTAAACATTTTTTCATTTAAGTTAATTTTTCAATATATATTTTCATATATATTCACATATAGCCAACATTTTTAGTCACAAAAAAATTGAAAACGTTCATTGATCAACTAATCATATTTGGCATTAAATAAACTTTTAAGTATAAGTATAAGTTAAAATAATGTGTTGAGATAATTACGAAAAACAGAGAAAAATCTCAAAGGGAAAACATTACCTAGTTTTGTTGTTTTCTTTTCTTTTTTAATTAATATTTCAAAGTAAAAATAACTATGTGAGTATATATAACCTACTCACAATAATTTTTTGAATAAATTAATTTAAAGCTTTAAAAGAAAAACCGCATTCTCTGTGGTCCACAATATACTAAATAATATTCTCCTTAACCTTCTCCTAAACTTTTTCAAAAATATTATTGAGTTGTATACAATACACTTGTATTTACAGATTATAAATTAGTATACTCTAGTATATATTTGTAGTTGTAACTTGTATTAAATATATAAATTGTGTAGATTAAATACGTTAAATAATTCACCCATATATTAGAATAAGTTGTCGCCGTCCTATTTATTTTTTACCTACTCATTAAATATTATTGCGTGCCAAAATATTAACTATTCAGCAAACTGTGCTGATATATGTGATATTTTATAATGTGTTGTAAGACTTTAAGCAATTAAGCATCGTTACATTGGTGTGATATAGGTTCGAGAAAAACTAGTTCTTTTAATACATATTGTTCTAAATAAATTAGGTATTAGGTATTCATTAGAAATTAAATCATAGAGAATTTTAAACTATTTAAAAGACTGAAAATACGTAATAAATACATGTCATTTATGGAATCTGTGTTATATAATTTTACGCATAAATAGATTTTTACGAGCTGCTGTTAATGGGCGGTTTCCCTTTCACGTCAATAAACCCCCATCCGATTTACTCATTGTGTAACACGTAAATAAAAATTGTAAATATAACATTTTGTTCAATAAAAAAAAAGGATTTTTAACTTCAACTATAGTTAGGTTAGGTTTTTAAAACAAGACAATATATCGATTTCGATTAAAACTATTATTTTACCAACTTTTAAGGTATCTGGTACGCTCTAACTAACTAGAAAGAAAATCGAAGAAATAACATTTTTCTGGTTCCATTATTCATTAAGATGGAATTATCTAAGTATCAAGTTTGTACTTGGTACGTAAAAATATTAAAAACATTATGCTTTAAAAGACAAGTTCATTGGTAATATACATAAAAAAGAACCTTTAAATTGTATAGTCAAAAATACAAAAATTATATCCGGGGTTAGATCAAGGTAGTCACTATACATAATTGTACATTATACTTATATGTAATAGGTACAACATATTTTAAATATATTTGCTAAAAATAAAATTGTATGTTTATATCTAATGAGTGATTATTCTATACAAAAATACTGATATTATATAAATAATATACAATATACAAAATATATTCACTAAACGATTTTCCAATGCAGCTAAAAGCGATATATATATATCATACAGGCAAAAAATATCGCGTAGGAGTATGGTTAGGGTGTGACTACTGTACGCATTTGTATACACACAACAGAAAGGATCAATACAAAGTCAGAATATGGCTCCTCCCATCAATTTCCAGGCTTTAGGAGCCTTATTACATTTTCATTACTTTATTAGCATCAAGAAATTGATACTGTGGTTTTTTTGATTGTGTGGTACTAAAAAACATTGAAAATTAAATCGAAGTTAATTTGAATTATTCAATTTAATAACGTTAATATTTCGTTAAATAATGTTAAAATAACTTAAGACAATAACATCATATTATTATTATTATTAAGTTATATAACTTTTAGACAGTCACTATTTTACTGTGGCAATTAGTAGTAAACCTTAGGTAGGGCATTAGTCTTGGATATTCCATGACATTTCACATATTCTGTTATAGACTCTAGTCCGGAAAAATATCTAAGTAATTATTCAAAATTATCACGAATTCATATTTTATATTTAATTGTATTAAAAATGTATTTTTACAAATAGAATACGATTAAATGTATAAAAAAAATATAGGTATAATGTTAAATTTTACAACACTGTAAAATGAAGAATGGTAATAATCTAGGAAATAATTAACAGCTGAAATGTATAATAATATAATGATTAATGATTAGAGGAAAACAAAATGCGAATTTACGCCATCGCTATACAATATATCGTGTTAAAGTCAGACTTTTAATCACTGTACATTCCCAACCATATTTATTTTTAACAATCAAAATTATAACACTTGATACATCAAAAAGTAAATTATATGCGGGAATATTTGAAACCATAAAACAGTTCTGTATAATGAAAATTAACCATTCAAGCAGCTAAGTGGGTAGGGGATTTATAAATAGCGAAAAGAAATTTCAAAAATTTAATTCGACCTAGTTAAATAGTTAATAATTAATAACTAAGTAAATTTTAGATCAAGTTAAAAAATTGTTTTTATAACAAAAATAAAACGACATGATTGTTTTACAATTTTTTTATTAAAACAATAGGTTTTTTAACAACCGGGGAAGTCACTAGTGTATCGTAAAGGTTTCGTGTGTACCTCATCATTGAGTAGGGCACAGTAATAGAGATCTGTTAAATTCAAATTTAATGATAAATAATTGCATACGAAAAATTATTTTGAATCGCGGAGACGGATATCGTCGCCTATATTCTTAAAAATTGTATTATATATTTATATTACATCTAGTAATTTATTTTTCTATGATTAGACTAGTTAAAACTAATTCTATGAATTTATTTGTGCCAAAAACACGGTAATATATTACATAATGAGAGCTAATAGTTATATAATATAAAGAGGACGTGGCACCCGCATGTGTTATCTCCCTCTTACAAGTGCATAATATAGCGAATTTTACACTTAGCATATCACGTTTAGCTCCGATAGTTTAAAAATTAGAGTGAATTGACTTCTTAAAAATTCAAAGGTAAGATAAGTATCTAAGCAATCTCATGGTTTTTTTTATTATATTTTAATTTTGAAGTGAGGTATGAGTATTTTAAAAATGTCAATTGTTTGTACATTTTAAAATTTAAAATAATCATAACTCGTTTTAACATTAAAATATAATAAAAATCCCACGAGGCTGTCTAGATCTTACCTTTTAATTTTATAAGAGGTCAATTTACTCTAATTTTAATATTCCGACGAAATAGTGTGAATAGAATCGTAGTATAAATAGTTAAATATTAGTCAAGATATTTTGAAAATTTCATTGTACCTACATAGAAAAAATAATAAACGTCTGAGCGAAAAGTTTCAATTACAACTAAAAAACTATAATCTTACAATTAAAAATGAGTTGAATATTGAAAATGTAATAGGAATGTAACGAAAAATCAAACATTTTGGTCAAATTTTTATATAACAAAATATATTTTATCAATAAGTGGTGGTAATGGAATTTTTCTCATTTTCTGCTATTTTTTTAATTAGAAGTTAGAACTACGATTACTTTTGACTCCCCAAACTACCAATTAGATCCAAATTGTAATTTAAAACATTTAAAGTTGAAATTATTATCTCCAAAACGTCATAACAATGACACTTTTTTTTTTAAAATTGCAAAACCAATACATTCAATACGGCGTCATGACTCATGATATAATATTGTTCATTTGTTTTATTTATCATTATTTATAGTTTTATTATATCAAGTACCTACCAAGTTATGTTATTTATTAAATATTAGGAATTAGCTTATGCTAGAAAAGTAATGAGTACATTTTCAACGGGTAAAATAGGACATCATTAATTTATGCTTAAAAATGTATTTTTCTTACTTGCAACAAAAACAATATTTAACCACATCAGTTACAGACTTAAGTTTGATTAACTTATAAGACAGAGATAACAAATGGCCGAGTAGTGTCCTCTTAATACTTATCTTGTTAACATTTTGTTATCAGGGCCGCATAACTGCCCCAGGCGCCAAAATTTTGTGTTCGGAAATTTGTTTCCTCGTGAATTTTTAAAACTTTTAAAATTGAAATTATTTCAATAACAGTATTAGATAATATTAGATATTAATGGATTATGCTGTTTGAAATTAAAACAACTAATGTATTTATAGCTATCGGTGTTCAGAATTATTAATATACCTAATAATAGTACTACTTAGTACTAGGCTCTGTTGATTATTTATTATATATTTGTTTTATAGTATTTTAATTACGACGGCAACAAAAAAGTTAAGTGGATATTAAAACCGTAAACAAACTTTGTTAAAAGACAAAACACAACTTAAGGCCAGTTGTACTGTCTACACAGTGGCGTCATTTGGGGAGGGGCCACTGGGGCATTTGCCCCAGTCTAGTATTTACATCAACCTTAAGTCGGCACATTTACCACCCCTCCCCACCCTCCACCTTAACCACTATGGCACTATGCTAAGAGAATCTCTGTGAAAAAAATTTTGAGTCGGAAAAGCAGTGAAAAGTTGCCCTAATCTAATAAAAACTGAAATAAGCTGATAACAAACTTTATAACCAGGCAAATTCGGCAAATTAAACTTTTAAGTTAAATTTAATCGGAGACGGTACAACTGGCCCTAAATGTTAATAACAAATTCAGAAAAATTCAAGACATGTTTGAAAAAATATAATATTAATTTGCATAGTTATATTAAATTTATTTTTATATTTTTATATTTAAATATGTAAAAAAAAATACAACTTATATGATGAGTTATAAGCAAGGCTCAAGTGGCACTAAATTGTATCTTTGCGGGGGTGGGGGTAGGGAGGAAGAGGAGGATAGTTAATGAAATTATTAAATAATAATTTTTAAAAAAATCACACATTATTGTAAAACAAATATCCTTTTTTTTTGCTCAAAATCTAAAAGGTTCATGAGGATCTATCTCCTATATGTCCTTCTCGGGGACGCCAATTTTTTTTGCACCGGGCACAAGATGTTTAAATGCAGCACTGTTTGTTACATAATTCTATTATGTTTCTGTCTTTGTAAAATTCGATTAGCAGTAATTTATTAAAAATATTAAAATAAAATAAAATAAATTATATTATATTAGCGCAAAAACATGACTATATTTAAACATTTTTAGAAAATATTATATTGTGTAGGAACTAAGAAATTATTGTCATAATGGTAAATTAGTAATTAATCACATGTGGGGACGTTCATGAAAGTTGGTATATATGTGTGTGTTTTATGAAGGAAAAGGAACATAATATATTAATATGGGTTTGCGAGCTGTTGTTTTTTAAGCTACCCATTTGGGCTGGTCAAAACTTTTGCCCTCAATAGAAATCTTACTTTTAAATTGTATAATAGGTCAGTTCACCCTAATGTTAAAAATCACAATAAAATGGATTATATTGTACTTTTCAAAGACAGACACAACGTAATATATGGATGAAGCATCTAGTTATCAGTTTTTAACATATACATTGTAAACATTTGCAACATGCGGACACTAGTGACCATACAGCCATATTGTGTGTTTATACCTACATAAATAACACAATATGCACTCTCTATTTCTAAAAGTACTAACATATAAGTTATAAGCAATATTTTCAAATACCTATATAATTTATTTTAATAAACAGATTAAATTTGATTAGGTAAATAGCCTAAATGAAACACCTAGGTACCTATATACTTCTTATATAACATAATTTATAACACTTATATAGTAGGTATGACACTCTAAATAATGTATCAACATTATCAACTAATAATCATAATCATAAAATCTAACTATAAAAACATAAACTTCTAAATTTTAAATGTCTAAACAGTAAACACTTATAGATTACATCAAATCACCATAGTAATTTTCAAACCCGGGATCAGCCATATTCTATATTAATAAATATATTCTCGATTGCAATAAACCTCACACACAATATTATCTGCAATTTTCTGTAGTATTGAATTTATTGTCTTTATTAGTGTTGATAGTAGAATGCTGCCCTTAATACTTCCATACAAATTTAGAATTAGTAAATTATTCTACTTTAGTCTCCTACTACTTGAAATAATATATACTTGATACATGTATAGTTTATACAGGTTAGAGCAACCAAAGACCTAACCAAAGAGCAACATGAAGATTATTGTGAATTAAGTATATTAGGTATATATATTTTCATAAGGCTGAATTATTTAAGTTTGAGTTTGAATGCATAATATTATTTTGTTGATAAACTATATGCAATAATTTTTATTTTAGTATTATTATTTTTTGAATTCATAAATTTGTGTTACAACAGTTAAATATAGATACACCAATAAATTACAGTATATCACCATATTATAGATTAAATATAACTGTTTATTTTTATAAACTGTTACTTTTATTTGCTTATTCAGTGTTTAATACATTTTTATGAAAGAGAGTATTTTATCATAAAAGAATATTTTTGCATAAAAAAGATGAAATTATAGAGCATAGAAGCATCTTATTTTCAAGATTTTAAGCGCATATAAATCCGGTATCTAATAATAACTAACTAGAATATTTAACAAAACATTAAGGTGAGATGATGGTATGGAGAAAACTCACAATATTGTTTCAAGTTTTATAATAGGTCAATTCCCTCAAATTTTTAAACAAACGGAGCTAAACGTGATTTGCCGAGCGTACATTTGCTATGTTTCGCACTTGTAAGATGGAGACAACAAATGTTAGTGTTATTTCCTCTTAACCAATACTAATATAATAATAATATAGATACCAATTAGATACTGTAACATAGATGCTTTTTTGTATTTAGGTGGTTTAATTTAAATCATAATTCTGGATATTAAAGTGGTCAAACAATTTGAGTACTAAATTAAATAAATACCTACATGTTATGCATTGCATAACTTAGAATGGTTATTCATCTTTATTTAGTTTAATTTATTAAGTAGTAAATAGTAATATTTTTTAGCAGATACTGCTGGTATACATTGCATGTTTGTTTGTATATTATAATTGAAATAATCATTTTTGATTAATTTCTTGTAGCAAATTGCGTATCAATATTTAAAGTATCTTAAATAAACAATTAATTTTTATTTTATTTATTAACCATGATATAGCAAGTATAATATACTTCCAGTATAGTAAGACTAGGATTTGGAAGCCAAGATTTTTTAAGTTTATTGAAGCCAATTTAACTTAACAATACTTTCTAAATTTTATATTTCGGAAATAAACCAAGTACATAAGTAGATATAATGATTGTACAAACAGATTCAGCGGCAAAATCAAGACATTTTCATAGGAGATGCAAAGAACTAACTAACAAAGCAACCGTATGTATTGTATAAGTTCTTAATTCAGTAACTATGATTTTGATGATGTTGATACAAATACACCAAGGGCAGTCAGACTACGGGAGTTCATGCTGTTGAGTGTTAAGTCAAAACATAAATTATGAGTTACCTAGGCAAAATCTACATAACCACTAGGTATAATGCCGGGTCCACACAGTTATTTTGTTTTCTTGTTCCGTGTGGCCCCCACATAAGAAATAAGTATCTATACTATAATAACCAAAAAATAGAAACACATTTTTAAATTGATTTTAAACATAAGATAGTTATGATATGACACATTACTGAACAGTGAACATACAACATAATGTTGATAAATGTATAGAGCAAAAATTAATATTATACATTTGTCAAGCAATTACCTAGATCAAATGTTTAATTATTCAGATACCTGCATCAAAAAAAATTAAATGAAAAACTTAATTTTAAAAGAAGGCATCAGACTTTGTACTTATATCACAGATTAAATTTTCATTTAATCTGTGCTTATGACATGCATTAATGGTGTACACTTTGTCAAAAGCTTTATCAGCAATGACTTATGATTTAATCCTTGATTATATAAATAATATCCCAAATAATTAATCATTAACAAAAAAACGTCTGTCAGTATGGCTGATATTTAAGTTATTAGAATTTATAAATAAGAAATTTCCAATTTTAACAATATTATTTCAAGTACTTTTTTTATAAACCTATTTTAATGGAAAGATTGAAAGAACATAATTTTACATTGTGTTAAATAAGTAAAACAATTAATGTAGAAACTAGAAATAAATAAATATATATACGTATTAACAATAAATAAATACTAAATACCTCAAATGTTGATTAATTCACAATATCCAAACCGTAATGATTGATGGTGATTACTGATAAGAGTACTATACAAAAACACTTTATGAAAGGTAATAATTAATGAATTGTTAGTTCACTCATTGAAACATTAGTTATTTTAGTTGAATTTTGAATAAACAAAAACTATTCTCCGGTTTAGGCATAAACTCGGATTTTTGGTTTTTTAGCAAAAAAAATATAGAATTTTTCTCAGCAACAATTCATCACCGACTGACCGACAAACACAGATGACCCATCTATATTTCAGTGCCACCAACACAATGTAATTAGGACTTCTTCCATGAACTTTAAAATTATTCCACGTTATTACAAACAAAATATATTTTTATTTCATTTTTTTTAAAAATATTTTCAGTTTTTAAAATATTATCTATTTACTATTTAGTTATTAGTATTAAAAAAAAATATTGGAACTACTTTAAGAATAGCAAAATTTATATAATTATATTCACTTGGGAATGATTCTGTAAACAAATCAATTAAAACATAATTTTTCTTATTATACATTTAATATTAGTATTATAATACAGTACAGTATTATAATATGAGTAAGTGTACCTTCATATAATTATATAAATTTAGGGCAGATGACTTGTAGCATTTGCATATTTGTCTTACACAATCATAAAAATAGCAGAGTAAGAAACAAATACGATTCAGTGCGTTACTTTACGCTAAAAATTTAGTTTTATAATTTTATTCTGCAATTATCTGCATATAAATACATATTTTAAGGTTTTTTTTTTTTTGATTTTTAGGGCATATTTCTTTCATTTTAAACATTATGATACATAATATAATTAATTAGGGAATAATTTGATATAATTAGGTAATAGTAGAAGATAAAGTAATTTATAAATACTAACATTGATTATACATATCACGGTCTTAGAAGATGTCTTCTTCGTGATACATACTATACATATACGGTTTAAGATATACCTTAAACCGTGTACACTTACTATGTAATATGTATAATCAATGATACTAACAATTACAATCAATGTTTTCTTATTAATTTTGTTGGAGTTTTTTTTAACTTTTGTGTCTGTCATCACTGTTTGCAGCAATAAAACTGCTTTAATTGTCTTCAAAAATATCTCGTTTGATGGGATAGTGAATCTAGTTGCCAAATTCCAAAAAGCACCGGGTAAAACAAAATAAAAATTAAGAAAAACCGGGTATTACTACACAAAATTGGTTTTTGACAAAATCGATTTTGATTTTTATTGTAACTCTAAATAATATACATGCAATTTCAACTGGTTTTTTATATTAGCATTTTCTATACACGATAAAATTTTCGAAATATTTTGATTCGTTTTCAGCTGTTTACGGACATTTCAGTTTTTATTTTTTTTAGTTTCTTATTTCTATGAATGTCAATAAAATTTCATTTATTGGGTAAAAAAACTTGAAAATTTAATACAATGCTCCTACTATGTTGTTACAATGACATTTGAAAAATATAAATAATCCAGTCACAATTTTTTTTTTTTATTTAAATTGCGATTATAACTTTGCCGATAGATGACAACTGATAAGGGAAACCACGATTGAAAATAATTGTTATGCTTTAAAGTTAAAGCGAGAGTTAGGGATATACACTGCGTGTATACATTACGCCCGTCGTGTATAGCTGCTCCGATTTAAACCAATGCGTTTTTAATTCGACGGAAAACTCTGCGGAATACGCCGCGTATAGCCCCGGCCTTATAGGTATACGATCCTGTCTCGTGTAGTCGTGTGGGACCCACTTAAGACACCCAAAACTTTTCATTGCTCACAATTTTGTGCACAAACGAGTCTCCACCTGCTAAGGTTAAGGTTACTACAATAATAGATAATTGTATACTCCATCCTGATGACAAGACTTTTTGAAAACAAATGTGAGTAATATTCAAAAGGTGGTAACTCATTATTTTTCTTTTTTGGTACCAATTTTGTTTAGCAATGTCCCTAGCCTACTGAAAAATACATGTTGTATAGAGTATTTTTTTTCCAGAAAGCAACATGCCCCAAGGAGTGCTATCCCAGTAGTTTTCAAAAGCGACATGAAAAACAAAAGAAAAATTAAGGAAAAACGGGAATTTTTACGCAAAATCTGTTATCGAGAAAATCGATTTTGGTTTTTGGTGAAACTCTAAAACAAATGACCGTAGTAAAGCCGTAATAGTACAAGAAAGTCAAATTAAAATTTTATGAGCGTTTAAAATTCATATTTTTACAATATTGGATATTCACTCGATTTCTCATGAAACGATTTTCTTATTTTATAGTAATTAAAAATGTATAGCTGTAGATACTTGAAAATTTCACTGAATGTTTATATTATAGCATTTTCTATGCACAATAAAATAATTTTTGAGCTGTTTAAGGACATTGTCAATTTTCAATTTTTTTATTTATTTTTTTTCTATAAATATCAATTAAATTTTATTTGTTAGGTAGAAAATCGTGAAAATTAGCTCCTGATATATTATTACAATAGCAGTTGCAAAATATTAAAAATACATATGCACAATTTTTATTTAAAATTAAAATTTTGACAAAATTTATCAAATTTAAAATTTAATGATTATTTTGTAGTTAAGGATTGAAAATTTAAAACAAGGTTCCACGTAAATAGGTAAATATATAAATTACTTTATTCACAATAATATCATCAAATATACTTAGTAATATCATAGACTGACTGACCGTTTTCGCTCAGAATCGTTTTTCTTATTCAATGATATTATATCATTGAATTCAAATTTAACACCATCCATTACAGTGACTCACTTGTAACCTACCGTACAGCAGAGCGACATCCACTTAACCACCTTTTTTACAGTTATTTTGAGTTCAAATTTTATAATTTTAAATATTAAATAACCAAGAATAACGATAATAGTTATTTTTTTGTAATTTTATAATATTAATTCAACTTACTTGCTACCGTATTAATAATAAGTAATAATAATATAAATAAACCTTGAAATATGCAAAATAAAACTTTGTATAGTTGTAAATCAAATTTGTAGCTGATCTTATTAGGTCCATTCAGTAAAAATATAAAAATGCATAAACTTTCTGGCCTTATATATTAATTATTATATTATGTTTAAAGGTACCTTAGTAGGTACCAATGGTACCATACAATTTTTATACCTATGTAAGATGGTTCAGTATTTGCTATTTATTTTTTTTGCGTAATTGTTACCAAAACAAATTAATATATAGGTACCTACTTAACTTAACTCACAAGTTACAGCAAAAAACACAATAGAAAAAGTATAAAACTGTTAACCATGGATGACAATATGGTATAAAATAAGCCTATAATACAGACATAGACGCACATTTTATGAATCTTAATCGTTGGTCGCGGATGGTGACGAGTTGTTTACTGGCGCGTTTTTACTTCATCTATACGGAGGCACACGCAGCTACCTATATACGGCATAATGTATATACTATATACTAATATAATATAAAATACTATATAATGTACTAATATTATATAATATTATATACGGTATCCCGGTATGGTGGTATCCGTCAGCGTATATACAATGTACCCGTGAATAAAGAAGTGACCGACCGGCGTCATATTATGATAGACATTTATATATAGTATATACTATATACCTTAGGAGTTAGGACTTAAGTACCCCTTTGAAAAGTGGGTCTAACTTTTAATTTTTTTGAGTTATTAGGAAGTTCAATTTATTTTAAACCAAACCTTACGCACATTTGCTGAAGTATCTTCAAATCTTTTTAACTTTTTATCGTAATTTTTTTTTAAGCTTTTTTATTTACTTACAACTAAAATAAACAATAAAACCAGAAATGTACAAATTATTTCATTAAATTAAAAAAGTATAAAAGTAAAAAAAGTTGACAAAAATGAGCCCATTTGAAAGGAAATCATGTATATAACTACAAATAACACGCCGTATTTACTACAGTTATTTTCATATCCTCCATAATTTCCGAGTGATACCGGTACTAAAGATGACACAACTTTTGTGATTGTAATTATTTTATTTTATTTTATTTACACCAAACGGCAATTACAAAAAGTATATGAACAATAACAAAACAGTAACAATATTACAATAAATAAAATTAAAATTAGAATAGTTTACAAAATGCATTATTAAAATAGTAGTATACTGTATACAAACAGTTAGAGGGGGCGAATAAATATAGAATAGATTACATAGCATTATTGGCATAACGAAGCATACAGTACAGTGGATGGTTATTACCGTAAGAGGTGGAGTAAGTGGGAATATGAAAGGGTGTGTGATGCCTTGAGGGGTAGGATGGGACACGGAATTGAATGGAGGAAAGAAGATCTGGGGCATCTATTGATCCATCTAGTAGGCCTTGAATAAAGTAGAGATCAGCATCAGAACGCCGAGAAGAAATCGTAGGAATGTTCAATTTTAAAAGCACGGACGAATAGTCATGCTGAGGATGCTCGATTTTGAGTAAGAAAAAGATATAAGATAAAAACCTATTTTGGACTTTTTCAAGTCTTTGCTGGTCTTTTCCTAGGTAGGGGTGCCAAACTATCATACCATATTCTAGAATAGGGCGCACAATAGATAGATTAAGTGTACGCAGACAACGGACAGAGCTAAACAATTTTATAAAACCCAAGACTTTCAGTGCTTTACAGGTGGTAACATTAATATGGTGGCTAAAATCGAGAGATGGACTGAAATGTATACCTAGGTCTTTAATAGTAAAAACACGCTTGAGAGGGGAGCCATTGATATAGTAGAAGTAAAGTGCTGGGTTGTGACGTCTAGAAAATGTCATAATATGATATTTGGCTAAGTTCAAACTCAGATTAAGACGTTGAGCCCACTAAGCGAATTCATCCAGTTGATGTTGCATTGTCAGGGAACAAGAGTTACCATTACAATTCAAATACATTTTGATATCAGCAAAGAGCAGGAATTTAGCCTTGGTGATCGACTTACTGATTGAATTAATGAATAAGATAAAGAGTAAAGGACTTAGATGGCCTCCTTGTGGGACACCAGAAGGTATATTAACTAAGGACGACTTACAATTATTGACCTTTGGAAATTGCTTTCTGTTGGAGAGGTAAGAACACAACCACGAGAGAAGAGGATCACGGATACCCAGAGTGTCTAATTCATTAATAAGAAGGCCATGGCCAACCGTGTCAAATGCTTTTTTGAAGTCAGTAAAGACAACATCAACTTGACCACCCTTCTCAATGTTATCAAGCAAGAAGGTAGTGAAAGCAACACTGATGGTGACTGTAGACTTGCCAGGTCTGTAACCATGCTGCTCATCTATAATTATGTGATTTAGACTTCTTTTAATATTAGAATAGACTCAAAGGACTCAACGAGTTTGGCTAAATGTAGAATAATCGATATGTAACATCAGATGGGTCACCTGCCTTGAGAACTGGTGTCACTGAACAAACTTTCCAAATAGTTTGAAGTATGCCTTCAGATAAGGAGCTCCTAAATAATAGAAAAACAGGGTTTGTGATAGAGTGACGACAGTTGTATAAGCAGCGAGCCAATATCATTATTGTCAAAACTGTACAATTTAGGATAACAAAATGTTTAAGGTAATCTAGTTATTATGAAATATTTAAAAAAAAAAAGAACTAGAACGTTAAATTTATGTTATGAACAATGTAGCTACGTAATCCGAGATAATTTTGGAAAGATGAACACTTTAACTTAAACTTCCCTGCTCAAGTATGTAGCCTTGGTCGTATGTAGCTACTTAAATATATATCAAACACACCTATCAAGTGTCAACTATAAAATCCCATTTGTACACCTAAAATATTTTTGAGTCTTAATTATATATATTAAAAAATTGATTTAATATTTAAAATGTTATAATTTAAATATTAATTTTCTCATGCTCACTATGGACACAACAGACTGCAATAACTGAAAGATAAATTAGTATAGCTCTAATTCTAATGAATAGGGTACTGTAATATATTCTAGGTACATTTCAAAATCAACTAAACATTAGAGGCAATTTGTTTATTATACAGGTATTTATAATAATATACAAAAACATATTTTATTTATATACTAAACAAAGGCCTACAAATAATACACCACTTTTAGATTATAAAAAAAAAAAATAATAATAATATTTAATAATAATACTTATTTTATATAACAACAAAAAATAATAATAATATAATATAGAACTCAATTTTAACAGCATGAAATACAATACAATGGATACAATAAATGGTTTTGAAAATATAAATCAAAATTTCTCCTAAAGTTGTTATAATAAATGTGGTTTGTCTATCTAATTTTACCAACAATTGATGATTTTTAAAAGTAACAAACAAACATTGTACACAACCATTACATTGATAATCGCATAAAAACATTCATCATTTATTTGGTTTTTAGGAAATAAAATAACATAAAGTATAGTTCAAGATAAATAAATACACTTTAGAATAATTTTTTAAAAAAATGGTAGGCTATTGAAACGTAAACAAATATATAAGTATTAATATAAAATCCATGTGAAATGTTTGGTTACAACATAATAATAGACTAACATCGGTTGAAGGCAAAATAAAGGGTAATTGTTACTAAAATATTATAAATTCTGTTATGTTTTAAATAAATCTGAAGATAGTTATATAATTATAATATGTTTAGCACCTATATATTTTGAAAAAAAATTGTTTAAGAGTTTTAAACTTCTAGTGTTTTTTTAATAATTTAAATTATAATTAATAATTTTTGACAGCAAAAAAATTATATGAAGTTTTGTAACATACAGTTAATAATTTTGTTGATTTACCATGTGTCTGATGGGCTATTATTTGATGCAGGACTTTTTCTTTCTGCACCTGGAGCTGGGCTAATACCAAATAATCCACCAACTGGACACCTTTTATTCAATTCTACACGCATAAATAAAATAAATAAAAACCTTTAATAATATAAATTACAAATTAAATTAATAATAGTTATACAATAAATTATAATTTACAATAATATATATAATTTGTGTTACCTAACACTATCTATAAAAATATTAAATAACCAACCCGGGGATGTTATTGTCATTTAAAAAAAAGGTGGGTAGTAGATGTTGCTCTGCTGTACAGTAAGTTACAAGTGGGTCACTGTAATGGATGGTGTTAAATTTGAATTCAATGACATAATATCATTGTATAAAAAAACGATTCTGAGCGAAAACGGTCAGTCAGCCTATGATATTACTAAGTATATTTGATGATATTATTGTGAATAAAGTAATTTATATATTTACCTATTTACGTGGAACCTTATTTTAAATTTTCAATCCTTAGCTATAAAAGTTGAAAATTTTATTGTACACGCTTTTTTACCCAACAAATAAAATTTTATTGATATTCATAGAAAAAAAACTAAAAAAATTAAAATTTGATATGGTCTGTAAAAAGCTCAAAAAGAGTCAAATTGTATGGTGTATAGAAATTGCTAATATAAACATTCAGTGAAATTTTAAAGTATCTACAGTCATTCGTTTTTTAATTACAATAAAATAAAAAAATTGTTACATGAGAAATCAAGTGAATATCAAATGTTGTAAAAATATGAATTTCAAACGCTCATAAAAATTTTATTTTATTTTCTTGTTGACAATTTTTTTGTGATAAAGGTAGACAAATTTATGAGGAATCTTATATTACATTTTCAAATCTTAGATTTAAAGAAGAATTTTTTATGAATTTCTAACTCAAAATAATTTGCAAATTTTTGTAATTTTTACGTATTTTGTCAATATTTGAACGTTAAATGCTTATAAAAAAAAATTGTGACTATGGATTTTTGATTTTTTTCATCTGCCTTTAAAACAATATACTAGGAGCCTTCTATTAATATTTCAAGCGACCAACAAATAAAATTTTATTGATATTTAAAGAAAAAAAACTAAAAAAAATAGAAGCTGAAAATGTCCGTAAAAAGCTAAAAATAAGTCAAAATATTTTTGGAAAATGTTATCGTGTATAGAAAATGCAAATTTAAACAACTAGGTAATATACTTAAGAATTATAATTATACATTAGGAACTTCAACAAATTATCCTGAAATGTATAATATTATAATGCAACATCTTATGAAAAGACTCATTTTGTACTATTGTCTTGGATTTTTGATATTGTCCAACAATTATTTGGTAAGATTACAATATAAATATTTTACAATTTATATTATATAAACATTCTATAAGTCATATTTTTATGATAAATTTAGAAATTAAAAATATTGTAAAGCAAATAATGTTTTTGCAATTGAAGGTTTTAATACATTATAAGAAAAATATAGTATCTCACCTGCTATAGATAACAATATTTTTCTTCGAGCTCCTAGAGCTGTAACACCAATTTCACGTAGGTCACTTTCTGTCAATGTCTTGAAAGTAGTCCAATCAATTTCATGGGATTTAAATAAATCTAGAGTACATAAAAACATTATACCACATTATAGTATGATACTATATTGAATTGAATAATTAACTTACTTATATATTTATCTAAACCAAGAATTGCCAAATGAGATGGTAAATCAGCAAATGAAGAAGATGTGATTTTAGACACAGTCGATGTAGGCGTGGAGTCAAGATGATTACTCATTTCCATCGATGCCAGTTCAGATATATCATTATTTATTTCAGGTGTAGAGTTACTCCATATATTTAGCTCATTCTATAAATATAAAAATAATAATATTATTAAATAATAAAAGAGTTTAGATAGTTAAAAATAAATTTACATCTCGTTGTCCTTTTAAAATAGCTGAAGGACTTGATTGACTAAAACCATAACCAGACCATACAGATGTTGGAACTCTTATTTCTGATCGATTTGGTTTACTTTGAGACACTATTAAATATATACAATGCAAATCACATAACAATTTTTTTTTAAATTTGACATTAAATGTACCTTGTGTTGCAGCAACCCTTAAATTATGGTAATCATAAGTTATCGGCTGTCTTCGAAAACCAGGCGCACGGTTCTCAAAGATTTCTAAATCTAATAAAGAAAATCATTTATTTACTTTAAAAGTTCTGTACATTATTAGTTGAGAGTTAAGATTTATTAAATAGTTTTTGTTAAGTTAAAAAATAAAATAGGTACCTAATTCATTACACGATGACAACAAACTTTGATTTGGAGAAGTATTTGAGTCTTGAATATAATTAAATGCTAAAAAATGGTAAAATTAAATTGCATTATTTAAAATATCTATAATAGCGGTTCTCAAACTGTGGGATGCAAAAGACTACATATTGATTTGCGAAATATAAATTAAGAAAGAAAGTAATATATTCCAGATAATATTGAAATAAATATATTTAAATTTTGAATATTATAGTTTTATCTTTAGTTATTAGTGGTATTATTATGACTTTCAAAATACACAGAGGTTTGCAAAAAAAAAGTTTGAGAGCCTCTGGTTTAACATAGTAGTATAATATGATGATAATATTTACTTGATTTTCCAATGTGATTATTATTAGTTGATAAATTGTCCATTTTTATATCGTTAGCCAACTGTTGTATTCTTGGGCCCAAAACGTTAATTTGAGAAATATTTCCATGGTTGCTTACCAAAGGTAAATTAATTACACTATTTTGACATGATGGAGAAATTGATCCAGAGAAGTTTGTGAAATTATTAAACCCACCTAAATTGTTAAAAGATTTATTTGAAAATCGATTTCCACTGAAAAATTCTCCATTGGAAACTATAAATGATGGATTTTCATTTGACACATTATATGTATTTGGTATACTTGGTGTTATTATTTCTCCAGTACCACCCAGTAAACACTTTCTACCCTCATAAATGTTACCTATAAAAATAATAAAAAGTATATTATGCGTTGTACAATATTTAAAATGATGAGTACACAAATAATTAAAACTACTTCACTTGGTTACAAAATAAATTATCATTATTTTAAATAACTTCCAATTAGTTATGAATTATTTCATAAATAACTAATAAACACATTTAAAAAAAATAAATATTTTTCTACTTAATACTCACCTACAGATCTTTCAAAACCTTTTATTGAAACGGTGTATATATTTTGACTAGCTTTATGTCGAAGCGATATATATATGTCTAAACGTTGCATTACACTGTCAATTTGTTCGTGGGTTAATACCATTTCGTCTTGCGGAATGTCAAACATAAGAAGCAATGGTAATGATCCCTAAAAATAAAAAGTTCCACATTATAAATATTTTAATATTTTAATTTAGCAAAATATGAATAAAATATTACAATAAGCATTTGACGGGCTGCGTAGACATTATGTATATGCCCAGTGATGGTTACACTGCTTTTTTTAATGGAAGGTATATTTGGGTCCTTAGCATCCGGAAACAATATTTGAGCTCCAGTTCGACGAGTGATAGCTCTAAGAGTTTCATTGCCTGGCCCCATTACTATTTTATGATGTTGAGGAGATATTTCCATAACCATAAGTATTAAAACTTGATTCTAAAATTATAACAATATTATTATTTTATATTAATTTTATTCACATATTTTTCATTGACAAATTAGTAAACATAATAGTTAGTAAATATTTAAAAGTATACTGAAATTATTTAATTTAAACTTTTTAAGCTTGTTACTGAGTTGTAGATTTTAGTGCCACTTTTCAATTTTTTTAAATATAAAAACTTCAACTACTTTAACTACATTTTTAATTAAGTATTCAACTATCTATGGCTTTAATATGAAGGAGTAATTTATAAAATAAATATTTGTTAAACCATTAAAATCTTTTGTATATAATCAAAAAATGTAACAATAAAACAAATAATAAAAATTATCCTATTTTTAAACTTATTAAACGGCATAAAAAAATCATCTAATATTATACCACTTTATAAATTTTATCAGCTATAGTGAAACATTTTTTATTCTAGCATTAATAATATTTATACGTATTAATTTATCATTCAAATAGAATTAAACATAATTATATTCTAATAAGTAATAATTTGTTCTCAATTAACATAACATTTAATATCTTACTGCAAGGTTTCCACACATATGAGTTATAAGTTGCATAGTAGCTTCTTTCACTCTCACGACATCCCATTCGTGGCCCTTAACCATAACCATAGTCGAATGGAGCTTTGGTCTAGTACGAAACATAACATGGACATTAAAATTGTCTTGAATAGAGCCAATGTATGGGAATTGACTAGATGGATCTTGATAATTTTGAACGGTCCCAATGTTTGGCCAGTCAAAACAAAATATCAACGGAGTCAATTCCTAAAAACAAAAATGATTCATTTAATATTTTTGTTAAACAGATAACACCCTTGCCTCTTTCCTATAGCAAAATATTCTTAATCCCCGTCATTTTCCTACATTTTTAGATTTATACTTCAACAATTTAAAATACTTGTCAACTTGCCCTAACAAACACAGTTCACAAATATATTTCTTTTTTCCTTGTTACCAATATTACCTACATTGTTTACAAGAGAAAATGTCCAAAATTCAATTCATGATTCTTTCATAGTTCATAGTTATATATTTAAATAATAATTATTATTCAAAAATCAAAAGTTTATAATATAAAGGAAATTATAATGTATAACTTAGTACTTACTCGAACACGAGCTCTAGCCCGTTCTACAGCACCACAATTGCCAGCAATAGAAACTTGATTACTTTTTTCTAACAAACTTGTTCTGTTTGAATCTGGAAAGTGTATATGACAACCAGTATTTTCCATCACTTGTTTAATGGTCAGACCTCCGCGACCGATAATATGTGAGTGATCAGTGTAACTAAGATCCAGCTTCATTGTCACGCGATTGCTCTAGATATATTATAAGATGATTATTTTTGAGTATTAAATACATTGTTAAGGGTAAAAGAAAATATTCTTACTCGATCATCCAATACACTCATCACTTGCATTTTAGCCGCCTTAACATCTTCTGGGAGTCCTGCGATTCGAACATGTGGGTCTATAGAATACATTTAAAAGTTCAAAATATTATACATTTAGTAATAAATACAAGTTTTTAAATATTAAATGTTTATAATAATATAAGGTGATTATTGTAGTTAATAAAAAGAACATTTAAGATTTAGTGTTTGATTTTTTTTTTCTCGCTCAGTGAATCGGAAATAGAGCACATTACCATTACATGTAATATTACTATTATATATATGTATAATTTTTTTTTTATATTCAAGGTATTTAATTGTTCTATCAACTAACATTTTGATGTAACTTTTTTTTTATTTAAAAGATAATTAATTAATAATCTTTTAAACTAACATACGCAATTAAACCAGAAATATGCAAATTATTTTTAATAAATTAAAAATAGTAAACATTTAAAAATGAATTCATAATAAATACTAAATTATTTGTAGTTATTTTTAAAAATACACATTTTTGATAAAAAAATGTTTTTTCAATTTATTAAAAATAATTTGCACATTTCTAGTTTAATTGCGTATGTTAGTTTAAAAGATTATTAATTAATTATCTCTTAAATAAAAAAAAAAGTTACATCAAAATGTTGAAAAGTTTTCAAGATAACTACATAACAAATGTGTGATAGGTTTGGTTTGGATAAAATAAAAGTTTATTGAACATAACTTAAAAAATAAAAAAGTTAGACCCACTCTTTAAAGGCTATTTTTTCATCATTTTTGGTATACTTTCATATGACGTCGGCCAATCACTTCCCCCGGAACACATTGTATATAAATATTAAGTAAATTTACATGCATAATATTTCCTATCCGTTATAAATCAATTTTTAATAGATAATTATTAAACTATTAAAATAGTTGCTCCTGTAGGAGCTATGAAACGCAAATGTCAAGATTATTATCTGCCTGGTATCTACATAAATTGTACAACATACCTTGAGTTTTATGAGCCTTATACTCAGTATTTAAAATTTCTATCCATAAAGTATCATCCTTAGTTGACCAAAAGAAAGTCTGTTGCGGTCGATAGTTTAAAAACTTAAAAGCCTCTTTATTCCGTCTTAGATCAGTCAGCAATTGAAATAAACGAGATGTATTTATCATTGTATTAGAAATAATAAATATCATCAATAACAAATAATAAAATAAAATTTGATGTAAATAGAATTGAACGTATAAATCATTTAAGACGAGAAACCTAAAGTAACGCAAGTATTCAACATAAGTGTGTCTTGTACACAACGTACACTTGTGTCTACTTGTTTATGTAAAGAATAAAGATAACTACCTACATTTTTTAACGACATATTTAGTATTTTAGTCGTCGGTCGACCTAACAGACTTTTGAAAAGTAGGGATATAATCTTGTGAGTGTGATATTTATAGTAAATTGAATTGATACGGCTGTCGGGTTGTAGCTATCGGAAAAAACATTATCAATCATCATTCCAATATTTATAATTATATTAATACCAATATTAATTCATTCTCCACTTTATTTCTTTATCAGAATTATCAAAAACGACAAAAACTGTAACGCATAATCGAAAGTAGTACAATTTTTCTTCAAATTTTAGAGAAAGTCCTTCTGAGAGTCCGAGTTTAGATAATAACACTAGTGGCACAATAATGTAGGTATGGACTAGGTATAGGTTTTAAATACATAATAAGGTACACTTACTAAATAGTAAATCATTTTTTTCTAGATTTTTATAAATACACTAAAAATTAGATAATATTAAGTTTATTTATACGTTTTAAGTAGGTATAATCAAATTTCACATCCACAATTTACTTTTAAAACGGTTAGTTATACTTCGCGTCATCGTATACAAGTATAATCTTTCTCTCTCTCTCTCTCTCCATCTCGAAATTCGAACGTATTTAAATATAAGAATAATTAGGGAACAAGCTACATATTATACGATTTCACAAACTATTGTTGTTAAGTTGTTAAGCTTATATGAAATTATTAAATCGCAGAATAGAATTGATAATTCATATAATGTAAATGGAGGTTATTTTAACATTAAACACACATTACCTCAAAAAAAAAAATATATATATTAACGTTCTTTAAGTATTCTTAATTCTGAGAAGAGCTGGACCCATGAATGTATTGGTTTTCACAATGATGTGTGCTTAAAATAATCGAGAAAAACAAAGTCAGAAAAACAAAAATATATTTTGTGCTAAATCAGTTATTGACAAAATCGATTTTATTTTAGATTCTGAGCGGAGCAATTTAATTCAAGAGAAGTAATTTTTCGAAATTCTCAATTTAGGAAATTGGGTTATTTTTAGATCTGTTGTCTATAATTGGACTAAAAACAGTAAATTTGGTGAATCATAAAATGTATTTTAATTATTTTGTCGTAATTTGTAACTTCAAAAGTAATGTTCCAATTTAGTAAAGATTTTAAGTTTTAACACTTATCAGTCATCAACAGTTGATAACTTTGAAAATATTAAAAATACAAACATTAAACGCATATAAAAATAACTGTTTGAGCTAATATTTAACACCATCCATTACAGTGATCTACTATTGTAACCTACTGTACAGCAGAACGACACCCACTTGCCCACCTTTTTTATATATGCAATTTTGACAAAATTCCGTCAAATTCACGAAAATATCTAAATTATTATATTGTTAAAAATGGATAAAATTTATAATTTTTTGAGCTTATAATTAGTTATACATGTAATACAATATCCATCATAAGTTTGGTTCATATTAAAATTTAAAAATATAAAAAATACATTTTTTTATAAATATCTATGTGAAGTTTAAAATTGCATAAAATTGGATGTTTAAAAAAAAATAACGATTTATCAATTGTCATCAACAAACCGTTTTAGTTATTTTGTTGTAATTCCAAAAATATTAATGATAGTCACTTAAAGCATTTTGCCACTACGTACAATATTATGATTAATTTAAAATATTTAATGAATTATGTCTAATAGTAATTTGTAAGCTATTTACCTATACTATAGAAGCCTATTCACGAAATTTGCTGTATACTTCGATATTGATTTAGAAGCTAATTAGTGTAAGTAATAACTATAAGGTAATAAATAATAATAAATTTAATATTATAATTACTATTATATAAATTATATAATATAATATATGGGATGTTTTTGGCAAAAATTAGTTTCTTAACTGTATTACTTAGGAATACTAATGGAAAAATAAATTACTAATAAGTAATAACAATAATATCCTTAGTAATAGAAGCTGTCTCCGGTAGAATTGATTTTGAAATATTCTGAACCAGAATATTTTTCTAAGAATTTTGATGTATAAAAATTGTTTTAGTACCTATTTAAAATTTAGATGAGAGGACTAGGTCTTATACCCTGCAAAATAAACTATAGTAGATTATTATTTATTAACTATTATAGATATTAAATATAGATACCAACCTTTTTTTGATTTTGCTCCAATTTTCAGTCTAGTTGGCCACAAAATGAGTGTTCTTGTATCAGTCATTACCTTAAAAATATGTAAACTTTTATGTTATGTCAATTTTACAATATCACAATGTATAAATAGGTAATCAATATGTTCATAAAAATAAAAATTTGTTAAAAAAAATTACTTTTTGAAAAAAGTTGACTGCTGTTAATCCGTCCTCACCATCACCTAAAAAATACATGGTTTTACATATTAGATATTTTTAAATTTCTAAATTATGTCCAAGGTATACATTATTTAAGTTTGTAATATATTAAAATAAAAAATCATTTAACAGATACTATAACTATTATCTGTTAATTATTAAAATTTGTAGATAAAATTGTAACGTTTAAATAAAATAATTTTAAATATTTAATAAGTAAAACAATAACTTAAAATTGGTACACTAGTATATGGTAATATATGATATTTATAATATATAAATAATAATGTATTTTTTTTTAATACATATTAATATTATTATATAGAACATACACTATACACAAATACAACTATATACAAATATACCATTATACCAATAAGTTATAGTACCTACATTAAGACAAACTCCGCATCGATTGAATATTAACTATGGCATCTAAATTTCGCATCGATATAGGTTTATTTTAAAACTATATAGATACCTAATACAATTTGTCTATTTTTCATTCAAAAAAATTATTTTTAAAGCATTTATAAATTATTACAAATAAATAAATAATTCTGACCGTCCTATAATTTTTTTATTTATTTAATTTATTGTTTTTATAATGTGTTTACAATAATGTATATAATGTTACGATTTTACGATTTTACGTATTTATGGAATCTTAGATAGTGTAAGTCTTCTATAATATGATATAATTACAAACTACCTATTGGTTAGAAATTGATTTAAAATTTGCAGAAGACGCTCAGTGTCACTCATTATAAGACCTATCATTATATAATAACACGTCGATACCTGAAATATTTTAGACTTATATAATTATATCTATAGAATAACATGATACCAAATGTTTGAATTTAAAATCTACAACATTTAAGTCCCCAATTTAAATATTGATGAAATAAGAATGTAAGCTCTATAGTCTATAAGTGTAGTAGGTAGGGACTTACGAGGAAACTATATGAGGTACGAGAGATATTTTTCCATAGAGGTAATATATACTAATATGTGGTAATAAGCGTCACGTCAGTCATAACAATTTGGAGGTATCAAAGCAGCCCGCCATAAAATATGATTTCTTTGAGTGGAATAGAATTAAATTAAATTGATATTATTGTTATATGTAAAAGACATTGAAACATAATATAGTCTTTATAAATTAAATTTTATTTATTTTATGATGTTCCGTTGACCGTTGTTTATATGAATGTACTTATACCTACTATAAATGTATAATGTAGGATTAACCGGGTAGGTACCTAAATTTAAGGTATAATTTTAGATTCTGAGCGGAGTGATGAATGTATCTAATGATTTTACAATAATATTTATTTTTTTTTTTTCGGTGTGTCTGTCATTAGTCATCATCTTTTAGGACGGTAAAAATGCTTGGATTTTCTTCAACAGTATATTTTCTAATAGGAATGCGGATCTAGTTGGTATACTTTAGGTGGTCAAAAGTAAAGATTCCTATAATTATTTTTGAAAACGCAGAGATAAAGAAGTGAAAAATTAAGGAAAAATGGGAATTTTTACGCAAAATCGGTATTCGGCAAAATCGATTATAACCGTAGATAAATGAAATTTTCCCTTTTTGTTCTACACACAATGACATTTTCAAAAAATATTGATTTGTTTTACGGACTGTTACGAAAAGTTTACATTTTCAGTTTCCATCTTTTTTAGTTTTTTTTTTCTATGAATGTCAATAACATTTTATTTTTTAAGTATAAAATCTTGAAAATTTTAATTTAATACAAAGCTCTTAATATATTGTTACAATGAAATTAAAAAATATAAAAATTCCAGTCACAATTTTTTTTTATAAGCTTTTAAAGTTCGATTTTGACAAAAGCATAAAAATCACGAAGACGTGAAATTATTTTGAGTTAGAAATTCCTAGAAATTTTTCTTTTTAAATCTAAGATTTCAAAATGTATTACAAGATTCCTTATAAGGTTACCTTTATTAAAAAAAAAATGTCTATAAGAAAGTCAAAATAAATTTTTACGAGCGTTTGAAGTCCAAATTTTTACAACATTGAGTATTCATTTGATTTCTCGTGTAGCGATTTTCTTATTTTGTTTTAATTCAAAAACAAATAACCGTAGACACTTAAGATTTATATCATATGTTTTATTTTATCAATTCCTATACTTGATAAAATTTTCAAAATGTATTGACTAATTTGAGCTGTTCAAGGTTAATTTAAAATTTCAATTTTTTATTTATTTTTTCTATAAACATCAATTAAATTTTATTTGTTGAACCAAAAAGCGTCAAAATTTAATACAAGGCTCCTGATACATTGATTAAATAGCGGTTGAAAAGTATTAAAAATACATAGGCACGATTTTTTTTTATAAGCATTTAAAGTTCGATTTTTGACATAAGAAACATTTGCTTTCTTGATTATGTTAACGATATTTAAATTTTTTTGCTACCTAGTTGTAAAAATTTTTATATTGAAATATTATACATGCTCACAACTTAATTAAAAATTAAAATGTAAAAATACCAAGAGAAAACCCGGACAGTGTTCTTACCTTTTAGTTTGATAAATAGGTCAATTCACTCAAATATCAAAACTAACAGTAAACAATGAAAACTACCCATAGTTAACGAAAATTTGTTACGTTGTACATATTTTGTAAGACGCCGACACAAAAAACGCATGGGTAGCATCCTCTTAACATTCTTAACATTTTAAATACCTATTTAAATTTAAAACTAGGAAACAGCTTGTTAGTATAGGTATGCACAATGCATCTTTATTTATTAATCATTTAATTATGTACATGCATATACAAATTAAATTGAATTACTTTGTGCTTATTACATAGCTTAAAACTTGTAAAGTGGGTTTTTCCACAGAATACAACTATTATATAACTTAAATACTTGATCCACATAGAGGTATGCATGCGTGTTATGCTTATGTGTAACGTACTAATACATAATTCAAATTTTAATTTATGTGCACAATGGAGTAATGTAATATAAATATTTATATTTTATTAAAATACTAAAATTAAATATTTACAGTGCAACATAGCCTCGAGTTTTTTTCTGTCGACTTTGAATCGTTCCTTGGCCAAATCATCGGCTGATTCTAATCCTAAAGAAGTCGCTAATTGATGCATTTCTTCTCGGCTGTCGCTATAACTCCTGCCCGATGTCCCTGTTCCAGAATCCGATATTTCGGACATTGTATCTGAGCTGGCAGCCGAAGTCATCACGATCGAAGACATCGTGGCCATGATGTTCGCTGTGCTGTTGGTCATTTTACACTGCTTGAATAACGTCGTTTAACTGTCTATTTGAGTAGAATAACTGGGACGTCCAAAATATATGATATAATATAGAAATCGCATTAGGTTATCTTAAGATAACGACTTCACAGATAATTGAATTAAAACCGTAAGGTAAAGTTACTAAAATAAAATCCATCATAAACTTAATCAATTAATGTAGAGGATATATAATACAATGTGTAGGGTCTCCAACATTCAATTTCATATCGCAATTTCGAACATTTGATTTAATTATGAGTCCTTATCTATACACTCCTATTTAGACGATTTTTTGGCTTTGAACAATTTCCATACTAATACAAATTAACAGTATAGGTTCCTTAAGAAGATGTTTCTCTCACGCGGAACATAGACAAAACGCATTTACGCAGAATCATTTTTTCTATGTTTTTAAGTAATCTTAGAGTTAAATTACCTATTACAAAAAAGATAGAGAATAATAATTTTGAAGAAAATGACATATCGATTTGTCTAAATATTGTCTCAAAACAATTTAAACATAATTTAAATTTACAACATTTTTTGTTTATTTTGAAAATCGAATACAAAGTCAAATAACCATAATATATAAAATAAATATGTCATTCCCTCAAAAATATTATTCTCTATCTTTTTTGTAATGTGGGATTTTACTCTAAGATTACTTAAAAACAAAGAAAAAATAATTCTGCGTTAATGCGTTTTGTCTCTGTTGCGCATGGGCCAGGGAGAGAAAACAAATAGTGCACTTACATCCTCTTAACATATAGAACATTTTTAATTATTTCAACAATTTTACTTGACATAGTACACAAAAATTAAAAAAATAATAATATTTTGACTTGGGTTCTTATTAATGAGACAATTTTTTGTAGGATTGCATTTAGTGTTATATAATTTTTTTTTGAATATGGGTCGATGTTTATTTAATAGAAATATTATACTAATAAAATAAAATAAATTATAAATTATAAATTTATGTTTATCAAACAGTTGTTGTTTGTAATTCATTTTTATTTTTTGAATACTTTAAAAAAACAGGTCAGGTGCAGGCCCTTTATTAACTTTAAAAACATTTAAATTACTATGATTTTTTAAACACGTGTTATATAGGTATTCATGCTGTGGCATACATATAACATTTATCTAAGCCAAATCGTTTAATATTTATGATTTTTAAAGTATCAAAGTTCTTTGAAGTAATATATACTTATTCATTTAAGAGTAATAATTTTTTTAAAAAAATATTTAAATTTTAACAAGTAGGTACCCATTTAAGTTTTTATAAAATATTTAAAAAAGTTTTGGTATACTTAAATGTTTTTTTACGACTGGATCAACTTTAATTAACAAAAATAATGAGATTTAAAAAAAATAAAAAAATAACTACCTACATGACTTAAATATAAATGTTTGTACAATCAACAATTTTCTAAAAACCAGATTTACAAATTAACTATTTTGAATTTTTCAAAAAAAAATTTGTCATTTCTTTCTGTTACACTCTGTTTAGGACAAAATATAAGTATAGTAGATACCTACTAAAGTACTAAACACATATAAAATAATATTTTATTAATTTCGTATTACAGCAAATTGTCAATAATAGATAATCATTATTATAAATCCATCAACTATCGAATAAGTTAGTCTATTGGTAAGTAGGTATATTATAATTTATATTACGATATTGCCATGTAGGTACCTACTATAATTATTATAGTCTATACTCTATAGCGACGTAGTCTATGTACAGAAATCAGTATCAACATTGCCTATCAATCTTAAATTGGACAGATTACAGATAGTTATAATTTATCGTCATATGCCATTGTATCCATGTAGCCATGTAGGTATATATTTATATTCATAAAATATAGGTATTGCAAGGTACGCAGATATATTATGAAGTCGCTATAACGTTGTGCCGTGCACTGAATGACCATACCGATATACCTTTGTTGGAATCTATTATATTAATTTTAATATTTTTTGAGCAATATAGTAATTATAATTTATATAAAAACTATTTACTCCATGTTCGTATATTATGTGTGTAACCATATAAAATATCCAAGGGGCAGAAAATATGTAATATAAATGTTTGTACACCGATAAAATATATATCGTACAGCCGTACAGGTAGTCCGAACTCTAAATAATATTATTTTAAAGTTGTAAACACAATATTAGTTTTAGTTTGTAATTTGTAAAGGTTTACATAGGTAAAGGTATTTCATAATTTCATAGCTCACGCATATCGAATAAAAATACAAAATTAATATAAAACGCATGTATTAGGTACATGTAACGAAAAATCTTATCCTGTTTGTGAATGGTAGCGTGCGGTGCCAAGAAGGGGCAAATGTTGAAATACCCCCACCGGATTATTATAAACGCGTACCTATTACTTTAATGATGATTTTTTTTTCAAATTAGACTCCTCTTGACGATAATAATATTATATTATATTATAATATATTAATAGTTACTCATTACAGTCGTTTTAGTCGAATGAATACTCGAATATTAAATCAGGTATATGTTATATGTATAATATATTAATATACCTACCTATATTATAAATTATAACATTAATATAAAATAATAAATATCAAAAATAAATTATTTAATTTTAATATTTTATCTCTTATTGTTTTACCTTTTATACTTTTATAATATTTTATTATTATTTATTAGTTATTAATTACTATTCTATCAACAAATATCTACGAATTAAATGTAAAATACAATGTATATATATAATAGATTCTGAGCGGAGCGAGGAAGCTAATGGTTTTACAATGGTGTTTTTTTTTTATCCTGTATACAAATTTCTACCAGAAAGTGTACTTTGATTTCAACATATTATTATGGTACCTTATCTTTTAGAAAATTGGATCAAGATGGTTCTTTAAAGAGGTCATTATTACGGGAAAAACCATCGAGAAATTACAAAAAACCGCTAAAAATGGGATTTTAATTTCTAACGCTTTGTTTATCACCATAGTAACAAATAAAAAATTATTATATCATAATATCAATTTAACTTACAGGCTATAATAATTAAATAAAATATTCAGACTGACAAACCGCCACCGCTCAGAATCGTTTTTTTTATACAATGATATCATTCAATCATTGCATTCAAATTTAATACAAACCATTATACATTGATCCACTTGTAACTTACTGTACAGCAGAGCGAAATCCACTTACCCGCTTTTTATATTAATATATCTTAAAACTTCGAACATAATAATTTATTGAGTCTTCTTATTTCTAGGACCAAGGCACCAAGCTATTATAGTAGGTATAAATTCAAGCCTGGATTGAGACATTTTGAGGCCCAGGGGCCAAAGTTTTAAATGAGACTCCTGTACGAAAAAAAAATAATAATGTATATATTATTTGATATTAGGTACGTGTTATAATAAATATAATATATAGGTTTTAGGTACATAGCAATAAATAATGAATAATGTATCACTTTATTTATAAATTTTAATTTACCAGCTTTTTTCCTCGCTAAATAATCATCGATTTATTTAGGTGATTTATGCAGTGTTCTAGCCTATATAACGAATAAAGTAATGTGCAAATCCGAGGCCCCTAAAAAAATTCTTACTATCCAGCCTCGGTGGCCATGCCCCCTTAATCCGGGCTTGGGTATAATATAATATGCACTATGCTCTACATTAGTACTTTGGGTCTATGGACTATAGTATTACACTATTACCTATATATTTATCTATATAATAAACATTTATAATTTATAAATACTATCTATATATTATACTCCCACCGCCGGAATTTAATTACAATAGGTAGTATTATTATTAAAATATTCGTATTTCGTGGGTGCTCCTCGTGAGTGTATTAGTACGTAGTATAATAGTAAGTAGGTAAAGGTATAGCAAGTATAGGTACTAATGCCAGTCTAATGGTACTATAATACCTGAGTACTGACAATTGAGTAACTATACGACTATAGTCAGTAACTATACGTATACTAGTATTGCGTATTGAGTAATTTTCTAACCACTAATATCGAATTAATTATAAAAAATCAGTCTCATGCAACCATACTTATTTGTACTCTCAATAATTCTCATGTATATTTCATAGATTAAATAATATACTATAGTATCATTGGCTTAAATATTTAACCATAGTATATCTTAATATATCTTCATGGATAAATGCTCAGTTTATTGTGTTCCTTATATAGTTATATACGGCTATATACTGTGTTACTGTATGTCCCCCACTTTACCAAAATCACAAATTAAAAGAAAATAAAGAATTATTTTGATTTCAAGTAGTAGCATGGACACTTTATAAAATCGTGTGATAACTAATAAGTAATAACTAATAATCAATATTGTAATTTGTAATAAATGTAGTATAATATACCAATATTGCGTAATATATTTTCAATTTTCAATTTTTGATGACCGACGCCACTAATATTTTCTGACTTTACTCTGCTAACATTGATATTTGATTGAATATATTTTATATAATATAGTATATTAAATTTACTCAATGCTGCTACAACTACATTCTTTAATAAATAATATTAATTATTATTATATTAATTTGTGGTCTGTGCCCTGTGGTTTTTTTATTTAGTTTAGTCTCCATGGTTTCTGTTGGTCACATTGGGCGGTGTATGTAATTATTATGTATCTCACAATTGTTCAGACTGTTACGGTGTAAGCTTTCCAGTTCTTTGTTTCTTTTTTTTTAATGTTAAAAATGTTATAAGTTTTTATTTTTCATTTCATTTTCTTTTTCCCCTCTTCTGTTGCATTGTCCATTTTCGTCTCTGGACTCTGGAGTGTCCAGTCGTAAATTATCACCCTTAGTCATTACACAAATAGGCATAATGTTCATCTTATTGATCACATATAAAATGTATTGTTGATATATAAACTACCTACGTATTTACTCTGGACTTGACTATAAGGTAAGGCTGTTTAAACTACATTAAAATGTGGAATGCATTACCGTTTTTTCTCGAATGTTTATACATTCAATGCCTTGTTGTTTGTTCACAGTCTAGTAAATACAATGCACATAACTAACCGTAAACAGCAGGGCCATGGACGAACAATCTACTGGTCTGGTGCATAGCTCGTCAATTCGCACCAGAATGGCCATTCCCAACATCAAAATGACTAATCCGATTAAAAAACTGGTCAGTAAACAAAGAAAACGTTATACTGAAGATGGGTTCAACCTCGATTTGACTTGTATCCTTTGAATTGTCAATTGATTAATTATTTTACAAAATAGATATACTTTTATCGGTAACAAATATTTAATTAAAATACTGCTTTTTTTTACACAAAAGTTTGTACTAGGTATGTTAATATGTTATAATGATTATATATTTTTATGAATCTAAGATTTTTTTTAAAACATTTGAAAATTTTAACCAAATTACATAATATAATATTGTATTTAAATATTTGGTTAACATTTTACTAATAACATTTATTAAGTAAATATGAACAAATACAACATTTTAAAATACGTATTCAATTAATTATGATAGTTTACTCGTAGCTTTAACATTTAATTTGTTAATAAAATAAATTGATTCCTGTCTAGTATAATATTTTGTAGCTAGACATTGTAATTTTATAAACGTAATATAAATTGAAAATATAAATAATATTGATGTTATGCAAGGTTTAATAGTGAACAATGAGTTATCCAAAAAAAATATTAGATTTTTTGAAAACTGTTTTTCACATACTTTGATGTCATTAATAAACAGTATTATTGAAAAGAATAATGTAATGCCAGTTTTTATTTCATATTTTAAAACAGAATATTTTTCCAATAATTTCTGATGTAGTAAATTTGTGATAACTAAGTATTTTAATTTATGACTTATGAGTAGTATAATATTAGTATTATTGTAGTATCACTTTAATACCTATAACCTGTTAACTTGTGGTTCAAGTTAGTTTTAAAATATCAAAATTCTCAAAAAAAATTCTGTTTTTAGGATATAAAATTAAAAGTGTATTCAAAAAAGTAAATTTATCTTATCAAAAGTGTAAATTTTCATGATTTCAAATTAAAGTAAAAAAATATTATATTATATTATATTTTGTATTCAACAAATAAAATTATTTTTATTATTTTACTTGTTTAAATAATAGAATCACAGATATTGATGTAAATTTAGTATCCACTACAAAAAATGTTTGTTGCATGATCATAATTCATTTGTTCTATCTCTTGAAATTCTTCATATTAGAATTGAAAAAAGTATTTTAAACGACTATTAGAAAACAAATAAACAATATTTGGTAAAAATATAATACTTATTTATGGTTTCGGTCAATGTTGTCCTTAATTGATTTGATTAGACATTCAACACAATGTGATAGCAATGGGATTTCCAGCAGAAAATTTAGAAGGTGTAGTCTACCGAAATCATATAGATGATGTAAGCAGGCTCCTTGATCAGAAACATCCTAATCATTATAAAATATATAATCTGTAAGTATTTATTCAATTAAAATCTAATTTTTTTAGTATTCATTCAATATTATCTTTTTAGTTGTTCAGAACGATCTTATGATTCTCGGAAGTTCCACCAGCGCGTGGCTACCTACCCATTTCAAGATCATAATCCACCAAGTATTGAGGTGATCAAACCTTTTTGTGAAGATGTCCATCAATGGCTCGCTAAAGACAGCAGAAATGTAGCTGCTGTACATTGTAAAGCTGGAAAGGTAAAGTTTTTTAACCTGTATATTTATTGATTTATTGATTTACTAATAAAACTTGTTTTAATTTGAAGGGCCGAACTGGTGTAATGATATGTTGCTATCTAATACATAGTTTGCAGTGTTTATCGGCAGAAGAAGCTCTCAATTATTATGGCCAAAAGAGAACATTTGATAAAAAGGTATTACATGGGTTATGGGTACTTATTATATATTTAACTTAAAAATGAAAACGTTTTTTCATACATTTAAACAATTATAAGTGTTATATTTGAGTAAAACAAATGTAACATTTTAAGAATATAATTATAATTTTTCAAATATATCTACTTAAATATTTTTGATTTCAATTACTATAAAAGGAATATTAAAATTTGAGAACCCTAAAAAAATTTACTTAAATACTTTTAAAGAAAAAAAACCATGTGTTCAGGTTCATTTAATTTTTGTGAATTAAAATTGTTGTTTATTTTCTGAAAAATTATTTTTCTTTTCAATTTTAATAAACATTCTACATACATTTAAATGTCATCAATACAATGTTACACAAAGTACTTCAAATAATGTAACATTCAATTGTGTTCTATTGACTTAAGACTTAAGACTTATTTCAATTTATTTAATTTATAAATGTATATAGATAAACATTGTTTTATTTCTTTCTAGGGTGTCACTATTCCCAGTCAAAGAAGATATGTAAACTATTATGCATTGTTAGTTGAAAAAAATTTAAATTACAAGCCTGTTGTATTGACTGTAAAGGAAATAAAATTAGATCCAGTGCCTAATATTTTTAATTCGGGGCAAACATGTAAGTATTTATAGTTTGAATTATTCATCAACATTATTTTGTAAGTATATAACTTAAAATCTTAATTCTTTTTTTAGGTATCCGTTTAGTAATATCAGAGTGGATAAATGGAGACAGTTCAAAAATCAGAAAAGTCTATTCATCTGATGTACAGGATATGCGACGTAATGCTTCTGATGTAACAATTCGTTTAACACAAATGACCCAAGTCCTTGGGGATGTGAAAGTAGAGTGTTACAATAAACATAAAATGAAGAAAAAGGTATAAATTTAACATAAAATTATTTTCTAACATGTATCAACTAAAAATATAATATAATATTATTTTTATTCATATTCAAAATAATTAATGTTATAAAAATAAAAATTATCTAAATATATTTGCTAATGTTTGTAACAATCATGTCTGGAATAGAGTTTGGCCATTCTGAAGGATTTCATATTTTAAATTAAATTAAATTAATTTACATTTATTGTTTCTGATATACGCAGGTACACACACATATATCACTAAAATATAGGCGGTATTTCAAAAGGACGTAAGCATTATTATTACATTTTACAGACAATCGAAAACGTTAAACACTGTTTAACACAAAATCTTATAAAATCGTGTTAATTTTCTGTATACTATTATGTTTAAATATGTAATAATACTATAAGTTAATATTTTGATTTACTGAAATATTATCTGAAAAACATTTTTAACTTTGTAGTTTATATACCCATTTTTATTGTAAATTAAATTAAAATGTAACTTTTGTTTAATTATTTCATAATTTCAGGCTAAGTAAGCCTTTAATGAGCAATTGATATAGAATGTTCTTATATGATAAATCAAAAAATATAATTAAATATTGATGCATAGGGTAAGGCACCTTGAATTTTTTAATTTTGCAAAAATTATAGTGGTTTAAAAAAAAGTAAATCTATCAATTCTGGTCTTAAATATTATTGTTTTTGTTTATAAAAGTATATGTGTTACGCATTGTATTATTGTTTCAGGAAAAACTATTTCATTTCTGGTTTAATACTTTTTTCGTTCGTGAACCAGCTGTTACTGAAAATGGTAATAGAGAAAATAAACATTGTGGCCAGCAGGAAAAAACTGTTCATACTAATAGTATGGATGACTCAACTAACTTTCGATTTCCAAATAATCAAATGCGGTAAGTTTATAATTGTTTAACTTAATGTTATAATGCATGTATTTAATATTAATATAATTAATAAATATATAATAGAGTTAAATGTTTGAACATGATATTTTTTTTGGAATTTTCAATATACTTTTTAGTAACATAAATTGTTTAGTACTTTAAAGTATTATGAAAAAAATTTATAATGTAATGTGATGGTTGATTTCAAATATTTATGTAATAGTACAAACTCTATTGGTCATGTGGGTGGAAGTGATAATCGCCTGTTGACATTAAACATGAACAAATGGGATTTGGACGGCCATAAGGATAAACAAAATAAACTTTTTAGTGCTGACTTCCATGTAAGCTTGTTATTTGAACGTACTGATGTTTCCGAACCAGTTGTTGGTGAAACACTATCAGAAAGTGAATCAAGTAGTTGCACAACAGCTGAAGAAGAAGAAGATGGATGGGAATCTGGTCAGTGATTTATTCAAAACCTAATTAGCACATTAAAAAATATAATACTTAGTGAAAAAATAATTTTATTATTCTTTTAAAATATTTCTCATCTAGGCTATCGCTTTAACTTCCTGTCTCATTAGACTTGTGGAAAATATTAGTTTAATCATATACACATGAACAAATTGTTGCTTGTGTATCGTTTTGTAACTATTATTTTCCCTTGTATATACTTAAATTTTTAAAATGAACATTTTCTTAATATAAAAATCAAATTTGAAATAATTAATATTTTTATTCTTGTTTGAACGTTTTAGTAAAACGCTATCATCCCTGATTATTGTTGTGTAGTATTTTTTTAGAATAATGATTGGTGAAGGCCGCTTTATTCTCTCCCTTAGGCTTTCGTAAACCTGTCGCTTGAGCACAATACACCTGATGGCGTAGATGCAAATGTGATTGTGTTTCCGGTGGTTCTAGGCGAGTCGACGTATCTGTAAGATATTGGGAGTGCCACAAACAGAAGACGAACAACATAAACGTATTTTTATATGTATATGTATATCTATATCTATATATGTATATAATAACTGCAAGTTAATGTTTTTTTTAAGTTAAAAATTTATATAGATTATAACAATTATTATAGTCTGGATTTTAAAAACTCCTCCATAATTAGGCACACACTCGCCTATTTTATTATTTTTATAGTACAAAGAAAATAAAGTTTTAATTCTGATAACTTTATTAAAAATTTATTTTTTATTTTCGTGTTCATCTGTTAATTTTTATTTATATGTCTTTTTTTTAAGTCTTCCAATGTTGCCATTGAATAAAATAAAATGGACTTAGGAACAATGTTTTTTTTTTTTTTTAAATTTTTTTATGTTATAATATTTATTTATATATTAATGATTAGAATATAAACTATTCTGTAAAAGTTATAGCCTACTATTTCATGTTTAATAGGATTGTTGCCATGGTTTTACATTTATTTACCAGTATTATTATAATTTTTTTTCACTCATTAATCTATAAAACAAATAATAGTACAACACAAGAACAATTTAATATTGTATATTTTGTTGTTATATTTTAATGCATAAAAAGTTTGAACATATAATTTCTACAAAATCATTATATTATGATTTGTCATATTGTCTTAATTTTTTTTCGTATATACATATAATTACATATAATTAAGAAGGTAAAAAATATCACATTTTTTATTTTTCAAATCATTTAGTTTTTAATAATTATGGTAATGAATAATGATAAATTCAGATTGTTTTTTACTTATTTATTGAAAGTATATTGGTAATATATTTTTAGACAGCAAAAATGTCTATGTCAGCAATTATTAACATAGAATTGTAAACATTTTGAAAATATGTATTGTGATATTTTCCTTTTGGTTTGTGATACTATGTCGATTATGACTTGTATTTTTTTTGCTATTCAAAATTGGAATTTTGTTATTAAAAAAAATATTTTACTACTATTAAATAACACCAAACTTTTATTAACCATTGCTATAATAATCCATAAATTATAAAACAAAATGGATTGGTTTTTTTATGAGAATAATGAATTGTATGGTTAGTGGAAAAGGGAGTTTAAATGTTTGTCTGTTCCTTGGACTAACCAACTGTTTTTGCTTTTGAAAACACTGGTGTATTTTTTTTTTTTGTCATTTTTCAGTATGGCAAATATTAACTACATTTTTAATTTAAAATTATGTACTTGCATAATATTGACCTGATATTACTTTGTGATAAAAATAAAGAATATAGCCCAGTCGCTTGCCTGTATGCAGTCATTAAATTCTTATAAAAAAAAACAAATCAATCAGCCCATTTTATATTTTTATAGTGTCATTTATAACAAGTAACTTAATGTCAAGTCTATTTTTAATACTAAGTTTTAAAAGACAAGCAATTGTTATAAAAATAGAGCTTTTTCATAATTAACTAAAAAATACCTATTATGTTTAACAGATAAGTGGGTATTTCGTAGGCAATACCTACATTATAATATAATAACTAAAAGTGTTTAAGAGTTGTAAATATTGAATTCCCACCTAAATAACTATATTTTGTTTGTTAGGTTTCAAGCACGGTCCCAGATTATTACAAAGTACTCGTACAGATTTCATTGAGCGTGTAGGATAATAATATGACAAAATACAATAGACTACAAATGCCCGTAAATTGTATATTCTCAATCGGAGTATGGAGTAGATATTGAAAATTCTCTTACCAATCACCATTTATTATCGTACTGGTATAAATTAGATTTTTTCATGTGAAATAAATTCTGTACCAAATATAATTACGAATGTAAGACGCGAGTTACGTTAGTACGATCATTTTAAGACCAATTAGTAACTACATCAATTCTATTAATTCGTTATAATTATGTTTATGTAAATTTATTTTAATCATTCATATAGAATGTATTATATTATTACAGAATACAAACCATGACATATACTTTAATCTATACTAATATTATAAAGAGGAACGATCTGTTTGTTTGTAACGATTAAACTCAAAAACTACTGGACCGTTTTCAAAAATTCTTTCACCAATAGAAGGCTACATTCTTTGTGAGTGTCAGGCATAAATATAGTCTGGTAAAGTCAATAAATAATTAGTTATTATTAATAATTAAAATAAACATGTGAATTGTATATCTATATACGGCACGAAGACCGGTGAGTTTCAAGCTACCATCAGGATCAACTAGTATTTTATGAAGACGTTTTTTCAAAATTAAATTTTGTGAAATCAATGTCCGCCTTCTGAATCTTGAAATTTTTATTTTACAATTTTTCAGACTTGTTGTTTTTGCTGTTAAAGTTGTTTGGAGACAAAGGAGTTATCCAAAAGTGTTATGCTATCTTATTGATTCATTTCCCTTAATTTATAATATTAACTTTAAAGATGAATATTTAGTGGTTATACAATGGTGTTTTTTTATTTATTTTTTTGTGCTGTATTCAACATTTTTACCATATAGTATGTTATCTTTTAGCAAATTGGATCAAGGTGGTACTTTAAAGAGGTCATTTTCCGATTTTCTCAATATTTATTTAATGACAAGGGAAAAACCACCGACAAATTTCAAAAAACCGCTGAAATAGGATTTTAATTTTTAACGCTTTGTTTACCACCATAGAAACGAATAACAATAAAAATAATGATCTTAGTTATTTTGTTGTAATTTATAATATTATATAGTGACCAACTTGTAACCTACTGTACAGCAGAGTGACATCCACTTACCCGCTTTTTAAGATTAATATTGTACGTATTACGTATTGTTGTATACATATAGACATTAGACTTAATACTATAATAGCCAATAGGTTATTGTTTTATAGCAGCGGTTCCATATCTCATTAGTTGTGCGGACCACCATTTATTATGTAAAAAAAACTTACTTAGGCCCACTTACCTAATATAAATATAAAAAATATAAACACACAAATAAGACGATAGAAGAATTAATATAAACTTATATAAAAATCTCAATGTTGATGCCAATTAAAATTTGTTGAACCTTGGCTTAGACTCGATTAGCGTCCGCGGCCCATTACCACTTGTCCACAGCCCATGAGTTGTGAGCCGCTGTTCTATCGTATGACATGCAAAGCTGGGCAAGTTAGTCATTTTTTCAACTAGTTGAAGTTAAATTACTTTAATAAAAAAACTAACTAAATTAGTTTCTGAAACTGTCCAGTATGACAACTTAAAATATTAATATTATATTAATGTATATGATATTGTGATATTATAATATAGTTATTAAATCTTAAATATATGTAATATCGTAATAGTTAAATAGTAATATAGATAAACGGATAAACGTATACCACCGATAACACTGCCACGAAAATTTGGCATCGTGTCTACACTAATTGGTTAAGCCAAAACTAGTTAGTGCCCAGTGATTACAGGAATATAGAAATATACTAATATCCATAATAAGAGTAGTATACTATATTAGTATAGAAGTGGCACCAATCTTAGACAGACTAAGGGAGAATATGTGAAGATGGTTCGTCATTTTATAAGAAAAGGTGATTCTGAGGCAGTGAGAGTAGAGTTGCTATAAAAATAAATGTGATGGATAGGAAGGTCTAAGAAGAGATGTTGAAACAGAATATAAAATGACACTAAGATAGATTAGATGATTAAATGAGCGGTGGGGGAGGGGGGCGCAGAGCTCCTTAGGAGGTGTAGGTAGGTCGTCTGGTCGTAATACAACCATATAGTTGGAGGCTTGCAAGTTGCGTGAGAAGTAAAAGAAAAAGTTTTATTTTCTAATATCCTTGACTGTGGTCAATGAACAAAATATGACCGTGTACTAAAAATATCATTAAATAATAAATATAAAGCCTAATAGGTAATGATTCGATTATTTAAATAATAGTCGCTACAGATTTTAAAAATATTCAAAACAATCGGATTAAAATTGATAAAAAATTTGTGATATTCGAATGATGAAACAATTCCAGAATTTTAAATTTTTATTAATACATTTCGCACTAATAGGTAGATCTGATTATCATTCGATTACAATTATTACAGATATTTAGACCTTTTACTATTCGATGTTTTTTACTAATAGACCGGACCTCTTCAGTCTTCACGTTTCTACCGATTCAAAATAGGTGATGTTTTTTAGCTACCTATTGACTATACTGAGTTACTCTGATACGGTACGTAACACCGGCTGAATCACTGCGCCATGTCGGATCGCGACTATCAATGCTTTTGGTATAGGATGGGCCCGGGGCCAGTCTATGAGTAAAAGGTCTATGGATATTTGGGACTTTTCAGCAATATCTGCTGGGTATAGACGACTATACGTTTTATGGGTAAGAAATGAGAATGTGAGACATAATACAGTCTTTATTAGGACTTTTTTTTTTTTTTGAATAGGTACTAATCGTTCGATTATTTTTATGTCGGCTACAAAAATCATTCGATTATTTCCATCACTATTCACTAATATACCCATATAAATTCCCTAAAACTAGGAGATAATTTTACCTTGATACATAGTATACCTATATAGTCAAAGCTGGGCAAGTTAACCATTTTTTTAACTAGTTAAAGTTAAGTTATCATAAAATAAAAAATAACTAAGCTAAGTTAAAGTTAGTTTTAAACAGTTACTGAATTTGAGTAACTAAGTTAAGTTACAAATGTTCATGAAAATAATAACTAAGTTAAGTTTAAAGTTAATTTACTTTTTTTTTTAAATACCTAACTTACTCTTAAACGTTATTTTATCTCATCGTAGGAAAAAAACTAGTTTTGGTATAAAATAAAACAAATTAATAACAAATGCACAGACTATTATCTGAGGCCATTTATCCGTCAACACTTCATTAACTTCGGCATTTTCTTCTCCAGGTTCGATAGAATACATTATATACTTGGAGAATAAAAATAAACTAAGTAGGTATCTACTTAGAGTATAACTGTGTACTTATGTATAACAGCACCAAAAAAAAAATAATAGATTAAGCAAATTTTAAGTCATGGTATACGTATATTATATTATTATGACATATTAAATAACAAAATCAGTATCGGCACTCAGTGCTATAAAGCATTAACGCTCAAGGCTCAAAGGATTGACGAATTACTGAATTCACTGTTTGAACTTGGAACCCTCATAGCCACACACTCACACCAGTTGACAAACTACTATATAAGCTGATATTATATAGTATAAAGACTTAATCAGAAATTACTAATTAGGTCCGTTCTGGAAATTATATTATTACCTACCTATCAATGTATACAGTACACTAGTAACAATGTAACATAAATCTTAACCGTTGTCATTTCATAGAAAATATAAACTTCCTAGTTATATTTCAAATAAGTCAAAAGTAAATAATAATAATCACTATTCACTATAATACTACTAATTAGTAATTACCATATGTCTATATTATAGTAAATGGTAATACATATAATAATATACATACCTACAATCGTCCTGGCGGTTCACAGAAATTTCAATGCAAATAATATATAGTTCATAAATCTTAATAGGAAAATTTTTAGTATATAACTTTTTATAAATAACTTTAATTTTAACAAAATAACTAAGTTAAGTTACAATTATTTATAAAAAGAAATAATTTAGTTACCAATTAAGTTATTTTCTACATTCTATTTTTTTTTTAACTAGTTAAGTTAAAAGTTTTCAAAAAAAGTAACTTTTAACTTTTTAACTAGTTACTGCCCAGCTTTGTATATAGTAAACATGATGTATTGAAACGATCTTTATAGCTAATTACTAGATAACCTATGTAATATTATATGTATATGTATTATATATTATATGTATTATATTTTGAAAATATCTTAACCACGGAACTATACATTGTTAGTGGTTATTGGTCCCCGCACAAAAATTCCGTATACGGACAATCGGTCCCTGTCATAATTTTATATACGGTCATTATTTTTCTTTGAGGCAATCAGACTTTTTAAGTGAATAGTAAAATTTTACTATAGCACAAGATAATATAATTTATAAGGCCCCTGCAAATGTGTCATTTTTAAGGAGTTGTGTTTAGGCAATTATTTCGTTCCTGCGATTACTGATCGTCTTTGTGTGTGTAGAAAATGATCATTAGTGTGTGTATACTCCCCTGCCATCACCCGTAACCCTCTTCAATTTACACTTTATTGTCATTTCTTATCTGGTTTATGGTCGCACGCACGCACATGCACAAGTCGTTATAGTCAATAGAAAACCAATTTATGGACGTGAAATAGCCGTCGCACTGATAAAAATTAAGGTATATCTAGTGGTTCGATTTAAAAAAATGTAAAGATGCTTGTGTTACAAGTTTACTTTGCATTGGTCGGAGCACTTTTTCAATTTTAACAAATTCTTGACGAGAGTAAATATTTTACAATTTATAAATTTATAAATTTTTGATATTGAATGTATTAAAAAATATCTTAAATATAATAATATGCTCCGACCGATGCAAATTAGACTTGTCGACCAATTAAAACATCTTAACATTTTTTAAATCGAACCACTAGAAGTATTTTAATTTTTGCCAGTCGCTAAGGTCGTTTTGATGAAAAATGAATAGGGTTTGCAGGGGCCTTAATAAAATAACAATATTAGATTCTGAGCGGAGCGATGAATGTATTGATTTTACATTAATGTGTTTTTTTTGTCTCATCAGCTTTTAGGACAGTAAAAATGCTTAGATTTTCTTCAACAGTATCTTTTCATTTTTTTCTGATAAGAAAATGAATCTAGTTGGTACTTAAGGGGGGGGAGGGGAGAGGAAGTAGTTCCTAATAGTTTTGGAAAACTCAGAGAAAAAAAAGAAGAATTGCTTGAAAATTGAATACAAGGCTCTTAATACCGTATATATATTTATATTGTTGTATGTGATATATTGTTACAATGATATTTACACGTAAATGTGCAAATTATTTTGAGTTAGAAATTCATAAAACATTTTTTTTTAAATCTAAGATTTTGAAATGTAATACTAGATTCCTTATAAGGTTATCTACCTTTATGAAAAAAAAATATACAAGAAAGTCAAATCACATTTTTATGAGCGGTTGAAGTTTAAAGTTTAAAGTGTCACAACATTGGATATTCACTCAATTTTTCATGTAGCGATTTTCTTATTTGTTGTAATTCAAAAACGAATAACCGTAGACATTTGAGATTTATATCATGTTTATTTATCGATTCCCATACCAAAAAATTGTTGACTCGTTTTGATTCGTTTACGGACAATTCCATATTTAAAATTTTTTAGTTTATTTTTCTATAAATATCAATAAAATTCTATTTGTTGGGCCAAAAAGCGTCAAAATGTAATACAAGGCTCCTGATATATTGCTTAAATAGCAGTTGAAAAATATTAAAAATACATGGTATGATTTTTTTTATATGCATTTAAAGTTCAATTTTTGACAACATTAATCAAATTTAAAAATGATTTTGTAGTTAAAAATTTATAAAATGTTCAACCGTGTTCAACTTTTATAGCTTAGGATTGTTAACATACAACAAGGTTCCGCGTAAGTTATTCTGTAATCAAAATATCTCAAAAATATAAAAATACAGTTTTTTCTTACAGTTATTTTATGTTCAAATTTGGAGGAAGTTACATATTAAATAACGAAGAATAACGATTTTAGTTATTTTGTTATAATTTTATAATATTTGTTCAACTTACCGGCTATTGTATTAATAATAACTAATTATTATTAGCAATATAAATATAATATAAAATATTCACACTGACAAACCGTCACCGCTTAGAATTGTTTTTCGTATACAATGATATTATTCAAATGTAATATCATCCATTTTACAGTGACCCACTTGTAACCTATTGTACAGCAGAGTGAAATCTACAGAACCTTATCAGAAGCTGAGTTTGGTCATAGACCAAATATCAGTAGGAATACGGCTACAGCTCTACCTATTTACTTGGGTATTTCTTAAAAACATACACGGGAAAAGTCGCGTACGACAATGCACCGAGCGCCCGGTGGAGTAGCCGACGACCATCGGAAGAATCGACGGCGGACCGAATTAGCGCTGTTATAAGCAACCGATGCTGTGCGTGCTGACGACGCGTATACAGGAGCTGGTGTATACACCGTGCGCACGATGCTGATTCCTAATCTTACGGACGACTCGACGAAAACGTATATTACCAGTCGATGGAAATAATATTTATTATACGGGTTATGACTACTATGCACGTCGAGTCCGCAGTGAAAATTAGACCATCTGATGGCGGAGATGCCAGGCGCGGACGACGCAGCAACGTATATAATATAATATATCGACGGATACAATAGTATACCGTCACGACACCGCCGACCTGTGGTGCAACGAAAAAGACACCAACAAGTCTTATTTTCGACCTACTAGACACTAGTATTAACTAGTTTGTGTATTTATTGGCCGAGTCCCTTCGCTATGAACGGTCTCCTAAACGTTTCCTATCGGTTAAGATAGGTTAGAAAGTTAGGATTGGTAAATGATATTAGACAGTTACCTCATAATAAATTCTCACATTATCAATACACAGCCGTGTACACCACAATTTAAGATAGTAAACTCTTAGATCTGTACAATATAGCTCTTTGTCTCTTATAACCTATATGTCTATGAGTACACTAGATCGTGGCATGAACTAAGATAGTTATTATCTCAAGTTACCTACTCAACGGAGGATTATATTTGATGCCCTCGATTACGGCCACAGTACTACATACCAAACTCCCATCCATGAATTGAAGCATCAAGGTCGGGGGCAATTGTATGTTATTTTATATGGTGAATAAGATTAATTATGATTTATTTTGTATTTTATTATTTCTAAACCCAAACAACATTTTTAAAAAATTAAAATATTTTATACAAATCTGAAATCTAGTCAAATTATTTTATATTATTACTATTTTACCATTAAAAACTATGTTATTAGGTCGTACAAAATTTAATTTTTGTTGAAGAAAATCGTACAAATAAAGTACATAATACTGCTTGATTACAATTTATGATTTCGGATGTATGGGCGCTGGGGTAACGCACCTTGTCCAGTCTAATGTATATCTTCATCTGTGATAGTCAATATCGATCTGTTCGCACCACGGCTATAGATAGTATCTTTAATCGTGGCTTTAACTATCGCATTTTACTATCATCGTGTGACCGCGGCTCACGATTTAAGATATACCTTAAATATATATATTTATATACCTTTAGTACCTAAATCTTAAATCGTGCCACGGCTTAAGGGTAACATCACGATCAAAGATAGTATATATAGCTTTAGATCATATACAATGGATAGAACTATGTGTGTATTTCTCGTATACCGAGCTGTGTCCAACATAACCTCCCACTACCTATTTAATTTCAAGGTACAACGAGTTATTACGCATGCGTTTCGCCAAAAATCACTTTAAAATAACTAATAAGTGGGAAGTTATGTTGGACACGGCAAATGATTAAAGTAGCTCCATCCATTGTATATGATGTAAGTATATAGCCGTGGGTAATATAAACCCGGTAATGTTTTGTGCATGTGCAGTGGATTTGCGCATGCTCAGTTGAGACATATTCGGGGCCGAATAATATTTTGATAATATATTATTATTCTCCACGGACTAAGATATAATGGACTGGAAACCACGATTTGAGATATACCTTAAATATCTTAGATCGTATATCTTAAATCGTGCTGGAAACGAGCAGCTTATCACGGCCGCGAATGTATGTACAAGAGGCAAAGTGGGGGGGGGGGTCGCTATGTGTTCCTGGTTTATAAAAAAATAGATCATATACATTGTACATTGCATATGATCTAAGGTTCCTGGAGTTCACAGCGCCCTCTGCATTTAACACGGACTAAGATACAAATTGTGTAACCAAATAAAACCACCGGTAGCGCTGAAAACTTCAAGAACATTGTTCTTATCAGCTAAGTGACACCATTTCGTGGCCGTCCCCCGATCCCACCGACCATGTCGTTTCCAGTCCATTATATCTTAGTCCGTGTTATTCTCTTACCAGTTATCTTATCACTAACCACGAATTCAGCAATAGGTAATTCGTAGTTCGTGCAATATTGCAATCGTAAAAAAAATGCATTCATATGAATGTAGATTTACAGCGACTATTATAGGTGAAGGCGATTAAAAAAACAAGTAGAGATTTTAATAATACCTAAATATATTGTGTTTATTATAAATAATGATAACGATAAATAATAAATATAATATCACGGCCTTATATAAATATTTATACATAATATAATATACTGTATAGTTATTTAATTTAAAATAAATAATTAGTTTATTGCTGTTTCTGTTGCAGATTTGACTGAACGTTACATTATACATAGTAAAAATAAAATATTTTTTCTTTAATATTATACCTACCTATTTTAGTATTTGAGAATCAACTAGGATACACAAATTCATATTTATTTTGATCATAGGTAATTGTTAAAAATCTACACATTTAAGAAAATGAGGCGATTTGTGCATTTCATTAATGTAGTACCATTGTTGCTAAAGTAAGTAACTATAAATACTATTTTATTTAAGAAAAAAAATGAACATATATTAATATATTTTATAAGTTTAAAACAATTATAGTTTTAATATACCACCCCATTGCCTATAATTTTAGAATTTATTTTATTTTTATAATTTTTTATATTCACATTCTCAGCAATAAAATTATATTTTAAAAGCATCAGGATTATTTTTGTTATATGCTAATACTTAGTTAAGTAGTACATTTTATTAATTTTATTAATAGAAGTATAGAATTATTTAATTTTTTAAAGAAAATTGCAGGACAAGCTTAGTTAGGAGTTCTGTGTTAGTAGTAATGTTTTTAATCATTGTACAATAATATACTTTTCTGCTATTAAATATATTTTAATGAATTCTCTGTCAGACTTAGAAATATTTATATTTAAAAATATAAACCTTGTATAGATTAAAATGTATTATTTAATTTTTATAGTCCACTGGAATTAATTTATGGCTTTTCTTATAAAACATTAAAGTATGGGAATTTTTTCATTATTTATAGATTATATTCAGGACAATAGGATATTGACTGACACGGCAGTGAAACATATCTGAATTATACTTATAGATGATAACATTTTATATATAAACTAACCTAACCTAATGTGTTTCATTATATAAGCTGATATTACTTTTTTAGTCCCAATATTATGTTGGCTTAATTTTAACGTATGTATTGATTTAGGGTAAAAAAAACAACATTGTATAGCATACCTCTTGTAGGTATAGTCATTGTTTCGAATATAAATAATTAACTGAATGTCCAGATGAGTAAAGTTGAGATTAGTGAGACTACCTATTAAAATCATAATTAGTAATGAGTTTGACCAGTGCCGCAGCAACCACAGGGGCACCCGGGGCAATGCTCAAGGGGCCCCGCATCTATCTTAAATTTTTAAGTAGTTACATTGTAATCTAATGTTTAAATTAAATAATAATATTTATTTTCATAATTTATTACGCTATCTAATTTGTTGTCAAAGAATTAGGGGCCTCTATTTATCCATAATAATATCCATATTTATCTATAAATGATCATTAATATCTTAGTGCTACTGCTCATTAAGTCATACAAATAAAAAAAAATAAAAAAACAAAAATGATCACTGGTCACTGTGTGGTGGGCCTTCACATTATATTTTTAGGCTTTTTAAAAAAAAATCACCATCATTATTCATTTTTGTATTGGTAATCTATAAAAAAATATTATATACATAGGCATTAGACCTCAGAGCCCCATACATTGATTTTGTCCGGGGCCCCAAGAATCCTAATTGCGGCACTGGTAATGACTATAGGATTTAGATTTACTTGTAGTTATAAACTCTTTATATTCAATTTATGTTTGTCTTCTAATGATAAATTTTATTTTTAGAGCCCAAAAACCAATAGCAACAAGTTCCAAACTGTTTCCTAAAGTGAAACATCGACCTTTTTTTATATCAAATCGTTCTATGTTTATACAAACTCAAGATACTCCTAATCCAAATAGTGTTAAGTTTTTACCTGGTGTTCAGGTAAGCCGTGAGCATATGTGCTACCAAAATATTCTGCTATTAGGTATGAAATAAAAATTGTTTTGTAAATACAGGTGTTGGAAAAAGGTCATACAATGGATTTTCCTAATGCTACAGCAGCGTACTGCAGTCCTTTAGCTAAAGTTTTGTTTCGTATTGAAGGGGTAAAAAGTGTCTTTTTTGGTTCTGATTATATTACTTTAACAAAAGCAGACGATGATATAGAATGGATGGTTCTTAAACCTGAAATATATGCTACCATTATGGATTTTTTTGCTAGTGGTTTACCTATATTAACTGATGCTAAACCAACTAGTGATACTCGTGAGTTGATTTATGATTTAAATTATAAATTTATTTTATTAATATTCTTATTCATTTAATATGATTATTTTTTTAAGAAATTCATGAAGACGATAATGAAACTGTGATGATGATTAAAGAACTTCTTGATAGCAGAATTAGACCAACTGTACAAGAAGATGGTGGTGATATTCTTTTTATAGTAAAACTTTTCTTTATTAAGATTACTAATTATTTGAAAATGGGCCACTATATGCGTGTTAACAAAAAACAAATAAATTTGTTATTTAATTTTATTATTTAAGTTCTTTCAAAGAAAAATACTTATTTTCCGTAAAAGTATTAAAGTTGATGGTTAGGAAATATTATTTTGAAGTCATTAGAAAACAATATTTTTGAATAATTAATCAAATTATTCTTTTTTTAAGTTTTTACTTATTTGAATGACAGCGTATATTTTTAATTTCATCATGCGGGTGCAACTCTTAATTACGAGGTTATACTTTAATTTTGAGGTTTATTTTAAATTTTCACTTCTTGTGACTAATAAATTCATAATAAGGGGTGGGGGGGGGGGTCGTGTCCCTGTAATTATTAAGTCCTAATTATGTCCATGTTGGTTACTAACAGACTAAAATATCTAAGTTTGTGGCTCTGTCAATAAAAAATTCTCTCGGAATCTCCTCAACTCAATATTATATTAGTGGCCATCATATTTTATTTTGTAATTATTGTTTGTGATCCATATTTTATACTTCAAAAAACTAAAATAGCATCTATATAAACAGTTAAAACATTTATTTTTATTAAGTTTATGTAAATGTGTTGGTATGTATTTAGGGATATGATGCAGGAATCGTCAAGTTGAAATTACAAGGATCTTGTACTAGCTGTCCAAGTTCAGTAGTAACCCTAAAAGGTGGAGTTCAAAACATGCTTCAATTTTATATACCTGAGGTAAATTAACCAAAATAAATTATTTTATTTTCATGTTTAAATTCTATATTAAGGCAGTATCCAGGAAGATGGATATCTCCCCCCCCCCCTCACCTTAAACAATTCTGGATACGCCATTAGTTCAAGGTATAACCTCAATTAATATTATTTAATACTATTTATTATATTACTAGTTGTTATTAACTTGTAGGGTAATACCAACATACTAAACAGTGTGAATAGCTTAAAATTAAACTAAAAATGTCTATGTGTATGGTGAAAAATAACATAATATGCAATGGTAAAAAATTTCAAGTCTCAAGTTTCTACAAATAATCTAACAATCCCTACAAAATAACTGAAATCAATATTTATCGTTTAAGTATCAAATATTGAAAAATGTTTGAACTTGAAATATGTAGAACATTAATGTTGACTATGTATTTTGACTCAGCATAACATTTTTATCAATATTTATTGAAAAAAATATAAGTTCAAAATATTTTTAAAATTCCACTATTTTTAAAAAATTCTAATATAAATATTTTGCAAAATTTTTAAATATCTATTGTTATTGAACTTTAAATGACAACAAAATTAATTTTATCTAAAAATGTGAGAAATTTTGGCTTTGGCAGTTTGGTCTCTCAAAGTAGGTAACAATAAAAACCAATTTGCTACCAGAAACCACCTTGGAAAATGAAAATCTATGTTATGTACTATGTTACGCATTTGTAAGACGGAAACAACACATACGAGTATCACATTATATAATGATTATTGTACCTATATATTGTTTATTATATTATTTTTTTCTTTTTAAATACATAAATCATTCATTATGATTATTATTTAATAAATAAATGAAACTACAAACAAACAAAATGTTTTTCACTCTGCTAGATTTAACTTATATGCAGAAGTCAAGAAATATTTTATAAATAATATAATATGCCTGTAAATAGCTGTATACCTGTGTATACCACTGCTTCAAAAACATTCAAGAAACAAGAAATACAAAATATTAATGCTGTTAGCTTTTCCTATTATGATAGAAAAATATCAATTAGGGTTTAAACAGTTCAAACAAGTGATAACAATTTCATATTTTCCATCATTTTTTATTCATGATATGTTGATATCAACATAATAACTATAATGGTACCGGGTGTTGTTCATCAGTTCCCCACTGGTAGCATTCAAATTACAATTTTTAACAGTTTATAGTTAGTGCAATAAGTAGAATACCACAATGTTTAGTATATTTATTGTGTTGAAGGTGATAGCTGTCGAACAAGTTGAAGATGAAATTGAAATACGGACGAAAGAAGAATTCAAAAAATTTGAAAAGAAGTTGGAAGAAACTGATGAAAAAAGAAAATAGTAATCAAGTTAAACCTTAGATATTTATTAATAAACATTTTTATAGTGTTTCATATAGATGTAATCAAACAATAACTATCTTATCAAAATATCTACAGTGCAGAGTGGTGTCAATAGTTTTTTTTTTTTTTACTAATTAATAAATGTTTTATTGGATAATTATATATTTTTTGGTAAAATGTTTTGTTTAAATAATTTTATAATAGTTGATAATATTTGTAGTAAAATAAATGATTAAGACAATAAAATTAAGCACTATAGAAACGTCGTGCTACTAATATACTAATGAGTGCAATAATTAAATATATAAGGTACATTCCAATATCTGAGCATAACGCATCTTTAAAAAAGTTGGGTGAAAAATTATTTACTACTGGTTCTTCGTTGATTGCTTCCACTTCCTGTTTTTTTTGGTCAGATGATTTGGAGACTTTTTCAGCTGCTTCTTCTCCCTAGTGATAAACAGATAATATATTTTGATTTACAATACAATAAATTTTAATTGTTTAAAAATGAATTTGTTATTTTTAATTACCTTAAATGTTACACTTTTTATGAGTTCACTTTCTTCTTTTGTCAAAGGTTTTGCTTTATTATTAGCTAATAAATTAGATATCTGACCACAACAGTCACAAATCCAATTCCGAGACCTTAATTATAAATATTTTCAATATTAAGTATTTTATAATACATTTTTTTTTTTAAATACAATATGTTACTTTTTAGCCAAACTCAGTCTTTCTTCAGGCGTATATTCAAGAGCTCCCAATGAACCTCGGCCATTAGTTGGCATAAATGCAATCAATGCTAATAGAGCTGTTCTAATTGACCACGACGGTTGCCAAGTTTCTGGATGATGACTGGAAATGCTTAAGCATATTTTTTTGTTTGTTTCCCATCGACCATTTGGCTACACAATTAATAATATTATGTAAAATTACGGTTAAATTATACTATTTAGTACGCACAGTTAATAGTATTATGTTAGGTGGCTTCATGGGATATTCAGTTGGTAATAATATACGACCATGATAAATACCACCATCAAACTCTGATGCTTGTGGACCACGCATAGTAAAGTGCCATTCAAATAAATTGTCTTCTAATGGATGAGCACTGTATTCATCTGTTGGCTCTGACAACTCTATTGCTTCTCTCATTAAACGTTTCACAGCTGTAATAAAAATAAATATTATAACTCCAAGCATTAATAAATTGTTAAAATATTAATCTTTTAAATCATTTACTACAATTGAATATTTAATAGCTACTATATGGTAATTATTTGAAAAACAAACTAGTATTAAATATGATAAAAAATGCAAATGTGGTGAGGGGCAAGACACAGACCATTTTTTTACATGGTCACCACTACCGATTAGGTATAGAGAGAACAAAGCTATAAACATTTTTGCTTATTGAAAAAGGAATGGTATAAACAACTAAAGACTACACAAAAAGAAGAAGACTACTCAAAATGTTTTAATTGAAGAAAGCAATTGGACACCTCTGGACCATAACATCTATAAGTAAATGAGTTTTGACTACTTGTCAATTTGAAAAATTTGGAGAATGATAATATAACCAGTTTAAAACAAGACTGTCCCTTTTTTGATTATCACATACCCTTATTCTCACAAACTTCAATCAGGGCGATTTCTGTTGCTAAATTATGACAGTATGAAATTACTCATAGCTAGCCTGCAATTCAATTGAGGGCGTGGTGTCCTCTTAATTTCAAATGTTATTCACTGACCAAACATGACAAGAAAACTATTCTGCTTGATGTCAGCACACTCAGAAATCAAAAATGTCAAAATCAATAGAATATTTTTGACATTTATAGGTAAAAACTAGTTTTACTATGAAGTTTTCTCAAAATTAAAAACAAATTTATATTACTTGGTCCTAATGATCTATATGAACATATTTTCAAATAATGTTCACAATCACTTTTAATAAAATATAATATGTAATAGATTATTTTCCAATAATAAACAATTAAATATTGTATACACATTTTGTACAATTAGGTGAATAGTTTTTGGGGGATTATAATTTTATGAAAACAATAACATGTTACATGAAGATATAAACAATCAGAAGGTATTGTTTATTACTATGATTTGCTACTCAAAATAAGTGATTTATTTACCTGTACTTTTACTGTTGTATTGAGGTTCCATGTTTTTTTAATCAAATAGATATATTTTTCACTGTTAAATAATTATTTCACTTATATTTCGGGACAATGCAATTACAAAGTACTATTTAATAACATGCAAGATTTTAGTTACGTGTTATTTTGTATTTTATTATTTATTAGGCATGAGAAACAGATAAATAATAGTAATAATTTTTCATGGATATCTGTGTTTATTTTATTTAACAATATTTATTCCCTTACTTATCATTAATATTTGATAATGAAATAACACAGTATAATTTTTTTGGCTAAAAATGATACTAGGTTTTTAGATGATAAAATCACGAAAACTTTGAAGTGAGATTGCAAAGACAGGTGGTGACTACAACTGTCTGGAAAGGATTAATAAATTACTATTTATTGATGGTGAATTTCTAGATTTATAACTTAAAATTCTTATTCTAATTGTTATTTTATATAATTGTTCTGTTTCTATTTTCTTTCAAACGTCAATTTCAATTTTTTTATCACGATTCACAACTATGGATAATGGTTTCTATTTGCAGTTTCAATTTTAAAATTTTCAACTACTATTCAAAATGTAAACATGTAAAAATAATTAATAGTAGTAGGTTATAGGTTATTACTAATTTTAAATAAGCCAAGTTTTTATGTTTTTGTAAAAACAATATTTATTAATTATACTTTTTTAAATAAAGAGAAGAATTATTATTTGTTAATTATCATTAGGTTTAATTACTTTGATTTATTTATGAATAGTCATTGATTAAATTTATTTAAGCCATGTGAATAGTTATCAACTTGTATATTCTAAATTTATTTATGGAAAGCAAAACGAGTAATAATGTGATTGATATACACATGATTAATAATAAAGGGTTTATTTGGAATGCAAATGGTAAGCATGTTTAATTTATATATTTAAGAATTTGATATTGTACATGATTTAGTATATTAAGTAGTGGTATAGTGTAAAATCAGTTTTAGTGAGTTGGTGGGAGGAAATTGAATTATTTTCTTATTATTGTTTGTTATACATGTTAATACATTATACAAAAAATAGTTTTTATGTAATCCTAAATACCTACAAGCGGTAAATGATCAAGTGGCAATTGACCAGAGTGTCATTTAAATATATATAATAATAGAGCTTCTGGTGTGAACTTTTTTTAACAAAACTTCTTGACAATTAAATTCCCCTAAACTTTTTCTCAAAATATTTTCATAGTTCCCACCTGCCAGACGATGAGAATACATTTTCTAATTTTCTATTCGGTATATATTTTTCTTATAACTATTTATCATAGTCTCCTTTAGCACCTCTTATGCTAGTTGCATATGAGAATCCCTGTTTTATTGTTTAAGCATTTATTGTTATTAAAATATTTTGAAATTTAAAGAAATTAGCTCATAACTTAAATTGTTCACTATTAATATATGTTCCTATTCTTGTTTCATCGAGCTTTGGCTTGTATAGTTATAAATAAATTATATTAAGTGCAAATTTTAAGGTTTTTTTTATGCATAAATGCATACTATTTTAAGCTTTTTAAGTACAAAAAATCCTGACCTTAGTTATTATATTTATTTTACTATTAATAATATATATATTTTATAGATTGGTGCATTTTAAGAACAACTCATCGTGTGTTGGGAAGTTTGATTGGAACTTTACCATCCACTCCACGTCAAGAAGATCAAAATGGCCTACCTTGCCTTTTATTACCTGAAGAAATTCGATTACTAGTTGAAAATTGTATAGCCCGTACTGTTGAATATCCATCATTTACTTCTTTATATACTAAAGAAACAGCCAAAATCAATCCATTTGAAACATCACCTAATGTCATGATACATCTTGGTTAGATTATTCTAAATTTGTTGTTTATTTTCTAATTGTCCTCCAGTAATTATAATTACTTATTTGGTTATAGATGAAATATGTTCAAACATAATTGAAGTTCCATTACCTGAATTTATAAACAATTTGGAAAGGATCAGGTATAAAGTTTTTAAGGATCTGTGGTCAAAAGGATTTTATCTAACTTGTGGTATGAAGTTTGGAGGCGATTTTTTAGTCTATGAAGGTTAGATAAATGAACTGAAATTCTTTTTGAAATATTTTAATTTTATTTTATTTTAGGTGATCCTTTAGCTTATCATGCTAAATATATAGTTAACTGCAGAGATTTGGACAAGCAAATTATGGTTTCGCGGAGTAGAGTTAGTTCAATTACTAACAAAAAAATGGTGTTAGCCAAAGATGATGGAAACTCTATAATGTATTTAATTTATCATTTAGATGATACATCTCGGAATAATAATAAAATTAATTACTCTTTTTAGTATGTTCATAAATAAAATAATGTGTATCATGTATATGAAATATAATAATTAATGTATTCAAGACTATAAATAATGTTTCCATGACAAAATCTCCCTCATAAATATTATATTCAAAATTTAACCTTTATTATAAAAATTGCGATTAGATTAGATGTACCTGTGTATCCACTTTTATATATTTTAATGTGTAGCAAAAAATATGTAAATAGTTATTCCGAAGTACAATTTATACCAAGTGCTATGTCCAATTTGAATGGACATCTTGGTGGTTGATTTAGTTCACAAAGCCACGCTAACTTGCCTGTGAACTGAGGTAGGTTTGTACACCAAAACAAAGTAAAAAATGCTTACTTATGAGTTATGATACATAAGCAAGTTGTAAAACTTTTAATCTTATATGCATGCCCAATATGAGGCAGTTGTGCTAAAAGTCATTTAAATAAAGTATAAATATTTTAAAACAAAATACTTTGCATAATAACAGATGCTCCCTAGTTTGTATGCAACAAAGCACTGCATAAAGACTTGAAAATCCCCACAATTGATAACATAAACTCTATAACAATCAAATTTTTTCATTCACTTATGAACTCATGTGGAGCCGCTCGGTATTCACTACAACTTAAATGTAAATCCTCCAAAACCTCGCCAACTCAAGAGAGGAACACCTCATGATTGCAGAGTGCTGACATCTATCACCAGTCACTGCCTAAGAAAGATACAACATGTCCAGATAATTATCTTAATTTAAATCTATAATGTTACTATTTAATTATTATACTGAAATTATGTAAAAAGGAAAAGAGGAAAAAATGTACATATCACTAGGTTTAGATAGCTACCTAGCTAGGAATGTCTTAATAAATATTAAATAAAAAAAAAACCAAAACCAAGATACACTTATATCAAAGAACAATAATTATACCCAATGAATAATTTTTACCAATTTTATTGACATTTATAGAGACAAAAAAAAGCAAATAAGTGAAAAATTCAAATGTCTGGAAATCGCTTAAAACTGGTCAAAATATTTTGAACATTTTATGAAGTATAGAAAATGATAAATTAACATATGGTGTAAGCATCTACTAATCGTTTTTGAATTGCAATAAAATAAGAAAAATCGATCCATGAGAAATCGAGTGAATATCCAATATTATAAAAATTTGAAATTGAAACTCATAAAAATGTAATTTGATTTTCCAGTAGTTATGTTTATTTTGATAAAAGTAGATAAACTTATGAGGAACATTGTATTACATTTTAAAATCTTAGATATAAAAAGAACAATTTATATAAAATATTTATAACTTAAAATAATTTGCAAATTTTCTTGATTTTTACGAAAGATTTTAGATTCTGAGCGAAGCGATACGTACCGCTGTACTTGTCGACATGTAAAATCCTAGGGTCGGGGAACAAATTTTGTTGTTTACATTTTTATTAATAATAAATTTGTAATTTACGACTTTCCAACTAAAGTGATAAACTATAGCATATAATATAATATGGTTAGATCCTGATGCTGAAAGATAATCAATGATTAGGTGACCCAACTTTGATATTTTAGATTCTGAGCGAAGCAATGAATGTATTGATTTTACAATGATGTGTGTTCTTTTTAAATTTTTTTTTGTGTCTGTCATCACCTTTTAGGACAGTAAAAGTGCATTGAAATTGTTTTGAACTGTTTAGGAACATTTTCACTATCCAATTTTATTAGTATTTTTTTCTATAGATGTCAATAAAATTTTATTTGTTGGGTAAAAAAAAGCTTTGAAATTTAATACAAGGCTTCTACTATGTTGTTAAAATGACATTTGAAAAATATTAAAAATCCTTAATCACAGTTTTTATTTATAAGCATTTAAAGTTCAAATATTGACAAAATACGAAAAAATCACGAAAATAATCAAATTATTTTGAGTTGAGAATTCATAAAAATTTTTTTTTTCAATCTAAGATTTATACAAGATTATCCATAAGTTTGTCTACCTTCATCAAAAAAGAAAATGTCTACGAGAAAGTCAAATTAAATCTTTATGAGCGTTCGAAATTCATATTTTTACAACATTTGATATTCACTCGATTTCTCATGTAACGATTTTCTTATTTTGTTGTAATTAAAAACGTATGACTGTAGATACTCGAAAATTTCACTGAATGTTTATATTAGTATTTTCTGTACACCATAAAATTTTGAAAATAATTTGAATCTTTTTGAGCTTTTTATAGACCATTTAAAATTTTAATTTTTTTAGTTTTTTTTTTATGAATATCGATAAAATTTTATTTGTTGGGTAAAAAAGCATGAACATTTAATACAAGGCTTCTGATATATCGTTCTAATAGCAGTTGAAAAATATTGAAAATACATAGGCATAATTGTTTTTTATAAGCATTTAAAGTTCAAATATTGACAAAATGTATCAAATTTATAATTTAATAATTATTTTGTAGTTAAAATGTTCAACTTTTATAGCTAAGGATTGAAAATTTAAAACAAAGTTCCACGTAAATAGGTAAACATATAAATTACTTTATTCACAATAATATCATCAAATATACTTGGTAATATCATAGGCTGACTGACCGTTTTCGCTCAGAATCGTTTTTCCTGTACAATGATATTATATCATTGAATTCAAATTTAACACCATCCATTACAGTGACCCACTTGTAACCTACTGTACAGCAGAGTGACATCCACTTACCCACCTTTTTTTTATTTATACTATATCAAGTTACGGGGAACCTTATATTACATTTTAATTTTTTTTGCCAGAGCGAACATTTTTTATCGACATTAATTTAAAAAAAAAATAATCAAAAATTTCATATGCCTATAAATAGCTCATCGCATAAATCAAAATATTTTTAACATTTTATAAATTGTATAAACATTCAGTGAACATTTCATGTGTCTACAGTAATATCTTTTAGAATTAAAACCAAAAATTAAAAATGATTTTGGGTCAAAATACCATTTTTTTAAATTTTTTTTTTGTCTTGCGCCTTTTTTGAAACTACCGGGAATTTATTTTTCCTTCTGAATGCATGCACTAATTATATTCAATTTTCCAACGTAAAAGATACTAAAGTTGAAAATCATCGCATCGTTTCAACTATTTATCGTAAAATCAATACATCATAATTTAAAATAATAATAGATACGTTTGTTGTAAAAAATTTAATAAATTGTTTTGAAAATGTCATTGTTTTATTGGTATGTTATAAATATACGTTTCAAGTTCCTACGAATATTATTATGTAATGACAATAAAATATTTAACAAAAAAATTTTGTATGTTTATAGACGGTGATTTAATTGAATTTTAGGGGGGGGCTAAAGTCTTTCTTTACAAAACAAGAAGTAGGGTTTTGAAAAATGTTTATTAAATTTGGGGGCTAAGCCCCTCCCAAGCCCCCCCCCCTCAATCACCGCCTATGGTTTGAATATCCATTTACTTGGAAGAGTGGAAGTTATTAGTGAAGTTGGATTCATACCATTGAACAAGTTCAACCGTAGCCTATAGATATCAGCCTATAGATATCAACCGTGATCTTAACCTCAGTTTGTTATCAGATGAAAACACATGCTGAATCTAATTTTTCAAATAAAACTATTTGTTTGTTTTCAATTTTTACAATTACTATTTTCTACCAGTTTCTCGTTGGATTTTTTACAATAATATGAAATCTAATTTTTAATATAATTACTCAATTACTTATACGCGTAGGAATGTAATATAATTATATTGTTTTTTTAGAATCATGTATAGGTTATTTAGGTTTCGGTCTCATATAAAAAATGGATTTCCTCAAATAGTTTTAATTGACAAGCCTCATTTACTGAAAACAGCAGATTTTTCTAATATTCCAGGTAAGATAAATGTTATAAATATGTTATTATAATTATTGTGTTATTATGCTTTGATTTTTCTACTTTATAGAAAGTATTCAAACTAAAACTTTGATAAAGACCAAACAATTCAAAAGAAATGTCAAACGATTTTCAGAAGTAGTACAAGGTTAGTATTTATAATAATTTATTTATTGAAATGTCCTAAATAATTTTATCTTAACTTATAATGTATAATACCTATATGTTGGTTAGAACATAGCAAATTATACTAAAAATAATATTTGCTTAGGTACATACAAAATTTCTTTTAGCCTATGTTTAGTGTTTAATTATTTTTATTTGATTTTATTGTCACTGTAGATTTAACAATAATAGTAACTTGAATTCACATTAAATTTCTTCTATTTTCATAAGAACAAATTATTAATCAACTAACATTAATTCCCTGAGTTATTTAAAAGAAAATAATTGATGCATTTTTAGAACATATTTTTTTAAACAATACATTTCATTAACATACCTCTGTCATACCTTCTATATTTCTGGAAAATAGTTACAAAGCTTATGTTTATTGCCAACATACTAAAAGTAGTTATTTTATAATTGCTATTCAATTTAAAATTGTTTACTATAATAATTGTTTTTAAATGTTTAAATAGTATAATATATTTTAATTTATTTTTGTTTTAAGTTACCAATAATGTTACCAGTCAATCTAAAGTAAAAGTAAAACATTTAAAACCTAACCAAGTGCAAAAAATGGTTGCTTGTAAAAAACCATTGGCTATGTTTCCTATAACGGAAAAAACAAATGATTGTTCTGATAAACTTTCCATAAAAACTATATCTAATATGAAGAAAAATAGCCTTAAAGAAGCGCTGTTAGATGATATAGATGAAATGAATGAAGATCAAATCAGTTTGCTTAAAGATACTGAATTTTTACAAACAATAGCAATGACAGAGAATGACATCGAAAATAAATATACTCCTGGTCATTTAAAAGGAGAACAAGACATCTACAATAATATTGAATTACCAAAAAGCAAAGACAAATTGTAAGAAACCTTTATTATTATTTTAACTTCATTTATTTTATATAAGTAATAATGATTTTTACATTTTAAAGATCAAAAAGAGAACGTAATCGAAATATTGCTGTAAAAAATAAACTTGAGCTAAAAGAAGCTATTAGGCAACTCAATATTAAAGGCCGTGAAAAAAGTCTCAATCAAACACTTCTGGCATATATAGATTTATGTGTAAATTAAATATAAATATGAAAAGAAAAAATAATAAATATATTATTTCTTATATTCTTAATTTGTTTAATTGTTTTAGGTGTGTTGTGGATTTCTTAATAGAGGATTGGCAGCTTTAAATCATTATTGCTACAAGAGTGTTTCAAATAAGGTGTCTCTAAAAATAACTGATATTCGGATTTTTACATGTTTAATGCATGGTTTTGCAAGCAAGGTAATATTATGACATACATTCATAAATGTACATTAACATAAATACATACTATGATTATATATGCTTCAGGTTATTAATTAAATAATGAACTGTTTTAATCAAAAAATTATCCAAATAATATTTTTAGGGAAACTATGAAAAATTAAAGGAAATTTGGTCATTATTAGAACTATCTCAAACAAAACCAAATATTCAAGCATATGCAGCTGCGTTTGAATGTTTGGTTAATAAAAAAGAACCATGCTCATCTGATATATTACGAGGATTATATAATACATTTTTATCTGATGTAAGGCATCACAAATGTATACATTTAAATAATATATTTTATGAATTAATTTTTTTCTGTTTTAGGGGTTTACATTTAATAATTTATTTGAAAATTGTATTTATATCGGAAATCAACGAGAACAAGTATTAAAAGCTGTACAATTATTAGATCCTTCATTTGAACCACATTTCAGTATTGAAAATATTTACTATTCTTGCCCTCTTTTAGATCATTTAAATTCACAAAAAGTAAAAATATAATAACTGAATTTTTGTTTGAAGTCATGTTTGTATAATATGTACGATTTGATCTTTAGTCAACGTTTAAATGCCCTGTTGAAGGTCTTTTCGACAAAAAGAATATTCTTGAATGTGCTCGGAAACAACTAGAATCAGAAATGTCTACTATTGTAAAAGTACAGTCAGTTGACAATAATTCCACACCATCTCAAAAAGTTATAGATTATGTAAGGATTTAAATACATTATCTATAGTAGTATGTTCTGTTTGTCTGTTTATTCTTAAACATTTAAACATTTGTAATTTTTCTTGTTATATGACAATATGTAAATACGAAAATATGATTTCTGCCAATTATTTTTCCTTCAAAATACCTGGAATCAAAATAAAAACATAAAGTAGTGGTGTAGTGTCAGTAGATTAGTTCTAAAATCAAATATTTGCTTCGATGATTTTATTTTATTGTTTGTGTGAATCAGGGATGCATAATTTATTTTTAATTTATCAATCCACCTTGTAAAATTTTAATTGAATTATATTTTATAAGAGGTTGAATTATTCCAAATAATTTGTTATTGCCAAAAGCTTGCAACAGCTTGCACCCTTTTCAAATTGTAAACACCTATGTATTCAATGTGTATTTTTAATAAAATATGTTTATAGAGGAATAAATTAGAAGATTTACAAGAAAAATGGAAAGAAACTATAAGGAATGCTATTGCGCGTGAATTAGAAAGTATACGTGCTCAGCATAACTGTTTAAAATCTTATCGGAATGTAAATATATATCCTTATTTAAGAGTTTTAAACACAGAACAATATGTTGATATAATTATACAAGAAGTTCGGAAGCTAGCTGAAGGGTCTGAAACATTTAGTCCGACAGTAAATTTACTATATCGAAATTTGGCTAATCAAGTTAGATTAAGGTACTATATTATTATAAAGTATAATAAAGTAAAAAATTATACCATAATCATGTTCAATTCACAATTTATAGGTACCAAATTAAATACAAAAAGAATACAAAAATTTTAGAAAAGATGAAAGCAGTTTATACCGATTATTGTTCATGGTATATAAATAGTGAAAATTATGATAGTCAAAATACGAGACAACAATGGCAACAATTAGTACACAAATACAAAGGAATAGGAGCAGATATTGTAAGTTTTGCTTATTTTGGATTTGAAATTTAGAAATTACTGTAAAATCAAAACATGATTTGCTCCACTCTAAATCTTAAAATAAATAAATTAACACAAACATTTAGGACAAATAGTATAAACCATTAATTCAAATTCATTATTAATACTAGTAAAGATTATAACATTTGATTACTGTTATTACTAGGAACAAGATGACAAACAATGGCCTTCTACTGTATTAAACAGCGTTGGGAAATTTTTGTACAATATTATTATTAAAGATATAAAAATTGATGTTAATATCATGAAAGACAATAAAGAAGAGGAGTAAATTAAAATTCATTATTGAAATTTTCATCTTTAATTGCCTTAAATTAATTAATTTAATTTCTAGGCATTTATTACCAGCATTTTATACAGTTTTCCGTGGACAATGTCAGCATGTGAAACAAGAAATTAAACCACATCCTGTTTTGTCAAAGCTTTATCAGTTATCTGAACCTAATGATTTAATATTTGATGTTACTATGATCCCTATGTTGAGTCCACCAGTTCCTTGGACTTCAATCAATTCTGGAGGGTATATTGCTGCTAAAGCAGATCTAATTAGGTAAATTGAGAAATTGATTTATTTTGTGGTAAATTAATTATCAATACACATAAATATAATATGCAATTATTTAAGGCCCCTGCAAACCCTATTAATTTTTCATCAAAACGACCTTAGCGACTGACAAATATTAATGTACTTCTAGTGGTTCGATTTAAAAAAATGTAAAGATATTTTAATTGGTCGACAAGTCTACTTTGCATCCGTAGGAGCATATTTTTAAATATATTCAATATCAAAAATTTATAAATTTACAAAATGTAAAATATTTATTCTCGTCAAGAATTTGCAAAAATTGAAAAAATGCTCCGACCGATGCAAAGTAAACTTGTTTACCAACTCATGCATCTTTACTTCTTTTAAATTAAACCACTATAAGTACCTTAATTGTTGTCAGTGCGGCGGCTATTTTACGTCCATAAATTGGTTTTCTAATGACTTTAAATGACTTGTGCATGTGCGTACGTGTGGCCATAATCCAGATAAGAAATAACAATTAAGTGTAAATTGATGAGGGTAGCGGGTGATGGTAAGGGAGTATACATACACTAATGATCATTTACTACACACACATAGACGATCAGTAATCGCAGGAACGAAATAATTGCCTAAACACAACTCCTTAAAAATGTCACATTTGCAAGGGCCTTAACTTTATAAAACATAATAACAATAGAAATATTTTACATTTAGTTATAGTTCTATACCTATGTCTATATCATGTAAATTAAGAACTTAAACCAGATTGGTTCATAATTTCAAAAAAAGTTTTGGTTTTTTTTAAAACAACTTGTTACGGTTTTAATATTAATTAAGTTCTGCTTGTAACTTATACCAGGTGCTTCATAGAATAAATGTATAGTGTACCTAGTAAAGTAGTAATTAGTAGGCATTTAAATTACAAATAACTGTAAATTATTTGAGAACCACAAATCAAGGAACTTTTACAGTTTAGAATCATAATTTGTATGAATAAATGTGTAATACAGTATTTAAATTATTGTTTAGGTTACCACAACAAGCTATTTTACAATGGCATAGACTTGAGCAAACACCAAAACAGGAACTTTATCCAGCCTTAGATGCACTGAATCAGTTGGCCTCTATACCCTGGACTATTAATAAACCTGTAATATCTTTATAAATATACAATAATTATATAACACAACTACACAATATATAATAATAATTTGTTAATTATTTCATTAGGTTTTGGATGTAGTTCTTCAAGTATTTCGTTCAGGTGGTTCTTCAAAATTAGATATTCCAAAGCCTATATCTGCCTTCCCATCTCCACAACCAATATTACAGAGTATGAGTAAAGATGAACGTTCTAGGTTGTATAAAGAACGTGCCATATTAAAAATACAGAAAGCTGAAATGTTTAGTTTGTGGTGTGATGCTTTATATCGGCTGTCATTAGCAAATCACGTAAATATTTATAGTTAATTTTTTTAATTTATTTAATAATAATTAAGAAAACAATTTCAGTTTTGCGGTAAAATATTTTGGTTGCCTCATAATATGGATTTTCGAGGTCGAGTATATCCATGTCCTCCTCACTTAAACCATCTTGGCTCAGATATGGCCAGATCACTGTTATGTTTTGCTAAAGGAGAACCACTTGGATCTAATGGTCTAAACTGGTTGAAAGTAAGTTTGAAAATTGATTTACTAACAGTGTTTGGAAGGAACAGATTTCTGGAATGAATTCTTTTTAATAAAAAAGAACAAAGAACGAAAAAATCCATTTTGTTTTATACAGATATGTAAATAATTGAAATTAAAATATGTATTTTTCTTAGTACATACAATATGTATTGCCATTAATCCAGTATCGGCTTCAATCCGTTAAAATGTATAGTTACTACATTAAATATTAATATTTCTTATATTATTTAAAAATTGTTGTCATTGTATGTAACTTTTTCATAGTTTAAATCCTCCATCTCATTGGGGTCCTTCCCACTCTCAATGAGTTCCATTATCATTATTTTCTCAGTATTTGTTTCAAGACCTATTTTCTTTGCTGCTTCTTCCGACACTCTGGCCGCGTTAGCTGTGTCTGCAAGCAAATCACCTATTATGTCTAAATCGTTAGCGAAACCGACGCTTTTTCTATTTTATTCTGACCAATTGATAAACCACCTTTATTGTCCTGTAGTACCCGTACTGCCTTCTCAAAGGCAAGATTGAAAAGTACTGGGGACAAAACATCCTCTTGCTTCAGCCCGGTTCCTGATGTTACATTTTGTGTTTTCCATACACATTTTAGTTAGTGCTATTAATTTTTTTAGGAAACCAGATTCGTACATATTATTGTAAAGACTGTCTCTGTGGATGCTATTATAGGTCTTTATAAAATCTATGATTAGTTGCCACATATTTTGCCTAAATTCGTACCTCTTTTCAATTATTTGACCTATTATGGGATATTTGTTCTGTGATTGAACGGCCTTTCTAGAAGCCGCATGGTAAATCACCTAGACCTAAGCACTCCTCCGCATAAGAGGCAATGCGGTTTAGTAATACCCTAGAGAAAACCTAGTATGCAGAGTTCAAAAGCGATATTCCTCTATAATTTTCACATTTTGTCATGTCTCCTTTTTTGGGCAGTGGTATGATAATTAGCTATTTCAGCTATCCGGTACTCGTTCTTCAACCCATATTAGCTGCACAATCTGTAGATTACTACGTGCAGCTCTTCACCTCCATATTTTATGAGTTCTGCTGGAATATTATCGGTACCCGGTACTTTCCAATTTTTTAGGCCAAAAATTGCAATTTTCACTTCTTCTAAACTAACATCCTCTATGTTTGGCTCCGCTTTTTCATATTTGGTATGTAATACTGGCTAAATGGCATCATACCATTTAGTAATTTTTCAAAATATCCTTTCCATTTCTCAGCTCTTGACCCTGACTCCATTAACATTTGTCCGTCTTGGTCTCTGATTGCATTCCATATATATTGGGTTAAATTGCTTAAAATATTTAATGACTCTAAAAATGTTTTTACTTCTCCCTTGTGTATGGCCATTTTCTGCAATCTGTAGTATAATGCTAAAAAATTTTCTTTTTTCCCTTTGAAGAGTGCTTTTGCAGATTTTCCGTTCCTGTATAAAAACTCTTTTAGTCATTTGAGTGTTGTTTGGCTTATTAAAGCCTTATGACGCTTATCTACAGCAATTCTACAAACATCATTAGGTTTCTAGACCTTTTTAGCTCACCAATACTTTTGGCCGCTGCTTTTTTAACAGCATTGCTCACAAAATTGCTCACTTTTTCCCAATCCAAATCCTCATTCATATGTACATTTTTTTCGTTAAGATTCTTCATGACTTTATTCTCATACTCTTTCCTCACATTTTCATCTTTAAGTAACTCAAAATTGATTTTAGTCCTCTTGTCTTGATTAAATTTCACTTGACTTTTTAACTTTGACCTGGGCTTGACAATCACTAAGTAGTGGTACGTGTCACAATCGGTGCATCTATGGCTTCTTACATTGTAAATGGTACTACAATATCTAGCCTGTATAAGAACATGGTCAATTTAGTTCAGGGTTTTGCCATCTGGTGACCTCTCTACGTGGCTTTGTGAAAATTCTTGTGTGGTAACGTAGTACTACTAAGAGTCAACCCATTTAATGTTGCAAATGATATCATTCTCTGGCCATTGTTATTGCTGTGACTATGCACACTTTCCTTTCCTATACAGGGGAAGTACTGTGGTTTCCATCTACATTTTGCATTTAAGTTACCTTATACAATGTTTATCATGTTTCCAGTGATACTCTCGTATATTTCGGTCAATTTATCATGGAAGATATCTTTCACATTGTCATCCTTTGCTTCTGTTGGTGCATGTCCATTTATTATACAAATATTAATTGAGCTAGTGTTGATGGTTAATATCGATATCCGTTCGGATATTGGATTAAAACCTTTAATGTACAGTACTAATGTCCTATAATCTGTAAAACCGCTTAAAAAATGATGCATATTCTCCACTTCAGAGAACTTAACCCCCAACCTAGAGGATCAGACTGAACTAAGGTCAGTTTAGAGCTCAAGGGGCCCCAGATTCGCCAAACCCATAGCACAACATCAATCATAATTTTCAATCAACATAATCATTAATAAATTCCACTTATTGTCTATCTGTGTGAATCATATTGAATTTTTAATTATAACCAACTTTGAAAATGAGCATTTTGCATCACAGTTTGTTAAAGGAACTTGTAGATCTTGTTAATCTCAATGTAATGTACATTATACATATTTGGAAAATAAGATTTTGTTTGTAAAAAAGTTTTGCTATAGCACCACAATTATCAATATCTGATAAAACTGTTTTGATATAATGATAAAAATGAGATATTTCTGATTTTTAGTTATCATAAGTTCATGCCCTTAAAAATGCCTGTATAGGCGTGCATTTATGCCCTTAAAATTGGCAAAATATGCTTTAAAAAGTTATAAAATATGCATATATATGCACTAAATATCTAACAGTATGCACTTAAAAAAATCATTTTTGATAGAATCTAATAGAATCATTCTATCTAATCGTGATGTGCACCCAAAACATTGATAAACTGAATGAAGTTATTACTACTATATAGCTATTTAACTTAAATCATTTTATGTTGCGACCGAATTCCCAACAATTTTATATAATATCATAATGAAAAATTATAAACGATCGCGTTTTTTTTTTTTGTCAAATGTTGATTCTTTTATAGTATTTCCATAAAAAAATGCATATTGATATAATAATATGAATAGAAATATCAAAATCATGTATAATATGCCTGATAAAATAGAAATATGCCAAATAGGCAAAAAACCTCTAAATATGCAAAAACATGCAAAATAAGACTTCACATATTTCACCGTAGTACCTTGAAATAAATTTATGTCATCTAGCATTAAATACAACTAAGCAAGATTTATATGCAAATGCATGAACTTACGAGGCCTGGTTATCATCGGGATTGTTATTGTAAAACATAATACAATGATAATTATTTAATGAATCAATGTCAGTTTTAAAATAAACCAAAAATTTAAATTGAAAAAAAAACAGATCATAAGCATTTAATCTTCTATCTAGTTTCTAATTTAATCTATGTATAATAACAAAAGAAGTATAAACTTCAAACTTTTTTCCTACACTTAAAATAGTTTCATTTTCACGTTGTATTTGTTTTCTTTTACCGAAGTCTTTATAATTTTTCATAATTTTTGTACTTATATTCTTTATAATCTCTCTTAGAAACTATAAATATAAACTTTTATGTAAGTAAAATTTTATATTGTGTAAGTATTGTGTATAACTTAAAAATATGACAATCACATTTTTTTTGTTTTGTTAAAAATTGTCTATGCTCTAGACTATATCCCTCTTAGATCCCACCCTCTTATTCCGGCTCTGCTTGAAAGTACCATTTATGAATAGTTCAACTTTAACTGATAATATAATATGCTAATATTATGGAAAATAATATTGAATACATATTGTAAAAATACCTTAAAGAATTTGCATAAATAATTTTTACCTATTTTTTTGTTATATTTGAACTGAAAAAGGACTTGTTCATTTTATAAAGGAACAGCAAAGAAATAGAACCAATTCCTTCCTATAAGGAACATGCCAAACATTGTTAATTTATAACTTAAGTTCAATGAAGATTTACTATATTTTTTTAGATACATTGTGTTAATTTAACTGGACTGAAAAAGAGAAATTCTGTTAAAGAAAGACTTCAATATGCAGAAGAAATACTTCCAGATATATTAAATTCTGCCCATAATCCTTTAGAAGTATGTAATATGGAAATAATTTTTTTGTTAAATATTAAAAATTGTTTGCTCTTTTATTATTTTTATTACTTTTATTGATTTATTTAGGGAAATATGTGGTGGGCCGAATCTGAGAATCCTTGGCAAACTTTAGCATGCTGTATTGAGATATCCCATGCTCTACAATTAGAAAATCCAGAAAACTTTATTTCTCATTTCCCTGTTCATCAAGATGGATCATGTAACGGTTTGCAACATTATGCTGCATTAGGTAAAGATTTTGCAGGAGCAGTGAGTGTTAACTTAACTCCTTCTGATATACCACAAGATGTGTATAGTTGTGTTGCAGCTATGGTAAAAATATTGACATTGAATATAAAATAAACAACAAATTAGATTATATTATTTTATTTCATTAGGTTGAAAGAGAACGTTCAAAAGACGCTGCAAATGATGTTGCAATAGCAAAATACTTAGATGGATTTGTTAGACGTAAAGTAATTAAACAGACTGTTATGACAACAGTTTATGGGGTAACTAGATTTGGTGCTCGTTTACAAATTGCTAAACAATTGAAAGGTATTTTCTCAAATGTATATTATTTTTTTGATGCTATAATATATTAAATTTTTTAATATTTTTTGTAAGATATTGATTCATTTCCTAAAGATAAAGTTTGGTCGGCTTCTACTTATTTAGTGGCAAAAACATTTGAAAGCTTAAGAGAAATGTTCACTTCTACAAAAGAGATACAAGTAAAGTTGAAATATTATAAATACTTATGATTTTAATTTAGTGTTTGCACAGAAAATTCCAGTCCATAGAACCCTAGCTGCTTTTCTGTGTCCAACCCACTTAGTTCTTTTTAAAAACCAATAGTAAAACCGCGCTACTTAAAAAAAATCCATACATATAATTAATATAAGGAATTATTTTCATTATAAGGTAAATATCATGAACTAAGATAGTATGAACTGGCAACAATGTTATTATTTGTGGTCAAGTTATTAAACGTTATTTCTGTAGTGGATGAAATTTAGCAACTGAAACACTATTTATTTGAAAGCATTAACCCATTGTATAGGTGCCCAGCGAACGCGGAACAGAGTTGAATAGTTGGTACTTGTCACTTGATAGCTCATTAAAATAACACTACGGTTGTAAAATTTTCTCCTCTACTGAAACTTTGTTTCAAAACCTGACCTTATCACTACCACCTGTCTGTCATGTCGCCACCAGTCCATATTATCTTAGGACTTAGTTCATGGTTAGATGCAGTGGTTGGGAGTAGCACGCTAATTGTAGTGCCGCTACAGTAGCACGCTACTTTATTTTTGTAGCGATTGACGTAGCGTCGCTACATTATGCCTTAGATAGCTAAATACTATAGTGCGCTAAACATTTCCGGTTAGCGTAGCGAAAATTATCATTATTTTGTCGTTACCTACAATCTAATTGGTGATTATTAAAATATCAATTATGATTATATTTGTTTATTTATATTATGATAATGATTAGCGTATTAGTGAAGTTTTTGTTCTGGGTTCTGTCCAGTGATCAAATGTCAAATCAGTACAAACTACAAACACTAGTTTTCAATAAGAACATTTTTAAAAATGTAGCGAAAAAGTAGCAATAGCGGTAGCAAACTACTTTTTGGGGGAGCAGCTGTAGCGTTAGCGTACTACAAAAAACTATTAGCGTCCCGACCACTGGTTAGATGTCTCATAAATACATCTGATCTGATAGACATTTGATTGACAAATGTCTATTAATTGTTTTTAGCATTAAATTATTTTGAAAATCATACCATGTATAGAAAATGCTATTATAAAATAGATTTAATGAAAATTTTAAGTATCTATGGTTAGTGTTTTTGAATTATGTTAAAATAACATATTCAATTTTGTTTTAAGCTCATTTTGCGTAAAAATTCCAATTTTTCCTTGACTTTGTTTTGTTTTTCTCAATTATTAAAAAAAACACTGGAATTTTTTACTTTTGACCCCTTAAAGCAGTGATTAATAACTAGTATGTCGTATACTAATATGCTGCGTTTATTGTAATGTGTCCTAAAAAAAAATTATTTATATTCTTTGGTCAATAGTTATTATGGTATGACATGATGGCAAAATCCCAAAGATAACAAAAACAATTATGAAAATTGTCAATTACTTACATATAGGTTTATAATTATTACTTTTTCAAAAATCTATTAACTGTTTTAAATGTGTTGCCATTTTTATGGATCTAAATTATTAGGGTGTCGTCCTAAAAAAAAGGTTAGGCACTGCCTTAAAGTATCAACTAGGTTCACTTTCTTCAAAAACAATGCTGAAGTTAAAAATTGAAGCATTTTTTCTACAAAAAATATTATTTTCAGTCCTTTACACCCAAAAAAATGGGTACATATTTTTAAAATCAATACATTTATCGGGAGCACTCAGAACCTAAAATTATCTAAATATGTTTGGTTATTATTTATACGTTCAAGTAGTTTATGATTAAAATTTACAATGAACATCTAATTTTTTTAATTTAAATTTGGTTTACATTATTTTAGGATTGGTTTACAGAATGTGCCCGTGTAATATCACAATCATGTGGTCAAAGTGTTGAATGGATAACACCATTAGGATTACCAGTAGTCCAACCATACAATCGTAGAAATAAATGCCACGATTATACCAAGAAATCTAGTGTTAAAATGGGAGAACATTTTATATTGGATATGTATGAGTTAGTATCTCTGATTAAATATAATCTTAACAGTTATTGTATAGATTACAAATTTCACTAACACTTATGTTTTATTAGAAATTAATTTTACTCATCTTTGAACTAAGGTTTTACTATTTAAAAAATGTATATTTAAAAGTTATGTATAATTTATAGTCGGCCAAATGTGATGAAACAAAAGAATGCTTTTCCCCCAAACTTTATCCACTCGTTGGATTCTAGTCATATGATGTTAACATCTCTTCACTGTGAACGAGCAGGGATCACATATGTATCAGTACATGACTGTTTCTGGACACATCCTAGTTCTGTTGAGATTATGGGAAAAGTAAATATACAAACATATACTTTTAATGAAAATGTTATTTATGTATAATAATATTTTTAGATTTGTAGGGAACAATTTGTAGCTCTACATAATGAACCAATTCTAGAAAATTTATCTAATTTTATGATTAATAAATATGAACTTTCTAATTAGTAAGTATAATAATAAGTTAGAATAAAATTTAATTAATATTATTTATTACATTTTTTGTTTCCAGCGATATTACGAATGATACTCAAGATATGTTAAATGTTTTTAAACAGTTACCTAAAAAAGGAGATTTTAAACTTAATAATGTTCTAGACTCTGTATATTTTTTTAGTTGAAACGTTTTAGTTTGATGTGATATATGTTTCTATTTTTTTTGTTTTCTAGTCTTTAAAATATATTTATATTTTTTCAAAAGATATGAGTTTATTATTTTTTATAGTACCTTGGTATTTACTTGATTTCTCATGTAGCGATTTTCTTATTTTATTGTAATTCAAAAACAAATAACTATAAATACATGAAAATTTAATTGAGTGTTTATATTTTCATTTTTTATACACCATAAAATTATGAAAATATTTTGGCTCTTTTTAAGCTGTTTACAAACATTTTCAGTTATAAATTTTTTTTTCTACAATTGTAAATAAAATTTTATTCATTTGGTAAAAAAGCTTGAAAATTGAATACAAGAATTCTATTACATTGTTACAATGGTAGTTGAAAAATATTAAAAGTACAGTCACAATTTTTTTTTTAAGTTCAAATTTTGACAAAATGAATCAAATTTAAAATTTAATAATTATTTTGTAGTTAAAAATGTTTAAATGTTGAACTTTTATAGCTGAAAATTGAACATTTAAAACAAAGCTCTACGTAAATAGGTTATATATAAATAACTTTATTCACAATAATATCATCAAATATATTATATTATACTTATAGTAATATCATAGACTGACTGACCGTCTTTGCTCAGAATCGTTCTTATACAATGATATTGATATCATTTAATTTAAATTTAACACAATCCATTACAGTGACCCTTCGTGTAACCTACTGACTACTGTACAGAAGAGCAACACCCACTTACCTACCTTTTTATATTTATTATTTATATATTATAATAATATATTAATATAATATAATCAGTTCATATGGTAATATTGTTGTTATTCCCTAATGTTAAAAAAATATTTAAAATCAAAAACGATATTATTTCATATATTCATTGTACAAACCTACTATGAAGAAACCAATTTATTTCGTAGTACCTATACTAGTATGGATTAGTCATCATAAGTAATTAGTCATCACTCATTAGGATAAAAATAAATAAAAATGTGTAGGGACTGTAAGTCTGTAAATAAATAATTATAATCTGTCATTTGTGATACGTATTGCGTACCTATTTACAACGCGCCAACCTAAATGTCTGTGGTCAATCCGATTACCTTTGGCCACCATTTGCAATACTAGCTTTTCTAAAATGGTTTAATCTGATAATGACATGTATACATTTTAAATTTTGTATTGTATCTGTTAAGTTCCTATCTTGGGGAGCTAACAGATAATGGTTTTCTACTCAAAAGTCCGGTAAAAATGTATATTACACACCAAATTGACACGTAAAAATATTTTTGATATATATTTTTGATGCGGACATTTCCCCCCCCCATTTTTTTAAAGTAAATTATTGACTATTAATATTAAATTTAACACTTTAATATTATTTATTATTTAGTATGAATTTTTTTTTTTAAATAAAATATAAAATAGTTTTTATTTTCATAACTATAATAGACTATAAATGTATATGTTTGATCAACTGAACTACTTACTTGAAACAATAAAAATTTAAAAAAAAAAACTAGGTATAGAGTAAAATTTTTTTGAATGGTTTTCGATTTTTATATTTTGTCCCGTGCTACTTAGTGCAATTTTAGCCTAACCTTGAGTTTAATTTCGGGAATTAACACCCATATTGTTGGATGACAACCTGTTGTATGTCTTACTAAGTGTGTGCATCGATTGTTCCACGATTCACATATACATTATTAGTTCTGTGTTAATTATTGAAAGTGGCTTCAAAGACATATTCCCATGTTTTTGTCAAAAACAAGGGTTTAGTTTTTCTTAATTGTATATTCATACCAGTTCCAACTCTCTTATACGACCATTTACATATGTGATGTCGAAGTAATTTAGTAATTCATTCGCTTCAGGGATATTTGTTTGTTTTAAAAACTCCATTTTTTTGTAAACCCGTTCAAGTGGAAAGAATGCCAGACCATCAATCATAGTCCATAGAATAATAATGACTAAATTTGTCATCATGCATATACGTATTGTTTGTAAACCTAACTCCTGAACTTTACGAAATTTACTCTGGCAAAGATAGTAAAGCACTCTCTAATATCTAATTCTAGACCAAAAACATAAATACCCGCTGTGCTTGTCGACATGTAAAATCCTGAGGTCGGGGAACAAATTTTGTTGTTTACATTTTTATTAATAATAAATTAGTAATTTACGACTTTCCAATTAAAGTAATAAACTATAGCATATAATATAATATGGTTAGATCCTGATACTGAAAGATAATCAATAATTAGGTGACCCAACTTTGATATTTTAGATTCTGAGCGAAGCGATGAATATATTGATTTTACAATGTGTGTTCTTTTAAATTTTTTTTTTTGTGTTTGTCATCACCTTTTAGGACAGTAAAAGTGCTTGGATTTTCTTCAACAGTAACTTTTCTGATAGGAAAGTGAATCTAGTTGGTACTTTGAGGGGTCAAAAGTAAAATTTTTCCAGGTGTTTTCAAAAGCGCCGTGAAAAACAAAAGAAAAATTTAGGAAAATCGGAAATTTTTACGCAAAATCGGTTTTCCACAAAATCGATTTTGGTTTTTGGTGCAACTCAAAAACAAATGACCGTAGATACTTGACAATTTCACTGAATGTTAATATTAGCATTTTCCATACACAATACAATTTTGAAAATAATTTGACTCTTTTTGAGCTGTTTACGGTCATTGTCAGTTTTCAATTTTTTTTAGTATTTTTTTCTACAAATATCAATAAAATTTTATTTTTTGGGTAAAAAAGCTTGAAAATTTAATGCAAGGCTTCTACTATGTTGTTAAAATGACATTTGAAAAATATTAAAAATCCTTAGTCACAGTTTTTATTTATGAGCATTTAAAGTTCAAATCTTGACAAAATACGGAAAAATCACGAAAATTAGCAAATTATTTTGAGTTAAGAATATTTATTTTTAAATCTAAGATTTGAAAATATAATACAAGATTATCCATAAGTTTGTCTGCCTTCATCAAAAAAGAAAATGTCTACAAGAACGTCAAATTAAATCTTTATGAGCGTTCGAAATTTATATTTTTACAAAATTTGATATTCACTCGATTTCTCATGTAACGATTTTCTTATTTTGTTGTAATTAAAAACGTATGACTGTAGATACTCGAAAATTTCACTGAATGTTTATATTAGCATTTTCTGTACACCATAAAATTTTGAAAATAATTTGAATCTTTTTGAGCTTTTTATAGATCATTTAAAATTTTAATTTTTTTAGTTTTTTTTTTATGAATATCAATAAAATTTTATTTGTTGGGTAAAAAAGCATGAACATTTAATACAAGGCTTCTGATATATCGTTCTAATAGCAGTTGAAAAATATTGAAAATACATTGTCACAATTTTTTTTTATAAGCATTTAAAGTTCAAATTTTGATAAAATTTATCAAATTTAAAATGTAATGATTATTTTGTAGTTAAAAATTTATAAAATGTTCAACTTTTATAGCTAAGGATTGAAAATTTAAAACAAGGTTCCACGTAAATAGGTTATATATAAATTACTTTATTCACAATAATATTATTAAATATACTAGGTAATATCATAGGCTGACTGACCGTTTTCGCTTAGAATCGTTTTTCTTATACAATGATATTATATCATTGAATACAAATTTAACACCATCTATTACAGTGACCCACTTGTAACCTACTGTACAGCAAAACGATATTCACTTACCCACCTTTTTTAAATTTGGGACTTTTAATTTCGGAATTTTATTTCATCGGATTTTTTTTTCGCAGTAGGTGAGTTGATTCCGAGACCTACTTATGTATTAGTTGATTATTGGATATGTACGAGTTGATCTCATTACCAGGTACCAAATTTAAAAAAAAAAAGTGCTATACATTTTTACCAAATAACTAAATTTTTTTAATAGTAATTTTTTACTTAATAACTAAATTTTTTAATAATAATTTTTTACCTACTAAATTTTTTACTAATAATTTTTTAACAAAAATTTGAATGAATTTCAAAATATGAAAAAACTAAAATAACAACATTTTTTAGAAACTTGTCAGCCAGCCTCCTCGTGATGTTTCTTGAGTTAGGCTAATAGGCTGACTAATTTGACTAAATATTGGAAATAATATACCAGGGAATCAACTTGTACATACCATCTTTGGATGACTTGGGAATCAACTCAACGGTATCAGTTCAGGTAAACAGGTACCCGGGAATCAACTCTTACGCAGCCTTTTTTTCATCGGACTTTTGTTCAGGGATTTTAGAACATAACTCAGATGTCACAAAAAATATTTTATATTATATGCATCGGATTTTAGTACGGTTAGGTTAGGATTTTGTATTAATTGATTATTTTAGGTAGGTGGAATTAAATAAAAACGACAAACTTGGAATAACTTTCATACTCTAGAGCTAAATCATACACTTCCGTACAAACGGGATCTGCGATCTACCGCAGGTAGAATACACCGAATATAAAATAACGAATTGATCAAAGTTTGAGTCATATAGAGTTGGTACATTTAACGGGTAACGAAGTGCACTGGATCAGCTATTTTTAATAAAAATATATTTATCATTAATACCACTAGAAACATTTCAATACGTCTTAATGGACCTTTTTTTTATATTTACCTGTCGATCACATTAAACGAAAAAATTGAATAAAAAATTATACATACATCGTCCGAAAGCAAAATAAACAACCAATCACGGGCAATGCTGTGACGGGTCGGCTAGTATATTTAGGTATGTTAAGGGTAAGGTCCAAAAACGGTTAATGCACATAATTATCCAATCAATTTATACAATTTCCGGTGTGCTGTGGATAAAGTATTTGTTAGTAATTGTAAGCATGGATTTAAAATTTGTAAGTCATCCCTTCCTTAATTATCCTTAAAAAGAAGTTGGCCGTGCTTTATTGAGATTTTTACTTTGACTGTTCCAAATCGTCCTGCGCACTTTGTAAGTATTTGTAAGCACGAATTTCAATTGATTTTTTTATCCTATATAGGTTTTTTTTAGATTTTTATAGAAAATTAATGGAAAATTAATAAAGCTAAAGCCTAGTTAAATTAATAAAAATATCTTAATAGGATAAAAAATCTTATATGATTATTTTTATAATATATTGATTATATATTTTTTATAACCGTTATAAGTATACTTTACCCACTCAGTCGTAGATAATGTATAAAATACCCGAGTAATGTACGAAATAAACGTTTTATAAATAGTTTTTTTACTTTATCCAATAAGTACAGGTAGTTACCCGGTTAATGTGAACACTAACCGTATTTTGTATTTAACCCGTAACATACTAACGCCATATATAAATTATAAAGGCTATGATATAATATTTATATTTATATAATATAAAGGCTCTCTAGTATTTACCATTTAGGTATACTTAATTGTGGTTGTGGGTATAAATTAATGAATGCCAAATGGTGATACTGTGATATTAGTGTGATACCCTTAGATCATATACTAGTATAAGGTGATACCTAATCAAAGGGCAATGGCACGTGCTACGGATCATGACAAATTAAATAGGTATGTTAGCAACTTGTGATACGCATGTCTGTGACGTATCATTTCTCCAACATGCTGAGCGGTGGAGTAGTGGTGGAGTCTTCGGCGGCAGCGGCTATTTGCGGTAGTGGCGGCGGTGGACCAATGAGAACTGGAGAAATGTCTACGTCACAGTACTAGGCTGGGTGGAGGGTGGATGCGCGATTTGCTTCTAAATCCGTAATATTGCTGACATACCTATTTATTTTGTCATACTACGGATTAAGATATTTAATATAGGTAATAAAAATGTATAAAAATAAATATCATTGAGAATGTCCAGTCCAGTCCATATGGTATGGCATATACCCTATAAGATTATTTTTAATCTGAAATCTAAATCGTACAAAAATGATTATCTGACCCAAGGTTTATAGATTATATATAGTGAACAACGTTGACATCGTTAAAACGAGTCACCGCCAAGTTTGTACTAGGTTTTTCAGATATTACCTTAAAAAAATATTTTATTTTCAATATGCGTGGGAAATACGCGTTGCTAATAACCAAGATTAGGAAAATAGTAATACCTATAGTCTGTAGTTTGCTGGCAGCTCTAATATAGTATTATATATTTAATGCAATATTAATAAGACAAGTATTATATAAAATTGATATCAATAGTTTCGTGAACTTTACCGATTGAACATTTCTGTTTAAATAAGCCCAAAATTCATAATTATTTTGTGTACGCAACCCGTTGGGGCGATGCATTAAATACTATTAAGGCCCCTACAAACCCTATTCATTTTTCATCAAAACGACCTTAGCGAAAGACAAAAATGAAAGTACTTCTAGTAGTTCGATTTAAAATATGTAAAGATGTTTTAATTGGTCAACAAGTCTTCTTTGCATCGGTCGGAGCATATTTTCATATTTTAGATATTTTTTAATATATTCAATATCAAAAATGTAATTTTCGTTAACAGCTCAATATGAGTCAAAATATTTTGAAAATTTTTTTCAAGAATAGGAATTAATAAAATAAATATACAGTTAATCGTTTTTGAATTACAACAAAATAACAAAATCGCTACATGAGAAATCGAGTGAATATCCAATCTTGCAAAAATACGAACTTCAAACGCTTATAAAAATTTAATTTTGATTGAACACAATTTTTTGTTTATTAAGGTAGACAAACTTATGAGGAATCTTGTAATACATTTTCAAACCTTCGATTTAAAAATATAATTTTTAAGAATTCTTAACTCAAAATAATTTGTTATATTCTCATAATTTTTCAGTAGTTTTATTATTTAAAGAATAAAAAACTGAAAAAATTGGAAATTGAAAATGTCCGTTAACAACTCAAAATAAGTCAAAATATTTTGAAAATGTTACGGTGTATAGAGAATGATAATATAAAAATTCAGTCAAAATTCCATGTATCTTCGGTCATTTTTTTCAGAGTTATACCAAAAACCAAAATCGATTTTGCGTAAATATTCACGTTTTTTCTTAACTTTTCTTTTATTTTTCACGACAATTTTTACCTTTGACCCCCCCCCCCCCCTAAAGTACCAACTGGATTTACTTTCCTATCAGAAAAGATACCTTTTGTTGAAGAAAATCTATGTACTTTTACAGTTCTAAAAGGTGATGACAGACACAAAAAAAAAATAATAATTAAAAAAAAACACATCATTGTAAAATCAATCAATACATTCATCACTCCGCTCAGAATCTAAAATGAAGGTGTTAAGTTAGTGTTGACTGTTTTTAATATTAATCATATTATTTATTATTTATCAATTATATTCGGCGGCCGGCGCATATTGATCGTAAACCTTGGTCACTGATTAGCGTTTTGGGTTGGCACGAATCATAATACAATGATTTAAATATTTTTTTTATTATAATATACAACTATACAAGACCGTGATCATGAGTATTGGGCATTTAGGCACGAATGCGGCGACTCGAAATGTGAATGATATAATATAATATTGTCTGTTGAATTATTACGTAACAATGTAACATGGAAGTGCTCGCCGCACTGCCAAAGTCCCGAGATTACAACTCTGTGTCGCGATGTCGTATCTATGTTCACACCGATAACCTCATGAAAATATGGTTTTTCATAAAAATACGTCATATTAATAATAAATGGACAAAAAATATTCCTTCTGTCGGCGAACCATCCGAAACCACCCATAGGGCATAGATATTAAAAATTTAAATTAAAGAATGGATTATGGATAGGCCATTTGTGCTTATCATACGGGAACGAACATGAAAATATTTTAAAGTTACAGGTTAGAGGTCTTAACACAATTAGACATAAATATTTTTATACTAATTATTGTATATAGTTTATGATAAGCCTCTGCTAGAATGAGAGCCAATGATAAAAAACAGTACTTCTCTCTTCCCCCATTCCGGCACACTTCCCTCTATTTTATTAATATGTCCATGCCCTATCCATTTTTTAATATCTATGGAACCACCCCTCGTAACATCGCGACGCACGAATACGAATTACGACGAGCTTGCACGATTGTCTATTGAACATTTTAATATTTTATTATGAATGTTAATTGCTAATAATCACCAAGAATAGCAGATAGGCAAGGCGACAATGTAATGCGAAAATAACGGATAAAAAATTATTACGCTCCCCCGCGACGCCGTTCATCAATTTTTGGCGACGACGTCGTGTGCACCACCCGGTTATCACATCGGCCGCCACTCGCCAGTTCGTTTACAAGTCCGCTAGTCAGCACTCGGCAGTCGTTGCCATAGCTTATACAACTCGCGCTGATCGCAGCTTGCAGGCCACAGCCCAAATGCAATAAAGTGTCTCTTACTGGCCAGTGGCCACTGCTCAGTGCTTAGTATATAGTCACTTCACACTTGTCAGTTGTCACTGCTGCTCACAGACCACAGTAGTCAGTATCGCATTAGTGAGTAGTTACTGGTCTGCGCGCGTCGGTCGCAGTTCGCACGTGAACACTAACGCTGAACGACGGCTGACGACGCCAAGTTTTTTTCCTCTCTCGCCGTGTATGGGAGGGAGTTGCCGAATGTGTTTTACGCGTATTAAATTATAAAACTATTGTTAATTAATCATTACGAATTACGATTACCTAGGGAGACTGCCAATTAATCACTCACTACGGTATATTATTACATTCGACGGTTTTCGCCGTCTCCGACCACGTTTGAATCGATTGTCGACTACCGTTCACCCCGTCGTTTGAAATGTCTCCTGTTTGGCGGGCAGTGGATGCGGCGTCTTGACCATTATAATAAAATATTTATAATAACTACTGCGTGCAGCTAAAACTCGTGTCTACCGTAGTGATCGTCGTCAACAACCACACTCGTCGTTTACGTTATAATATAGTTAGTATTATTATGATTATTATATATTATCGTATTCGTATTCATGGTGAGTAGTTCTGTACATACGTTTCCTCCGTCTAATTACAATTGTGTTTGTATTTTTATCGTATTATTATTACTTGTTTATACCTAATTGTATACGATGTATACCTACATGGTTAAATTAAAATTACATTTTCTACGCGAGCAGTAGGTAGGATAATTTTTAATTAATTATTTTTTTTTTTCATAAAGTTGGTTTTATTTTTTAAGTTGTTTGTCAGTATAAAGTTGGTGCCTATAAAATCTATACGTGTTCTTGTAAATAACTTGGGAATGCACGCAGAAATAAGTTTTGGGAGTTGTTTTTGAAAATCAGTTATTGATATAAACATGATATATGAAAATTCATACATTTTGGATGTGTTTGAACCCCCCCTGCGTACGTTCCTGAAATAAGTACTAGTCAATTAATTAATTTCCTAAAAAATCCTACCTATATAATTACTTTTGTCTATACTAAAGGGACTATATATTCAGTTGGAACATGTTTTAACATGCAATTACATTTTAATATAATTTATAAAAGGTATCAGACCTACCTAGGCGGTTTTATAATCTTCTGATATTTGGTACCTATAACAGAAAATTTTAAAATCATACAGATTAAACCATGTAGGATCTCGTTTTTCACTAAAATAACATTTATTTTTAATTTATCTTTTTTTAACCAGTTCCTATATTTAATTATATTTTGTAACTTGTATGCTTGTAATAGGGTTGGGAACCTGTTATATTTAGATAATTTAGTGAGGGTTTTCAGAGCCTTTTGAGTTATATTTTAACCGTAATTTGGGAGCTGAAGGAGAGATAGATCAAATATTTAGTTCTAGTGAATATCTTATATTAATACATGATAAATTAGAGCAATCAAAAAATTGTTTGCGTGTGGCGATATGTTCGAAGTAGGCCTGAATGCCTAGTTCGGACGCCTATTTGGCAGAAATTCTAATTGGGCGCCTGTAGGTTTCTGCCATGTCTAGTTGGGGGATGGCAGTCTCGCCGTCTAAACAGTTGCCTGCCCAGAGAGTGATGCCGCTTGTGGCCAGGATTCAAACTAGCGACTGTGCGCGTTAGAACCGATACCGTAGTCTGCTCGGCCATTCCGTCCTCCATTTAGCCTTAATAATTTAAGAATATTAAGATCTATATAAAAAATATACCTACCTAAAAAACTTAAAAATTGATTATTTAATATTTTCAAGTATAGTAAACCTACTTAACATTTTTCTAGAGCAATTATATGCCATAAATGTGTACAACTTACTAATATTATTTGTATTATTTGTATCATCCATAACTGTGCAATGATGGATAAATAAAATAGTTATAATACAGTTTAATTTTTCTCTATTAAAAAAAAAAATATTAATTTTTAACATTATAATTAAGTAAAAATTAATCCCAACTTCTATTTATATTGTATGTCGTAGATACCTACAATTTATTAGATAGGCATAATGATTTGTTTAATTCAATAATCTGAAGACTTGAATTGTATTTATATACATTTTTTTTTTTTACAGAGTATTTTATAAATAGAAATAGATACAATAGTTCTATATTTATTTTTGTAAAATATTTCAATGAATTCCAAAGGATATTTTCCTTTTAAATAATTTGAACTATAGCTTCTTTTTAATGTCATTCTATAAATGATAGAGTACTTGTATATGTCAAAGTATCTAACATTGTGCCAAGTATACTATACACATGCCACTATCTAACTACTGACCTCATTTATCTAAAAATCATCTTAACTTACTCTCCTCTATTTCTATTTTCCAATAACATATTTTCAAATATATGTATTTATTATGGTGGTGTTTAACTGTAAAAAATTATAACATAATTTTATTGCCTAATATATTTTTATTTTTATGTTTTTTAAAATTTTTTAAATATATTTTTATTTTTACAGACAAATCTATAAGTTTTTTGTTATAATATCTATACAAGTTAGTAGAAAATGAACAATAAATCATACTCATTATTAACCAAAGAGATGATCAACAATTCTGAACATGACGGAACTGTACCAGAAAATTGTTTTTGCCCTGTTTGTAATGTACATATGAATAGAATTAAGAGATCTCGACCACTTGATACCCACCAAGAACATAACGCATTTTCATCTGATGGGATTAAAGAACGGTGGTGTCATATAGATCGATTACAAACTCTCCGTACCAACTCACATCAAACCATGGATCATAGTTCAGAAAGACTGCTAAAATTAAATCCTTATCCAATTTTGGATACTGATCCTACATTGGACAATTTAAACTATTCGAATGCATTATCCAGGTTTCCTCATTCATTAGGTAAGTAGGATAAGTAATTTTTAATTAGTTAATTCAAAAATTATTATTTAAAATAAAAATTTATTTTTTTGTTAAGAGTATGTTACATAGATATTTGTTGTTTCCGTCTTACAAGTGCGTAACATGGCAAATTTACGCTCAGCAGATCATGCTTAAGTCCGTTAGTTTAAAAATAAAAGTGAATCGATCTATTATGGAACTTGATGGTAAGAATATTATCTGAATTTGTATGTGGGTTTTTCACGATAACTCAGTTTTTAAGTAAGTTATGAGCATTTTTAATTTATGCTATATTATAAACACATACCTTGCTAAAAATTTGAACTATTGTAAAAAACCCACACATAAACACAGATAATGTTCTTAACATCAAGTTTTTTAGTAGGTTCGATTCATTCTAGTTTTTAAACTAATGGAGCTAAACGTGATCTGCTGAGCAAATTTGCTATGTTACACACTTGTAAGATGGAGACAACAAATGGCTGTGTAGCCTCCACTTAATAGTTAATAATATGCCATATGTATTGCAATCTACAAACTGAAGATTACATTTTTTGAAATTAATAAATTGAATATACAATACCCCAGCATAGCAAAAAACATATTTTTTTTCTTAAGGAAACAAAAAGAAAGATTATACAACACAATCTATGTATGAAATAGAACACAATGATAGATGCAATGATGTTTTTCAATATCATAATAATTCAAGACAATGGGAAGAAAATGAGAACTGTGTAGATCAAGAGGAGTACAAAAATATTGATCAATTTAATTATACATCAAATAAAAAATATGATGTGCACGTAAGACAACCTCCTGTTCATCGTCAGCGTAAAGTATGTGTTGTAATAAAAATAATTTTTTATCTATGTATTTTAAATTTTATACAATAAATTATACTTTAGATATTACCAACGGTTCCTCCTAAGCCTCTTATTTCTACAAATTGTATGCAAAAGATAGGATGCTCATCTTTAACCATAAATGGTCATTTGAATAATACAAATTCAAAGAATAAAGATCTCATGGACATTCCAAATCAGAAAACGCTTGTCAACCACGTACGAATAGGTACATTTATGCCTGTAGAATCAAAAGAAATATTAAAATCAATGAAACATATAAAAGATACATCTAAGTTAAAAGAATCGTTGATGATCACTAAAGATGGCAAACTGATTCATGAACAAACAAGTCCAAAACCAGAATCAATACTTAATAGCGATATCTACGTAAAAGAAAAATCAACATTCTCTGATAAAAATAGTAAAACATTAACTCTTAACACTATAAGGCAAACTGATAATATAAATAACACATCTGTGTTTCCTGTTAAGTAAGAATAAAATTAATTAAACAATTAAGTATTTTATTCTTTAATCCAATTATTGAATTATTTTATTTCAGTTCATACGGTTTACACATGGACTTAACATCTGAAAGTAAATATTAACTTAAACTCATCACAATGCTACTACGTATTTGTTTATATTAATTTATATACTGTTTTTATAATAGATGCTCGAAAAAGCTTAGAATCTCCAATTGTGCAAACCCTTAACAAGAGTATAGAACGAGATATAACTAATGAACCAAATAAATTAGCTTTTGACCATTTGTTTTCAGGTATTATTATGTTTAAAATACAAATCTAATAAAAATAAATAAATAGAATAAAAACCTGTATAATTATAGTTTTCAATACAAAAAAATTACAGGTACTACTCAAATACAAAAAGATAATTTTGAATACCATTCAGCATTACGCCCTAGTTTATTTTCTAATATGCCACCTTACATAAGATTTTCTTCCCATGATATTAAAGGTACTAACATTTTTATTTAATACTTCGATAAAAATTATTAATTCAAATTTTTCAATAATTGTCATTATAGGTGAATCATTTCCATTATCTTTGCAAAAGTTATTAAAGTGGAAACTAAGTTCTATAACTCCAATTGTTGTACGTCGAACTATTCAAAATAGTGGTTTCAAACTCGTTAGAAGTGAGCATAGTTTATTTAAAATTGCAACTGATCCTTCTGTCATAAACATTCAATTCAAACAAAATGGTATTTCCTTACAAAATCACCGTGGTTACATATCTTATTGTTGATACTTTCTATGGTAGCTCTTCTACCCGATGATTAATTATGGTATCTAGACTGTGTGGTGCTAATTCGGTATGCGCTCTACCGGTTTTGGCGTTCTACACTCGGTCTACGTTCGGTACGCGGATATTGGACTGCAATTATTTATTATTATTTTAACTGTATATGCGTTATCTACCTCTGTTTTATATAATATGTTGGGTATTTCTTTCAACTGTTAATAATATTGATAATCTCTAAATAGTAATTATCTTTACCTTAAATTGGTTTTACTTTTATTACAGTCGTCACATAACGTTCACGAAGGTTGTTCGTTACGAGTATAATATATATATTTTTGGTATTTTATGTATTATTTATAAATTGTAATGGCTGTGATGATGTTTTGTGAGTTTTATACTACAGTAGTGCCAAATGAGATTGAGTGTCATTGGTTTTTAGTAGAAAAAGGATTATTGAAAAATGCCGAAGATAATGACCCCTGTCATAAATGTGGCACAGAAATGCAGGTAAAACGACAAAAATGCCGTAATGGGGAGTGGATGTCAATTTTTTAGTGTCCAAAAAAAGGCTGTCAGACAACAAGATTATCACAAGCTGGTTGCAGCTTTTTTAAATTTTACTGACTTGAACCAACGTTGCAACAGTGGGTTAACACTTTGTCAAATTGTTGAACTTGTATTTACACTTTTTGGTAGAGTGCATACCGAAACAGAAATTTGTCAGTAGAGCATACCGAATTAGCACCGACTGTGTACCTGCACTTTTTTCCTTTTCCTTTTGTATTACTTATTTAAATGTTTAAATGTTAATAATAATACATTTTTTTCTTATTATTTTTAAGAATCTAATGACTGGGTTGGAACTTGGGGTAAACATATGAAATCATTGTGTTTCAAAACACTTCGAGAACAGCAAAAACTTAACCATTTTCCGGGTACTTTTCAAATTGGTCGCAAAGATAGGTTGTGGAAAAACTTGCATAGATTAATGTTAAAATATGGTAAAGAAAATTTTGGCTTTATACCCACATCATATATACTACCCCAAGAAGCTAGAATTTTACGACAAGTTTGGGAAAAAAATGATGAAGATAAATGGATTGTTAAACCGGTATTTTTTTTTTTTTTATTTGTTCCTTAAAATAATGATTAAACTAATGTTTTGTAATGTTTTTTATTTACAGCCAGCATCTGCTAGAGGAACTGGAATTCGTGTTATATCTAAATGGGGTCAAATACCAAAGAAAGTACCCTTGGTTGTACAAAGATACATAGATAATCCATATCTAATCAATGACACCAAATTTGATTTAAGACTATATATACTCATCACTTCAATTAATCCACTTCGCCTGTATCTTTATGATAATGGCCTTGTGCGATTTGCTTCTGGTATAATAATTTTTATTTTATGATTGAAACTTTCACTTATTTATTTGTAATATTTCAGTTAAGTATTCATCTGATCTTACCACTCTATGTGATCGATATATGCATTTGACAAACTACAGTATTAACAGACTTAGTAGTCAGTATACTCAAAATGAAGATGCTGATGCATGTCAAGGTCATAAATGGTAAATGTATTTATTTTAGATTTAATGTTAGGATTCATATTTTAAATAACATAATCATTTTTAACCTATTATAATAACTTAGGACATTAAAATCGTTATGGACATATATGGAAAAAGAACGTAATGTTGACGTTAAAAAATTGTGGGAGAGTTTGGAAGATCTGGTTGTTAAAACTGTCATTAGTGGTGAATCACCTATGAGTCAAATGTGTCGTTCAAATTTGAGCAATAGATATAACGCATACGAATTATTTGGTATAGATGTTTTGTTCGATGAACATCTCAAACCTTGGATATTAGAGGTAATTAAAATTACATGTTTGTAGTATTGAATAATGAATTATAAATGGCTCTATGTTCAATGTTAGGTAAATATATCTCCTTCATTGCATTCATCTTCTCCGCTTGACTTGGCTGTTAAGGGACCATTAGTCAAAGACCTAATGAATATGGTTGGTTATCATATCCCAAACAAAATGTCTCAAAGTACACATGTGAGTAATAAATTATAATAACTTGTACAAATATATGTTACATTTAATTTTTATAATCAACCTTCAATAAATATTTTTACTAAATTAAAAATTTGTATAGAATACTTTGCTCAAGATGTTAGGAGTTGAATCATCACTTTGCTATGATAAGAGACTATATACATTCAATTTATCTGCTAAGGAAAAAGAAAAACAAGAATATTATTCAAATGCTGAATCCAGAGTAGAAGTACTAAATTATTTATTACTATTATAAGTTTTAATTAATTATAAACTTTAAATTTTTTCTAGTATATCGATAGCATATTAGATGATCTATTACCAGATGATATTAGGCATCTTATCATTTATGAAGATGAACTCACACAAATTGGCTCGTATGTAATTCATTAATACATAATTTTTCTTCTATTTTTATAACTATACCATTAAGATTTTTATGATTTTAGATTTCAAAAAGTATTTCCAACTACTTCATCTTTTAAATATCATCAATACTTTGAAGGTTCTAGATATTATAATATGCTTTTTGATGCATGGGAATGTAAATACAGTAACAACAGAGATGAAGGTAAGAACTATTTTTGAAAACTTGATGTTTATATTAATCAATATTTAAATTATATAAAGTACACAATAATAATTTTATTTTCAAGGTATTGCTGTGCTTGAAAAGTTATGTCAGCTGAAAATTCACCTGGAAGTGCCTGACATTGATGAAGAACAATCAAAAGTAACATATTCAATTATTAAGATAAAAATATAAGTATTTGTATGTGAAAAATATTTTAACACTTTCATGAGTCATGTAAATGATTTCAAAAGTGCTTATTTATAATCTTTTTAATTTATCAGTTCACTTGCCTATAAAATAAAGATGCAATATGTCTTCACAATTATTACTACTTTTAAATTTAACACACATTAATTACTTACACTAATTAATATTGTGTTATTATATAATATGAAGATATTTTTGTAGTTTTAATTTCATAAGTCATACCAAGTTGACAAGTTTTATTTTCATGAAAATGTTTGCCATGGGATGTTAGAAAAAAAAGACTTAACTATATTAATACCGTATAGTGTATATAAATAAAATTATCATACTTATTTAAAATAGGAGTGTGGACAATTTTATTACACAATTTGATAAATATAGTTAATGATTTAATTTCTGATGAAAATATTTCTTCTTATATAATAAATAAATAAACTTAATAGGTACCTAAAAGTTAAAAGTAATATGTATATGAATAGGTTTATTTCATGAATTAATTATAAAACATAATGTAACAATTAGATTACTTTTTATCATTTTACTTTGTATATTCAAGCTATATTTATTTTTAGATGCTACTCCAAAATTTTTTAATTTGATTTGTACCAACTTTAAGAGTTAGTATTCAAACATTAACAAATATTGGACCTTCAAAAACAAATATTTGACTAGTTACTATAATTATTTATATTATTTACACTGTCTATCTACCTGTTATCCAACCTTTTGACTGAAGATTATAATTTAGCACCATGCCAACTAATCAGTCTTCAGCAGTGGCGGTTTTGATATGTATTTTTACACTAGGCAACCAAATATTATCTAACAAAGTAACATATGTATAATATGTTAAAGTATAATTAAACATTTTAATTTATTGATAATGGATGAATGATTAGCCAGTGCTCAGTTATGATTAAATCACTGACAGACGAGTGATGGTAGTGTCGGGGGGGGGGGGCGCATAGCAGTGACATCAGCGCCCAACTGTGTGAGCTTGAGCGCAGTCCCCAACCTAGCAAGTAGTGCTGTTGTATACATTGTACCCGGGCGCCAACATTTAGAGATTTTGATCAACTCTGTTGGGGTTTTGCGCATGCGCTATTTACACTATTTACAGGTTTACGCTTTTGTGCGTAGACGCATCTCGCGTGCCTAAACTTAAATGGAAACATAACTAGTCACCACTTCTTCTTCTTCTTTCGTGACTTCGGCCTTCAAGACCATGTCATTCAACAGATTTGCCTCCAAATTTCCCTATCTAATGCTAACTCCTTCCAATCCATCCGGGTCTCACTTTCTCTATGTCCTCTTTGATTCTATCTTCCCCGTGTAGTCTCGGTCTTCCAAGTAGTCACTTTCCTTGTGGTACATTCTCCTGTACTGTTTTTACCAATGATCCTGTTTTTCATCAAGAATGACCTGCCCACTTCAGCCTTCTTTTGGTAGTATCTTCTTTAATGCTTGGCCTTTGATACAGTTTCTGAAGTTTCTTGTTTTTATAATCCATTTCCCTGTAGATTCGTCTTTACATGGCCCATACATTTCCTCAGTACCTTTCTTTCAAACACTAGTAGAGCATTTTCATCTATTTTTCTTAAGTTCAAAATTTCAAAACCATATGTCACAACTGGCTTGATAAGTGCCTGATATATTTGGGACTTAAGATCTCTAGAGATTAATCTGAATCTTAGTAACTTTATTTATAACATTTATTGCCAGCTTGTATTCTCGCTTTTATTCCCATGCCTATTTCATTCTGCTGTGTTATTAGTGCGCCAATGTATTTGAACTACTGTACTCTTCTCAACTTGTAGTTTTCGATTTCTAGGGCTCTAGGCACTCATTGCAGTGATCCACTTGGTTGTGTCTTTGAACTACCATGTACGCAGTTATACATTTTGTAGCATTTTGAGTTTTTTTTATTGTTATTTGAGTTTGTCTTTACTTTCTGACTTCTATCATCAAGACTACGTCGTCCGCACATGCTAAGATTCCAATGTTATTTTATCCTAGTTTTACACCTTTCTTATCTATAATTGCTTGTCTTACTACTTTTTCCAAGGCTTTGTTGAATAGAATAGGTGACATAGCATCACTCTGCCTTAGTCCAGTTGTCACTTGTACTGTCTCCGATAGGGTGTCCTACTTTTACTTTGATGTCAGTGTGACCGATACTGCATTCTATGAGGTTTATTAGCTTTTGCGTCATTCCGAACTCTTTTAAAGTCTTAATTAGAGATACTACGTATTGAATCATAATTTTTTTTTGTAATCGATGAATAACATATGCACACTTTTATTATATTCCCAAGTCACCACTTAATACTTAAACATGTAAATGAAACAATGAATTTTTCTTTGATTTATTTATGCCTGAGAGCTTGATATACAATTCATCTACTCAGCATTTAAAAATATAGCAATTATATATCTTTTTATGCAACTTCTAATATCTACTTAATTTTGAGTTTTAAGCAAATTAGTTCATTATATTAACTATGGGGGTTTGTTTTGATGTTGTTGTGGTATTATTTAAAAAAATAAAAAACTGGCAAAGTTATTTTAGTTGTAAGGTTTGTTTCAAATGTACTTAGTCATTAAGTAGATTACTAAATGATGTAGTAAATTTAAATTCAATAATAATTTATTGTACACAAAAAACTATTCTGATTAAACATCATTAGCAATTAGCTTATATTTCTAAGGATATCTTACAATTTATTTATATTACTATAAGTAATTAATTTTCTATTTGTGATACGGAGATGGTGGGTTAAACTAATTTTTTCCTAATACTTCACACAATAAATATTGTTATTAACTTAAAAATTCAATACTTCAATGTGCTATTTAAAATACTGTATGAATAACTTAAGTTGGAATCTTGTATTGAATTTTCTAACTTTCTGCTTTCAAAAAAACTGTCATCCACATAATTAAAAAAAATGTTAAAATGTTTATAAATAGTGCAAAAAGAGCACAAATATTTAGAAAATCAGAACATGGTTAGAAAAACCTAAAATAAATACTTACTGAATGTTTTAAGTCTGTGCAGTTATTAGTTTATTTTTGAATTACAACATTTTGATGAAATCAAATTTTTATAAATTGGTGCTGTTTAAATATTCCCAATAATACTAACTGGATCTAATTTTCTATCAGAAACCACCTTCAAAGTGACTACTTAAAGCATTTTTCCTGATTTAGAACATGATAAAAAAAAAAGAAAACATTGTATAATTAATAGATTTAAGCACTGCTTAGAATCATAATAATCATAAAATATATATTTTACATATCCTAACCAGATATATTTTTACTGACATTTTTCATGTAATATTTTGAAGTTTTGTATAAACAAATGTGAGGAGAAATTTAAAAACTGATTGAACCTAGTCATAACTTATTACATTTTTATATATTATACATTACTATTATTAGTATAATACAGGTGTGGCCAAACTGCGATTCGCATCATAGACTAATGTTATTATATTAATCTGACATTATTATTGTATTTTATTATATTGTTTCACCTTCTACACATTTTATTATATTTGAAATCTTATCTTATTTACAATAATTGAGAACATTTTTTCCTGATCTTGGCTCTTACATATTTTTTATTATACTGTACGGCTCACGGCCCTCTTATCGCTGGCCAACCCTGCTATATTACTTATGTTTGGTATTTAACATTTACTTAATACAAATATTAATATTTTTATTAAAATGCACCTTTGAATAAAATAATTAAAAAATAAAAATTGCTCATTTTGTTAAAAGCCCTGAAATAGTTTTTAAAACGCAATTTTAATTATATTATAATTAAATCAAAATCAATACTTAAACATTTTTAATATAAAATATTTTTTGATGATAAATATTAGTTTATAGTTAGCTTAATGTGATCTATCATTTTTTATTACTAAAAGCTAAAAAAAAAAAATTAATAAAATTTCCTTTCCCACTTGTGATAATTCAAGTTAACAAGTATTTAATTAATTAATTCTGTATGCTTTTAATAATTATTAAGGAGCCAATTATGTGGTGCTTCAGAAATGCCTATTTCGCCTATAAAAATGTTAAATTTTGTAAGTGGGTGGTATTTTTATTTGGAGTTTTCTTAGCATGTGAATTTAAGTGTTTTAATCACTGTGAAGTAATTATGAACCTAGTATAGCCTATAAATGAAAATTAGAAAAAAATGGTTACTGTTGCGTTCCATTTTAAGTTTTTCCGTGTTTAATTAGAAATATATTGTTTTTACTATACTTTTCTTTATTGAAATAGATATTATTTGTTATGGGTCCGTGTTTTAAGTGTTGAGGGTTACAGTAATTATGGTGTAACCCAGATATTTAGACTTCCTTAGAAGAATATACAATATTAATAATGAATGTATTAATCATTATTTATGAAAAATATCTGATATCTGATGTAATTGTTCATATAAATATTTTATAAATGCATTACTATTATTAGCTTGATATAACATATGATTTTTGTGGCAATTTATATTAAAGAAGAAATATCTCTACTTAAAAATAAAACTAAATGTACCATTCAATAGTTATTTATTTTTATTGTATTATTGCAAAGAAAACATTGTTTTTCGCTTTTGGTGACAGTTGATAAATCATATTGTATTAAATTGTGTGACACATTAGATTTAAATTAGGTAAAATAAAATATTACAGTTTTAATCTTTGGTTGTACCCTGTAGAAATAAGTAGTATTCTAATTAATTATTTTAAATAATTTATAAAGTTCAGGATATTAGTAGTTATAATTCAATCAAAACTTTCTCAGTATTATTTTAAATACATGTTTATAACGTGTATCAATTATCATACAATTTAGCTATAACAATGTGTTTAAATGCTGTAATTTTTTTAATGTTTTTTAAATCTAAATTATGTTTATGGATGGATTAATTTAAGTTTTAGTTTTAATAATATATAATGGTTATTTTTATAATAAATTTGAGTTGGACAAGATTGGAGAACTAATAAACAACTAAATATAAGTGATATGAAACATTTTTTATTTGACTCAACTATTTAAATTATTAGCAGCATAATATGTAGCATATTATGCTTTAAAATGTAAAATATTGCAACTTCTAAGAAGTTGAAATCATTTTTGGACTAAAATCATTCATAAATATAATTTTAGTTATATTAGCTTAGCTATTAGGTTAGTTGATTTTAGTGTTATAGGTTGTTTAATTTATCTTTAAGGGGGTATTGGATAAACAAGTCTTCACAATCAAATCAAATTTAAATATTTAATCATTATTATTATTTTATTTTCTATATCACAATAATTGACTGAGTATGATTAGATTAATGAATCACATAACAAATAATATTTAAATAATTTACATTAAGTAATATGTAATTTGATCATAGAATATAACTGTTTCAATACCTATCTGTTATAATTAGACATTAATATTATATTATAATATATATTTATCATTTTTATCATATAAATAAATATTTTGTTTTTTATAACTTAATTTAAAATTTAAATAGATATTTTCATATGAAAGATTCAATAAATAAAAATAAAATAACTCATTATTCAAAGGTTAACACATTTAAAAAATTTTGTAATGTACTTAAAAGCATGGAATGTTACTTTAATGAAGATCAATGATTGTGAATTAAATTTACCTATGGATTAGTGTTGTACTAAGTTTATCATGCCACTACCCTTTATGTATTCATTATTTTAGTTAATTTGTTTAAATATTAGTTTTTTATGTATTTTCTTTTTATCTGTTAGACTTGCGACATCCACCAAAATACACAAATGGAAGTTGAAAAAATGTTGGATAATTCAGGCAGTGATAAATTAAGTGACCATCATCAAGCGGTCATCAGGTAAACTGATAACTGATCATGTACACTTCAATATAATATTTTATTTTGGTTTTTATAAATAATATGTTCACAAATATATATTAATACCGTACAATTTTATTTAATCGTTTATTTATGTTGCTTATTTGATTTACATACACCTTTATGTTCATACTTTGGCTTTTGTGAAGTTCTAGACTTTTTATAAAATAATACTATTACACTGGAATCTGCAATATTATTAATAAACATGTGGATAAAATACCTATCTTGCAAAAGTCTTTCGTTTGGTGATTACTCAATAATTAAAATTGTTGTTTTTATGTAGTTTTCAGTAATGAGGATATTAATTTAAAACAAGAAATTATATTATAAACATCTCTGTACTTTATTTCTAAATGAGGAATTTATTCTTCAATAGTATCAACACCCATGACAATACTTAAAAAAAAACGTATTTAGTTAAGTTTTAACTTAATTATTTTCTTGTGTATATATAAAAATACATTATAATTAATTTGTATTTACTAATTAATGGCTTGCTATTTCTTACTAATTGATTGATTAATTTATTACAAGAGCATGTTTACAGGTTATTTTGTATTGTGTGTGTGTGTGTGTTTTTTGTCACTTTTTGATATACTGGTGAAGTGTTTTAGACACTGACCTAAGTGTTTTTTTTTTATATTTGTCTATCAGTCATTTTTCAATGTCTGCTGCTGAACGTCGTCATATGGTGTATACATCTATAACAATGTCTGACGAAGGTGATTGGATAAGTGATGATTTTCCGTTTGATGATGATTCTACATCAGCAACCAGTCATCCAATGGTTTCCTGATATATAACCATGTTAATGAACACTAAGCATGCAATAACATCAAACCGATTGCGATTGTATGGTTTTGTTCATGGCTTTTGGACTTGGCTAAAAACACATATTAATTAGTTTTTTAGTTAAATTAAACAAAAATAATAATTGTGATACTTTGGATATATTCCTTAATTTAGGGGGTAAAGTTTTAGTTGCATTTTAGACTTGAATATTGAAGTAATGTAAATAATATTTTTTACATTCCTACTAGTTGAGGGGTTGTTAAAAATAAGTGTGTATATTTTTTATTCTGTGATAAGGCTAAACTATTTTCTTTATTTATTTTTGAGGACTCCAAACTTACATAAAATGTTTGTTAAAAGCTGTTTCACGCGGATAAGAACCACAATGGCAATATTCCTAGTCTCACCAAATTTTTACTATTATCTTTTTGTGGTGAAAATTTGGTTTATATTTATACTATAACTGTGGCATTATGGGTTTTTTCCCACGTGAAACCGTTTGTCCATATAATTTTGTAATCAAGCAACAAACAACTTACTTTGTGGTTCAGATGTGAAACCATTTGTTTGTTACATTGAATTAGTTCTTAAAGTTTCATAAATCAAACCATTTAAAAAGCGGATGTCTTCTTAAACATATATAGTAATTTTAGTTACATTTTGTGTATAGTGTAAAGAAAAAAATGTTAAAGTATTGTTGATGGTAGATTTTTACAATGATGTGCAATTTTGGTTTTTTATGACCAATTATTTTGTAACCATATTCAATTATAAATCAAATAAAATAGCATTCAAATTCCGTTTAATCAATAAAAATTAATAGTAAGATTTTCAACTCATTTACATGTCCTATAAACAAATAAATTTTTTTTTGTATTTAAAATTACTACAGTAAATTCACATAATAAAAAAAAAAAACAAATATTATCATCATATATTATGCTTGCATAGGATTTGTAATATCTAACTCGCATAATATGTCATTACTATTATATTATGTGATTAAATCACACTGCCATGCCTTTAGTTAATAGACATTTCAATTTGCATTTTGTATTAAAATAATTACATTTTTACTATTTTTAACCGTACAATTAATTTAATCTTAAAATTAAATAATTTATCATATTATCTTATTACGAAGGCAGACAAAAAATATCAAGATTTAAGGATAACTAAACACTATTTCCATATTATTATTCAGAATCGTTATTACATTGAATTTCTCATTAAAATTTTGAATTTTACTCATGAGTGAGTAAGGTTATTTTTTTTAAATTAAATTTGGGCCACACAGTTGTAGATGTTGCTAATTGTCAAGAAACAAATATATGTAAAGTAGTCTTTAAATATGTTATTTTAAAATTGCTCTAACTTTTTAATTTGTAAAACAAATTTGTATACTTAAGTAGATAATTATTAATTTATTGTTATACTTGATTGAATTTAAATGTGTTCATATATTTATATATATAATATTTTATAAACATTAAAGGTTATACAAATTGTAACTAAATTTGAAGACAATATTACATTTATTTAGTTTTATTAATATTAGATTCAACAAAATTTTATTTGTTTGTAGATTTTGTGAATTGTGACTATTTTATGTTGTACATTTTTATCTTTTTAATAAACTATTTAATGATTAATGTGAAAAGTGTACAAGCAAGGATTACTTCATATCAAATAAGTTGTTGGTTAAATTTGCTTATTATTTTTGTATAAGTAGTGTTCAAAAAAGTCCAAAAATAATTTCAATTATTTGATTTGTACCTAGTATAATTACAAAAATCCATTAAAATATACGAAAATCAACTATTCTAATTACATTCATATAGAAAATGTAAGTAGTATGTGAATAATGATTTTTCCTTTGAAACTTATATTGCAACGCCAAATATCAACTAATGGGTTAAGCAATAAAAAGCAGCAGAACACTTGTAGCTTCGTTAGTTTAAACATCTGTGTTTGTACGTTAGTTTTTTACGATAATTCAATTTTAATTTACGGTATATTATATACGCATAACTTGCTAAAAAATTGAACTATCGTAAAAATCCAACATATAAATACAGATAATATTCTTACCATCAAGTTTCATAATAGGTCAATTCACTATAATTTTTATACTAACAAAGCTACATGTGTTCTGCTGAGCGTAAATTTTTTATGTAACCCGGTATTAATATTTTATTTATGTAACCTGCAGCAGAGGTGTATTTATAAGGGACCCTTCTCACTATTGGACCATAGCAAAATTAATTTTTTCTATTTATGGGCGTAAAAATTTAACCAATAGGCCACAGCTTTGTGCTAGGAGAATAATTATAAGGACTGTCCATCAAAAATTCTTAAATACATCACTTGCAGCCACAATTTCTGTAAAAATGCGAGTGCTGTTGTCCCATTGTACCTTTTTTATTTTTGAATACACAGATGATTACCTATATACCTTTGCCGTGGGTATATAACATAACAGACTTTCAGCAACTGTCAAACAAATTACAATTTTAATACATGGTTACGTCTTAAGCAAGAAACTGAAATTTGAAAGCATTTTTAAATATTATTGAAATTTAGTAAAGACTGCAGCCTCCCTCCCACACCATCACCACTGGCTACCGACACTCAATGTTACAACTTACAATCAGCGTACACGGGAAAGATTTTTTTTTCATTTTCGTGTTTAAAAAAACTCAAGAAATGTATATATTTACCAAAAGCGAGAAACTTTGATAAGTATATTATTAGGTTTATGAATAAAGTGGTCCCCGAACAATTTAAGGTCTGTGGTTGCGGATCTGTAATCACTGTTTTAAAGTTGGTAATTTTATGATGGTAACTAATATTAATTAATAAATTTGATTTATACATTTTAATTCACATATAGGTATTCTGCAAACTCTATACTTGTGATCATCATCATGTGTCTTCTTTTGTTAAATTAGATCAATATTCCAGATCATGTTTACAAAAAGAACAAGCATTTTCATAGTTGGATCAAACAGTAACAGTAAGGATTGGTTTGTAAACAGAACTAAGAAAAAAAAAATGATTAATAATTATAAACTAATATGCCTATTATAATTAAGGCGGGTGTTTAAAACCAATACAGAATAAAGTATTTTTTAATAGGATAGGTAAAAATTAAAATACATGGATACAGAAAAAAATTTTTAGGTATCTACAAGTAGTATAATGTAATATATCTAATTATGTAGCATTATTATATTATGTGTTTGGAATTTGCTACGAAATGTGGGTAAAAATTTACATTGAAAGGCTCATAAACTTCAAAAATAGAATATTAAAAAAGACTTAGGAGGTATGTCTTGTGCCTAAATAATAATCATATCTTAAATTTATAATAGATCAATTCACTTTAATATAAAAATAACAGACTTTCACAAATTCTACTGAACGATAAATATTTTATGTGGTGGAGTTAAATTAAATATGTCATAACAGTTAATAAGAGACAACACATGCACTTTCAACATATAATTTTCCATTTGAAGGTTTAAAAAAAGCATAATATTATTATCTAGAGCCCAAAATAAGTTTTTTTACATTTAAATTTTAAAGAAAGTTAATTTAACATTTTAAAATATGCGTATGGGTACTTACTACCTTACAATATAATATTTTATAGAGTAATTATTTATCTAAAGAATATATAAAAATATTAATCAATATTAAGTTATTATTGTTATCATTATCCAGTACCTCCAGGTAAACAAGAGAATAATATTATTTTACACTATAACAAAGTCTGATTACAGTAAACAAAAACCAGTGGGTGCTACTTCAAACCAATGCATTAAAATTGAATACTATGAATCTAAAATAAAAAAACTTTTATTGTATTAAAAATAGTATTATAATAAGCCCTGTAACAATATCAAATTTAGTGAACAACGTAATTTACATAATATAACAAAATCAACAATATTTTAAATATTTTTGTTTTTATTCGCTATTTGATTCTTCATACTTAGTAATACATTCCTCATATTCTTCATGAAAATCTTGTAATGTTCGAACTTTAGGTTTCCCATCTTTATTTTCATCAATATCATGTTTTAAGCTTTCTTTATTTGTAACTATATTGGAGCTTGACGGTGTATGGTTTTTTTTCTTGTTCTTTAAACTTGGCATATTGACTAGCTCTTTTTTTAATTTCTTTGCAGTGATTATTTCAGTTGGACGTTTTCTTTTATTCTTATTTCAATTTCTTCTTTCAACAAATAGGCACACATGCTTATTTTTCTACAATCTGACCGTATTATATCTTTATGACGCCTACGATCAATGTTTTTAGTGCTGACTTCTGGGTCTGCACTTTTATCAAGTTTTTCAACTACTGTTTTTTTGATTTTATCATTTTCAAGCATATCTTCAATGCTAGCACTATCAAAATGTGTTGTATTAGTTAGTGCACCATTCACAAGCTGTAGATTTTTTTTCTCTTCTGTTTTATATTTTCGTTTGATTTGAGCTCGAGTTCGATTAGGACAATATTGCTGAATCATAGAAAAATCAGTACCAAAATTCATCAAACATTTGTAAAATTTAAGTGTTTCATCTTTGGACCATTGTTTAGAAGCTTCTTTTTTGCGTTTATAAGAATAACTTCTAGAATGGTATGCAGATTCTTCAATAACTTTAGATTTAGCTAATTCTTCTCGTTTTTCTTCAAGACCAGTCTCATTTAAAGTTAATGTTTCTTGATCAATTATAATTTTGCCATCAATACCTACTTTGATACATGGAGTTATGCAGTTATTTTGAACCGTTGGCTTTTGTTCCTGTAAAATATAAAATTTAAATTTAAAATTAGGTTATAAATTATACTCAGCGTCACGAGAGAAGGAAGTGGCATTTGACATATACCGAATGGCAAAAAAGAAACGAGGCCTCATAACAGTCATTTGTCAGCTTGGGTGCGCAAAACTGGGTTCCTTCTCTCTTGGCGCGGGATATAGTTGTATTTACTTATTAGCTTATTACTTATAAAGCAAAAATAATACAAAGAGATAGAATACTATTATGTTAAATGTGTCATAATATGGTCAATCATCTAACTTTTAAACAGTTTAACTCAACATTAATCATTGATAAAATACATTTCAATTATATTTACAATTTACAAATTTTCTTACGGAATCAATAGATAACAAATCATTATCTGGGTCATCTTCTTCTTTGTGTTCCACTTTGGGTTCTTTGATTATAGGATTGGCGACTGGATTATAGTATATTAGATCTTGCATAGTCAATAATGTTTTATCAAATTCTTTGCCTTTAAATTTGCTTGAGAAAGGAATATTCCAACGTTGATAGTTCTCTTTAGGTTTTTTGATCTCCCCTATACTAACCTCTGATACATTAGATGATTTCCGAGAAATAGACTTCTTTTTTTTAGTTATAATATCTGAATCATCATTTTGAGATATAATTGTTTTAAAGGTTGCTGATATAGTTTTTTTAGGAATTTCATTACTACACAATTTTTCTTGAATAGGTTTAGCCTTTTCATTATTTTCTGTTAAAACATCACATCGATTTGACTCTGTGGTCTTAACAATAGGGAAACTTTTTTCTTCAATCAATTTCTGTTTATTTATCTTTGTATCAACTTTATCTGATAGTTTAGAAGGTATATTCGGTTTTTTCTTTGCAAATGGAAAATGTCTATTGAGGACCGACTTTGTATTTGGTGTAGACATTTCGTGACAACTGAAAAAAAAAAAATGTTAAATGATTAATTTTGTGATAATCTTACATTCTTAAATTAGACTAGATGTCTACTAAAAAATTATACACATTTTTATAATCTTAATTCACAATAACCTGGACCATTCCCTCTACCAGCTACACTAATTACTAATACCATCATTAATTATATTTTTAATTAAATAACATATTTTTTCTTTAACAAAAGCTCTTGGTAATAACCAATGAGTAAAGTATCTAGCCAAATTATCATTACTTTTACTTCATAATTCATACATAATTTAATTATAATATTATCTAATCCTTAATTTCCATTCTTAGTTTTATTTGAAAACGAGTTTATGGAAGATATACTCGACGTATTAAATTTAGGCAGTAAAATCAAAATTAAACAAGAACTAAAAACTTCTAAACTAATAAATCAGGTTTAATAATAAAAAAAACAAAAAATAAGCTAAAACGTGGTTAATGACTTACAATTTAACACAATAGAATACAGTATAATTTTTACCAAAACAGATATTTAAATTTGAATATTGTATAGTTATATTTAATAGAACTTTCATAATTTTGCTAGGTTCTTAAAGAGGATATGACATATTTTTAAGAATTAAGAATTAAGAGTTCTTAATACCTACATGAATATTAAAACATAATATTATTAATTTAATAGTTGTTTTATTATAATGTTAGTACATTACTTATACCTGACAATTGTTATTGAAGTTATTTCCGAAGACGATAATAAAAACTTGTTAAGGTTAAAATAGGAAAAACAAATTGAGAAATACGTGTTACATTCTATTAGTTTCCAAAATTGTATTGAAAAAAATAAATTAAAAACCACTAACTCAAATTCGAATAACTCATGGACATTAGACACATGGACAATCCGAATTAGCTAAAAAGGCTTGTCGCAGTTGGAACAATTATTCCAGAACATGATGTTATATGATATGTTATTATTTATTATAGCTGCAGCTGATGCCTGATAGTTAGCATGGCGTGTTGATATATTTTGATAATAAAATAATACAATCATAGAACAATATCATTATCACTGTAACGTTAACCAAGGACCATACTACCCCCCGCCAACTACATATGCTCCATCTACTAGTGTAAAAGGTCTATGGTTTAAAATGTAATAACTACTTGAAATTACAACATCCTTGAGTTGATTATCAAACCTCGTGTGTTTTCAAATAAAATCACTGTTATGTTTTTTTCCGCCACGATTATTAGCGTCAGGTTTGTTTTCCTAGCACTTCATTGTTTTATCTTTATTCTACCTACAATATAAATGATTAAATTGTAATTTTGTTTTATTTCCTATATATGTTCTGAATTAACTTTAAATTAATTTCCATCGTTAATTTATATTTCTAATCAAATAGTGAATATTGGAATGTTTCCGTTCTAGGTACTTCGATTTGTTCAAATTTTAAATTTAAACACTTAAAGATGGACAAGTATGAAGGTTGGGGAACTACCGAAAAAACCGAATTGTACGTATCTTTTTACGTTGCCTATTTTAATTTGTACATATTATTCTAGTATTTTCAAAATTGGTTTATTTATATATAATTTTTACTCTGTTTTAGTTTGTCGAAATGTCATGAATTTGTTAAAAATTCTAAATCTGAATTTTCATTAACGATTACAACTAATGGTAATCCTACTGGTACGTTGATATTATCTACTTGATAAATAAACTATTTAAAGTTTAATTTTATCTTAACATTTATTTTACTACTAAATTATTCAAAATAAATATATATTTACGCCCGGTTTTCCTGTTCATTACCTAATTAGGTTCAAAGCATAAATTTGTTTAATTTTAAACCTATTAATTTGTATTATTAATGTTGTAATTTATTATTTACAGATTTGGCCAAAGCCATTCTCTCACTGTTAATAGCATGTATTAAAGGAAAAATAAAAACAAACCTTGGTTTATCTATTTTAAGCGATCTAGTAAGTATAGTGATTGTACCAAATTTGATATTAGCCTTTCCTAACCTCCATCATTAACTTTAATGTTTGTGAGTCCTAATTAAATTTATGAAATACATTTTTATATTTATCATTTAATTCTTAGTAATATTACGTTTAAGAATATTTTTTAAGAATTGAATCTGTTATTGATAATTTGTTTTTATGTTTTAAGTGTTCAAATGAAGAAATAGCTTCTGTTGTAATGGATGTCTTCAATTACTTAGATACTGACACAGCCCTTTCAGATAACGGAGGACCAGAAAGAGAATATTTTGGAAATTTTGTCAAAGAATCGCAAAAGGTTAATATTTATTATTTAATTAATTTTTAATAACTTATATAATATGTCATGTCTTTTTTTTTAGTTATTGACTGATAAATTACTTAAAGAACGATTAGAAATTGACTCGTTAAAGGATATAAAGTTATTAAATAATATTTTTTCAACGAAATTTATTAAAATTAAAACTAAACTTTTGTGAGTTGTAAATTTTTTTAATTATATAATTAGTACCTATGAACTTAAATATTGATTTAACTTTTTATTTTTAGCTATAAACAGCGAAAATATAATTTATTTCGTGAAGAATCTGAAGGCTATTCTAAATTAGTTACAGAATTAAATTCTGATAATATGGATCCTAAAATCATGGTTGAAATTATTAAATCATTGATTGGTTGTTTCAACTTGGACCCAAATCGTGTGTTAGATATAATTTTAGATTCGTTTGAACACCATACAGATAATAAAGCCGAACATTTTTTTATTCCATTACTACATGATTATATGCCTGAATCACAGAGGCTAACTGAAGTGTTGGCATTTAAATTAAGACAAGTGAATAATTTAACTCGCTCATCTTATAGATTGATTGCTTTATTAATTCAATACAATTTAATTGGACTGGATAACATTTATCCTTGGGTAAATTAGACTATGGTTATATTATATTATTTTTCAGTTTTATATTTATAGTTTTTGTTTTTCAGTTAACTCCAGATGATAAAGATATTAAAACAAATTGGGAAAAAGATATAAAAAATGGACAAGACTATTTGAGAAAAGCATCAAGTATGATCATAACAAAAGCACCGGAATCTGAAACTCCCGATGATAATATTCAGCCTAAAGTATGTTTTAATTTTTTAATTATCATTATCATGTGTGTTACATATTAAAGTTTTACAATTTTAGCCTGAAGAAAATCAAAAATTTTGTTTGTGTGAAGCTATGTTGGAAATTGGGGATTGGAATACTGCTCAAGTATTAATTAAAAGATTCCCAGAATACTATGCTGTAGAGTATCCTCCTATTGGTGATGCACTTTGCTCTCTTATAAATCAAGTCATTAAACCTGTTTATAATCAGTAAGTATTATGATTATCTTATATAAAATGTAGTTGTTATTTTAAATTGGTATTTGACATATTATAGGGTTTTTAATCTTCATTCAAAATCCGTAAAACATTCAACTGATGATCAACCAAATTCACGTTCTCTTAAACATGTTTTAACACTAGAAGAATTTCATGATGTAGTCTTACCTATGTTAATAACATTAGGTCCTGGATTACACCGTGATCCTGTTCTTATGTTTAAAATTGTCAGAATTGTTAGAGAGGCATTAACTAATGTACGTGTTTTTAAATTTTATATTTTTAATTCAAATATTAGTTAATATTTAAAACAAATAATTCATTAATTTTGATTTATGTGTAATTTAGGAAGGGATTAAAAATAAAGATTATATTCCATCTGAAACGGGTTTTTATTTTGACACATTATCATTATTGGATCGTGTCTTATTACCTACTCTTTCATTAGCAGAAGGAAGTAGTATTTCAGAACATCTGTGGACTTTATTGCAACTTTATCCTTATCACTGCAGGTACTTGTTATTAATAAAATTAATTCGAAATTGTTCTTATTATAATCAATTGTTATTAGCTTTATTAAATTGTTCCACATAATGAAGTTTTTTTATATATTTATTAAAAACAGGTATGCTCTTTATAACAGTTGGAAAAATGATACTCACAAATATCATCCAAAATTATTAACAAAGAAAGTTTATGTACAGAAAAAAGCTAGATCTGTAATGAAACGTCTTTGCAAAGATAATACCAAACCATCTAGTCGTGTTATTGGAAAAATATCACATTATGCACCTGGCTATTTATTTGATTATGTAAATACTAAATTTAATATATTTTGGATAATATTTAATGTTATTGAACTAAAGTTAATGTCAGATGTTATCATATATTTTTAGATACTGGGACAAATTCAAGTATTTGATAATTTGGCTAGCATTGTGGTTGAATGTTTAAAGTACATGACAAGTTTGTCGTTTGATGTTCTTGGATATTGTATTGTGGAAACATTAGGCAAAAGTGGCCAAGATCGAGTTAAACATGACGGTACTTCCATTTCAGTGTGGCTTCAAAGTACAGCATCATTTTGTGGTGCCATATTTAAAAAGCACCCTGTAGAACTTACGGGAATTCTTCAATATGTAGCCAATCAATTAAAAACAGAAAATAGGTATGAATATTATAAAAAAATCTTGTGAATTATTATAATTTTATTCACTCATAAATTTAAATTTCTGTAGTTTGGATCTTTTAATACTTAAAGAAATTGTGTTGAGAATGGCTGGTGTTGAGGTTATGGAACAAATAACTCCTGATCAAATTGAAGCTATGTCAGTTGGTGATTATCTAAAAACTGAGGTAAGAGAACATGAAAACTTTTTCTTTTGTAAATTACTAAATCTTAATCAATATTTTACTATTTTAGGCTGGTTACTACAATCAGATTAGAAATACAAAAAAATCATCTATTAGACTGAAAGAATCATTATTAATTTGGCTGTTGCTTTATGCCTGTTAATTGTTCAACAAAGGCATAGTGTTATTTATAAAGAACATGAATCTATTCATATCAAACTCGCAGGGCAGCTCTATGATCAAGTATGATAATTATTTATTATGTTTATAAGATAGGTATTTATTAATAAAACATTTGTCTGTGATCTGAGAGTCATAGTTGTGGCAATTCATTTAAGTCTATCTGCGCTAGAAGATGTTACTACTATGCTTTTAATAAATCTTACAATGCTCGATCCTCAGTACAAACAAACCCCATATCTCACAAATGTAATGATATAAATTATTCAGTCAATATAACGAATTAAGGCCATTAACTGGACATGATAAATGATATTTTTTTATTAAATGTATGCATTGATGTGTTCTCAAGGAGCAGGGGGCTAAGTAGTTTTAACCCCCCCCCCATTTCATACTATATAATAATTCATACGTCTTAAAATCCATAAATTTCAAAAAGTTAATATTGTTTTCAAATTTTATATATTATAATATAATATGTATTATTGCATTTCCTCTGAAAATAGGTAGGCTCCCCCTAGTTCAGATTTCTAGATTGTTAGACACAATTTGGCTATACTTGCATTAGAGTTGAAAAAAATTTTAAACAACCCCTAATATATAACTTCTTCCATCATTATATCTTCTAGAAATACACCACACATTCAACTGCCACATTGTATACTACAGTGTACGGTATACTTTATTTGTATATGTTATTCATGTTTCTCTATTATAACAAATAATAATGAAATTACATTTGTAGTGCCAAGACACATTGGTTCAATATGGTACATTTTTGGGGTCTACATTTTCAATGGAAGAGTATATCAACCACTTGCCATCTGTACACGATTTACTTGATCAACATCATGTTCATATGGATGTTGCATTTTTTCTAGCTAGGCCTATGTTTAATCATTCCATTAATGTAAGTATTATTATTTTCTGCTTAATTAAAAAAAAATAGTTATATATTTATAATTTATTTTAGACTCGTTTTGATGCTTTGCGTAAAGCTGACCCCAATGCAAAAAAGTCCTTAGCTGTGCGGCAAAACAAGTATGCAGAAGCTCATAAAGAAGTGATGTCATCTATTGTCAAATCTGTTGTTCCGCTCCATCCTGAAAAGGTGTGGGAAGATGTGTCACCTGGGTTTTTAGTCACATTTTGGTCATTGACTTTATATGACTTATGTGTTCCAAACGAAGCTTATAAACGAGAAATTAATAAACTTAAAGTTCAGTCTTCAGCAATGGGAGATTCTAAGCAAGCGGTGAGTTTTTTTTTAACTATATTTATATAAAAAGATCCAACGCGAGACACATTATTTCATAAACCATTAACATTTTTGATACATTTTGGTAATAAAAACGAAGTTTTTACTTTTTTTTAATGACAAAATGCATTTTTAATTTCTCATTTCATAGAAGAATATTTTTTTGGCTACTTTAAAATATAAAAAAGAGGGTAAGTGGATATCGCTCTGCTGTATAGTAGGTTACAAGTTGGTCACTGTAATGGATGGTATTAAATTTGAACTCAATGATATAGTATCATTGTTTACACATGATTCTGAGTGGAGACGGTTTGTCAGTGTGGATATTTTATGTTATTACTTATTATTAAATTTTTGCTGGAGACGCCCAGACTATCCATTTTTAATTTATTCTTGTCCATATTCATGTATACCATCGCGATATGCTTTAAAAGTTGATCATGTTCTTACATTAAAAACATTAAAAGATTTTATTTATTAGATGAAGGAATCAGATTTGGTATCTGTTTTTAACTTAACATGTTGTGGTGTGTTATGTTCTTATCAGCTAACGTATCTATTTTCACCTGTATGTCAGTGATCAGTGAAAATAAAAGTGTGAACCACCCCTACTCCTACGCCTAATTATAATAATTATAACCATGAATTGATTTAATCTTATAAATTACTGATTTAGTGATGATTGTTAATTATGCTAATTTTGTGTAAGTATAAATTTAAATCTTATAGCTAATAGTATTCATGAATCATTATAGAGTACTAAAGTAAAAAAAGAACAAGAACGATTAGCAATTACCATTGCTAAATTGAACGATGAAAAGAAAAAACAACAGGAACACGTTGAAAAAATATTCTTTATGTTGAATCAGGTAAAAACATTGTTTATTTATACATTTTATATATTTTCTAAAATATGTGTTGGTATATTTTTAGGAAAAAGATTCATGGTTTTTATCTCGTTCAGCTAAAGCAGCAAAAAATGAGACTATTACTCAGTTTTTACAGTTGTGTTTATTTCCCCGTTGCATTTTCACACATATGGATGCTATGTATTGTGCTAAATTTGTTCAAACATTACATTCATTGAAAACAGCTAATTTTTCAACTCTTTTATGCTATGATAGAGTATGGTTATATTAAGCATTTAAAACTTTGAATATAAACTATATAAAGTTATATTTTAATTTATTTTTTTAATTTTTAGTTGTTTTGTGATATAACATATTCAGTAACACTCTGTACAGAAAATGAAGCACATCGTTATGGTATATTTCTTAATGAAATGTTAAAAAATGTAACTCGTTGGCATTCAACCAAAGATATATTTGAAAAAGAATGTGCTACTTATCCTGGCTTTGTGACTAAATGTAAGAATAGTGATCAATTTGTTCAATCTAGTAATGATCATGTAGGATATGAAAACTTCAGACATGTTTGTCATAAATGGCATTACAAGATTACTAAAGTGAGTTGAATCAAGTGAAGAAAAGGTTTTAAAACGTGTAATAATAAATAATAATATATTTTTTTTTAACACTACATTTAAATGTATACTAAATTAGAATATATGAAATACTTATTTTGTTTATTAGGCTATGATGGTTTGTTTAGAGTCAAAGGATTATGTACAAATTCGTAACTCGTTGATTATTCTAATTAAAATTGTCAATCATTTTCCGGTTTTGGCAAAATTAGCCACATTAATTGAAAAAAAGGTAGAAAAGGTAAGAGAAGATGAAAAGGATAAACGTCAAGATCTTTATACTTTAGCAACATCCTATTGTGGACTACTCAAAGGTAGAGCTAGTCAATTTCTTAAGGACAGTGATTTCCATCTGGTCCACGAAAAGGTATAATTCTTTTTTCATCTTATGAGACTTATAGTAAACAACGTAATTCATTTTTACAGGTAAGTCAAATAAAAAACATTGTTGATAATAAGTCTGATGTAACAAAAAATAATCAATCTATTAAGAAAAAAGATGAAGACACAGTTCCTGAAGCCAAAACCCCACCACTGCCTGTTATTAAAGTTATTAATGGAACATCATCAACAGGTAAACACAAAGTTTGAATTTTTTTTTTTTTGTATTTTATTCATAGTTACCATAATCATATTATAGAATGGGTTGAAGCTGAAAAAAAGATTATTGATAACAAAGCAAAAACAGAAAAACGACCTATCAAAATCACAAATGCTGAAAAAGTCAAGTGAGTATATAAATATTTCTTAAAATTTTTTATTGTAATCTTCATATTTTATTTTATTACATTTCTTTAGTGAAAAAGTCTTTGTACAAGAGAATATTACAGAAATTTTGAAGGAAGAAAAATCTGATGAATCAAATGAAAAGAAAAGAGAAAAACGACAAAGAGATGATATTGACAGAGTAAAAGATTCTAATGTAAGTTTATAATGTTTACTATTTTAGATTTCATTATGAGGATAATATACTTTATGATGTTTTGGTATTTATTTTATTAATTAGACTGATGTAGCCAAAACACAAATACTTACTGCTGGTCCAGGTAGTCAACCTGCCAATAATCATAATAAAGTTCAGATCCCGAGGATTAATTTATCACAAATATCGATTAATATTGTAGATGTGGCGAGTAATGGTTCTCACACTGCTGACGAAAAAGGTAAGAAATAAAGTACAATAATTAAATAGTGTTAAGGCTCCCAGTGCCAATGTAATTTTGTCCCCAAAAATTCGCTCTATGGGAATAATGATCCTGTTCTGTATAGAATTTGCTTTTCATTATTTTAATCTCAAACTTAATAATGTGTCTTTAAAAATAAAGCAATTTCAAGCTTTTTTTTACAAATTATTTTATAGCATAATTTTAAATAAAATAATAATCGAAATTTCAATGCACTCTGTAGAAAGTTTTCTTCTTTCTGAATCTGTTATCTAAATCTGACAATTCTACATGGGCTGATCATTTTTCTTGTGAAGTAATTTTTTTTAGATATAATACATATATTAAGGCCCCTGCAAACCCTATTAATTTTTCATTAAAACAACCTTAACGACTGACAAAAATTAAAGTACTTCTAGTGGTTTGATTTAAAAAATATAAAGATATTTTAATTGGTTGACAAGTCTAATTTGCATCGGTTGGAGCATATTTTTATATTTTTAATATATTCAATATCAATAATGTATAAATTTATAAATTGTAAAATATTTATTCTCGTCAAGAATTTGCTAAAATTGAAAAAATGCCCCGACCGATGCAAAGTAAACTTGTTTACCAAAAAAACATCTTTACATTTTTTAAATCGAACCCCTAGAAATACCTTAACTTTTGTCAGTGTGACGGCTATTTCGCGTCCATAAATTGGTTTTTTAATTACATTAAATGACTTGAGCATGTGCGTGCGTGCGACCATAAACCAGATAAGAAATGACATGAAGTGTAAATTGATTAGTGATGCGGGTGATGGTAGGGGAGTATACACACACTAATGATCATTTTCTACACACACAAAGACGATCAGTAATTGCAGGAACGAAATAATTGCCTAAACACAACTCCTTAAAAATGACACATCATTGGCCTTAACACCCCCCCCTCCAAAAAAAAAATAAAAAATAAGTACCTATTGGACAGTAGATTGGTGGAAAAGTATTATCATTATGGTGGCAACTAAAATATAAAATATAATTTTCAAATTTTATAGAATTGCTGAAAATTTGGAAAACTGGCATCGTGCCTTAATTAAAATTAATCAAAAATCTTGAACTAATTATACTTTGTTGGGTTACACAAGACTATCTTACAAACATCATTATTGTTAAATATCAAACAGTATCTTAAACATTTTAATTCATGATTGGTCCATTTAATTTTAATGATATGTTGAATTATACACATTTTGCTATTCAATGTGGCATTAACTAAATAGATAAAAAGTGGGTAAGTGGATGTCGCTCTGCTGTACAGTAGGTTACAAGTGGGTCACCGTATAGGATGGTGTTAAATTTGAATTTAATGATATAATATCATTGTATAAGAAAAATAATTCTAAGCAAAAACGGGCAGTCACCCTATGATATTACTAAGTATATTTGATGATATTTTTGTGAATAAAGTAATTTATATATTCACCTATTTACCCGAATGCACCAACTAGATTCACTTTCCCATGAAACAAGGTACTGTTGAAGAAAATCGAAGCAAATCTACTGACCCAAACTGTAATGACAGACACAAAAATAAATTAAAAATTAAAAAATTAAAAAAAACACATCATTGTAAAATCAATACATTCATCGTTCCACTCAGAATCTAAAATAGAATATTAGAACATTTTTTTTTTGTTTTATGATTTTGAATTAATTTTAGTTAGTTGTTTTTAAACATTTGTCGTAGTATTTAGTAATATTTTATACATCAATATTTATTCCAATAACTTGTCGAAACATCAGTACTAAGTACAATCATTTAATAGAGGTTGTTATACATTTTCTCATTTAATGTTCATTTTGTTTGTTACCCTGTTGACATATCTTTTTATTTAGAAAACTTCAAAACAACACCCATAAAATGCAAATTTTGACAGCTAATTTAGACTAATTCATAGGTATCGTTATTACTACACTGTACTGCAGTGGTTCTCAACCGGTTTGTCACAAAATAACATGATGTGTGTCGCCAAAAAAAAAAAAAAATTAATTTTATCATATGTGTTTAAAGTATTAATATATTATGACATTATAATGTGATGGTAAAAATCACTAATAAGAAATATAAATGTTTCATTCTCAATTTACTTATAGTTTCATTCAGTGGCGGTTTTGGAGGTGAGGCAAGTGAGGCACCGCCTCACTTGTAATTTTCAGGAAAATAAATAATTTATGTTTCTTAATAATAGTATTTTGTACTATTTTGAATTTTAAAATTTTAATCGTATACTTTAATTTTTAATTTTAATATATAGAGGTACTCGTACATCAGGCATTAAATGTTTTAGAATTTAAGTTTAATAAACAAAAATATTGCATATTATTTTTTTGTACAGAACTTGTACAGTTGTACCTACGAACGCGAAAACGGCTGCACGTCGCTGTAACGTAACTTATGCGCCCGGCGCCGCCACCGCTAAAGCGCTGAGATCGACAGAGGCGGTAGCCGCCGTCGCCTAAGTTTGTGCATGCGAGATACGTTTACGCACACACATGTAAGTTCGTAAAATAGTGTGAATACCGCATGTGCAGATTGCTGCCAGAGGCGACTAAAATCAACCGCTCAACGATATTATAAACGTTGGCCGACGGGTTCATAAATTATATGCAGCCGCGCTGCTTGCTAGGTGGGGGACTGCACGCTGTTGTCACTGATACATAGCCGTCGCAGTGTCACACGACGCATGTCTGTTTTCATTTGGTCAAGAAATATTATCTATATCTGTGAATATGATAAAATGATTGCCTTAGCACAGAACATAGTGCCACAGAATAGTTTTTATCATAACTGGCTAATCTGTCCGCTCCATCTTGATAACTCAATACCATTTAAAAAATTTTGTTCCTGTAGTTTGTGTTAGGGCAATAGTATATTTACTATTTAATATTTTTGCCTCATGTAAAATTACATGTGAAAACCGCCACTGATTTCATTCTTATTACTTTTTAAAAAATGTATGAATTGAGTGTGACGCCTTTTTAAGAGAGTGCTACACAGCCATTTGTTGTCTCCGTCTTACAAGTGCATAACATTGCAAATTTATACTCGGCAGATCACCTTTAGCTCCGTTTGTTTAAAAATTAGAGTGAATCAACCTATTATGAAACTTGATGTTAAGAACATTATCTCTGTTTGTATGTGGGTATTTCACAATAGTTTAAATGTTTAGCATTTGTACCTATGTAATATATCGTAAATTAAAAATGCTCATAACTCACTTAAAAATTGAGTTATCGTAAAAAAATACCCTAATTAAAACACAGGTATTGTTCTATATTATGTTTTATAATAGGCCGATTCACTCTAATTTTTAAACTAACGGAGTTAAATGTGATCTGCTGAGTGTAAATTTGTTATGTTATGCACTTGTAAGTCGGAGACAACAAATACTTGTATAACGTCCTCTTAATGATCTAAACTAGTGTGTTGTTGTAAAAAGAAGGTTGAGAAGCACTACTGTAGTAGTGTATAGCTTTAAAATAATGTTTTTATATAATTTCTAACTTAATATTATAGATAAAAAAGTTTCATAAATAATTAGTGTATAATCTATAAACATAAAATGTTATTGTGTAGGACATAAACTAAGTTATGGTATTTTAAATTTAAATTGCTTATTTTTTTTTCAGATATAAAACGAAAAAAATTGGACACCAGTCCAATTACGAAGGTAAGAACTGAAGTATGGAGCCAACATAATCACAATTCCATTCCTCCTGATATTCACAAAACAAATAATAAGTAGTCTCATATCTCAAACAAATTGCTCAAGCAGCTTAAATTTATGGTGTTTTGAGTGTCACCTGAATGATGTTTCCTCAATAATTTGTTACTACAATTATTACTGATATTTTCGAATATGTATTGAAATTGGTTCGTTCAAACACAATGGAACAATGAATAGCTGTTGTAGCTGAACACCTACTTTCGAAGAAGATTGAAGAGCAACCTTGTCTTTTATTTACACTACACTTATTTACCATCTGCGTTAGTAAATTAAATATTGTTATTCAATCCCTTTAAATAAATAAAATTTTGGTTGATGTTTTCGTGTTTTTGGAGAAAAAAAGAAAAGAAATTGTTAACTATAGCTTGTATACTTTGGTAATATGGTATCGTATATATATTTTGTTATTTTTTGGTTTGCATTTTCGTTATCCTTTTTAACTCACAGCAGCTCATGAAGCATAATCCCGATGTCAAATCTGAGACAAATGGTTCAACTTTGATAGAAAAAAAAGATAAGAAGATAAAAAAATCACAATCTGCTGATTCAACATCACTAAAGGAAACTCGGAAAGATCGTAAACTAAGCCGCAAACGAGTATGTATAATTTGATTAAAAAATCACTTATATAGTTACTTAAGTAAAATAATAATATTTATTTTATTTTAGCATGAACGACGTGAAGAAACTACTCCTGAATTAAAGAGACGTAAAGAAGATGAAAAACGTATGTTGATATTGAAATTCTGAATTTATATCTTATTATGTTATTAAGAGGATGTTAGCACACCATTTATTTAATTTTTCTTACCCACGTGCAACATAGAAAATTTGCATTCACCAGAACCAACTTTGATAATATTCTTAGCTTTAACTTTTTTTTATAGGAAATTTACTTTAATATTAGTTTTACTGAACACACATTTCCTATGTTGCGTATGGGGTAAGAGTGAAAACAAAATAGTTTGTTGTCATCTTCATAAATATTAATTTGTTTTTACTTCTAGATGTAAAATCATCAGCTGATATTCGTCACGATGACATGGGGGTTGATAAACACCGGTCTAGTAGAGTTAGTATTTTTAATTCTTAGAAAATAGTTATAATTCCAGCAGAATGTATTAATAACAGAATTTACATTCACAGGAAAAATCTCCTCATCCAAAAGAATGGTCCGAACGAACTGAATCACGCCATAAAAGATATCCTTTTTTATTATTATAATCTTAAAATAATTTAGACAGTTAAATGAGTTTTGTAGATGGATGCAAAAATAATTAATTGGTTTAAACCCGGCCGCGAACGTAATTTTTCTTCGGGTAAGTCACGGTGTCCGGAGAAGAAGTGCCGCCATCCCCCCCCCCCAGGCATGGTATAAAAATTCTGTCTAACACACGTGTTCACACAAAACCACAGTTCCATCCCCTAAAGTTTCACAGGCTAACCTCGGTAGTTGAAGCTTCAACCCCCCCCCCCCCCCCAAAAAAAAAAAAAAAACAAAACAAGAATTGTTACCCACTAGCCACTGTTGGTGTATTTAGTTGGAAGTTTATTATTATTTCGCCATTATATTTTCTAATATAATATGATTCTAACTTTTTTCTTAACAGTCATTATACGCATAGGACGGGTGATAAAAGGAAGTGATCAATTTTTTTTCGTCAACATCAACATAATTATGAATATTGTCATATAAAATTGTGAATAATTATTGTATTTAATCATTTTTTTTTTATTCTGTTTTTTTTTTTTGTTAATGTGTATAAATAAAACATTTTCTCACGATTGTATTATATTTAAGATTATGTACGCTCATCTAATTACATTTTAATCAATTTTGTTAACATAAAAGTCTTTTAACAAAGATTAATCGTTGGTACCTATCAGTTATTAGTGTTAAAGGTTAAAATAGAAGTTGCTTAAAAACTTACGGTATATACTATATTATAAATTACAATTATAATTTATACTGATACTAGCTTTAAGTGAAACTCGGAGAGGGTTGGACTCGCTGAGAGTGGGTACCGATTATGGAGACAATGTCGTTGGAATTATAAAAGTCGCAAATGCTATAAGACGAAAGTTTAGGACTTGTGATGAGGATTATAGATAAGGCTTGGCGCTTTGGCGGGAATGTTTAAAAGTTTGAGCGTCCAGCGATCGGTCACGAACGTTGTAAATTGATAGGCTGGTTACGATCTCCAGGATCACCTCCCGTTTGTTCGCTGCTTTTGGTTAAAATTGTTAAAAAGTGTAGAGTCGACACGTTAATTTGATTGTCTAACTATTAGTGGTGACAACTCGAAAAGTCACCCGACATAAGGCTACGCGATAACGACAAAACACCATCACCAAAATCCGACAAAATGCCACTCGACAAAAAACCATCGTACCACACTACCAACCGTAAATTTGCGAATGAAAATCGTACACTAAATAATGAATCGTCGAAAAATAACCACCCGCCATAAGGCCACGTGATAACGACAAAACACCATCACCATAATCCGATAAAAAAACATCGTACCACACTACCAACCGTATATTTGTGAACAGTAATGTTAGGTATCCGGCAAATGTATATCGACAAAAAGCCACCTAAATGAATTAACTATTATCAAAACGAATTAAGTGTCTGGCGCAAAATTTAAAATAATAATGAAAAAAAGGTAGGCAAGTGGGTACTTACAATACTTCCTACCATGTCATTCCTTATTCTTTTCTTTCTTTTCTTCCCACAACTATTGCTTATTGTACACATGTATAGATTGTAATATATTATTCTAATAAAGCCATATATAAAAAACAAAAAAGTTAATAAATAATAATATTAAAAGTTTAAAGTTGCTTACAATTTTTTGGGTAACGTATTGAACTGTTGACCTACACCTAATTGTTAGAATACAATTAATTAAAAGTATCTACCTAAGTGTTATTTTGAATTTGAGACATAGGACAGGGGTTTGGTTAATGCATGGAGACATTTGCATTGGTATACTTGGATTTTACTAGTGATGGTAAACTGCTGGTAGGTTTAACTGCTCTCTATAGCTAAATAGGAAATACTATAATTTGGTTTGAGAAGCAGAATGAAAATGTAATAATTTTTATTCTAATAGTGATGGATTCATGGATTCTCCAACCTTGTGACAACTTACCACTATTAATAATTATTGTAATATGCAGGGTTCCAACGGAACGCAAAAAACGGTTAAGAACATTATTGTTGTTCATAAACCAAAATATAATGGAACGAAACCAATTGTTTAATTTAGTTTATTGGTCCTGCAAATGAAATAACATTATAAACTATTAAGTTTACTGAACTTTTTCACGAAAAACGTTATAATCTTAAAAGTTCTTTAAAGAATTGACATGAGGCGTGTCATAACTCATTAAGTTCTTTGAACAATTACACGAAGAACGTAATAAATTAATAGGTTCTTCAAGCTTTTAACACATAGAACATCACAAAATAAACCGTTCTTCGAACTTTGAAAATAACGTAATGAATCAAAATTATCTTTTGTCTATTTTGGTTTTAAAACTATTTAAGAATAATAAGTACTTTAATATAAAAATCTAAAACTTAAATTACATCTAGTCCTATCTTTACTAATAACTAAGATAAGGATTACAAATATACCCCAATAGCATCATGTAACTTTGAAAGAACTAAAGAAGCTTCAGCCAAAATAAATCCAATAGCCGATCATTTATTTTTGACAATATAAGATGATATAATATTATGATAATATAGGTGATAAGTTATTATGAATAATAATATAATAACATAATACATTAATTAATAATAATAATAAATAAATGCCTCTCTAAATAAATAATAATCAATAAATACTATAAATAAATAATAATTTACGAAACATTGAAGAGAATAAACAATGTAAATCGTATATCGTAATATTATAATAGGTACCTACTGAAGTACTTGTACGGTATAATACTTAACTAATATGAATTATAGGCATGCGAATAATTAAGTTTCAGATCCAAATGTATAATTTTAGTTTTAAAACTGTTCATAAATGTACCTATAACCTATTTGTATTCTATAATTTATTTATGTGGATACAAATGACATACTTTAACAAAATATTACCTATTTTATTTAGCGCCTACCCTGATTAAATATTCAAGAACGTATAACTTTAAGTTCTTCTGATTAAATGTTCATGAACGTATTATTTCAAAACGTTCTTCTGATTAAATTTACAAGAACGAATAACTTAACAACGTTTATTAAGTCTAACATTCAAGAACTTTACATTTTTCAACGTTTTTTTTGGGGAAATTTTCAAAAAAACATAAACAATTTTAACGTTCTTCTAGTAAAATGTTCGGTGAACCATTTAAATTATAACGTTATTATATCTATAACCGTTTAAACTTGTTGAACATAGGCACATAGCTTGATTTAACGTTTATCGCAAATAAAGTTCAAAAACAAACTAATAAGGAACCGAACCGAAAATTAACGGTTAAGGTCACCTTGGTAATATGTATCCTAAATTCCTAACGAGATTTTCGAATATTATTAGTTTTATTAAAATTGATGTCGATAAAAAAGCTTGAAAATTTAATACAATGATCCTAATATATTGTTCCAATAGCAGTTACAAAATATAAAAAATTCATTCATAATTTTTTTTTAAACATTTAAAGTTTGAATTTTGACAAAGTACGTAAAAATCACGCAAATTAGCAAATTATTTTTTCTAATTTATGTGTTACTAATTTTATACAGCCTTTTAATTTAAGATATTTGACATATTACGCGTCTACACCTAAATTGTAATTATAGAAGCTGAAATATGCATTTGAATAATGCACAATATTTGTTCTTTTTCAAATGTATTTTTCTACTACTATTTAAAGTAAAATAAATATTCGAGCTTTGATCCGACCTGCAAAAACTTCTCATCTTTCAGATAAAAAATAAAATGACCAAAATCCGACATGTCAACGAGGCGTGAGTTTTTCCTGTAAAAGCATTTTTCTTCATCAAAATAGTGCTTCGATTATAGTCATCGAAGTCAACCACTGACTTGTGCATGTTCGTGCGTAAATATCAATATCTGCGCGTGCAGTTATAGCTCACTCACACTTATATTGGTTTACATAGTTCTCACACACATGCACATTCCGCGCGAGGCCGATACAATATGTGAATTGAATTGCCTAAATTTTACTCCTTAATAAATGACCGGCACCGACACCCTTAATAAAGTCTAAATCAAGAAACCGTAATCACAACTAACTCTTCCTTAAAATCGTGTATCAAGACGTTCAATTGATATAGTAAAATTGACTTCTGAAAATCATGCCAATTATCACATTAATTAGGTATCTAAATTCTAAATATAAGTAACATAATCGTCATAATTATATGTTAATATTAATCTATAAATTAATACATTGTACATTATATAATATGTTAGTTATAAAATAAAATATAAATAATAGTATAATTTTTTTCTTTTGGCGGCCACCAGTGTTTTTGGTGAAACAAAAGTGAAAGTGTAAATTGGCCCACCAACTACAAAAGTTGGATCACCCTGATTCACAATAAGCTATACCTACGCTTGTGGTTTGTCTCGGTATAACAGTATAGTATAGACAGTAGACACGTTTATAATAGTTATATCAGTATACTACGCTATTATTAAAACAAAAATACCAAGGTAATCAAAGCAAAGTTTAAAAAAGTCTCTTTGTGGTTATAGGTTTAGAGAATTCTTCGTCATTAAGTAAGTATAATATAGATGTACTCGATAATGGATGTGTTACGCATTTAGCAAAATCCCTAATACCTATTAAATAGTCTAAAAATTGTTAATAATTAATAAATAGAATACATTTAAATTATATTAATAGTATGTACTTAAATTGTAATTTTTAAAAAAAAAAAGAACTTTTAGCTGTTGAACAACTTGTGTGCCATTCCGACCATAAAAATGCTCGCTCTTATTTAAATAAGTTTGATCGACAAGTTTCTATACTTAATAAATATGTAACAATAAAATAGTTTTTAAATTTGTTTTAGAAAATTGACACAAAATCAATTCGTTAATAAAAACTTTTTGAATGAAAATATTATGAGCCCGTAATGTATATTCTTACATAATTTCTTTAAATAAACGTTTTATTCAGTGGCGAAGCCATGGGGTTTTTTTTTTGGGTCTTACCCCCCCCCCCTTGCTAATGTAACAAAAAGTAAACAAAATATACTAAAGGTTATCAGAAAAAAACGATTTAGAAATATACCTGTATAATGAGGTATTTAAAAAATCTGAAAAGTTTGATATCAATATAAAAGTCTCTAGTTGGCAAACAAACAAGAGCATAGAACAAATGCGATAACAGACTCAGCTAAGTCATATTATATAGAAACGCTTTATTTATTCCTTTTTTGGATAGTTTTAATCAACAATATTGAATGACAGATTTTTAGCACACAAATCACATTCTGAGTAATTTACTTTGTTTAATAAAAGGGTTGCATACAAAAACCGCACACGTTTGATTTCGATCCCAAAAACTAATAAGGTCGATAGACAAAAACGTCAAAAACCACACACTTTATCGGTCATGGTATAACTAATAAACTTATAAGTTATAGTGGTTTAAGATCACACACTATCTTGTGTGCTAACTGCTAAATAATGGATAAGATAATAAGATACTATGCAATAATCATGCTAACACGTTTTAAAACAAAAAAAAATTAGTAAATAGGTACATATTATCTAATAGTAATATTTTTGATTTTTAATTAAATTATATTTATTTTTAGGAGCACTTGTTTAAATCTTGTTTGCATAATATTGTACATTTACATTATAAAGTACTATTGTAAAGACCTTCTTGGAGTCAAAATCATAAGTATGCGTTTTTTGGATAACACTGTAATTATAAAAGTTGTGCGGTTTTAGGAGTCAACGAATAAAAGATAAAGATAATAGTGATGAATCATGAATGTTTCAAAGCACTTTTGAAAACCACGTAGTTGACATTGAAGCTGATGAGTGATAGCTATTCGACTTTGGGGAAATTTGCATTATGGAAAGAACAAATAAAAACAAAACCCATAAAAAATGTTCTAACTTGTATTGAAAACATATTATATTCTTTAATATACAGACTTTTAATTATGTTAGCTTCTTTACTAGTTACTACTGCAACTAGTGTAAGATCATTTTCGACACTAAGACGGTTGAAAACATATCTAAGTGAAAATCGACTTAACGGGTTAACATATTATACTGAACATTCACCGTGACATGTAAGTATGAGTATCTGTTGAAGAAGTTGTAGACAATATGGCTAGAAAGAATCACCGCATTAGACTGATATAAATACTATTGTTTACCTACTATTTGCATTGAATCGCGGACATTTCCCTCACGATATATTTTCGATGTGGTCATTTCCCCCCTCCACTATATTTTTTTAACGTTTACTATTTAATAATATTATTTCAGTATTTAAAATGAAAATATTTTTTTGCCTATTGTCTAATATTTTAATAAATATAATAAAGTATAGATGTATATTTTTGATCAATTGAACTACTTGAATCAAATTTAAAAGTAATTGTAGTTGGTAGTTTCAATAAAAAAAAAAATAAATATGAACAAAGGCTAAAAAATATACGTTTAGAAATAACAAAAGAATCAGTAATCAGATGTTTTTCACAAAATGTATAGTTTTTATGTAGGAATTTATAACCATTTTTATTAATTATATTTTATTTTATTCTTATTTTTTTTTTTAATTTTAATTGTTTCAATTAGTTCAGTTGATCAAACATTAGGTATACATTAGTCATCTATTAAATTTATGAAAATATAAAAATATTTATAATATATTTTATATTTTATTTAAACAAAAATATTTTATATTATTAAATAATAAATAATATTGTATTATTAAATTCAATATTATTAATCAATAAAATTCTTTAAAAAAAATGGGGGGGGGAAATGTCCACATCAAAAATATATAGGGGGAAATGTCCTACTAGACCGGAAACAGCCCGGGGGAAATATGTCCATTTACCATTTGCATTATAATTTTTTATGAAAAAAGTAAAACAATTTATTTTAAATAAATATTTGGAGGTTAAATGCTTATTATAATTTATAAAAACAATTTGTGGCTACATTGTATATTCCAGTGTGAAATCGTTCACAAGTCAAATTTTATTACAAGAAAAAAACACCCCCTAAAAAAATTCCTGGTTATGCCACTGGTTTCACTGTAATAATAATAGTAAATAGATAGCTAATACCATTGATAATCAACTTCAATATTTTTTCTGGTAGGAAATTAAATCTAGTTTGTACTTTGAGAAGTTAATTAGTAATAGTTAATTAAAAATGTTCAGTATTTTTTAAAAAATAGAGAAAAAAGTTTTCGCAAAAACCAATATTTGATAAAATTGTTTTACTATTATTTTATTGTAATTTATAAACAAATAATTGTATAGGTATTTACAATTTTTACCTAATGTTTCTATTAGTATTTTCGATACCTACATAATAGTATAACTTTTAAACTATATTGACTCTGAGCTATTATGACATTTTTAATCAATTTTTTTTTTCTATAATTGTGGATAAAAATGATTTTGATCGGTCAAAAACCTTGACAATTTAATACAAGGTTACTCTTAAATTTTAGATTCTGAGTGTAACGACGAATGTATTGATTTTACAATGATGTGTGTTTTTTTTTATTTTTGTGTCTGTCATCACCTTTTAGGACAGTAAAAGTGCTTGGAGTATTTTTTCTGATAGGAAAGTGAATCTAGTTGGTACTTTAGGGAGTCAAAAGTAAAATTTTTCCAGGTGTTTTCAAAAGCGCCGTGAAAAACAAAAGAAAAATTTAGGAAAATCGGAAATTTTTACACATCTGTTTTCGAAAAAATCGATTTTGGTTTTTGGTGCAACTCTTAAATAAATGATCGTAGGTACATGAAATTTCACCTGAATGTTTATACTAGCATTTTCTATACACCACAACATTTTGAGCTGTTTACGAACATTTTCAGTTTCTATTTTTAGAATTAAATAGCCAAGCAGGGCTAGGTTGATTGTTTAGCATATTTGTTCGGAGTGTAATATAATGAATCTGGTCGGATTCAAATGTATTTTGTGGTGTTTGGATTATAAATTTAATTATTTTTGGCACATTCTCTTGAAATATATTGAATTATTTACATAAAAAATTAAATGTTTAATAAATTATAAAAACGGTAAATATTTATTGAGTTATGCAATAATCTGGCAGGGTTAGGTAATCATAAAAAAAAAGGTGCGTAAGTGGATGTCGCTCTGCTGTACAGTAGGTTACAAGTGGGTCACTGTAATGGATGGTGTTAAATTTGAATTCAATGATATAACATCATTGTATTTCTTATATAAACGATTCTGAGCGAAAACAGTCAGTCAGCCTATGATATTACCAAGTATATTTGATGATATTATTGTGAATAAAGTAATTTATATATAACCTATTTACGTGGAACCTTGTTTTCAATTTTCAATCCTTGGCTATAAAAGTTCAACATTTTATACATTTTTAACTACAAAATAATTATCAAATTATAAATTTGATAAATTTTGTCAAAATATGAACTTTAAATGCTTATAAAAAAAAATTGTGCCTATGTATATTTAATATTTTTCAACTGCTATTGGAACGACATATCAGGAGCCTGGTATTACATTATCAAGCTCTTTTACCCTACGAATAAAATTTTATTGATATTTATAGAAAAAAAACTAAAAAAATTGAAAACTGGCAATGTCCGTAAACACCTCAAAAACACTCAAATTATTTTCAAAATTTTATCGTGTATAGAAAATGCTAATTTAAACATTCAGTGAAATTTTCAAGTATCTACAGTCATACCATTTTTAATTACAAAAATAAGAAAATCGTTACGTGAGATATCGAGTGAATATCAAATGTTGTAAAAATATGAATTACAAACACTCATAAAAATTTAATTTGACTTTCATGTAGACATTTTTTTTTTTTTATAAAGGTAAACAAACTTATAAATAATCTTTTATTATTATGATAAAATAATTATGTAGTAGTGTGTCTGTGATTGTGACGGGTGGTCGGTGACAAATTAATGTAATATGGTATATGAACATTGAACACTAACCCATTATATTATCTAATGGCGTGGCAGAGCATTGAGGACGTAATTAATGTCTCTAGAACTTATATCGACCTCGAAAAAGCGTTCACTTAATATACCTTATCATACACCAATGTATTATAATATAGGTATATAGTATAATATTGATCCGGCTCGATTAACATTATTCATTTAAAATCATTATTGCATGTATATCATATTGAGTATTATTATTTGTGTTTATTTAATTTCGACAAATACAAATTATTTAATATAATTACAAAATATGAGTTTATGACGATCGATTGAGTTGAATATTCCCATTTTTGGTACTGTGCATATCACTATTGGTTAATATTACGGATTCGGTATTCAGCCATGCGTAGCAGATATGCAGGTAGATTTTCTCATTAAGGAGGAGGAACATTATCTATAGATATTGAAAAAAAAACATACATATTTTTGGTTTTTAAAACTACTAAGATTATATAAACCTTTATACAATAGTAGTTTTTGAAACTCACCTCTACAACATTCGCATTTTTTTAATGATTTACAACGCCATTGGTCCGTTTGTTGTGAATCACTGCATTTCGTTTGACACTTAAGTAAGCAAGTAGAGGTATCTCCTTCTTCTGGAGTAACTGGGACCCAGGGAATTGTGCATTTTTTGTTATCACTCTCATCACCAGAATTATACGGTCCGGGAGTATCATCGCAATTTACATACGCCAACGTAAATAAAATTAAAAAAATTAATCCGGAATTATTTATGAGAAACATTTCACTTATTTGTTTTGAGTAATGGATACTTAAACTGTATTATTTTAAGTAAAAATTAGTAGATAATTAATTTAGTACCTAGATAATAGTATTGAAAAACCATATGTACTGTTATTATAGTAATGAATATAATTACTGGCTACTGCGTGCTCGGTTTTATACCGTTCAATTAAAACCAGTAAGTACACAAAGATTCCCAAATTTTTAATTTTTATGATGATTTACTATTGTTATGATACTTACAAACAAAAAATAAACAAACTAACACATTTTACTAGTCTACAATAATAGGTATTTATTATTTATTCGAGCAAAAAATGAAATAATAAATTGTATAACATTTGTTTTATGCCATAATATATATAGTGAATATTGTTGTTTTAGATGTTTTTGGTGCAACGCATTTATTCATATTCGTACAGTAAATATAATTGTAATCAATCATAAAAGTGTTAAATTGAAAAATATATTTTTTTAATATTATTAGGACAAAGCTCTTTTATGGGTTACTTACTATTTTTCAGTAACAAAAATTATATCCTACACGTGTCATATAATGGACAATTTTATAAGTCAAAGAAGCAGTGAGTTAATTATACATAAGAAATATTCTTTTATGGTTTTAAGGAAGAATGAACATTGTATAAGGATTGTATAAGAATAATTATATTCATAAACATTTCTTACGTCACTCAATATTTATTAAAACTTGTCACACATTTTTTACATACTTGCATTTCAGTTTTTGGTGTTAGATACTCCAAAACAAATGCACGCATATGCATGAAATATTCACTTGTAAAACATTTCAGCCTCCGTGCAATGATGCCACGGGGAAGAAAAAGGAAAACAGATAAGGTTAATTCAAAGCAGAAAAGGTGGTTAAGTGGATGTCACTCTGCTGTACAGTAGGTTTCAAGTTGGTCACTGTAATGGATGGTGTTACATTTGAATTCAATGATATAATATCATTGTATAAGAAAAGCGATTCTGAGTGAAAACGGTCAGTCAGACTATGATGTTACCAAGTATATTTGATGATATTATTGTGTATAAAGTAATTTATATATAACCTATTTACGTGGAGCCTTGTTTTCAATTTTCAATCCTTAACTATAAAAGTTGAAAATTTTATAAACTTTTAACTACTATTTGTGTAGATATTTTTTATATTTCTTATGCAGTTATATGTGTAATTTTTAAATCGTTATAAATTTAATTTCCATAGAATTATTAATTAATATTATTTTTATTATTATTTTAGTGCAGGCGTAATAATCAATAATATCTGTTAAAAAAAATCACCTTATTCGTAATGTCGTAAAAAATCGTCTCACAAACGAACGTATTCAGTTATCTCTTTATTAATCACTCATCAGCCATAACCAACAAAAATATCCGCAGACGCTCTCATACCCGAACATGATATTGTATTTTATTTTATTTATTTATTCTTTGTTTGCATGTCTATATAGAGATACCTAATTTAGTAGCCTTAAAATAAAATCATAGTTCGTATATTTTTTATTATTTTTTGATGTAGAACACAATTTTATCACGAGTGGATAACGAATAATCGTATTGTTAAAATTGATTAAGTTTGATTTATAAATACTATCATCATTCTAGATTTTTTCCCCTCATTGCGTTGACATGTAAAAACACGTAAAAATACCTATAAATATATCAAATAAAATTGCTTGTCTACCTTTAAAAAAAAAAAAAGGCTACAAGAAAGTCAAATTTTTATGAGCGTTTGAAATTCAAATTTTAACAACATGTCAACATTGGATATTCACTCGATTTATCATGTGGCAATTGTATTATTTTTTTGTAATTTAAAAACGAATGACCGTCTTAGACACTTGATATTTATATCATATATATTTTATTTTGTCAATTCCTACTCTTGATAAAATTTTCAAAATATTTTGACTTGTTTTGAGTTTAGAAAAACGATTCTGAGCGAAAACGGTCGGTCAGCCTATAATATCACCAAGTATATTTGATGATATTATTGTGAATAAAGTAATTTATATATAACCTATTTACGTGGAGCCTTGTTTTCAATTTTCAATCCTTAGCTATGATATTTGAACACTTTACACATTTTTAACTACAAAATAATTTTTAAATTATAAATTTGATAAATTTTTTAAAAATTCGAACTTTAAATGCTTATAAAAAAAATGTGTGCCTATGTATTTTTAATATTTTTCAACTGCTATTGGAACGACATATAAGGAGCCTTAAATTAAATGTTCACGCTTTTTTAACCAACAAATAAAATTATATTGATATTTATAGAAAAAAAACTAAAAAATTGAAAACTAACAATGTCCGTAAACGGCTCAAAATTTTTTTCTAAATTTTGATGTGTATAGAAAATGCTAATATAAACATTCAGTTAAATTTTCAAGTTTAAAAGTCATACCATTTTTAATTACAACAAAATAAGAAAATCGTTATGTGAGATATCGAGTGAAGATCAAATGTTGTAAAAATATGAATTTCAAACGCTCATAAAAATTTAATTTGAGTTTCTTGTAGACATTTTTTTTTTATATAAAGGCAAACAAACTTATAAATAATCTTGTACTACATTTTAAAATCTTAGATTTAAAAAGAAAAATTTTTATGAATTCTCAGCTCAAAATAATTTGCTAATTTTCGTGATTTTTCCGTATTTTGTCAAGATTTGAAATTTAAATGCTTATAAATAAAAACTGTGACTAAGAATTTTTAATATTTTTCGAATGTAATTGTAACAATATAATAGGAGCAGCCTTGTATTAAATTGTCAAGCTTTTTTACCCAAAGTTTTTATTACTTTCATAAAAAAAAAAAAAAAAAAAGAGTAATAAAATTGGAAACCAGAAAATGTTTCTAAACAGTTCAAAAATGCTCTGATCATAAGCTTCCATGCCCAATGTATGTTTTTGGAAGCAAATCGGATCCACTTGGTACTTTAAGCCGGTCAAAATTGAAAATGTTCATTGCTTTTTAAAATAATTGGAGAAAAAAATATGAAAATTTATTGAAATTGGTTGGTAACCAGCTTGGTTATATCATCCTCACTTGGATTGTATTTGATTAGTTTAGATTTTTTTTTTGAATGTCAATAAAAAATTATTTATCCGGTCAAAAAGCTTAAAAATGTAATACGTAAGTTTTTATTATAGGTAAAATATTAACGATACATAGGCATCATGGTTATTTTTTATAAGCATTTAAAGTTCAAATTTCGTCAAAACCACAGTTAATTTGTATGGCTAGACAATTGAATACAAGGTCTTTCATACAAATAGTTCATATTTTTACCGAAAAATTACAGATAATTTTAAGAAAATTGGTATGCAAAAACAATGTTTTTTTTTTGAAACTTGAAAAAAATTTTTTTATAGTAATATTATGCCGGTAAGAGTGGGGGGGGGGGTGGCTTCAGCACGTTAGCCCCCCCCCACCACCACCAATGAGGACGCCACTCCATTTACCGTTCCAAAAGGTGATGACAGACACAAAAAAAAAAACACACATCATAAAATAATTATAATTACAAAAAATTAAAAAAAAGAATAAAATAAATGATAAAATGTTTACGTCCATGAAGTCGACCCAGTCACTTTCTATGATACGACCCAAACCAATACCAAAAGTTAGCAAATTATTAGCAAATAATAGCAAATCAATTTTTGAAGTTAGCAAATCAAAATTCTATTTTTGGCCGATTTCAGAAAAAAAAATTACAGCCCACCCACTTTGTCCGATCGTCTCCAAACAAACACCGGTAGTTAGCAAATAGTGAGCAAATAATAGCAAATCAGTTTTTGAAGTTAGCAAATCAAAATTCTATTTTTGGCTGATTTTAGAAAAAAAAATTTCAGCCCACCCACTTTGTCCGATCGTCTCCAAGCAAACACCGGTAGTTAGCAAATAATTAGCAAAAAATAGTTAATCAATTTTTGAAGTTATCAAATCAAAATTTTTAAACAATTTACCACCTCAACCCAAACCAACACTATGAACGGATCATGATCAACCAGTGTTCAATCATCATGTATGCATCACACTCTGTAGTCTATCTTTTTTTCACACAGTTAATGTCTTCTGGTATCATCACATATCGTGGTTACTGCTAATAAGATAAACACGACAAATGTAAATCTAATAACGGACTAAGATATTGTACAGGATTAACGAACACAAATAATATTTGTTGGGGACTTCAGCACTTGGGCTAAATACAGGACTATAACATAACCTAACCTAGACAGAAGGTTAGAGAGTGTGAGACACTGCAGGTGCACAAATCTTATGGTTGGGCGGAGTACAGGGGCATTTTCGAGGGCATATGTAAGTTCCTACACCAGAATAGCAGGTACACAAAATACATACGTTAGTTCCTACACGATAGAAAAAGGTACATGTGTAAGTTCCTACACGGTAAAAACCAGGTACGTATGTTAATTCCTATACGGCGGAAAATGTTAAATATGTATATACGAATTAAAAATAATAAATATATGATGATTAAAAAATATAATAAAGATCGTTATAGAGCATTTTCACTTTTAACTACAAAAATTGATTTGCTATTATTTGCTAACTACCGGTGTTTGTTTGGAGACGATTGGACAAAGTGGGTGGGTTACCTGAACTTAGCCCACCCAAATAAAAAATGCTTATAACTTCCTCAATAATGATTTAATAAATGATAAAATGTTTATGTATTTGTATGTGTGTGATAGTGACGGGTGGTCGGTGAAAAATTAATATAATATGAATATTGAACACTAACCCATATTATCTAATGGCGTGGCGGAGCATTGATGACGTAATTACAAATTCTGGAACTTATATCGATCTCAAAAAAGAGTTCACTTAAATGTATTATGATATCCGGCTCGATCAACATTATTCGTTTAAAATCATTATTGCACGTATATCATATTGAGTATTATTATTCGTGATTATTTAATTTCAACAAATATAAATTATTTAATATTATTACAAAATATGAGTTTATGACGATCGATTGAGTTGAATATTCTCATTTTTGGTACTGTGCAGTGTGCATATTACTATTGGTTTATATTACGGATTCGGTATTCAGCCATGCGTAGAAGATATGCAGGTAGATTTTCTCATTAAGGAAGAGGAACATTATCTATAGATATTGAAAAAAAAACATATATATTTTTGTTTTTTAAAACTACTAAGATTATATAAACATTTATACAATAGTAGTTTTTGAAACTCACCTCTACAACATTCACATTTCTTGGTTAAACCTGTACTAGATTCTCTACAACACCATTGGTCCGTTTTTTCCGTATACCTGCATTTCGTTATACACTTAAGTTTGCAAGTAGCGATATCTAGATAATAGTATTAAAAATCCATTTGTACTGTTTATAGTAACGATTATATTTACTGGCTACTGCGTGCTTAGTTTTATACCGTTCAATTAAAGCGAGTAAGTACACAAAGATTCTCAAATTTTTAATTTTTATGATGATTTACTATTGTTATGACATTTACAAGGAAAAAATAAACAAAATTACACATTTTACTAGTATACAATAATAGGTATTTATTGTTCATTCGAGCAAAAAATGAAATAATAAATTGTATAACATTTGTTTTATGCCATAACATATATAGTGAATATTGTTGTTTTAGATGTTTTTGGTGCAACGCATTTATTCATATTCGTACAGTAAATATAATTGTAATCAATCATAAAATTGTTAAATTGAAAAATATATTTATTTAATATTATTAGGACAAAGTTCTTTTATGTGTTATTTAATAAATTATAAAAGTGTTGTAAATTTTAATAATATCGTTTTCTAGGTTCATTTCATCAAAAAGACGAACTATTGTATTACCTATATATAGTTGTAAAATCATAAAATTATCAATTATAATAATAAATGTTCAACAATTTAATACAAGGGTCATCGCTCCTCATAAGTGATTCTATACCATTTAAAAAAATCAAAATACAAAAATACGGTAAACGGATAACTGGTACGATATTCAAGGTTTCCAAAACTTTTATGAAAAAAAAAGAATAATATATTAACAATTGTTTTTAATTTTATTTTACCGACAATCGATGGGAAATAATCGATTAAATACCTCCCAATATGAAATAATTACGGTACGATAAGATACTTAGATACGATAGATATCAATTGATTAATGAATCAATAAATGTCATGAACTATATACCAATATTAAGTTTTCACTAGTTCACATTATTTCACATTCATTCGCAATAGTGGATTGAGTACTTACTATTTTTCACTAACAAAAATTATACCCAATACGTACCATATAATGGACAATTTTAAAAGTCAAAGAGGCAGTGAGTTAATTATACATAAGAAATATTCTTTTATGGTTTTAAGGAAGAATGAAAATTGTATAAGGCGGAAACGCACACAAGACATAAATTTTAAATGCTCGGGAAAAGTAACAACTAATTTTATAAAACCGGTACGTTATAATGTTATTTTATTATAATACATTTTTATTTATGCATTTACGGAACTCACTTAAATTCCATTACATAAATTATTCAAACAACAGAGCGACATCCACTTACCCACCTTTTTTTTTTGATTTTGTATATTGTTATAGCTAAAGAATAATTATATTTATAAACATTTCTTACGTCACTCAATATTTATTAAAACTTGTCACACATATTTCACATACTTGCATTTCGGTTTTTGGTGTTAGATACTCCAAAACAAATGCACGCATATGCATGAGATATTCACTGGTCGTTTATACAGTAGACGCCACTTATAAGACTTACTTTGGGACCAGCACAAAGTGAGTCTTATAAACGAATGAATCTTATAGGCGAATTGGAAAAAAAAAATTAATTACGTATTTATAAATTTTATTTTACTACATATTTTGCTTTGATTTTAATACTTAAACACATATTACATATTACATACTTGATTATTGAATAAATTTAATAATCCTGATAAAAAAAGAACTAAAATTATAATAGGTAAATCTTACATATAAAAATCTATAAAAATTATACATTACTAAAAAATTATAAAGGATGTATGTACATACAGCCTGTTTTATTATTTTATTTAACCATTATTTTTGTAAGACAAATTTGGATTTTAGTTTGTTTTTTATTTTTGTTCTAAATTCCGACAATATCGAACATGGTGTATTTTGACCTTAATTCACATCACTGGTTGCCGGCGCCAGTACCACTATATAACGATTTTCGCCTATTTATTTTACGAATTTTGAGTCCTTATTAAACCGATTTTTTTAATGTATTTGGATACGTCAGGACCATTCCATTCCAGACCATTCCAGACGATTTTGAGTCTATAATCGTCTGAACCTTATTTCGTGAGTCTTATAAGCGCGTCCTACTGTTATTTTTATTTCACTATACCACGATAAATTATCATAAAATTTTGATTTGTTTTGAACTGCTTATTTTATTAGTCATTTTTTCTATGAATGTCAATTAAACTTTATTTGTTGGGTAAAAAAGCGTGAAAATTTTCAAGGCTCCTGATATATTGTTACAATAACTGTTGAAAAACATTAAAAATACAATGGCAAATTTTTTTTTATAAGCATTTAACGTTTGAATTTTGACATAATTTGTCGAATTTAATATTTAATAATAATTTTGTAATACCTATTATTGTAGACTAGTAAAATGTGTAATTTTGTTTAGTTAATTCCTTGTAAATTGCATAACAATCGTAATCATCATAAAAATTAAAAATTTGACGCTTTGTGTACTTCCTCGCTTTAATTGAACGGTATAAAACCGAGCACGCAATAGCCAGTAAATATCCTCGTACTATTAACACAGTACAATTGGAGTTTTTAAATACTATTATCTAGGGTACCCAATTTTATTATCTAACTAATTTTTACTTAAATAAAAACAGTTTTACAAGTATCCATTACTCAGAAACAAATAAGTGAAAGGTATCTCAATAAATAATCCGTATTAATTTTTTTAATTTGTTTTACGTTGGCCGTATGTGAATTGCATTCATCCTCCCGGGACCGTATATTCTGATGATGACAAGTGATGACAAAAAATGCACGATGCCTGGGTCCCCAGGTTCCTTAGAAGGAGATATCGCTACTTGCAAAATTAAGTGATCACGAACTTCACGATATGGGCAAAAACGGACCAATGGCGTTGTATAAGTTCTAGTACAGGGTTTAAACCCCGAAAATGTGAAATGTTTGTAGAGGTGAGTTTCAAAAAACTACTATTGTATAAAGGTTTTTATAATCTAGTAGTTGATATAAAAACAAAAATATATGTTTCTTTTCAATATCTATGATAACTGTTTTCCCTCCCAATGAGAAAATGCACTGCATATCTGTCTACGCATGGCTGAATACCGAATCGTAATGATTACCAATTGTAATAATGCACGGTACCAAAATGAAGGTATATTCCACATCAGACTCAATCGATCGTCCCATAAACGTCAATTTGTAATTATATTAAATAATATTTGTAATTTGTTTGAGATTATAAACACGATATACTGACTCAATTGATATACGTGCAATAATGTTTTAAATGAATAATGTTGACGAGCCGGATCAAATTACACTATATACCTATATTTAATACATTTAGGTGACTCTATTTCGAGGTCGTATAAGTTTATCAGAGAATTTTAATTACCGTATCCTCAATGCACTCCGCCTCGTCATTAGATAATATGTGTTAGTGGTTCAATGTCAATTATTTTTATTAATTTTTTCAATCGTCCAACAATCACACACACACAACACATAACATTTTTAGATCATTTTTTTTTGTCTTTCATCTTTCATTATTTTTTGTGTCGTCATCTACCTGTGTATAGCGACTATTCAACGCATTCAGTGTGTCTGCGTCACTCCGCATTGGTACGGGGGGCAAGTCTTACGTGTGGCATAGACGGTCGTGCAGTATGATCGGTCAACTAATACTTGATGACTTGACTTCTAGGATAGGTGAGACAGTATTAAATGATATCTTCTTGACATTCTGCATGAGTATACAAGTAGAGTAGTGTGTGCAATATGCTAGCTCATAAAGAATATTCCTCTATTGTACTATATTATAGATTCGATGGCACTGATGAATATATCTCAGTTTATTTATACATAGTACATTGCTTAAGGTACAAAATATAATGTTTTGGATTGTAACAGGTAGGACGTCTATAAATATACCCTATCCTAATATTTTTTACTGAATCATACTTGTTACTTATTTGTTATGCATTTGTTTCTTTTAGTCTCTCATTTTTGGTTTTGTTTAAATCCCCTTTTTGAAAAAGAACCGTGGTGGTTTTGAAAAGCTTACGACAATTGTCTTCAATCATGGGACACTCCGCAATGATCTTGTGATTTATTTGCAACGAGAGACACGAACTTCCGCGGCAACGTATAAGACGAAAAGAAAGATGAAAAGTATTTGTGGTTTTGCGGTAAACTTGTAAAAACGAATATAACCTATATTTATTAACAATTGGAGTTAATATAATATTTTCCTATCCATAGCCTAATTGATTCGAAATGCATGAATTGGTAAGTATGGCAAAGCCAGCTTTGGGATCTGCAAAAAGGTTTGGCGAAGACGCACATTTCATTCATGCTGAAGTCACTCGCAGAAGGACATGATCCCTATGTTGAGAATTATTGTTTTTGAATTTATTTAAATAAAATATCTTTTGAAAATGATAATTTAATTTGTGTTTGTCATTTTATCATAGGTTGGCATCATATTGGAGAATAACTTCGTACATCAACATTCGATATCATAAGAACTTGGCTGGTCACTGCACAGCAACCAACGATTTAATAAATTGAGGGCAATCACCCGATCCAGCTTGTCTCTTTATCTCTCTTTTATTAAATATTTGCATGCATCTTTATAAAATATTACAATTTATTGTCTATTTGTATGCCATTTATTATTATACTTTTTAATCCATATTATTTAGAACCACACAAATAAATATAAAGATACTTCTCGTAATTAAGGAAGTATTTGATAATCTTTATAATTTTATTTATTATATGCATAAACATACATGAGTGGGAGGATTTTTTTTTGTGGCAAACTTAATTTCTTATTATCGTTTATTGAACATTTATTATATTAATTTTTGGATATTCTTTACATTGTACAAACTCACTTTTTAAATATAACCAGTTGATTTACCTTGTTATGCTCCTATATGAAACTTTATCTATCTCCATTATGATGACATTTTTGTTAGTTCAATAAGTAATCTTTGTCACGCTTATTATATTTTACTTGTCACAAACAAAATAGCTTACACGGATTAAACAGGTTTTAAAATATTTCTTCTATCGACGGTCAAACTGAATAGTTTGTTTAGAACAAAAGTTTTGTTCTTCGCCACAAATAATTAGGCACATAATATTATTCTATATAGGTGTATTTTTTTTTTCATCAACTATGTAATGAGAATATTTGAAAAAAGTTAATAGTTTAGCATACATTTTCTACAGATTATAAAAATGTTTTTTAGTTAAAAGGAAATTATTTGTTTTGAAAAGCAGGTTTGAGCCTATTATCAAACTTTAAGTAACACCATTATCTGTGTTCTTTCTCCATATTTTAATTTTATAGTAGAGATGAGTATGAAAACTCATATTAAGAAAATGCTCATAATTCTCAAATTTTGATTTTAGTTAATTAAATCAGAATATAAATACATTAACGTTTCCTATAGGCTATATTGCTATACTGTATCGATAATGGGTATGTTATTATTATTGTGACAAGTAATATTGACAATGATTTATTTTTAGTGGAATTATAGACGTAGGGAATGGTATTTCTAGTAATACCATTGATTATAAAAATATTAAATACTAGAATTTATAATCAATACCCGTGATAGAAGAAATCACAGTAATAACTTCTGTCATGGTAATACCCGAGTACAGTGAATACCGTCGATTGCAAATTTATGACGGTTGAAACTAGATAATAATATACAACAATAACAAAACAAATGTTGTATATATCTATGGTTGAAACTTTATTACTATTGGTATTATAACAATTATAGCTATAAAACCGTTTTTGATGTTATCTTTTGAATATTAGGTACCTAGAATAATGAACACATTCTTGCGATAATATTTATAATTTATTACGTATATTTTGTTCATTCTTCAAACACTTACATTTTATAAAAAAATATTTAAATTATCAAACATAATATAGGTACCTATATGCTATATATTATAGTAAACATTTTTTTTTATCTCTGAAATATATTTATTGGTGGGAAATCAATATTTTGATTATGTTTATGGGCCCCTAAAATTGTTTTGCCCCGATCCCAAAATTACTCTAATCCTTGACTTCATTCAAACAAGAAAAAACCTTCGGTAAATTGACGGCTATGGTACGGTAAACAATGAACAAATAACTATTACATGTATAACGAGCAAGTTTGAAGCGAATATTGTGAAACCAAATGGGTACCTACAATAGATATCTATAGTATTTGCACCCAGATTGTTGTCATAGAACATGAGTGTGTAAAAGACCGAAAGTGTGAACGGGTGAAGAAGACGAATTGACGCGCATCACAGAGAACGACATTGACCGGACGTTACGGCGTTTTCGATTGGCCAACACGCCCGGCGGTGCACTAAAAATACCAATGGTGAGCGCCGTAACCAGTATAAATAGTAAACATTGACCATTTTAAAATTAGGAAAACTCTAATTTTTTACACGTTTTAAAGAAAAAAAAATAAAAAAATAAATATCTGTTATCAGCTGATTAAGCTTAATCGAAGTTTAACCGTAGACGGTACAACTGGCCCTTAATATAATTTACTACCTATATTTCCTTTAAAACTAAATTATACTAAATTTCAAACAAAAACTCGTTTAAGAATTAATTGGGTGAAAATATAATATAATTATTTTATAATAATTAGTATGAATCATAATGCTTTATATTATATACATTACATTTTCATAATTTTTTTCAAAAAATAAAAATAAATTTTAAGTATAATATTAGTAGGTAGGTATTAAATATTTTGTATTTGAAATAAATACAATACCGTTAAATATTAATTTCTGAAAAAGAATAAATTATTTAAATTGTTGTCTTTATCACTAGGTACTGTCAGCATCATTCTCTTGTGGTACAAGTAAGGCCTTGACGTCATTCAAGAAATCGTTGAATATTTGTTTTAGTAAACTTCCGAGAGACGAAATTTATGGATCTGACAAGACTATAGTAACACGTGAAGTAAGTCTTCATTATAGTATCTAAGTACGTTGTCTAGAATTTTTCCTCGTATGATATTCCCTAATTTTATTGCAATCTTTATTTCTTGTCTCCTGAGCTTCTTCAGATAGTGCCCCTTAAATTAAAATACAAATTTTGTCGCCGGCCAATTATTATTATACGTGTCCGACTCTGGACCGTCGTTCGACCGCTCCGAGGTGCCGAGGTACGTTGCGATGTTGTCAATTAAGGGGCCTCGCTATAACATTGATATAAGGAGAATCATTTAGGCAATTTATAATCTCGCCGTCGCCATTTGAGATTTATGTGTTGATCTATGAGCCATAAATGATTATTAGCATGTGTGGCGTCCATGTGGGTCAATTGTAGCGGTACGGAGGCACACACATGTGACATGTCAGAATGTAATCATGAAAAAATGTTTATTTTTCACTTCAACCTACGATTCTAATTCCAACAATACGTTGCAATGATTACCTTGATTTGCATTCTTACAAAATATAGAGGTATCGATCGAGGCACATTTTTTAAATTGTATTTAGTTAATTAAATATGTAAGTTGGAAATCCTGAATTTTTTACAATATTTATTGCAATTTAAATTACAAAAATTAAAAATGTGGCTCGTTTGTTTCCTTGTATATACTACAGAAATATTTATAATTTTTTTTTTATTTCAGAATATTTTTTCAGTATGAAATTGTGATAATTGTTTACACGTATCGTTGAAATTAGAACAGTAGTTTTTGATAAAAAAAAGACGTGGTAATGAGGCCCCTTAAATTGAAGACGATGTCGTATTTCCAGCGGGCTGTGGTTCCATTCCGACCGCATCAAGGTGTTGATTAGGTCATATTAATTTATTATTATTATTATTACTTGCTATTCAAATCTATTTAAACCAACTCACGTAATAATATGTGGAGTGCTTATTTCTGATTATTATTATTATTGTTTATTATTAATATTGCCATTGTAAGTTGTAACGCGTATCTAATTGCCCGGGCGTTTATAAATATATAATTATTATTGTATTATTGTCAATTATACACATTGCCCATTGCACCCAATCAAATTGGATGATATTTGTGTTAGATATTACACTGTGAGTGACTCCTTCAGTCACCAACATCCCGCAGTCGTTGTCGCTAATCGCGAAATAAAAGTAGGAACGGCTCGGGGCACAGCAGCCAATTATACAAGTATCAGCAGTTATAGATTGCTGATTATAAATATAAATATGTCATATTTGCGAATTGTAAGCATCAAAAATAATAAGCACAATTAGGTATCTACCTACCTAGAACCTACTTATCAATGAATACCAATTTATATTGATATTATTACTTATTAGTTATTCCTTTATTTTTATCATTTTGTTACAGATACTGTACCCATGTTTTCAAGCTTTGCATAATTGTATCGTTGTTTTCAATAGTTGCCTGCAAAAATAAAGACAATTTAGACTTAATTTTGGACAATAATTAACAAGCAATTTCCTCAGACTTCAAATGGTAGTGTTTTTGATGGATGTTCGTCACCAAAAAATTCCGCTAGGTATAAGTGGTGAATATTTTGATGCAGAACTGCCAATACCTACCACTCTTATTATTTCCAGGTTATAGGTTTTTGGATTTTCTAACAATATAATAAAAGATTATAATTAATAATACAAATTATTTTCACTCTAAAATGGAGTAAGAACTTTGTAGTATGTATTTTGTTATATATTTTACTAATTGATCTGTAAATGACATAAGTAATATAAAATGTCATTACGTTCATTTTGTCTTTAACTAGGAATAAGAGATGTATCTCGCACATTTAAATATATTTTTACTATAGATATTTAATAGCTTGCAAATTTTAGATCTTTATAGAGAGGAAACTGTCCACACCCCCATCAATACGCCTATGTTATTATTATATAAATGGACGAGTACGTTTATTCAGCAATCTCAAATAATTAGAAAATTGGTTCATTATATATTATTATTATTAAATGTCTGATTGTCGGTTTTAATGATGTCTGGTATATTCGGTACAGATGCAGTATGGAGGTAGGTATATGTATAGGTAAAATAGGTACAATTTTACGAACAAATTTAAAGATTCCCGCATTGAATCCAAAAGATTAAAGTCCTTATTGCCTGAATTCCTAAAAATTTCTTTGTTTATTTACCTCATGATTTTTTTTTATACTTACAGTATTTTGTTTAGGATACCTAAGTGCAATTGCTATTGCTGTGTATTATCCTTCTGTTATTTTATATTTTACGTACCTACTCTTTAATAGTTGCTAAAAAGCTCTTTAAATGCGCTTACAATGGGCAAATGAAGTAAAGTAAAATTAAATTAGCTATTGTAGATATAGGTATAGGCAGCTAAATTCTTTATGTATAATATTACATCAAAAGAAATACATTGAAGCATATACAACTATAATATAAGTAGGTCGTAATTACCTACTATAGTAATAATAATTTATAATAAAAAAATATTGGTTCTCATTTGAAAAATATATGTATTGCACTATTGCCACAGGATGCTTAATTAAAATAGTCTAAAATCTAAATATTTCAAAAGTCCAAGTACACTTCAAAATTCTGAAACACGGAATTTGAATAAGTTCATTTTTAAAAGAAAAAAAATTGGTAACTAGGTGATTATGCTAGGTGAATTACCTAGGTGTATATAGTAAAAGCATCGTGATGACGTATTCGTAATTAATATATTTTATGAAATTGTATTACTTATATCTGTTATATTGTATTTTTACCTATTCTGATGTTTTCTTATCTGGTTTAATTCGTATTCCAAGTCTTCCTTTCTCCCGTTGTGCAACAACACAGAATCATTATTTTTCTTTAAACAATTGGGTACATTTTTTATTGACATTGTGGACGGTGTCGCTGTTGGATAATTAATTGTATTTGTTAGTCTCGGCTTGTCTTGTATTTTTTCACCGCTAAAATGGACGGTTAATGACAACAATTATTTCTTCGTATCAAATTATGTAGGTATAGTTAAGTATTGTAGTCTAGCTACGGGCAGTACTGCAGGAGAAATTATGAAATTCATAATATTACATTGTTTTATAAACTGAAATTAAAAATATGCGTATATTTATAACAAAATCAATTTTGGAAAAAATAGTGACAAAAGTAAAACACAACACTGAAAAAAACGACAAAATTAAAATTTTAGGACTTTATTTGTATAGTTTTCGTATATTATTATTCGTAAAAATATAATAAATAGTGTAGATATATTAATTAAATAGCTGAGTTGTCTAATATTTCCAAAAAAAAAAAAAAAAGGCGGGTAAGTAGATGTAGATCTGCTGTACAGTAGGTTATTAGTGGGTCACTGTAATGGACGGTGTTAAATTTGAATTCAATGATATAATATCATTGTATAAGAAAAACGATTCTGAGTGAAAACGGTCAGTCAACCTATGATATTACTAAGTATATTTGATGATATTATTGTGGATAAAGTAATTTTTATATTTACTTATTTACGTGGAGCCTTGTTTTAAATTGTCAATCCTTAGCTACAAAAGTTGAACATTTTATACATTTTTAACTACAAAATAATTATTAAATTTTGTCAAAATTCGAACTTTAAATGGTTATAAAAAAAAATTGCACCTATGTATTTTTAATATTTTTTAACTGCTATTGTAACAATATATCAGGAGCCTTGCATTAAATTTTCACGCTTTTCTACCCAACAAATAAAATATTATTGATATTTATAGAAAAAAAAATTAAAGAAATTGAAAACTGATAATGTCCGTTAACAGCTCAAAAAAAGTCAAATTATTTTTGAAATTGTATGGTGTATAGAAAATGCTAATATAAATATTCAGTGACATTTTCAAGTATCTACAGTCATTCCTTTTTTAATTACAACAAAATAAGAAAATCGTTACATGAGAAATCGAGTGAATATCAAATGTTGTAAAAATATGAATTTCAAACGTTGTATTACATTTTCAAATCTTAGATTGAAAAAGAAAAATTTTTATGAATTCACAACTCAAAAGAATTTGTTAATTTTCGTGATTTTTTCAATATTTGAAATTTAAATGCTTATAAATAAAAAACTGTGACTAAGGATTTTTAATATTTTTCAAATGTAATTGTAACAATATAGTAGGAGCCTTGTATTAAACTTTTAAGCTTTTTAACCCAACAAATAAAAATTTATTGTCTCATCTATAGAAAAAAATACCAATAAAATTGGAAACTGAAAATGTTCCTAAACAGTTCAAAACAAATCAAAATATTTTTAAAATTTTATCGTGTATAGCAATTGTAAATATAAACAACCAGTGAAAATTTCATGTACATAGATTCATTTGTTTTAGAGTTACACCAAAAACCAAAATCGATTTTCTCGAAAACAGATTTTGCGTAAAAATTCCCGTTTTTCCTTAATTTTTCTTTTGTTTTTCACGGCGCTTTTGAAAACTACTATGAAATTTTTATTTTTAACCCCCCAAAGTACCAACTAGATTCATTTTTCTATCAGAAAAATTACTATTGAAGAAATTCCAAGCACTTTTACTGTCCTAAAAGGTGATGACAGACACAAAACAAAAAAATAAAAAAAAAAACACGCATCATTGTAAAATCAATACATTCATCGCTTCGCTCAGAATCTAAAAGATTCACTTTTTATCCAACATAACGACGTCCGTGAAGTTGGCCCACCCATTTTGGCATAGCGTCTCAAAATCTTCACCAATAGTTTGCGAGTTAATTGTGAGGATCTGCGAGTTCACTTTCAGAATTTGCGAGTTAGCCGTTTTTTAGCTGCAAACAAAATAAGAATGGGTGGGCCAAGTTCACGTAGCTCACCCATGTCGCTCAAAAATTTCGAAATTTATACCAAAATATGCGTCAACATTTGCGAGACTTTGCGAGTTCACTTTTAAAATTTGCGAGTTGACCATTTACCCGCAAATCCAAATTTTCGACCGTGAAGTTGGCCCACTCATGTTGTCCTATAACTTCGAAATTTTTATCAAAAGATGCGTCGATATTTGCGAGAATTTGCGAGTTCACTTTCAAAATTTGCGAGTAAGCGGTTTGCGAAATATTGATGGGTGGGCCAACTTCATGTAGCCCACCCATGTCGCTAAAAAATTTTGAAATTTACACCAAAAGATGCGTCGACTTTTTCTTCTGAAAGTGTACTTCGCAAATTCTCGCAAATAACATCCTATCGTTTGATATAAATTTCGAAGAAATAGGAAAACATGGGTGGGCCAACTTCACGGTCGAAAATTTGGATTTGCGGGTAAAGCGTCAACTCGCAAATTTTGAAAGTGAACTCGCAAATTCTCGCAAATGTTGACGCATCTTTTGGTATAAATTTCTAAATTTTTGAGCGACATGGGTGGGCTACGTGAACTTGGCCCACCCATTCTTATTTTGTTTGCAACTAAAAAACGGCTAACTCGCAAATTCTGAAAGTGAACTCGCAGATCCTCGCAATTAACTCGCAGACTATTGGTGAAGATGGGTGTGCCAACTTCATGGATGTAACATAACGGTTTACCAGTTAATATTTACCTGTTATATGGACAATTACCAGAATAATTAATGGAAAATAGATGTTATCTACAGCAAAATTAATTCATTAAAAACATATTTTATGTCTTATTTTATCAATCACCGAAAAAATTATATGTATCATAATTCAAAACATTATTTAATTTTACAAATTTAGACGCATATAAAAAATATTTGAATGGTAATTGTTTATTTACTTACCGCGACTGCCAAGACACAAAATTGAATGGTTCAGTGGTGGTCAAATGATTTTTTCAAGGAGGGGGGGATGTGACCGATTTTTTAACATGAACTATTTGATTATAAAAATTATAATTTATGGATATCAGCTCTTAAATATTAAATAAAATGACGGGATCTATTCCCCCCTGTTTAACCGCCACTGAATGAGTTTATAACAGAACTAGATACCTACAGGATAACGTACAGATAACTTTATTAACACTTAATAATTAAAACTTAGTAATAACAAATTAAAAATAGTAATAAAGAGATGATTAAATTAATAATTAAGTTAAAGGAAACACAATTATTTAAAAAGCTAGTAACTATAATTTGTAAAATTATGAATACTATTGCTAGAATTCATAAACTTATAGGTACTTATACCTCAATATTGAAAGGGTATCTATAATATTTCTATTATTTACCTAGCTTAATAGTTATTATAATTTATATTTATAATTAAAATATTTAATATACATATTTACGATATTTCGTATGTATGTTGCATGCCGTTAGTTAAGTATTATCAGACAATATGTTTATTTACTATTTAGTGTAGACATAGACATATAGAACAACTAGATAGCCGACTATAATTTGTTATTGAAGCCGCGTTCCCATCCCGTCCTCTGTATGCCTCAACGGCAATGTTTACACCTTTATATGATGACAATGATCAATATATATTTTATATATATTTTAAATATGATAAAATATAAATATTTTCGTTTAGACAAATGGTGACACAACCTCAAGACATTGCGTGACAGTTGTATAGTAGTCGGCTATCTAGTTGTTCTATACATCTATGAGTGTAGATATATTAGGTATACAGGGCTTGAAACCGTTATCGAAATTGTGGTTTTTGAAAATTGTTTGATAACGGTTCCCGGTTTTAAACCGGTCTAGTCGTTAGCAGTAACCTATTACAGGTACTATATTCATTATTTACAGGTTAAACGGTAAACGCTTCAAAAAATTGTCGGTTACCGATAACCGATTGAATATCGGTTTTCTAAAAACAATTATATCACACCTATATGTTGTATGATTTAAGAATAGTTTTAAGATACCGAATATTAATTATTGAATAGGTAGGTAACCACCAAACAAATGGCATTTGCAAAATAGGTGTTTATAATCTACATGTTTATAAATTATTAGTGATAATTATTTGAAGACCCCAGCGTAATAATAATAACAATATTTATAGAAAGTCTAGAACTTTACAAAAGCCGAAATATGAACATATTAATATATAAATTAAATAAGCCTAAAAAATAAACAATTGAATAAAATTATATGGTATTAATTATATTTGTGAACTTAATATTTAAATGTACATGATCAGTTATCAGATTACCTGATGACCGCTTGATTGTGGTCACTTATTTTATCACCGCCTGATTTTTCCAATATTTTTTTAACTTCAATTTGTGTATTTGGATGGACGTCACAAGTCTAAAAAAAATACAAAAGTACATCAAAATACTAAAATTCAAACAAAAAATTAACTAAGTTAATGAATACATAAAGGTTTATGACATGAAAAACTTGTTAAAACTTATCAATTTAAGATCTAAGGAAACATTTTATGTTTCTTAAGAGGATGTCATATCGGCTCGTGTTGTCTTCGTCCTACTAACGCATAATTTGGGTAGCAAAATGTATGTCCAGCAGTACAAATTTTGTGTTGTTGGCTTAATTGGAGTGAATTTACCTATTATCAAACTTAAATGTATGAACATTATCTGTCTTTTCTCGTTGGTTTTTACGATATTCTTATGTTTAAGTGAGTTATGAGTATACATGTAAAATATTTAGGTATATTAGAAAATGCTCATAATTCACTTAAAAATTAAAATATCATAAAATATCAACGAGATAACACAGATAATGTCCTTACATTTAAGTTTGATAAGGCCAATTCACTATAATATTGAAGCCAACAACCTACAATTAGAACTCCCGGATGTACATTTTTGTATATTACCTATGCGTTAGTAAGATGGAGGTAACACATACAAGTACCGGGTTACAACGTCCTCTTAAGCACACTAAACAATTCACAAAATATGATTACCTTTGAATTGTGTGAATTATATTTTAATCTATTAAAAAATACATATAAATGTTTATTCTTAAATTTTAAAAATTAATTTTAAACTAATATAAAATACATATAATCATTTATTTGCTAAAAAATAAAACTGTACCTATATAATATAATATTTTAAAATTTTAATCTAGTTGTTGATAATCTGGTAAATTTAGAAATGAAAAAAAAAGTAAATGTTGTAATTTATATATTGTTATAATACCTAAATTTTAAATAACCTGTAGAGGATTTATGATTTTTGGGTTTTGCATAATCAAATGTTTTAAAGGAGCACACAATGCACAAAAAAGTTTTTTTTAATTTGAAGGAATGTTCAATTCTAAGAATAATGGTATAGGTTTTACGTTTCTACTCACATTATTGAGTAAGTTACGAGCAATTGAAAAAAAACGAGTAACGTCATTGGGCCCGGCTCATCGTAATTGCCTATCTTAAACGTGAAAAAGTTCCTCGCTTCACACAACGATTTACCAACCTAAAAGTTTTATTTTTGAAATTGCATTTACATATAAATATGTGGTTTTATGTGCTTAAAAAGGTACAAGTATCATAATTTTAATATAACGTTTAGTTTTTTAAATATTAATTATCTTAAAAGAGATATATTTGAATTTTTATTTTATATTTAAATGGCCGTGACGACGCGTTTAACAAAAATATCACTTTAAAGATTTATTAATATTTAAAACACTACGTTATATTGAATATCTGATATTATTATCGTCTTAAACACATAAAACACACATTTATACGTAAACTAAATTTCAAAAATAAAATTTTTAGATTGGTAAATTTTTGTGTGAAGCAAGGAACTTTTACACGCATAAGATAGGCAATAGATTACGATGAGCCGGGCCCAATGCCGTCACGCGGCTATTCTACATTTCTTAATATCTCTTAAAGTAATCATTTTTTTACATCGGACTTTCATCAAATCATTTAATATAGCCAAAGCTACAATAATTTAACATTTAAAAAAACTAAAAATTTTATTTTTAGTGTTGTGTGCTCATTTAATATATATTTTCATTAACATAGAACTTCGTATGAGTTTGTAAAATTATAACTATAATAAATATTTTCATATTATTCTCAACTAACACAAAATTAATAATCAGTGTGCGTTAAATTAAAAAAAGTGATAAATGTGAAGACTTGTTGCATCTTTAATTTTAGGCAGGTAAACTGAAAAATTCTTATTTTTTGATAAATTAAAAAATTATAAATATTTACTTTAAAAATCAATTACATGACTCATAAAAGTGTTATATTATTTTTCTCATACAAATAATTATATTTATATCTTGATAATTGTATATGTTACTTTTGATTCTTCTTCATCAATGTCTGGCACTTCCAGGTGAATTTTTAACTGGCATAACTTTTCTAGTACAGCAATACCTTGAAAATAAAATTACCATTGTATTTTATATACTTTTTAAATTAAATAATTTACATACTGTATACTTAGAGTTGTTAATAATAGCTCTTACCTTCTCCTCTATTGTTACTATATTTACATTCCCATGCATCAAGAAGCATATTATAATATCTGGAGCTATCAAAGTATTTATGATATTTAAAAGATGAAGTGGTTGGAAATACTTTTTGAAATCTAAAATCATAAAGAATTTAGTAGTATATTTTTGCCTTATATATTAAGTTACAAATGTAGAAAAAAAATGTATTAATGAAATACATACGAGCCAACTTGTGTAAGTTCGTCTTCATACACAATAAGATGTCGAATATCATCTGGTAATAGATCATCCAATATGCTATCAATATACTAAACAAAATAAGATTACAATTAAGTTTTAGGTACTTATAATTGTAATCAATAATTTTGTACTTCTTCTCTGGATTCAATATTTGTGTAGTATTCTTGTTTTTCTTTTTCTTTAGCAGATAAATTGAATGTATATAATCTCTTGTCATAACATAGTGTTGATTTGACTCCTAACACCTTGAGTAAAGTATTCTACACAAACATTTTAATTTAATAAAAATATTTATCGATAGTTAATCATGGAAATTAGTTACTAAATTAAATTAATATTTGTTCAATCTATTATAACTCACATGTGTACTACGAGACATTTTGTTTGGGATATGATAACCAGCCATATTCATGAGATCTTTGACTAATGGTCCTTTGACAGCCAAGTCAAGTGGAGAAGATGAATGTAATGAAGGAGATATATTGACCTACCATTGTACATGTTTTATTAATCAATTAGTCAATAGTATGAACTTGTAATTATTAGGTACCTCTAATATCCAAGGTTTAAGATATTCATCAAACAAAACATCTATTCCAAATAACTCGTATGCATTATATCTATTGCTCAGATTTGAACTACACATTTGACTCATAGGTGATTCACCACTAATGACAGTTTTTACAACTAGATCTTCTAAGCTCTTCCACAATTTTTTTACATCAATGTTGCGTTCTTTCTCCATATACGTCCATAGTGAACGTAATGTCCTAAGTTGTTGTAATTAATTAATAATCATTATATTGTTCCTATTTTTAGATCCTAATTCCTAACATTTAATTTAAAATAAATACACATTAATATAATAAATTTACCATTTATGACCTTGACATGCATCAGCATCTTCATTTTCAGTATACTGACTACTAAGCCTATTAATGCTGTAATTTGTCAAATGCATATATCTATCAGATATAGTGGTAAGGTCAGATGAGTACTTAACTGAAATATTAAAAATAAATAAATGATAGTATCAATGATATAAAAAAAAATATTATATATACCTGAAGCAAAACGTACAAGCCCATTATCATAAAGATACAGACGAAGTGGATTGATTGAAGTGATGAGTATATAGAGTCTTAAATCAAATTTGGTGTCGTTGATTAAATATGGATTATCTATGTACCTTTGTACAACTAAAGGTATTTTTTTTGGTATTTGAGCCCATTTTGATATAACACGAATTCCAGATCCTCTAGCAGATGCTGGCTATAAATAAAATAAAAATTCTAGATATTAGTTTGATCATTATTTTAATGATCTATTTTCATAATAATACCGGTTTAATAATCCACTTATCTTCATCATTTTTCTCCCAAACTTGTCGTAAAATTCTAGCTTCTTGAGGTAATATATATGAAGTAGGTATAAACCCAAAATGTTCTTTGCCATATTTTAACATTAATCGTTGCAAATTTTTCCACAACCTATCTTTACGACCAATTTGAAAAGTACCTGGAAAATGGTTCAGTTTTTGCTGTTCCCAAAGTGTCTTGAAACATAATGATTTCATATGTTTACCCCAAGTTCCCACCCAATCATTTGATTCTTAAAATAATAGTAATAAAAACAAACATTAATTATTATTGTTAACATTTAGGTAGATAATATAAAAGAAAAAAAGTACAGATATACTCACGGGATCGAGGTAACATCATTAATTCATTAGGTGGAGGAGCTACACCACAGAAAGCATCAACAATAGGAGGTGTAACACCACAGTGATTTTGTAAGGAAATGGCATTTTGATTGGATTGATTACTTATGAGAGAAGGATCAGTTGTATTTTGAACTAAACAATGTTCACTTCTTACGAGTTTAAAACCACTATTTTGAATTGTTCGACGTACAACAATTGGAGTAATAGAACTTAGTTTCCACTTTAATAACTTTTGTAAAGACAATGGAAATGATTCACCTGTAAGAATAATTATTATCGAAAAATGAATAATTTTTAACTAAGTATAAACGTAAAACGTATAACGTTGGTAGTTACCTTTAATATCATGTGATGAAAATCTTATGTATGGTGGCATATAAGAAAATAAACTACGTCTTAGGGCTGAATGATGTTCAAAATTATCTTTTTGTTTTTGAGCACCTGGACATTTTTTGTATTGAAAATTATCATTATTATACAGCTATACTAAAAATATTTTTTAAAAATTTGAAATATAATACCAGAAAATAAATGGTCAAAAGCTAATTTATTTGGTTCATCAGTCATAAAATCTTGTTCTATCCTCTTGTTTAGGGTTTGCACTATTGGAGATTCTAAGGTTTTTCGAGCATCTATTATAGAAACAATAGGTATATTAATATAATATTAACAGTAGTGTATTATACTATTATGGCAAGTTTTAGTTAATATTTACTTTCAGATGTTAAGTCCATGTGTGTTTTTAAAGAACTGAAATAAAATGATTCAATAATTGTATTTAAAACTTAAATACTTAATTGCTTAATTAATTATATTCTTACTTAACAGGAAACACGGATATGTTATTTATATTATCAGTTCGCTTTCTAGTTTTAAGAGTTAATGTTTTACTATTTTCATCACATAATTTTGGTTTTTGATTTTCATAGATATCATTATTAAGCATTAATTCTGGCTTTGGAATTATTTGTTCAATAACTTGTTTGTCTTCTTTAGTAATTATCACTGGCTCTTTTGTCTTTGGAGTATCTTTGATATTTTTCATTGGTTTAAATATTTCTTTTGATTCTACAGGCATAAGTGTAGCTATTCGTACATGGTTGACAAGCGTTTTCTGATTTATAATGTCCATGAGATCCTTATTAATTGGATTTGTATTATTCAAATTACTAATTACAGTTGAAGATGAGCATCCTTTCTTTAGTATACAGTTTGTAGAAATAAGGGGCTTAGAAGTAATTGTTGGTAATACCTAAAGTACAATTGTATAAAATTTAAAACACAAACAAATAAAAATATTATTTTACGGAGATATTTACCTTACGCTGACGATAAACTGGGGGTTGTCTTATGTGCATATCAGACTTTTTGATTGATGTATAATTAAATTGATCGATATTTTTGAACTCCTCTTGATCTTCACGGTTCTCATTTTCTTCTCTTTGTCTTGAATTATTATGGTATTGAAAAACATTTTTGTGTCTATCATTCTGTTCAAGTTCATGCATTGGTTTCGTTGTGTAATCTTTCTTTTTATTTTCTTAAAAAATGCATAGTTTTCTATTTAATTATGTAGGTAATTATCTAATATTTTAATAATTTTTAAAAATGTGATCATTTGTTTGTAGATTACAATACATTTGGCTGATAATTAATTAATAATATAATTCTTTATTTTAAATTAAGATTTTTTAATAAGCTAATTAGAAATTACTTATCCTACTTAGTACTTACCAAATGAATGTGGAGATTTGGATAATGCATTTGAGTAGTTTAAATTGTTTAATGTAGGATCAGTATCCAAAATTGGATAAGGATTTAATTTTAACAGTTTTTCTGAACTACGGTCTTTTGTTTGTTGAAAGTTTGTACGAAGAGTTTGTATACGGTCTTTAGGAGGACACTTCCGTTCTTTAATCCCATCTGCTGAAAATTCATTATGTTCTTGGTGTGTATCAAGTGGTCGAGATTTTTTCATTCTATTCATATGTACATTGCATACAGGGCAAAAATAATTTTCTGGCACAGTTCCTACATTTGACAGATTATTGGTAAATAATATAAATTTTGATTTTATATAAGAATTTTTTAATAAAATAATTAGAAATTACTTATTCTACTTACCAAATGAATGAGGATATCTGGATAGTACATTTGAGTGGTTTAAATCGTCCAAAGTAGGATCAGTATCCAAAATTAGATAAGGATTTAATTTTAGCAGTTTTTCTTTATTTAAATTATTACTCATAGTTTGTTGAAAGTCTGTACGAAAAGTTTGTAAATTTTCCTTTAGATTCCACCGTCCTTTAATCCCATCTGATGAAAATGTTTTATGTGCTTGGTTGATATCAAGTGGTCGAGATCTTTTTATTAAATTCATATGTGCATTGCATACAGGGCAAAAACAATTTTCTGGTACAGTTCCGTCGTGTTCAGAATTAATGGCCATTTCTTTCGTTAATATTGAGTATGATTTATTGTTTATTTTATTTTTTAACTTGTATATTACAGCAAAAGAACTGTTAGATTTGTCTGTAGAAATAATAAAATAATTTCATAAAATTAAACACAACAATAATTAGTATAACAACATTTATTTGAAAACATGTACCTAATTGACCAAGAGAGGAGAGCAAGGTTAGATGTATTTTAGATAGATAAGGTCAGTAGTTAGATACCTATACATTTTTAAGGACCATCTAACGCTAAGTATTGGTGGCGACTTTAGGGTGTGCCACTTCAATATTGAAGAATCTCAAAATCAAAATTTGAAGTTTTGTCAAAAATCATAAATAAAGAAAGGGTCGATGTAATTGCACTGCAAGAAACCCACACAGTAGACGATGAGGATATAGGAAAAAGGGGATTCATACAAGGCTACCTGCTCTCAGAGCGATACACCACAAACAATACGGTGTGGCCACATACATTAAAGAAGTAATAGATACATGCCGGATTATTTTCGAAGATAACCAAGATGATATCCACGTACTGGCAGCCCTCATAGGGACTGTGACCGCCACTAAAATATATAAGCCACCTAACACTCAATGGAAGTTCCCCCAATTGAAACATTCGATCACCCTGCCTTATACGTAGATGATTTTAATAGCCACAACTTGGAATGGACCAAAATTATGTTAGTGGAAACAAACTTCAGGAATGGATGGTAGCACAACATGAAAATCATATATAATGCCAAAGATAGGGGTACTTTCCGGTCAGCAAGGTGGTTAAAAGACTATACTCCGGACTTGAGCATAGCTTCTAGGAACTCCTTAAACGACAATACTATGGTAACGAGATACATCCTTGGAAATTTTTCACATAGTCAGTACCGTTTGATATTGCTGAACTACAGACTACAAATTCCATTGATACGATCCTTTCCTAAACCACGTTGGAATTTTAGAAAGGCTAACTGGGTCGATTATGGAAATGAACTAGACCATATAATCTCTTGGATCCTGCCTAAAGCTATTTCTTACGATCGATTTGTGGGAGCCATTCAATCGGTGGCAAGAAAATACATTCCAAGGGGCTTTAGGAAATTTTACATAAATGACTGGGATAAAGATTGTACAAAATTATTTGAAGATTTTCAGAAAAATAATAACAGCACAATAGCAGACGATCTCATTGGTAGGCTAAATGCTATGAGGAAGCAAACACGCTAGTTCCAGAGTACGGGAGTGGCTAGCTAGATTATATAGTGACATACTAGACACAACAAACATTCCAAAACAGTTCAAAAGGGCTGAAGTAAACGCACTTCTAAAGCTGGGAAAGTTAGGAACCAAGGCTGCAGACTATCGCCCAATCTCACTGCTAAGCATCCCATACATGATCTTGGAGAGACTCATCCTGGAGAGATTACAGCTTAGATAACAGATTCTCGCCTTAACTACACTAATTGAAGTTGGCTTCCAGATGAAGTTAAAAACCAGCGTAGCTTTCATTGACCTCTTTGCTGCTTATAACACGGTCTAAAGACATGGGCTGTTGTACAAGTTTAGTAAGGTTATCAATTATAGTAAGTTAGTGGCGTTCTTGGAAGGAATCCTTGCAAATCGACGTTTGCAAGTTTACCTGAGTAATAAAGGGAGCAGGTGGAGGACAGTGAATAATGGGCTCCCTCAAGGATCAGTCCTAGCCCCAACATTGTTCAATCAATACATGTAAGATATCCCAATGACAGAAGGGCTTATGTTCCAATTTGCGGATGACATAGCAATAGCGCTCCAGTGTAAAGATTTAAAAGATGGCAGTGCAATCTTAACCAAAGACCTAGAGTTAATGAACACATATTTCCACAAGTGGCGCCTAAAGCCAAACCCCTAGAAATATAGATGTTTGTGCATTTTATCTCAACAACAGACAAGCTTATGACAAACTTGAGGTTGAATTTGATGGAATAAGTGTAAAGCATAATTCTCTCCCTAATATTTGGGTATAACGCTAAACCGTTCACTCACATTCAGTGAGCATTTAAGTAACGTCAGTAAAAAAATCCAGTCCCGGGTTAACCTGATAAAAATGCTTGCTGGAACAGGCTGGGGTGCCGATACTAAGACCCTACAGGTAGCATTGGGCCTAGTTTATAGTACAGCAGAGTATGGGGCCTAAGTTTGGTGTAACAGTACACATGTAAGCAAAATAGACACGCAGCTCAATAGCGTAATGAGAGTAATAAGCGGGATAGTTAAATCTACACCACTGCAATGGCTACCGGTACTGGCAAACATTAAACCACCACACATTAGTAGGAAAGATGCACTTGTAAAAACCATTAAGAAGCTACCGGTACTGGCAAACATTAAACCACCACACATTAGTAGGAAAGATGCACTTGTAAAAACCATTAAGAAGTTTGTAGATTACAAACATTCACTTTTATATCAGATGATGCTTCAAACACCTAATCAACGATTAAAATCCAGGAGTCCACCAATTCAGTACGCCAGAACACTGATTGGTTTAGGGTTTGATAGCGCTGAGGAATGGTGAAAAGAAAATGGCAAACTTTACAGCATCAAATAGGAAGCTACTTTGTGACCCTAATAATGGAGTTCTAGGAATAAATCTTCCTCGTTGTACCTGGTCTACGTTAAATAGACTGCAAATAGGTCATGGCCGGTGTGGTTACCTCCTACATAATTGGGGGTTCCATGACAACCCAGTATATGACTGCGGAAACGGGGAACGAACAATAAATCACTTAGTAGTCGATTGCCAAGGTAGATAATTCAATCAAGGATTTGAAGGCCTGCTGGCAGTGACACCTGAAGCAATCACCTGGATTACGAACCTCGACATCTGTTTA